>OX403586.1:2785082-4035082 GCA_948107665.1 Lomographa bimaculata | reverse complement strand
AATGATCTGACGATAAAATAGCGTTCTGAATGAATTGTATGCAGTTTTTTTTATGTTTTACTTATGCTTATAATTTTACGATTAAATATAAATAGATGTTGAATGTATGTTAACCACAGTTAATGTGACGTGAGTGTACTCAGAGTCGTTTAGGTTAGAACCGTTGCGAGAGTCGACTCGTGCGATTGCTGGCTTTAGTCAATTTTGCACGCTGAAAGAAGTGGAAAAAAAAAACTATTTTTATTCCAAACCTATATCAAGAATAGAGGTTTATAGCAATTTAACATTGTATTTTTTTAAATAATTATAAAAAATTGTTTGTATATAGTACAAGTTGTAATAGAATTTGGTGAGACGGAAAGATGTAAATAATGTAAGAATGTGATGTTAGGGAACCGATTCCTAAGTGGGGCCCGAGAGGACCGCGCCCGATATCAGACGAGAGCTGTATCAACGAGTGTATAAGTTTAAATATTGCTGTATCCAATACTAGCTTGTACGTTGTTTAAAGTTAAACGGGCGAACAAACTGCTGGTGACTAGGTATGCTGGAAGCAGGGCTTCCATATGTTTAAAGCCAACGCGAGATGCGTCCCAGCGGCTGATGTGACTATCTTACTTTATAAAGTAGTATTTTGTACAACGCTACAGCATATGATGTGTATAGTTGATTTTCGTTAGGTCTTCGTAATTATTGTGAATATAACAGTAATATACATACTCCTAAAGAGCTACCCCTAGGCCTTAGATAGGATTTATGATACTGATCTTGTAAATATACTGTAAACAGAATGTCCATTGTAGCTTATGTTGACCAGAAAGGTTCCTCATACATACCCAATAAATGCAAAACTATACTCGACTTGTTTGTGTTTAATTTACCCTTGTAGGTAACATAATACATAGGTACATGATATTCGAAGAGAATCAATCTAAACGGATAAAAAATAAAGTACCTTAGATACAAAGAGATTCAATTGTAAAGGACTAAATTAAAATTGGTCGTTTTAAGGGCCGCTGTTGTATGGAAGAACAGGAATAAAAGGCCGGCCATTGTCGTCTTGTCTTGTCTTGTCATTACTAGATAGAGTTTTGCTATGCTGTCTGTACAATTTTATCCAGAATGTGCTTGGTAGTTTCGTTAATTGTTAACTGCACTACTGGTAGTGCGACTGGTAGTGCCGTTGCCAATAAACGATCTTGAAATCGAGCTTAGAGCAGCAGCTATCAGATGGAAGCATCTCTGACAATCTCTGTTGTGCATGGAATACACAAATTGTCGTTGCTTTTTGCTCTAGAAATTTAAAATCTTATTTTTTGTTTCATTTACCGAAGAATTACATTTCAAATCCTGACGTGACCTAATTCAGCCAAGCCACTTTGATTTGCTCGACATTCGAGATTGTAACTGAGTAATTTGTGTTTAAATCGCGAAAGGTAAACACTGCCTCATTCTCAATTGCTTCTGCTTTGTTATAAAAAAACACAGTGATGGACAAAGTATCTAGGGAAAGAAGGAAATTCACAGTTAAAATAGTCCGGACCCGTGCTCCGGACCGTGAAGCATGGGGACGTGCTACGAAATTCTCTCAAATGGACGATTTAATTTTGGATTTGCTATAGGTGGCTTCCCGGCTCTTACATATGACATTGGTAGAATTCGATCTTCAAAAAAGAAATGTGCATAGACCAAAGACGTGGCCAAAGATAATGTAATCACGGACGCGGCTTTGAACCCGGTCAGAGCGAAATATAAATATACTTTATTGCTCGGAGACTATGAAATGTGTGAATATTGGTCTTAAATCAAATAAATGCCTTACCAGCATGTACATTTCGGACATGCGATCATTTTCAAGATATAGGTATATTTTATATCTTATCAAAGAATTGCGTTGACAAATATTTAATTATTTAATAAAAATGATCGTTATTTATATTACCTGGTGTTGATTATCGTTTACGAAGTCATCTATTTGAAAACTATTAGGGTAATAGTTTACAAATAGACGACTTCGATTCTACATCTTTTTGGAAAAATTCTAAGCGAAAGGTGTCCAAAGGTATCTACAACCAAACAGGGCGTAAACAAACTCGGTAATTGGTAAACGAGTCTATTGACCCAGATAAAACAAAGGCAACAAAGAGTTAAACTGTCCACGTGTTGCAGCATAATCTTGTAGCTCCTATCATTTTGAACAAAAAGTTTTAGTTGCTAAACAGGTAGCATTACGCAAACCTCGCATCGTGGCACCATTACTCGAGCGAACCCTCACATAGAATCTATCTACGGAGAACTGAGTTGTCCCCATCTTAAGTCAATGCTTTTGAACATCATTGACATCGTCGTGAGCTTGAAAGAGAAAAAAATCTCAAGTATTTCGCACTGCCGGTGCTGAAGTGTGCAGCTGCGTGCATTTCTTACTCTAATGAATGTCTTTAAAAAAGGGACAAAGTTATAGAAAAATAAACTTCAGTGCAGGCTTTTGTGGCTGAAATATATGAATACTTCCTCGTAGAGACTCCGTAATATTGGATACACTTTAATATAAATAATGATGAATAACCATTACGATTTGTGTGATTGATATAAAACGTTCGAAAATGTATCAACATGGTTGGTGATTTGTCTAGTAACTAATAATATTACGTACAGATTTTAAGAGGACTGTTTTGGTCATGAACAACATTTCGGAGATTGACGCCATCTAGCGGGAACCTTTAAACTAATACTAAAGAAAACATTTTTTTCTGATGTATAGGTTATTACTTCCGAAATTCAAAATTTAGCTAATTTTACGATTACAATCTAAATTGTTCGAAACAATAACGAAAACCGAAACAAACTGAATTATATATCAATACAACATATTCAAAGATTATTGGTTAGGCTATACTATGGCTCTATGCTCATAGAAAAAAATGGTGTTCAGGCAAATATCCGAGCTAGTAATTCTAGGCCTAGCGTTTTTACCGTCCTCGACCACATTATCACTTATAGTGGTAAAAAACGCTAGACTATCAGATTAAATAATCACGAGGCAAGGTAAGTAATTTGAACGCCGTCGTCCGCCCTAGAAATATGGACTTATTTTATTAGCCGTGTTCACAAATTTTAATGTAGTCGCTGTAAGAACCAGAGGAATGTTTTGTTGTAAGCGCCATCTTTAAAACTTTTTAAAGCTATAAAATAAATACTTAAACTTCATCTAGATAGCGCTTACATAAAAATGTTGTAAGTTGGCTACTCATCAATAGATGGCGCTATTCATGTTTGGTTTTCCTTGTACAAAATTATGCGTTCTCTTTTATTTATTCATGCTGTGGTATCGTCAAATCGAAACATTAGTTGCATATTAACTGTCATGTAACATCAAATGTCTATTGTCATTGTCAAATCATTTTCATGACGACGAATAGCGAAAGTTTAAGAAAACTAATTAATCGTTAAAATGGATAATATGAGTTTGAAAGAGATTCAAAGCAAGCTTTTGCTGTGGGAATCTTCAGAAAATCCTTTAGCGCCGCTCACATCTGACCAGAGAGAAGCCATTCTGGATTTAGAGAGTTTAATCCTCGGTGAAAACTATGTGGATGATGTGTGTATTTACCATTTGTTTATTTTACCGGTAGCTTATGTTCGCATAATATATCCTATTCCAACATTCTACATTAGTATACCCGTTCGATATTGAGGTTTTTTTTATGCCAGATAGGCAAGCATTTTATCACTATGACATCTGATAGAAAGTGAAGATGCGGCCGAAGATGTGTCGTCACCAAGACTGTATCGTTCGGGGAACAAAGACTCAGGCAATGAGATACACTCCTGAAGCGTACAGGAAGTAGCAGTGAAACTTTCTTGATATCATAACAAAAATATTTCTGATACATTCTGGATAAAGTTTTTATCTGTGTAAGGATATTTTTTTGTATTTACCCCTTTTTCAGGATAAATCCAATATTATTCCAAGTGAGGAAATAGATAAAAATGTCATGCCATCTGTGGATACTACCTATGACTTCCTGGAGTGGTATGAGAATCTATATGAAAGCACCATGAAAGCAGATGATGGACCTTATGAAGCATATTATAAGCAATTGGAAGACAGACGAAATGAATGTGTTGCTTTGACTGATCAGGTAACTTCATCATATCATCACAATCATAAGAATTATATCATAATTTTTCCTTTGCCATGTTAAAAAGTACTCTATGAGTTTGTCAAAGAGAAAACTTGTCTTCCCCTCGGAAATCGAAACTAAAACCCACTGAAGGCATAGAATGTGAACGCGCACCAAACGACACCAACGGGCAGTTTAAAAAGATTCATCATCACCAACATGGACATAGCAGTCATTCCTCTATATTTTAAACAATATGGTATTGTATTTCCAGATTGACGCTACGATATCTGACATGGACAAGTTGACAGAGCAGTACAACTTTGTGTCAAACAAAACCAACGCTTTGCATATGATGAGTGAACAGCTGTTGGCAGACCAGAACAAGCTCTCTAATATTGGTACCAAATGGTTTTTTTTTATACTGGATTTTATATGGCAAGCGATTGACCACTATCTCACCTGATGGATATATTCAATTTGAAACTGCCCATGGTAGATTGGTTACAAATTAGCTTTCTACTCTGCCAGTATTGTTTCAACTGCAAACACAAATTTAAAAAAATAATTTAATTGTATATGTTGTATGGTAGTATATTAGTTTAATGTAGTGTTTTATAAGTGCTGCTCAAAAAGAACACATGAACCAAGTGTCTTCGCCTTAATAGAGACAATAAGAAAAGTGTTAATGGACACATTCTTGGATATTTTAAATCTAGCAGAATAAGTTAAATTTAAGTTACTTATTAGCCTAATCTTGGCTAGATAACAAAAATAGGGAACCCGAAATCTTGAGCTACATTAGAAAAAAAAAAATTAAAAAAAAACTACTAATTTCTTACAGAAAATGTGAGTTTCTTTTTAAATGAAACAAACTAGACTCCTATAACATTTGCTAAGCCACCTAGAACTTAGAAAAAGTTACAAGCAATTCCTGAAAAAAATTAAACAACTTTCTGCCAAACTGTATAATGACAGTTTTACCATTTTACAACAAGAAAAACTGAAACATTATCCGTTTGTGGTTGATATAATCTGTTCGCTCATAGTATTTTTCTTCTATGTACATTATCCGTACAATGAAGGAGTGGAACACATTGCATCTTTGTTCCCTGAATAGCATATCTGGTAGTCTTCAAGCAAGAGTGATCTATTTTCAAGGCAAGCATTATTATTTATGTCCACTATCCTGATGAATTCGGCCGAAGATGGAACATGCTTGCATAGAAGATACCTATTCACTCAATACTTAAAATATATTGGTGTATAAACAACAATAATAATAATAAAGTCCTACCACTATGTTGAAGAATTGATAACCCATTTGTAAGCAATTTTATTAATATTTTTTCTATATCAATTACAGGCGAAGATATAAAGCAGAAGCTGCATTACTTCACTCAAGTGGAGCACCTGTCTCAAAGACTAAACAGCCCAACTATATCAGTGAACAGCGAAGCTTTCTTCATAGTACTGGCGAAGATAGATGAGTGTCTGGATTATATGAGGGCTAATGTAAGTTTCACTGACCAAATTTTATCACTAATGTCTCTATGAGCTGAAGACCTCGTGTAATTTTCGAAATGGCTGATGATGTTTTCTTACGTTTTCAAGGCCCATATCTCACTAATGACTGAAGACCTAGCATATTTTTCGAAATGGCTGAAATATGCATTTAAAATGTTCAATGCCCATATCTGCGCCATTTTGAAAATTTTCAAAAAACTGAACCAATAAATTTAAATCTATATAATTATCCAACCTGCTCACAAAATTTCAAGAGAATCGGTTGAGAAATGCGACCGATAGAGGAGAACAACCGGACATCCAGACATGCGAAAGCAATTTTTCCGAAACTGAGAAGTTTCGCTCGCGCTTCGCGCTCGCTCAATGAAATAGGCATGAATATTCATCTTTTGCCCCAACACTTACCAGCAGCTAAAATGATTAGTTAATAAAAACTATGCCATCTTGCAGAACAAACAGACAATTTACTTACTATTCTGAAATTCTTACCGTGCTGTACATTGCCATACTAAATTCCCTCTCTGGTTGGGCCATTCATCGAAGGAGGATCGCATTCTCTTCTATTTTTATTAAAAAGTTATAATATGTGCTCTAAAAACCTAAATTAGTGTAGTTATCAATAAACAATAGTTGTTTAAATGATTACTGTTTAAATGAGTTTATCCAGTAGTGCGGATGCGGTTTTCAGAGCAACTTCAAAGAATCACACACCTACCTAGTAAAGTACCGTCACTTACAAAGCCGAGCCATCTCTCTCATCCGATCCTACGCCAATCACGTGCTAGACTCTGCCTGCGAGAATGTTCTAGCAACTGACGTGCAATCAGAGCAAGAGAGTGCTGACACGGCGTATGCAGTGTACTTTGGGAAGTTCCAAGCAGCGGCACCTAAACTTAGTATGGTGATAAAGGAGATTGAGAGGCGAGCTGAGAGTAATACTGAGTAAGTATTAGTTAAAGAGGCGTTAATTACTTCGCATGTGTTCCTATATTTTAAATAATTTTAAGATCAAATGAAAACAAGACTTTCCCACGGAGTTCTTAGGTTTTATCTTCTGTTGTGGGTGTATCTTGAAGCAACTTTTTAAAAGTCGCATATTTTATATTCCCCATTGCATCCTTGATTGTTAATTAATGTAATATAGTAATTAATACTATTATATTTTAACCAGTATAAAAATATATCAAATGGAACATACTTCATAATGGAAGTCCTATAGTCACAAGTCACAGTCAAAGTCAAGTAAAATTATCAACATTGTCAGTCAAGTCATGCCCTAATAAAGTGGTAGAATTTTACTAGAACTTCTATTGGAGTTCTGAAGCGAAAGCGTAAATCACGTTTTTTAGCTTTGTATGATTTGCCTACACTATCACTAAGTATCAACGGATAATAATCCATTATTACACATTAACACTTGATAAATTACATGTTTTGAAAAGGAATATAAAATCGTTGACAATTGATTTTGTGTTTTTTTTTCGCATTATATTTTCCATGTTATTTACTACACTTTCAGTTACTCATCTCTCTTATCGGACCTACAACGCGAATACGCGTCCCGTCGAAGCCGCGTCGCCGGCGGCCCTACGGCCTCCGCCCTCCGAGCGGCCGCCGCCAAACTGTCGCGGGACCATTGCGCGCTCGTGAGGACAGCTTGCTCGTTACTAGCCCACGCGTGCAGAGATGAATGCGCGCTCTACGAACATATCTTCACGAGGCCTGCTCCTGACGATTCCCAGGCTCCTTTACAGTGAGTGATGTGTATTTTTTTTTTTTATTACCAACATGAAAGTTTAACAAAATATTCAAAATCATGCATCTGTAAACCTCATAAAGATTTGTCTAAATGCAAGTGTTAGTTAACATTGTGCGCTGGCTGATGTCTTGGAATGCACTCAGCTGGTCACTGCTAGTCATACTAGTAGTATTATAATAGCCAACATAAAGTATGTGTGTACGTTAGTATGTATGTTATTAATTCAAGCTAAACGGCTGGATACCGATGATATTTGGAATAGCTTATACCCTGATTTAATACATAGTACCCGGATGACCGAGCTTTGATCGGCTGAAAACACGGATAAAACGACGACGTTTTCTAAAATTGAAACCTAGCTAGATCGATTTATCATCCCCGAAACCCCCTGCATACAACATTTCATGAAAATCCTTGGAAACGTTTCCGAGATCCTGATTACATTTAAAGATTACGTTTAAAGGAGCTATTCTGATATGAACGATACATACAAGAAATACTTTCTTTAAAAAGTTTTTTTTAATCAAACTTTTACCAGATGTAAATATAATTAAACGCAAACAAAGCTTAAAAAAACATATCACCGCTAATAAGCGGTGAAGTCGGTTAATTTACCAAAATATATTTTGGTTTTGGCTAGATCGATTTCGATAAAATTTACATTGGTCCCATACAAATTTTATCGAAATCGATCTAGCCAAAACCAAAATATATTTTGGTAAAAAAACCGACTTCACCGCTTATTAGCGGTGATATGTTTTTTAAGCCTCAGAAGTATATTCTGCCAAACAAAAAACCATCAAAATCGATTCATAATTGGCGAAGATAACGCGTAACATACTAAAACTAGAGAAAAACTAGAGAACTTGTCTACGAATCAAACGAGGCCAAACTCGTCGGCTTTATCTTGTTTAGTTCAGAAGTTATTATGGCCATCTTCCGTCTCCATCATTAGACCAGCTCCATGGTACCATAATTGTATTGTCAGTGAAGATACAAGAGTAGGTACCTACACCAAATTTGAGTCCAATAGGACATCGGAAAGTGGGTCTAATTTAGCTTGCAAGATTTGATTACGAACCGACAGATAATGGGACAAATTAATTTAATTAAAAGCTTGTAAAATAATAATAACGCCTTATTCGTATTTTTTCCAGGGAATACCTCCAATCGCTATGCAACGTGCTATATGAAACGCTTAGGCCTCAAATCATCCATATCAACCATCTGGAGACTCTAGCGGAACTCTGCGTCATTCTGAGAGTCGAGGTTATAGAGGAGCAGGTCAACAACGATCGTGAGTAGCACTGACTTACCTCTTTAGGCCTTAGTCGAGTCGTGGTTGAAGATCGCGGCGAGGGTTCGATCCTTGGGACGGGTTTTTTTTTTGTTTTGTCATTTTTTTTCTGTTAGCCTTAGCTGCTTGAAGATCGTGGCGAAGGACGGGACAAAGTTTTGTGACTCGTTTTGTACGATTTTTTTGTTTTCTGTTTGCCTAAGAACGTGACTGAGGATCGCGGCAAGGGTTCGATCCTTGGCACGGGTCAAATTTTTGTGACTTTTATTGTATTGTCAGATATTTTTTCTATTAGCCTTAAGGTTCAAGATAGTGACGTGGGTTCGATCCTTGGAACGGGACAAATTTTTGTGACCTTTTATTGTTTTGTCAGATTTTTTTTTTATTAGCCTATGGTTGAAGATTTTGGCGTGGGTTCGATCCTTGGAACGCAACAAATTTTTGTGGATTCTTATTAATTTGTCAAATTTTTTGTTTTCTGTTAGCTTTATGGTTGAAGTTAGTGGCGAGGTTTCGATCCTTGGGACGGGACGTATTTTTGTGAATTTTTATTAACTTGTCAGATTTTTTTGTTTTCTGTTATCTTTATGGTTGAAGATAGTGGCGACGTTACGATCCTTGGGACGGGACATATTTTTGTGATATTTTATTGTTTTGTTAGGTTTTTTGTTTTCTTTCCACTTTCTCAACTGGTGGTCGAGATTACTCTAAAAGATATAAATAAATGCTTATAGAATTGTGTGTAGAGATAGGTAGCGTTAAAGAATTATAATGGTTCAGAGTCGATACCCGAGACGGGACCTTATTCTTGCAATATTTCATGCTATGGCCGAGAGAAATTGTTTCTCTCATATAATTTACAAGAAAACTTACGATAAGTTTATTTAAGTATGTAGTAGGCGTGGATTACAATTATTTACCTGGTTTTAATTACTATCATGCCAGTGATATGCATTTTGTTGTAATTATACAATATAGAAACGAGGTACATAGAAGTTCAGAAAGAACTTGCTTTGTCCAGTACTAATGCAGAAAATGAGCCCAAAACAAATGATGAATATATCCCCATACCTCCGTGCAATAGAAATGTAAAAGTGTGTAAATGTGAAATAAGATTATTTTATATTTCCCATAAAATAATTAAATATTAGTATTGATGTGCACTTCTACAATAAGTGCAATTTATTGAGGTAGTGTTCTCGATTGTAGTAGTAATTCATTCAGACAACTATAAAAAGGTATGTATTCATTCAAATCAGAGTTTTATTCTCAGCTGCTAAAAGTAACATATCGGTTTATATGCTCTATTGTTGGCAGCTATACACACAAAATACAAAAAGCACGCTATCAGCGACGAAGCAAAAAGTGAAAGGCGGTCACCGGATTCGAACTCATGCTCACTGTTTCATAAGTCCGATATTTTTGTTGCTTACTTCGACTGGGAGCGTGGCGTCTCCTGTAATCCGGCTACTCGGAGGTCGGGGCCGGAGGATGGTTTGAGGTTGGGATTCACTGGTGCTGTGCGATCCATGTTGACTGGACGTCCACACTAAGCCTGGTATTAATATGGACCTCCCGGAGGAGTCTGGGAGGTGCAGGTTATCTAAGGAGAGGCGAACCGGGCCAGGGGGGAAACCCAGCAGCCAAAAGTCTCCGTATCGGGCAGTAGTGGGATAGCGGCCGGGAGTGGGAGCGCAGTATCAGCCTGACCAATATAATCAGACCCTTTCCTTTTGCATATTTATTTTTTTAATCGCCATTTACTGTCTATACACGCTTTATCTGTTATTAGTAACGCCTCTGCCTTTCTAAGCAGCGGGTATCAGGTTTGGTTCCCCGTGGATGCACAAGTTGCCTGCCCTGTGGAACTGATTGTACATGTGTGATGTGATTGTTTCGGCACCCACGATACAAGTCTTAGAACTTAGTGTGAACTCCCATCGGGAATCGAACCCGATATCCGCTGCATAGAAGGCGACCGCGCTACCAACTACGCTACCAACTACGCTGGCGGACAGTTCTTTGACAATATACAAGCATATTTGGGTTTGTTAGCGGACAAGCAGACAAAATGATGTGCAACACCAGTATGTGGTAGTTTCATACGAATCGTTTTGTTCAAATCGCGAGTGAATAGGTATCTTGAAGATACCTATTCACCCTTGCCTAGAAGATACATCTTCTAGGCAAACTTGCTTCATCGACAGCCACATCGTCTCTTACCATCAGGTGAGATAGTGGTCAATCGTTTGCTTATATTGTATGAAAAAAATCAAATAAAGCTTTTTATATATTTTACGATAATACATTGCCGAAGATAAAATTTCATTCATCAAATCATTACATTTCATATCAAAAACAAACATTTGGAAATTCGAGCAGGTTCAAGCAATTTCTAACGGCCGATTCGACGTTCTCTTTATGACATCCACAATCCAAGTCCCAAAGGATTTCTAGTAGTTACAGATTTGTAAATTACCCAGTTTATATTTGTTATTTCCAGCGGTAACGTTGCAAGCGCTGGGCGTATCAGCTCGCTCGTTGTTACAAGACGCACAGGAGCGTCTAGTATTCCGTGCACACGTGCACTTGCGTGCCGACGTGTTGCACTACCGAGCCGCGCCTGGAGACCTGGCCTACCCGCACAAACTGCACATGATGGAGGTAATTACCCCCGTCACAAAAAAAATATTAGTCTAAACTAAATAACTTTTATGTCAGATAGGTAAGCATTGAAAATGAAAATGTGTGGTGTTCTGGTTGTGATTGTGAAGTGAATGTTTCCGGCAACCGCGACACAAGTCATCGAACTTAGTGTGGGGCTGTGAGTGTGAAATTATGTTTATGTTTAATGAACACCATTGATAACTTTCACGAGTGCTTCTATGGGACCCATGTGATTAAACAATTTTGAACTAGAAAGAAAGGAAGAAGAAAGAAATTAAATATATTTATTTGCGACAATGCTTTGACTATTTTGGAACTGCTCGTTAGCTTGGTTGGGTGCGTGTTCGCCTTCTAAGTATGGGTTTCGGGTTCAATTCTCGGCGGCGGGACAACAAGTTTTCTCCCCAAGGAAAATTTGTGTTTTGGTTGTGATTGTGTGTGTGATGTGAATGTTTCCGGCACCCACGACACAAGTTTTTTTTTATTTAATATAGGCAAACGTTTGACCGCCGTCTCACCTGATGGTAACTGACGATGCGGTCGACGATGGAGCACGTTTGCCTAGAAGATGCCTATTCACTCGCGACTTAAAGACTCCCATATTGTATTTATCAGGGAACACAGACTCAGGTAAGGAATTCCATTCTTTTGCAGTTCGCATAATGAATGTGGAGGCAAAACGTTTCGATCGCATTTGTGGAATATCAACCATATAGCGGTGTCGCTTAAGAGTCTGTCTCTATGTCCGATGATAGAATGGGGATGGGGGAATTAGGTTGTGTAATTCCGTTGCACACTCTCCGAAATATATCCGATAAAATACCGAGAGACTCGCCACCATGCGACGATGCCCCAAGCTCTGAAGTTTTGCATCAGTCAACTGGTCGCTGTTAATCAGTCTCTTGGCTCTACACTCAATGATTTCAAGAGCCTCGAGTTGGTGTTTAGCTGAACCGTCCCAAAGATGAGAACAATACTCCATACATGAACGCACCTGCGCTTGGTACAAGTCGAGCAATTGTTCCGGAGTGAAGTACCGTCTCACCTTTGCAAGGATTCCCAGCTTTTTGGCGGCTAGTTGGGCTTTTGTCTCAATCTAAGATCCAAAATTGAGTTTTGAGGTTAACGACATACCAAGTAACTCAAGATGGTCAGTTACTGGTATGGATACATCTCGAAAAGTTGAAGTCATCGAACTTAGTGTGGGGGCTGTTAGTATGAAAGCGTTTATGTTTAGATGAATATTATTTTTATAAGATTTATTAAGACTCGTAGGACTGTGTTCTATTAATAAATAAAAATATTTGTAATTTGTACCTGGCTCTAATCAATATATGTTTTATTTTTATTCATGATCACGTAAACTGTGACCATTATATCACCTGATGGTAAGCGACGATGTTGTCGACGATGAAGCAAGCCTAGAAGATATAAAAACACAATATATATTTACCCTTTCCTTCTACAGCAAATCGCAATATCAATCCAACAAGAACAAGCTCTCAAGCGAAGCGATTCACGTAATTCCATGATATCAGACATATCAGCGACATCCCAAGAGGTCGCCAACATCAACGTGGAAGCACAAAGGAGACCCCAAACCTCCCCAGCAGACCTCCATGGCATGTGGTACCCAGGAGTCAGAAGGACCCTCGCAGCCCTATCCAGACTCTACAGATGTCTGGAAAAAAAAGTCTTCCAAGGCCTAGCGCAGGAAGCTATTTCTTTCTGCGTGCAGAGCATAGATACAGCCGCTAAGCAAATATCAACAAACGCGACGTCTATCGACGGAGAAATGTTCCAAATAAAGCACCTGTTGATACTTCGAGAACAAATCGCGCCGTTCCAAGTCGATTTCGTTATCAAAGAGACGTCATTGGACTTTAGTAACATGAAGAATGCAGCGTATGGTTTGATACAGAAACCGAGGCAGATGTTCTGGTTCAATAGCAACAATGCTCTGCTTGAGTTTTTGTTGGACGGCACGCCGATGGTTCGGGAACATTTGCTCGATTCGAGGAAGGAGGTCGATAGACAATTGAAGAGTTGCTGCGAGGAGTTTATAAGGAATGCTACGGAGATTCTGGCGGGACCGATGATTGCGTTTACGGAGAAGGTTAGTGATTCTTCTTAGCGTGTCGATGGCAACACTTACACCTTTTTGCCTAATACTCAGATGCAAACAGCATTCGACCTAGCTTCGTACAGGTCTTCTAGTTTACACGAACTATGGCTTGCTGAGTATGATAGTAAATGAACCATAGATTGCGCTGACGCTCCTCATTCGCATCGGTTTGTGCTTGGGTCGATGTCGCTGTAAAAGAATTATAAGTAAGGGAGACGGGGAGACAAACAGATAACACCGAGTACCATGCAAAGACTGAATATATTTCTCCTACCTTCAAATACAATATAATAAAATATTCATATTCATATTCATATTCATTTATTTATTGCAATCTATAATAGTAGTAATATACAGGTGTTTTTTAGGAGTACAGTTCTATATAGACCCTGTGGGGCACCGCAATAATCTTAGGAGAGAGGAGGACTGCTAGGTTTTGTTAACAGATAAGAAATAAACACAAATACTACATAAGAAATATTATATAATATTTGTGTTTATACATTTCGTTATAGTAATTATTCAATTTAATTTTGTCATAGAAAATATATATTATTATTACTATTAGATTGATGTCAAATAATAATAATAATAATAAGAGAATAAAGATAAAATATTAAAGTATAAGCATGTCAATTTTTTTGTCAAAATTTATCATTTAGATATTCGTCAATTGAGTAATATGTTTTTAATGTCAATAGTTTTTTTAATTGTTTTGAAAATATTTTATCATTTCCTTCATTTTTTATTATTTCCGGTAACTTATTATAAATTTTTATAGACATGACAAGAGGGCCTGAGGAATGCATTTTAATACGAGATGTAGGTAGCATTAACCGGCTGCTATGTCGTACAGTCGTGTGTCTAGTTATATCCAATCGTGTTTTATATAAATGTGGATACGTCCGTACAAATTTACAGATTTCCTGAATGTAGATGCAAGGAAGGCTGAGAATTTTGTATTTTTGGAAGAAAGGTTTACAGCTGTCGGTCTGTTCTATATTCGCAAGAATGCGGATTAGTTTTTTCTGACTTATCAACAGTGCTGGCGCAGTCGATGAGTTCCCCCACAGTGCTGCCCCATAACTTAACCATGCACCAGCGTAAGCATGGTAAGCTACGATTGCGGTTTCTAGGTCAGTTGACTTTTTTATCTCGCGGAGTGCGTATGTAAATTGAGATAATTTCGTTTTAAGCTTTTGAACATGCATTTCCCAATTTATGTGTTGGTCTATGATAATACCTAATAGAGTGAAGTTATCCACGGTTTCTATCGGAATGTTGTGGTATAAAAAATTAAAGTGAAGTGGTTTTTTTTGATATGGGTGGCAGACAAGAAGTTTTGTTTTACAATAATTGATTTCGAGATTGTGATCGTTCATCCATTCAACAGTCTTATCAAGGATCGCGGTGAGTTTCTCATTTAAGTTTATACTATTTCGACTTGAGGTTAATATTGAAATGTCGTCCGCAAACAAGACGCATGGTTCCTCCATGATTTTGGGAAGATCGTTGATGTAAATTAAGAATAAAAGGCAGGCAATAACACTGCCTTGGGCTATCGATACGTTTATTGTTTTATAATCGGATCGAACGTTTGTAATACAGCTAGTACTGCAGTCGTAATACTCTATTTCGACAAATTGTTTTCTATCTTTAAGGTAGGATTCGAACCACTCGTAGGCTATACCGCGAATACCTATTCCATATAATTTAGATAAAAGTATATAAGGTTGGACTCTGTCGTATGCTTTGGACATATCGAGCAGAATTCCAATAGCATAATTCTTGTTATTTATTATGTTCAGGGCTTCTTGTATATACTTAAACACCGCTAAAATTGTCGAACGTTTTTTGCGAAATGCGTTTTGGCTCTCATCGAAGATTAAATATTTTTCGCAGAATGAATTTACGCGCTCGCACATAGCTTTTTCAAATAATTTGGATGCTGTGGGTAAGAGTGCGATGGGGCGGTAGTTATTTGGATCTGTCTTCGAGTTTTTCTTATGGATAGGTTTTATAATTGCTTGTTTGAGCAAATCTGGGAAAACGCCTACATCGAAAGATTGATTTATAAGAATGTAAAATGGCAAAGTAAGTTCATCAGCACAATATTTAATCAAGTAAGGTGGCAGTTCATCAATGCCATGACTGTATTTATTTTTGAGATTTTTTATAAGCTTCTGTGTTTCATTTAGAGTAACGGGCCTAAGATACATCGTGTTTAATTTAATATAAAACAATTATATGAATCTACCTACAACCCCCTTCTTAAAATTTAAATTAATCTAAACTATACACTTTTTCTTGTCTAATAATAATATTGTCAGTTAAGAGAATTTCAAACATATGTCAGCAAAAACGTAATTATAAATTAATGTTCACTCTCTATCCTTTTCAAAAAAACAAAAAAAAGAATAGTAGTATACAATTAGAATTTAACAAATTAAAAAAATATATATTCAAATCTGTAAAATTAATTCAAACTTATAAAATTAATTCAAATTAAAAAACACATTTATAAAATATAAGTCAACTCAAATAATAATTACATTCAAATCCATTAAAATAAAAAATGTCAACATATTTTATATTATCATAAACAATATACTTAATCAAATCATAATTACTAAATCTAAAATTAAAACATTATAGTTAAATTCTGTCATGTCATTCATTATCTTTAACTAAATTATAATATTGAGTCCACATACTAAAAAACAAATGAGGCCGGTACTAATTACACACATAATAATTGGCATCACATAATTAAACAGTCACAAATAATCGTATCCTAGTCAAATTGTTTTGTCAAAAACATACCAGTAATTTCAAGGCATGACGACACGCGTCAGGAGTATCCCCAGCGATCAGGTGCTCTGACTGTCCTTCCATATCTAGTAACATAAGGATTACTATGAGATTGTGAAGTACTTAATGGTCGCCCAGAACTACTTTGAGCTGCACTGGAGCTGTGCGAATTATTTTCAGCTGAAGATATTGCTATTTCATCATAATCATAAGATGATGAGAGTACATCACGACGCGAACAGCTATCGAGAATGATTTGTTTTCGGTTCCGACGAATCAATGTGCCCGTATTTAATTTTATAAGGTATGACCTTGGTCCGTGTATACCAACTATGCAAACATTTACCCAGTTCCGACCCATACGAACTTTTACCTTATCGCCTACGTGACAAGGTTTAAGGTTCTTACTCCCCCTATCAAAGTATTCTTTTTGTATCACTTGCCGTTGCTTTAACTCGTCGTGCACCTTTTTCGCATCATACATTTTAGGTTCTAACAATTCCGGAGCACACGGAAGTATACTACGCAGTTTCCTATTATTTATTAGTTCTGACGGAGATGGCAAATTATCAGTTAACGGAGTATTTAAAAATTCCAATAAAGCTAATCTAAAGTCGGATTTATCGTGAAGTGTTTTTCGTAACATGGACTTAATTGTTTGAATAGCTCGTTCTACTTGACCGTTAGATTGGGGATATCTAGGGGATGACGTAACATGCTCAAATGCCCATTCACGACTAAATTCTTTGAATTGTTTTGATGAGTACTCGGGCCCATTATCTGAAAAAACCCTTTCAGGAATACCCTGGCGACTAAATATATTTTTGAGCTTATCTATGACACATTGTGAGCTTAAATTATTCACTTCTTCTACTTCAACAAACTTACTAAAGTAGTCTATTGCTATGAGGTAGCTTTTACCGTTGAAATGAAATATATCTGTTCCGACCTTTGTCCATGCCCGTGTAGGTATTTCGTGTGAGATAAGAGTTTGTTTACAATTTTGCTTTCTATAAGTAAGACATGCTTGGCAATGCGAAATCATATCCTGTATTTGAGCATTCATATTCGGCCAGTACATTATTTCCCGCGCCCTTAATTTAGTCTTAGCTACACCTAGATGGCCTATATGTACTTTTTTTAAGATATCCCTCCGCATGCAATTCGGAATCACAATCCTGGTTCCTTTCCAAATCAAATCATATGCCACTGTCAAATCATCCCTGCAGTCCCAGTAAGGTGTAATGACATCTTTAATATCACTCTTATGAACCGGCCATCCATCTTTTATCACCCTCATTAGCTCTTGCATCTCTTTATCCATAGCTGTACATTTTTGTAATAGTATAAAATGAGTGTCTGTCAAACTGTTGCTTGTTGCAATAGCGCACACCTGCGCTGTTACCTCCAGATAGTCGCGAGGGTCATTGTCGATAGCAGAGCTTGTCGCCACCGCCCGCGACAGGGTGTCCGCTATGTACAAATATTTACCTGGTTTATACACTAGCCTAAAAGTGTATGGCTGTAATCTGATCAACATGCGTTGTAACCTAGCTGGTGCTCCTGCAATTGGTTTATTTATTATACTTATTAACGGCTTATGATCGGTTTCAATAATAATATCACATCTGCCATATATATACATATAAAATCTCTCACAGGCAAACACACAAGCATACAGTTCTTTCTCTATCTGAGCATAGTTTTGCTCCGTTTTAGTGAGTGACCTTGATGCATAACAGACTGGTTTACCTTCCTGCATGAGGCACGCTCCCAAGCCATTTTTGCTAGCGTCAACTGATAAAGTGATCGGTTTTTCTAAACTATAGAATTGCAACAGTGGCGGTTTTGTTATACATTCTTGAAGCTCCTTAAAACTCTTATCATGCACTTCATCCCAATGCCATTCAATGTCTTTTCTTAGAAGTTCCCTGAGCTTGTATGTTTTCTCAGATAAGTTCGGGATAAAACTACCAACATATGTTACTAGGCCTAAAAACCTCTCTAAATCTTTGGTATTTTGGGGTTTCGGCATATTTTTTATTGGCAACGTATGTGAATCATCTGGGCTTATGCCGCTTTGTGTAATAACATGCCCTAAATACTTAATTTCTGTCAACCCCATCTTGCATTTATCTTTGTTTAACTTAACATTTATTTGCTGGCATCTTTCTAAAACTTGACGTAGGCGCGTATCATGAACCTGTTTTGTATCCGCGTAAATAAGCAGGTCATCGACAAAAAGTACTACGCCCTCAATGTCATCGAAGTATTCATAGAGCCTTTTGTGAAAAACTTCAGAAGCTGATGAAATTCCGAATGGCAATCGCAAAAATTTGTATCTCCCATAAATTGTATTAAAAGTGCAGAGGTCAGTTGATTCGCTGTTCAATTTTAATTGCCAAAAAGAATGCTTACAGTCAAGAGTACTAAAAAACTTAGCGCCTGATAATTTTGCCGTAATCTCATCCAAAGTAGGTAATTTAAAATGTTCTCTTTTTATATATTTATTTAAATCTCGCGGATCCAAACAAATTCGAATATTCCCATCCGGCTTACGTACTACAGTCATACTGTTCACCCAATCTGTCGGTCCTTCTACTTTTGAAATCACTCCTTGCTCAAGCATTTCATCCAATTTCATCTTTACATCATCCCGTAGCGCGATAGGCAGCTTGCGCGGCGCATGCACGACGGGTCGCGCGTCTGCAGCGAACATCCGGATATTCATCAAATATCAGTTCAGACCCAATTTTCCTATTAACTGCCAAAACTCGCTTTACCAAATTCATCTCGTCACATGATTGCTTTCCTAGAACGGGTGGGGACACTACGTCTGCTATGATAAATTTAATAATATAAGTCTTATCTTTACATAAACACTTTAAACTACATTTTCCTAAAACTTTTATGTTTCCGCCAGAGTAGCCAACTAATTTCACATTTGTCGATATCAAATCATTCTCTGTGAGCCCTGTCTGTGGTAAAAATCGGAAAGGTAAAACATTTACGTCAGCTCCAGTGTCCAACTTAAATTTTATTTTAATATTATGAATTTGCAAATCTACGCACCAGTCATCTTTCCCGCCCGTATATTTAATGTCACGTACCTGATCGGGGGAGTTCTCCTGGACGCTATGGACGCGGCACACTCTAGCAAAATGATTTAGACGTTTGCACTTTGCACATTTTTGACCGTAAGCCGGACAATTGAACTTTTCATGAACACTCCCGCAAAAATCACACTTGTTATGTCGCCGCTCCGGTATCCTCGATGACGTCACTAGTGGCATACGCTGCTGCATCGCCCCCCTGTTTGAGTAAGGTGTATCTTGTTGACGTCTGTCGATAGGGCGTCCTGGTTCTCCCTTTTGTAGCTGGGTATTTCGCCCGCCAAAAGCGGTATTTTGTCCGCTCGGTGCCCGCGCACGGATTTGACAAGTTCCGCATGCGCCGTTATGTTGACGTTGCACCCAGTGCATGGCCACCTCGGTGCTTCCGTCTCGCTCCCTCACCTCGTCAATACATCTGCCCTCCTGTTCTGTCCTATTTAATGTGCTAGCCTGCATGCGAGACATTTCCGCCACGTTGCATATATCGAGCGCTTTTGTAAGATTCAAATCATACTCCCTCAGTAACCTCTCTCTCAAGGCATCCTCCTTGAGGCCACAGATAAGTCTATCCTTAACGAGGTCATCCTTCAGATCCTTGAACTCGCAAGACATCGCCAACTTGTTGAGCTCAAATACATACTGCTCAACTGTCTCATGATCTTGTTGATTTCGAGTAAAAAATTTGTGACGTTCAACTGTCAGGTTCTTCTTTGGAGTAAAAAATGCATCAAATTGGTTCAGTAAACTATCTACTGTGACCTTGGTTTTGCACGCAAAGGTATCGTAGACATCCCGACATTGTTCTCCGATAACGTGTAGCAAAATGCTCACTTGAACTTCTTCATCCTTATTATTCAACTGGCAGGCCTTGAAGTAGATCAAAAATGATTTTTTCCATCGTAGCCACTGATTGCTTAAATTTCCGGTTGTAATATTACTTAAGTCTTTCTCGAAAGAAAATGGCGGTGGCGGTTGCAAAATTGACTCCATTTTTCACTCGTTATTTCACCACCATTTATAAAGTTCTGCACATTACTACACTTTTTATCGTAAATTTGCGCCACTATTTATATATATTATCCATAATTTATACCGACTGCGCCATGTAAAAGAATTATAAATAAGGGAGACGGGGAGACAAACAGATAACACCGAGTACCATGCAAAGACTGAATATATTTCTCCTACCTTCAAATACAATATAATAAAATATAAAACAATTATATGAATCTACCTACAGTCGCCCCACCTGGATAGATACCTGGACCTAGTCTTTTGATCATATTTTTAGAGTGATTTATATTTTTATTTTGCCTGAATCCGGGTTTTCTTGAATTATACATGCTATATAATAAGCATATATATAATGCACGTATAGATGAACCGGCTATTGTCTTAATAGGTTGTACGTTTGCCTTATAAACAGCGGGTTTAGGGTTGGAAAAACAAGTTTTCTTCCAAAGGGAAATGGGTTTCTGATTCTGGGTGTGAAAGTGTGTGTGATGTGAATGTTTTCGGCACCCACGGCACAATAAGTCATCGAACTTAGTGTCTTCAGACTATGTGAGTGCGGAAGCGTTTAAAACCTTGTTAAGATATTGGCAACTCAGTTCGGGTTGTAGGTTATCTTTAATTTACGTCAATGATTGTTTAATGCTCGATAGGCAAGCATTAGACCACTATCTCACTTGATTGATAGAATGCTTGCCTGGAAGATACCTATTCACTCTTGACTTGAAGACTCCCAGATTATACCGTTCGGGGAACAAAGACGCGGGCAATGAGTTCCACTCCTTTGCAGTACGGATAACAAACGTAGAAGTGAAACGCTTCGAGCGATCCTGTTCGCAAATTTTTATGGAAACAACGCAAATTCCGCACCGAAAAAGATTTTTTACAACTGACTAACAAAAGTATGACTGCAATCTACCTGATGGGAAGTGACGAACTAAACTAAGGTGGAGCATTAGCAAATACCTATTCACTTTCCTTTTCAAGACACCCAAATTGTAAATTTCAGAAAATACAGAAAATTCAACCTAATTACCGACCGCACCCCGAAACCCTAACGACCGATAGACCCGAGTATCATTATTAATAATTTTAAAAAAACACGAATTTGCTATCTATTTCCAGGACCAAATTGGTGAGGGTCGATCTAGGCGAACGTATCTCGACCACGTCGAAAACGTTTTAAAGAAAAGCTAGGATAAAAATTACTGACACCGTTATGAATGTACAAATTCAAATTCAAAATCGTTGGCCCCAAAGAGTCACTCATGTAAGTTTAAGACTCTATTTCTAGATTCGCAAAATTACAGCCATCTCGATAAGAACCTGGCAAGACACTCGGCGGCGTATTTTTTATTTTATTTTTTTAAACACTTATAATATGGCTAATACAGGAATTATATTAACCTAGGTATATCTATATTATATAGAAGCCAGAAAGAGCTTGTGCAGTTTGCCTCCAAGCATCCTTGGCATTAATGTAGTCATTCGTTTTATATTAAGCTTTCTTAATTAATTCCCGTTTTTTTACTACTTTCCCAGTGGTCATTCAGTTACAATTTTAAGAATTTTATTGTAAAATCTAACCCCATTTGCCAAAAAAGTTTTTTAATTATTCGATTTGTTTATTTTAAATGGGCGCATCGTTATTTTATTATTATATCTATTATTAAGAAGCGAATGATGTGTATTAGGATCATAGCTGGTGGTAGAATGTGGTCTCTGCCTGCCCCAATGGGAAAGAGCCGTGACTATATGTATGTATTTGCAGGCCCAATCGTTCACTCCGATCGACCAGCTCAAGTCCCAGCCGTGGGCTACTCCCGAAGAGCTAGCTGAAGTCGTGAAGGAAGCTCAGAAACGCATCAGGTCACATTTGGCGCCGCTGCAGCGGTCCATGCAACTGTACCTCGCTAATAAGGAGACTGAGTTTATACTGTTCAGGCCTATACGGGTAAGATGGTGTAGGAAATTCATATCTATATCTTTATAAATCAAATGCCATGCGTCAGACTCTTAAAGACTCGAAAATGGCTCCATCGATAAGTAAAAAATCGTCAGGATGAAGAAAAAGGTACCTGGCCCAAGAAAGAAAAAAAGAAGAAAAAATTTACTGTGTTCAAAGACGGGTAACAACGCGGGACTCAGCACTAGCTGAGTCCCGCTGAGGCCTAGAAATTTATTAACTAGGTACTAACCTAGTTAATAAATTTCTAGGCCCAGGTTTGGTTGACCATCCTCGACCACATTAACAAATATTATCAACTGATTTTTTAAGATCACTATTCTGCCGTCATAAGAAAAAGGACGTAACTGGATTTTTTTGTCAAAACTGAGTTACATATACATCAGAAATGTCTTTACATTTAGTATGTTAATTGTAAATGCATTTATTTATATAATTTATTGTTTTTATAATTTTTGTAATTTATGGTGAAATAATAATAATATATTAATTGTAATTGACATAACTGTTATAACATACTTTGTTATAAGGTGAATAAATGTTGATTATGATTATGTTATGACTTGTTGCAGATGCGTCTAAATGAATAGTAAGAATTAGTAGGTTGCGTTTGAATATTTTAAAATATAAAAATAATAGTAGATGCGTCTATTTTTCCTGATTCCGATGATAACAAACATGCAGTTACGTCTTTTTTTCCTAATGACGCGATGAAGGGAATATTTCACCTGATGGTAAGCAACGGTGCATATCCATGATTAACACAATCAGATAGGCTACATCTTGACTTAATCGTGGGTAAACCGCGAGACATCTGGGTTCGATTCCTGGCAGGAGTACAATTTTTGTCGGATGAAAATTTGCTTCTTAGAAAAATCTTCAATGTAAGCTATAAGGGGTCACTACTATATTTGCAACTAATCAAAGATTCATCTAACACCTACTCTTTGCCAACAGAACAACGTCGTCGGCTTCTTCGTTCAAATCGAGCAACTTCTGGCCAACGCTGGCTACTCATACGAAGACACCCTCATAGTGGCCTGTCCGACCCCTGAGCAAGTCTCCGTCTTCATATCATCAGCGAGCCTGATCAGTCACAGCGAACCAGTGCAGCCTTACGGGGTCAAGGCAAAGAGTGTTGTCAGGAAACCCAGTGTCACTAGGGTTCAGGAAGGAAATGAGCAGATTGTGGAGAAGGCCGTGACACAAAACGTTGTATAGTAACCTGCAGGGGTTACATTAGTGGTTGAATGATCAGGATTTAAAAAATGTTACTGTATTAGTATTTAAGTTTGATTATTCCAGTTTGATGAGTATGGACAGATTTGTTTATAATGTAAAGAATATTGTTTCAACTGAACTTATTTATTAAGTAATAAAAAAATGTATATTGCTATACTTAGATATTTCATTATTCAAAATAATTATTATCGTTTTCCTAACCAACATTTCCGAAGCCAATCACAATAAGAATTGTAGGGAACGTGTTACTTTGTTATGATGCCTGCCTTATGATAAGTGACATATCTTCATATATCCTGGTTAATTATTATTACCCCTATGGCCCGCTTACATTTGGCCCGGATACTCCCAGGACTTACCTAAAAAAATCTGAACTTTTATATATCCGCCAGGCCTGATATAAGCGAGCCTAAGCGGCAATAATTATATCTGTAGTGTCACCAGGAATTTAAAAAAAAAATTTAAGACAGTTCAACATTTTTGTAAGTAGATGTTGTACGTGAGAAGCTGTTCTCACCAAACTGAGCATGATATTGACAGAATTTGAAGAGTGGCATGAATTCCATCCAAACATTATATCTGGGAGTTTTGCCGCGAAATTGAAAAAATGGCGTAAAAACATATATATTATTATTGACACTGGCTAAATGCACAAGATTGCGAAGCCAAAATAAAGAAAAAAACAGGTCTATAATTTTTGATAATAATACAATATTTGTAGGTGATTTGATCAATAGAACAACCAGTGTACCAATATTACCATTTGACTTCATTAATTTGAATATTTTTCAGCTAAAATGATTCAATTCTGATCTTGCTCATTGAACTGATAATATGCATTATCACACTGTGCTCACAAAAACATTATTATTATTTATTTTTAAATATTCATCAAGACTGTTTCCAAAACTTACTGATGATGATTCCTATTAATAGATTTAATTATGTTGCAAAAATGTTTATCCTATTTTTTTATCAATTTGTCTTGTCTCTTAAGATATTATTTATAAGAATAGACTTATGTTGTTAATAGGAATATTACATGCAAATAAAAACTTATGAAATTATAAAAACGAAATTTTATTTACATGGTTCATTTGACTAATAAAAATACAGTTTCACCAAAGACATTGTTTTACAACAATAAAACGAGAGGCATTGGGAGAGATTGTTTAATGTGTTTCGATCTTCTTAACTGATTATTTATAAATAACTTTTCTAAAATATGACTACATGTGTTTATGCCCTAAGCCAGTACTGGCCGGCACGGATCCTAGTGTAGTCAGGGAGACCCTCAGTAGGTCCTACTGCGGCAACAACGGGACAACGGTCATACAAATATTTGTAGCACACGTCACGAACATTCTGCACAGAGACAGCTTCGATACGGGCATCCAGTTCATGGATAGGGATACGGCGGTTGTAGCAGAGCATCTGGCGCCCAATGTCTTCACACACTGGAGTGGTACCATCAAGCTGCAGAAGCATGTTTGTCTTTAACAAATTCTTGGCACGCTCAATCTCTCCCTCAGTAACAGATGTGCAGAGCTTCATCCATTCCTTCTGAATGTTCAGCACCATGTCATCCAGCTGGAGGGGCTCGGATACAAAGTAAATGCCCCACAGACCTGTGTCCTTGTAGCAAGTGTTGAAAGATTGGAAGCTGTGGCACAGACCGGCAACAGCTGACGCACGGGCTAGGTAAGAAGCATTGTTGAGGCCACCTCCCTGTGAGCGGTCCCAAGCTCCAATCAGAGTGTTGGCTACCATCAAGGGAATGTTGTCGGCATCAGTCCATCCCGCACCTTCAACAGCGATAGCTACATGTGCAAGAGGCATAGAGTCATCTCGGACCCTAATTTCGGAGCCTGTGTAACGGCAGTGGGTCAAGTCAGGGATTTCTCCAGCGGTATTCTTAAGCCCACTGAAGTGCTTGTTTGCAAGATTTACAAGACTCTGGTGGTCAACTCCACCAGCACCAGACAAAACAATACGAGCGGGCTGGTAGTGAGTCTTGATGTAGTTTTGTAAATCGGCCTTTGAGATTTTCTTAATGTTCTTGGTGGGTCCAAGGATGGTCTGTCCGAGGGGAGTGCCTTGGAATGCGGTGGCATGAAGGTGGTCGAAGACTACCTCCTGCAGGTTGCTCTCGACGTCCTGCATTTCACGGAGGATGACGCCACGCTCTCGTTCGATTTCGGGTTCGGCAAGGGACGAGTTCTGGATGATATCAGCAAGGATCTCTACAGCAGCAGGCACGTCGTTAGCAAGGCATTTGGCGTAGAAAACGGTCTGTTCCCGGGAAGTATAAGCGTTTAAATGAGCTCCCATGTTTTCTACCAGCAGTTCTAAGTCGGTCTGCGACCTTTTGCTTGTACCTTTGAATGCCATGTGTTCAAGGAAGTGGGCAACTCCATTGTTCTTAGATGTCTCGTACCTGGAGCCGGCATCGATCCATAGTCCCACGGTGGCAGTAGCGGAACCAGAGTCTTCGGAGGCGACTCGCAGACCATTGTCTAGCACTGTAAGTCTGGTCGGAGGGACGTTAACGAGAGCTTGTTTGTAGCCCACAGCGGTCGCGAGTTGACGCACCTGGTTGCCCTGTTTTGAGACAAGTCTCAACGTAGTCGCTGCTTTCAACATTTTTGTTCTGATCCTGGCACTATGTAGAATTTTTCCTCGCTGATTTACGTAATAAATGGGCAATAGGACCGAACCAAAGCTGTCAAAGGCGAAATGGAATGTGTTGTCATATGCATAAAATATTTTCTCCCATAAATTATTAAATTATAGTTCGTAGTAGCGTAAATTGTAAAGAAAAATGTAGTCGCTGCTATTGCCTATATAGGCCGGAATTATTCTTGATTTTTTGTAAAAAATACAATAAATTTTTGCTGTTTGCCATGAAAGTGAAAAAAGGCGATATTGATCTTTTATTCTTCGAGTCTCGATATGTAATAATGGTGGGTTATTGTTAACCATCAATAGTAAGTAAATGTGCATGAGTGTATGCAAGTCGTACAAAGTTGAGAAAAGTGATTTTCGTTTATCGCTCCAAAATTACTATAGAAATTCTAGTAAAGTTTGTACAACTTAACTCAGGCATAACGTAACTATAACTGGATCATGACTTTGATTGACTAGGGCTAGTTTTATGAGCTACATACTGAAAACTACATACATTAACTTGAAAAACAATTATAAATTGACACCGTACCACCATAGTTAGCAGTAATTTACAGATCCTCCATTAAAAAAACGACGATTTTTAAATATTTGTAGCGCATTTTTCATTCGTTCTTAAAATAAAACTTCATCACTAATACCATAGTAGAAATAAATAAGTATAATAACTCAAGGCCCGTAAGAGATTCAAATGCCTATTCTAGCCGAATACGCAGGGTTGTCACTATCTCTGACTTTTAAAGGTACCTATATGTAAAATGTAGGTATATTATAACAAACCAACAAGTAGGTACAATAAAATTGTATGAAATGTGGTGGTAAGATAGATACGATTTCATTTGCATGAAAGCTGTAATTTGGCATGAATATACATAGTAGCCACACCGACAGTGTCAAAACAAAATCTTGAAAAAAAAATGTTTTTGCTTATGTGAAAACAAATCACGGTAGTAGTATATATAAAGAAGTTAAAATGAAAACTATCATAGCTAAGTAGGCTTCAATAAATCAATGTTCGCGGCATGTACTTGTCTACGACCCGGTAAAAGATCAATGTTTTACTTAAATTCCAAAAAAACATGCGGGACAGTCTTTGGGGACTGCCGATAGAAGTGAAAATGATATGTAATGTATTTATAATTAACCATTATAAGTTGATCCCCGATCGTGAGCAATATGTATCGCGCGTAGAGCTCAACAAATATTGGCCGTCGGTGACGATGACGCGAGTTCCATGATTTTTGTTCACCCAAAAAGTGCTCAACGCGCCTAAAGAAGTTTTCACTTTAAATCTACATAGCTACTCAATTTAATAAACACGTAAAGTAGGTTACAATATAACTAAGTATATGAACTCCGATTAATCATGGGATACCTGGCGAAACACGGCACGCGGCACGCGATATCTATCTGCGCGGAAAGGCCCGCGGAAAGGCAAAACGTCGACGACAAGCACGGGGGCGGCTCCGGCTCGTGATGGCTTCGCCGATCTGTAAGCGATCATAGTGTGTGTGCTGAGGCACGTGCGTACGGCCGTGCACACATACAAGCCGCATTTGGTACCACTTTAAGAAGATAGCATACTTATTTATTTCTACTATGCTAATACATAAGTTATCTTAATTTAGGCTTATCTATATTTTGCAGTCGCAAGAAAGTGCTTGTGCAGTTGGCCTCCATGCATCATCATCAACACGTTTTACTATTGATTTAAACTTTCCTATGGTAATTCAGTTACAGACTTAAGAATTTTGTTTTAAAACATTTATCATAAAAGATGTATTTGTTTTGCTTAATCTAAGCGCTCTTACTTAGCGTGTCTTGCGTTAAAACTATATACATGACTTCTTAGTTTATATATTATTGATCAAGCGAAGCGAGATCTCTAAATAGACTTAGGTCGTTCAGCACTTCGTCCGTCAGTCCATCACTCTGTCAGAGGCATCTAGTGTCTAAACCATATAAGCGAATAAACATTATATCAATAATTCGCCGGTGTAATTTATAGTTCGGTTTCGCGCGGTCTATAAGTTAAGTCATAGTAGAGTCATGGTAGAGAAGGTTACCTGGTAGAGATAGCTTTTAGTGATAGAAAAGTTTTCGTCTGTGACGTGTAAAATGCTTTCCAAGCTGAATAAAGCTACAAATGCAGTTTGAAATGCAAAATATACAAAATATGTAATATACAAATTTATTAAAAACATAAAAATTTTAATTACTTCAGAAGACATTAACATCTCACCTACGCACACAAATCCACAAATAATTATTAAGTAGTAAAACATAAGATAGTGTAAAATTACTGTAATGCATAAGAAAGTGTTTTAAACGAGCTGCTAGCCGAGTATCGCAGTTGTCATTTTATACGTTATCATTTAATGAACATGCGACATGCATTTAAAAAAGCATTCTGTTTTAGGGTATAAGAATTTAAGTTCAAAATTATAGCATTTATAAATTAATGGTAACTTTAATATTCTGTCTGATACTGACTGATGACAAGTTTCAATTCTGACATTTGATAATGATTATTGCCAGTTGCCACTGATCTATGTGACTACGATATATTAACTGTTTTGTTGTAACATATTATCATAGTTAGTCTTAGTTCCGTATTCTCGTTTAAACAATTTATTTTAGTGCTTTTCCTGAACAACTTCTGTAAGAGAAGTTCTAGTATTTTATTATCTTTCAACAATCAATATTTTCCTTTAGGCATTTTTCTTGTCTAACAACATTTTTATTGCATCAGCTTGACAGTTTGCACATTTCGTTACACGTAGTGCTGGTCATTTTCGTTTATCAAATATGTATTGAACATTAATAAATATTTGAGTATTTAACAATATTTATGACGTATTTATATAAGTTAAGCAAGTAATTTTGCACAGTTTTTTATGAAACCAGAGTATATCTTGCAATTTTAAATATAATTTAAACGTATGACGTAATCAGCTGTGTGCTGTGTCTTTCTGAGAAACATGTATTGAAACGTAATCATGAATTACTCGAGAAATCTTTCATTTTTTATCGCACGTAATTTCGTGGGATTATTACGAGGGCATAATGTTTATTGAAGATTGTTACAAATTTAGTTTAGTTAAAGATTTTTGGGATAGCGTGTGCCGGTAGATATAAGTTTTAATAAGTGCCCCGCAAGATGCTATAGTATAAATCTGTGATTTAACAAAAATCGTCATGACCACTATGAAGAATCCTAACTCGTCGTCTTCGAAGCTCGCTCTGCTCAACCACATCAAGTATGAGCACCTGGTAGCTGGTATATCAGGTGGCGTCACGTCAACTCTCATTCTGCATCCTTTGGACTTGATAAAAATTAGATTCGCTGGTGAGTTATTCGTTGTAATTTTTTTATGATCCATGTGAGATCTCGTGATATTTTGTAAGGTTATCGTTCGTCAGGTAGATTTGGTCTACTAATTTATTCAATGGGTTGCTCAATAGATGCTGGTGATGACAGGGATTTGTGGATTGACCTTGAACTTTTTGAAGTGAAAGTGCTGTTCTGGAATGCTTTGTTTACATTGTGAAGACGTTTTCTTTCTGATGCAATGGTTGTGTTTACTGTACTTAACAGGTCAATGTTTGCTATTTTACTTGGGTTTCTTGGAATTTAAATTTTGTTTTGCCTTCTGGGGAGGGACCGAGACATTGATTGAGAATTTAAACGGCACAATAATTGCTGATTTTAAAATGTATTATATTATATCATTAAGTGTAGAAGTTTATCTTTTTTTTGTTTTATTCCATGCTAGAGCTTGTGCACTTGAGTTACCTATACGCTCGATGTCTTGTAGGTAACATAGGTCTTTGTTGTATATAGTTTTAGGATATCTACGCAATCACCCGTAGATAGTGACAGCAGTTCTTAATTAAAAAAAAAAATTTATGTATTGCATTTTTATCATGAGTTGATGTTTCTACTTTCTTGACAACACTATAAATAACATAAACCTAACATGTGTTTGCACGTTTACAAAATTAGTCAGTAGTAGTTAGTAGTAATACAGGAAATGGTGATTTACTGTAGGTAATGAAAGTTGATTGCCAATTTCTTAACAGCTCATGTGTTATACATTTTATTACCTATGCTGTCTCACTGGTGCACAAAGGCCTGTTAATAATCATTCAAGAATCAAATTCTACCCAATTTAGATTGCTGTTGTTTACAGTTGGCTTCGATCTATGGAGTGTAAGACGTATTTGTCTTCGTAGTATGAAATGTTTTTTTTATAGTATTAATCTATTATGTCTCATTTAGACCTACACATGTCAGGAAAAACTAATAGATACTCCAGCAGGTCCGGAGATTTTTGGGGTGGGACATGATGTCAGCAATTCTTTGTTATATTAGTACTAAATAATAATTACCTGCACAGTGCCTCCTTTTCAAATTCAAATCTTAATTGCATTCTCTAAATGTAGATAGGTGGTAGAAATAAATGACAATACATTAGAGACCCTGTTGGGCACAACAATTTAGAGCAGAGGAGGATGATATGCTTCATTAATCATAACATGTATATCAATTTTTCTAATGTTGGACTAATCAACAAGTTCATAATAAAAGTCTTAGTAAACTTTTTTTTTCTTATGTTCATTTAAAGTAGAAACTCTGAATTATTTGTTTTACTCTTAATTAATGTCTCATTTAGTTGTTTATGGTTAATAATTTAAACAACAAAGCTTCAAAAATGAACTACGGCACTTTATCGCCGGAACCTTGGATCAGATCTTGACCATTTATATATGTGATCAACTTGACACACACCCTTTCAAATGATATAAGAATTTTCTAAATTGGTCTGGTCATCTGCCGACCTGAGCAATCTCATAACAAACATACAAAAAAACATAGTCGAATTGAGAACATCCTCCATTTACTGAGTTGGTTAAATAAGACTTGGACATAGGTATATGAAGATAGATAAAAAAAACGAATTAAGAGGAAAAAAATATTCATAAACCATATTTGTATTGTATTGGTTTTCATTTGGTGAATGCGAAAGGGCTTCACATAAATAACAATATCACTCATTGTTTACAACAATATTCCTTGTAATAACAAATGACATAACTCTAGGTAGAGATGATGAATTCAATTGATTTGCAAGGTTACTGTTTATTAACAATTAATCAAATGTCTAGACATCATCGTTTGGGATCTAGCTATATGTACATAACTTGATTGTAGTGGGCTTAAGCACTTGAGTTACTTATAAGCTTGGTGGCTTGTAGCACGCTTATAGTCTTACATCTTAGATCTTTTTCTGTAATAAATCCATTTTGATTACAATAAAATTTTGCTATAAAAGAAGCGAGACAGCTCAGCATAAATGCACTATAGCAGTGGTGTGCTGATTTTCAGCTGTAGATTTTTTGTCTGCTTTTAACTTCTTCTAAATTAGAGTCGTCCAACAACTATGTCAGTCCCAAAATTACAGCTGTATGTATATAGTTTTAATTGCTCCAAATTCAAACAAGATCATAATGCAACGGCTACAGAACACTATCACCAATGCTGAACTTCAAGAGTAGTTGAAAGTAAACACAGTAAAAGAGGAAATAGCAATTATAGAAAACGCTCACAAAAAAGGCTGGCGTACCATCCAAATCAGCTGATGTCAGATGGACAAGCAAAATCAGGCGCCTCGAAAGGCACCACATTCTAGAATTTAAACTATAATTAATTGCTATAAGTGCCTTGCTTACTGGAGCCTGGCACTCAACACCAATTATAAATGCACATATTTGCTTATAGCCGGACAGCTGATTGCAGATAAAACAAAAAAAAAATATATAGTTTTGATTTAGTTTTAATAAATGACGACCCAGATGGCGCAATGGACAGGTGCCCGCCCTCTGCGCCGTGGGTCCTGGGTTCGATTCCCGGCAGGAGCACGAATTCCTTCCCAAGGGATATTTGTGCTTCTGGTTCTGGGTGTAATGTGTGTGTGATGTGAATGTTTCCGGCACCCACGATACAAGTCTTTGAACTTAGTGTGGGGCTGTGAGTGTGAATGCGTTTGTTTGTTTGTGATAAAGAAAAAAATAATATAGTCAAATGGCTGGTAACTGGTAACGTATTTGTATATATAATACCTTCCTTGCTAAATTAGGTATTTTGAGCTATTACTATGCAATAGTAATCCATCTTGAACACATTGTCACTTTCCATACGGTAAGATAGTGGTCAAAGGCTTGCCAATTTTTTTTTATTATCTTGTGTGATTTTGAAACAAAAATTGCTATTGAGCTATATAGAGTTTAAAATTCTACCCTTAGATTTCTTCTGGTTTTTGCATCCGTTACAGTAAATTAGTTTTGAAAAGCATTTTTTGTTTAATCTTGTATATAACTTTTAAAATTAATCTTATCTAATTATCTATTATATATATCTACCCTTAGAGGACAATCAGCTTTATAACATTAGTAGTAATTCAAATTGCAAATAAATAAAAATACCAGGCAAATTCTTATTTAAAATATAGATAACAATTTAAATTTATTTTTAGTCCATGTGCAAAACATTTCATTGCTAATGAGTTCACAAAAGTTCGTTACATTCTGGATCCATTTAATTTTCAATTATCATCCCTACATACTGGGCAAATGTTTGATTTTTATTTCGCGAAAGATGCCAAAAAATCACTTCAAGACTCCATCCATCAATCTGCTGTCCTTCTCCCACTGAGTGAGTTTCAGTGTTATAATTATGTAATAGGTATCTTCGAGTTACGAGTGAATAGGTATTTTCTAGGCAAGCTTGCTCCATCGTCGACCACATCGTCACTTACCATCAGGTGAGATAGAGATGAAATGTATTATTACCTATTTAGCATAAAATAGCATGAGTTCTTGATTACCAACTTAACTCTTGATTTGAAGACTCAGATTATAATGTAATGAGTTCCACTCTTTTGGTGTACATATGATAAAATGATTCAAGCAGTCTAGAGGAACGTCAATGTGACGTTTAATCATTTGTGTTGTTGTTAGATGGTAAAATAGATATGGTGGAATTAACTTAAGTAATTTCTTGTGCTCATTCTCCATAATATATACAATAGAATACCAATAGGTTAGCAACCTTATGTCGGTCACGGAGACTATGCAATTTGGATTAAATTGTATTTCGATAAGACTCATTTGCGATCCAACGAGTCCTCCTTTTTGAGCTAGTGCTTAGCGGATCCATTCCAGTGATGACCGCAGTAATACACTATTGGACTTGTACTTTATTTATGCCTGATCTGAATCCCACCTGATGGAAAGTGATGATGCGGCCGAAGATGTAGCATACTTGCCTAGAAGGTACCTATTCACTTTTGAGTTGAAGACTCCCGGATTATACCTTTTGGGGAACAAAGACGAGGGCAATGAGTTCCACTCCTTCGCAGTACGGATTATAAACTTAGAAGCGAAACGCTTCGAGCGAACTTCTGAGGTGTGAATTTTGGACATCTGCCTGCAAACTGCTTCTAAAGGCACAACAGTAACTCTATCATCTCTGGTGTCTTATATAGATATTCTTTCACAGTAAATGACGGTCGGACAGCAACAGTACCCAGATACGATGGACTCAGCAGTGCATTCGTGACAATTGTTAAGAAGGAAGGCGTGAAGGGCCTGTACCGCGGAGTCACCCCTAACGTCTGGGGCTCTGGGTCGGCTTGGGGATTTTATTTCCTATTGTAAGTACATATGAGCTATTATAGGGACAATGCATACTTTTTTATTGCCCGTATTCGATTTTGTATGTTAATACTTGACTACCGTATACATGACCTAGTTGGTGCAGTAGACAGGTCTCTCGTTGGCTCTCTCGTTGGCCGTCTGCGACGTGGGTTCTAGGTTCAATTCCCGGCGGGACACTGGCACAGTTTTTTTCAGTGCTTCTGGTTCTTGGCGTGATTGTGTGTGTTATGAAAACGTTTCCGGCATCCACGATACAAGTCTTTAAATTTTGTGTGGGGCTTTAAGTGTGAATGCGGTAAAAGAAATACATTGCCGGTAAAAAAAACATCAAGACAATGTATTTGAAAATGCAATCAGATTCAAGCAATTGAATACGCGCGGAAATGTTGACGTTCTTTCTGTGACGCCCACGAAACAATCATAGCTGACGTAAAGTAAAGTTAACCAATCATTGATATCTAGACATCGACGCGATTAGCGCTTAGACCTTTAGGTTTAGAAGGTCTAAAACAACACGTAATTGTATTGCCCATTGGGTAAGCGTTCGCCTTCTAAGAATATCTATCATTAATTCTAAGCATTGGTATCGGGTTCGATTCCCAGCGGTAACACAAGTTTTCTTCCCAAGGGAAATTTGTGTTTCTGGTTCTGGTTAGGATAGTGTGTGATGTGAATGTTTCCGACACCCACGGCACAAGTTATCGAATGTAGTGTGGGGCTGTGGAATTGTTTATGTTTTACGTTTAATTCACGCCAACTCCCATTTTAATTTAATTTCAAATTATATAAACCGTAAAACGTGACTCTCACGTTGCAAATTTACACGTGTACCCACAGTCCTCATGCAGTCTCGGTTATACCTAGGGTTCCCAACCATACCCTTAAAAACAATATAGTACTAATGTTAATACTTTTGATTGTTCTATCAAAAAAAAGTATACGAAATACTGCTTTTATGTCCGCTGGTACCCGGAGCCATACGTTAAGTCTGTATAAAATGTAAATGTTCGTATACAAACTACATTTAAGAACGAAACTGTCAATGTCAAGTGAGGCCGCGGGCGCAGCGCAAAACGCATGTATACAAAACAACCGTTTTATGTACCGACTTCACAAACAAGGAGGGAGGAGGTACTCAATTCGACTGTATTTTTTTGTAATTCTTTTCGTCATTTACGTTTTGTTTTTACTTTTCAACTTAAACTGTGAAGAGGCTTATGAATATTTTAAAACTGATAATAAATTGTTTAGTTGTGCAAGAAGCTCCAAAAAACATGTTGTTAAAACATCAATAAAAAAACCTGTTAAACTAAAATACTGTTTATTTTATTTCTCCAATCTTAATAAATACTTCATTTCTCGTACAAAAAGTTGGGAACCCTAGTTAAACCACATTTATCACCTCGGTGTGTAATATTGACCATTGTTATACTTAGTATGTAAACAAATGTAAACATGTAATAAAAATACAAATAGACGTATCTAAACGTGCTGATATTGCGCGAGTAAGTACCTAAATTCGTTCTTATATAACTGGCCAGTAGCTAGTTGTGGGTAGGGTTACTTAGATGTCAGGAATTTTCCAAACACGGCAGGAATAGTTAATTAATGTCGTAGTACCCGGATGACCGAGCTTTGCTCGGCTAAAGACACGGATAAAACGACGTTTTCTAAAATTGAAACCTGGCTAGATCGATTTATCGCCCCCGAAACCCCCTGCGTATAAAATTTCATGAAAATCGTTGGAGCCGTTTCCGAGATCCTGATTACACATATATTTTATATAATTATTTATATATATACACAAGAATTGCTCCTTTAAAGATATTAGATATGCCTTGAAACACGTAAAAAATTCAACTTACTTTGTATTCGACTAGTTCCGAACAAATTTGTTGTCCTTCTTTATGTGTTTTAAGCCGTATACAACATAAAGTATGTGTAACACTTTCGATAGTTGAAATTTGGTGTCATGAATCTTGTCAAGATAATTTTAAACGCAAGCAAAGCTTAAAGAAACCGACTTTACCGCTTTATCTTCGGAACCCTTGATCAGATTAAATGAATTAAATACGCATTATTGAGGATAACTCAAAAACTACAGCTCAAATTTAAATGGGACTTTTTGGGATATACCCATGGAAACAAAAAAATAATTTTCCAAATCGGTTCAGGCGCCTTAGGGCAATCGGTGATCATACTTTAAAAAGCATTGTGACGAATTGTGAACCTCCTTTTTAAGTCGTTTAAAAATATAGACATTTAGCTGTGCTCTCTGTGTAAAATTGCATCGTTCAAAGATAATTCTATAAACAGTTTAAATATTTTGGAACATTATGTATTTTAATACGTCTTATACTTCGAGGCTTTCCATAGGGGTACAACTGCACGCATGAAATGTATAAAAAAACATAGTTAGGTACTTGTGGCATAATGTAGTAAATCACGTTAATATTACGTAGGTACAATATATTTTCTTACGCATACGCTCTTATCTCTCTATTAACAAAAGGCTTATCTATGTCGTAACATTTAAAGCCTCGATACACGTGCGCTTTATGTTTACTTACTGCATAAAAGTGTTTTGGTTGTACAACAGAAACATTACCTACTTATGCCTACAAACTAGTTACACTGCCTGTTGACTAAGTTGGGTGCGCGTTCGCATTCTAAGCAGGGGTTCGGGTTCGATTCCCGGTTGAAACACAAGTTTTCTTTCCAAGGAAAATTTGTGCTTCTGATTCTGGTTGTGATTGTGTGTGTATGTGGATTTTTCCGGCACCCACGACACAAGCCAGATTACTCTTATTCCAAATTACTGTAATGTTAGATTACTCTATTGCCAGATTGTTGTAATGCCAGAGTACACTGTTGCCAGATTACTCTCTTGCCAAATTTCGACATGAGCGTAGGAAACTACGACTATATTTCGGTACAGCTAGTACTTAATTCCCTTCGACCATAGAATGGTACTTATTTCATCACGACCTTCTTACTTCCAGCTATAACGCCATAAAGACATGGATCCAAGGCGGGAACGCTCGGACTCCTCTAGGCCCTGGGCTCCACATGCTGGCTGCAGCCGAAGCTGGCGTGCTCTCTCTTATCATGACCAACCCCATTTGGGTGGTGAAGACTCGTCTCTGTCTCCAGTACGAGGAGAGCCTCAATGACAGCAAGCGGTACAAGGGTATGGTGGATGGACTGATGAAGATCTACAGGACGGAAGGTGTCAGGGGATTGTATAGGGTGAGTTCGATTGTCGTTTTCTTCATCAATTCATTAATTTTCAATCAATAGAAGAAAGAAAGAGAAAAAAATCTTTGCAAGATTTGCCTACCCTCATGCATGTTCACTGAGTATTAACGGTTAATAATTCTCCATTATTACACATTAACACTCGAATAATTACTAGTTGTGGAAAATAATACAAAATTAACATTTTAAAGTACTACTTACAATTATCCCGTGATACTGATATCTACGGGCCAATTGCCTATATTTCCTAAAACTATATACAGCAAAGACCTAAGTTACCTACAAGCCTTTGAGCTTATAGGTAACTCAAGTGCTCAAGCCCACTACCAGTGGGTAACGTTCCCATCATGCTGGCGGCATTGCCTCACTTAATTGCATACTAATACCTTGAGCCAAATAAATTTTGATCATGCGTAGCCTCAACCAGGGGCTCTGATATGTATTATTACTACCATCAAGTTGAAAGTCTGCCGCCAAGCCAAATACGGTGTTCCGGCAGTTATCTTTGAGAGCCTGAGTATTCCAGGTCTAGTGTGTTTACCAGCTTCGATCACATCGTCACTTACCATCAGGTGAGATAGTGGTCAAACAATAGCCTGTCACAAATAAAAAAAAAAAAAAAAACTACCATCGATTCTTCGGCAGTATTTCAACGACCGTGGTCTCGCCACCACTTTATACATATTGTAGGAAAAAGCGAGAATACCGGATTTCCTCATTAAAACACAATGATTGTTGATTCGTTTCACTCGCTTGTTGACGTGTATGTTTACAAATCATTGTATGTCACACAAATACTAGTCGTTCGCGCCGAACTGAGATCTCGCGTCTACATTTTGCCTCATAGAGAAAAACTTTTAAGGTTAATTGCTTACAACTTTATTTCTATATAATAATTGTTTGATTTCTGTATTTGTCGTTCAAGTACAGGATATAACGGATGTTATAGGTAAGTTTTAGCGTTCAGTGTGAAGCCGTTTTTGAGATAGACCCCGGGACAAAATAGGTCTTAAAACAGTGACTTTGGTGACATAAGATATCGTTATTTTCCAACATAGATTTTTTTTAATCCGGTTTCGTTCTCAACTTGTCAAGCCTTTTTCAAAGATATCTCACATGGGTAGATAAAAAATTAAAAAATGTTTTTCTCCCCACATGCATGTATGGGATGACCCCTTGATATTTTCATTTTCATTTATATAATTTTAAATGTCATGTCTAGCTTTGAGCCGTATTTTACATATAATATGAGAATTTGAAGTCATTTTTAGGCTTATATGGTTTAGGCGCTAGATGCCTCTGACAGACGGACGGACAAAGTGCTGAACGACCCAAGTCAAGTTAGAGATCTCGCTTCGCTCGATCAATTATAAATCCAAAAGTTTGTGTATGTGTATGTTTGTTCCCTCATCATACTACTACTGTTGATCCTATTTGAAATTTACATAAGTTAAACGACGACCTAGTAGGCGTAGTGGTTAATTACTTACCCTCAGCGGCGTGGGTCTTGGGTTCGATTCACGGCAGGAGCATAAATTTCCGTCGTAAAAACATTTGTGCTTCTGGTTCTGGGTGTGTGTGTGCGATATGTCAATGTTTCCGGCAACCATTATACAAATATGTTAACTTAGTGTGGGGCTGTGAGTGTGAATAAGTTTGTTTGTATATACCCAAGATATATACGTAGACTAATTTTTAGCTTAATTAATAATAATTTAATTTGAAGCGGTTTACAAAATGTTTGAGAACTATTTGTTTTAATCCCCTTTTCTAATCTTATCTTGTGACTAGTACTTATTGGTGTTCAATAAAGGCACGTACATTTTTAGCTTAATTAACGTACGAAGCCGCGGGCGCAACTAGTATATCTATAAAGTGAAAATCGTTATAATAGGTACTGTAATTGATTAGGATATAAATAGTAAGTAATTGGTCACGTGATTATCTTCTTCAATAATTATTATTTTATCGTATAATTACATGTTTTAAGTTTAGCTTATCCGATGATAAATTATTATAAGTACGCTTAGCTTGTTAATTCAATATGCAGATTTGTTATTTGTTTGGGAAAAGGTCGTTTTATAGCTACAACGTATATATACAGTTACGCGTAGCAGTATGGATCATCCTGTCACATAATATAACAGTCACAAATTCAAACAAAAGCAATCTGCAGAAGATCAAACTATGGCACAACTAAACGGTTTAACGGCAGAATTGCGGTTATATGCTTTTCCTTTTTTTTACCGACTTCACAAAAAAGGAGGAGGTACTCAAGACGATTGTTTTTTTTTATTTGTGTTACCTCATAACTTCGTTCCATGTGAACCGATTTTGAATTTTTTTTTCGTTTGATTGGTGTTGCTTTCCAATTGGTCCCATTTACATTTGATCAAGATCTGACGTTTTTGAGTTATCCTCAATAATGCGTATTCTGTGGACTACATCGATGATGTTCCAATTTTTAACCGATTTCAAAAGTTACCTCATAACTTCTTTCTTTGTGCGCCGATTTTGATGAATATTTTTTTATTTGAAAGCTGGTGCTTTTCATGTGGTCCCATTTAAATTTGGTCAAGATTACTAGTTTTTGAGTTATTGTCAATAATGCGTGTTTAATAATCTAAAATAAATGAATCTGTTCAAGGTTCCGAAGATAAAGCGGTGAAGCCGGTTTTTTTAATTTTGCTTGCGATTTATTATTTCAAATAGTAACCGTTTTAACAAATAAAAAATGTACGTCGGTATCTGTATCCTAATAATATTATATAACTCTACTGCCAGATTCGCAAAATTACAGTCATCTCGAAAAGAACCTAGCAAGAAACTTGGCGGCGCATTTTTTTTCATTTTTTTTTCAAATCATTTCTTAGCATAATTACATAAGTATATTAATCTAGTTCTTTGTAGTATTACCTAGGAACTCAAGTTATTGTTCAAACAGCATTTATAGAAACATGATATACTGTCAATATGTTGTAGCATACCTTCTCCGAACACAAACATGGAAATCTCAAAATATCCTCGCGTGTTTTCAACACATTATGTTATTTGTTATATAATGGAAATAGTGACGTTATCAGCTGACATGATTGATTTATAGATTATATTTGCAAAAGGAAAATATTGTGACGTTCTTTTAGCTAGTTGTTTTAGTTTCGAGTATTCAGGAGTTGTATTCATTATTTTCTGCCGACTTCAAAAGGAGGAGGTACTCAAGTCGACTGTATTTTTTTTTGTGTGTTACCTCATAACGTATTTCCACGTAAACCGATTTTGAAATATTAATTTTGTTTGAATGATGTTGCTTTCCAATTGCTCCCATTTAATTAAATTTGATCAAGATCTGATCAGTAGTCTTGATATATCGTCAATAATGCATGTTTCAATCTGATCAAAGTACTGAAGATAAAGCGGTGAAGTCGGTTGTTAAAAACAAGCTTTGCTTGCGTTTCAATTATTATTGAATAAATTTGCTTAGATTTGGAATTTGTTTTGAGAACTGTCCGTTGGTTTTAAACGGCGGAATCATGTTTTCTCACCAAGGGCGGGAGATTCCATACAATACAATGAAAAATATTACAATATAGCAGTACAATCGGCGGCCTTATCGCTAAGCAGCGATCTCTTCCAGGCAAACTTAGGATGAAGAGGATAAAAAAGTTAAATAAAAAGTGATTGGTGGTGCGGTAATGCTCATTATACATGTATACTTTTAAACATACATATAATTATTAATGTAATTAAATAAATCATATACATATAGTTACATACATAAATAAAGAAACGATAAATACAAAATAAATAAATAATATACAATACATATATAAATATTATAATACACATACTTAATATAACCAAATAAATTTTTGAATATTAGTGATGAGACATGGTAATGATTTCATATATGCTGTGCTAAGTGATAAATAATATTTAATAATTTATTATTATTTGAATTTAAAACATTGTTTTTATTATTTTTCTAAGGAGTGGAACTCATTGCATGCGTCTTTATTCTCCGAACGGTATAATCTGGGAGTCTTCAAGTCTCGAGTGAATAGGTATCTTCTAGGCAACCATGTCCCATCTCCGACCGCTATACTTTCCATCAGGTGAGATAGTGGTTAACTGCTTGCCTATTCTGCATAAAAAAAATATAATGAATTCAAATTCAAATCCGAAATCATTAATTTACATGGAACCCAAAGAGGCACTCGTGAAAGTGAATGACTGATGATCAGATTCGTAATTTACAGCTACCTCGAAAAGAGCCTGGTAAGGAACTCCCACGATAGTTTTCATACATTAATCAAATCTTTGAAGTAAAACATTATCTTTGAAGTTTATTTACGCACACGTACTTTCAAACACTGCTATTTGGCACCGGTTTCAACCAGTTTTAATAGTCAGATAAAGTTCTACATTTGTTCAAAACAAAACAGTTCATAGGTCGTTGTGATAAGTGTGGAATTCTAAATGGACATAATATTAAATTATGAGTGTACTGCACTCTATTAGTAATGCTCTCATTACTGACATCATATTTCCATTTGTTACTTACATTTCTTGACCGGGAATTTGCCTAAATTGATAACTGGATCGTGTCATCTTAACTTCTTTACTACTAGAACTGCTTCTTGTTTTGGTTGGATGGCGTTCGCCTTCTAACCCGTTACCCCTGGTATCGGGTTCGATTACCGACTGAAACACAAGTCCAAATTCCAGTTCGTTTTTTCAAAATAAGCTCAGTTACAGTTTCATCACACTGATGTTTTAAAGGCGAACGTTTGTGAGTGTGTTTGTATGTTTGTTACTTCTTCACGCTCAAACGGCTGGACCAATTTTGGTGAAATTTTGTATGGAGGTAGCTGACACCCTGGAAGACTTACGCGGAAACCGCGGGTCGCAGCTAGTATATCCTACTAATATTATAAATCTGAAAGTTTGTGTGTAAGTTGTATGTTTGTTCCCCCTTCACGCTTTAACGTCTGAACGGATTTGGATGAAATTTGGAATGAACATAGCTTATAACTGGGATTAACACATAGGTTACTCAAGAACTTGATAATCGCGGGCGAAGCCACGGGGCACGGCTAGTAAGTTTATAAATAGACTAGGTATGCCCTCTATCAGTTACCGGATAAATAGAGAAAAGCACGTGACAGTGAAAGTGAAAGGTGTTTGTACCTAATCGTGACGGCCGACGAGTCAATGTCACGATTACTTATCTTAGAAACATTGCATTCAAGGAAAAAGAAGCGATTTCATGATATACGCAATAACAGGAAGCAAAATCATGTTGGCTGTTTGATGTTATCATGGAGGTATAGATAAAATAACCAGGCGTAAAGATTTGATTTCTCATAAAAAAATATTGCACTTCGCGAAAGTTTAAACGTGTAAATAATAATAATACAATCTAATATTCTATCGATATTTTCATTTAGACGTCACAATTCTTTCTTGTTAGCAAAATAAAGATATTGAATTTAAAAATAAAACAATTTCTATAAAATAATTACCCATATCTACATAATGTTTACATCGCAATATTCGCAATATCTCTAGTTTCGTGCCAAAATACGATAACGTAATCTTTAAAAAATATATAGGTAGAACACTTGTTCTACCTATATATTTTTTAAAGATTACGTTATCGTTAATATAATTAATAATTTATGTAATGCTTATTACTGAGGTCCTATTTTCGGTAGGCACTATGTATAATAGGTATATTGTATACTTATACAATATACCTATTATACATAGTGCCTACCGAAAATAGGACCTCAGTAATAAGCATTACATACTTTATTTAACTTTGTGTTGTTTTATTTCACTTTTATTTACCGACTTCCCATAAAAGGAGGAGGTACTCAAGTCGACTGTTTTTTTTTATGTGTGTTACCTCATAACATCTTTCTACGTGAACCGAATTCGAATTTTTTTTTTAGTTTGAAAGAAAAAAGAAAGAAAGAAAGAAAATACATTTATTCGATGATTCGATTTTTGTTTGAAAGATGTTGCTTTCCAATTGGTCCCATATAAATTAGATCAAGATCTGATCATTAGTTTTTGAGATATCGTCATTAATGCGTATTCTGTGGACTACATTGACGATGTTCTCGTGTTTGACCGACTTAGTTCTTTCGTTGTGAACCAATTTTGATGATTTTTATTTGAAAGATTGTGCTTTTCATGTGGCCCCGTTGAAATTTGATCTGATCTCTAGTTTTTGAGTTATCGTCAATAATGAGTATGCAATACATTAAATCTGATCAAGGTTCCGAAGATAAAGCGGTGAAGTTGGTTTTTTTAAGCTTTGCTTGCGTTTAATGATTACTATTTATAGATCGTAAATTTAGAAAGGAAAAATATCATGATGAGGCGTCGCGTGGTTTGAACCTGCGGCCATAGGCATGTCATCCTAAGGCCGCGGGTTCAAACCCCAACTCATGCTACGGGCCGTACAAAATACGTAAAAAAAAAAGCCGGTTCCTGACCTTTCTTTGTGGCTTCTTTTGTTATTATTTTTTACCAGCTCAATTGATATTGTCTTATAATTATTGGGTAATGTTGTGCAACTTTATAATAGTGCAGATATAAAAATTATGTTAAACACACAATCTATTTTATCGTTGTATATCATACAAAACATCGCATTATTTGCATCAAAAAACAAAGTTAGACCCATATTTAATAAAGAAAGAAGAAAGAAAATATATTTATTTATAACAATAAAATATAAATTATAATTTTAACGTAAGCAAAGCTTCAAAAAAACCGACTTCACAACTTATTTTATGGTTTTGGCCTGATCGATTTCGATAAAATTTATATGGAACCACCATTTGAAGTACATAATCTACTACCAAACACAAAAATAATTTTGAGAATTGTTCCACAAATGGGGGAGAAATCGGTGAACATACATAAAAAAATACATATAGTCGAACATAGAACCTCCTCCTTGTTCGAAGTCGGTTAAAAATAAATGGTTATACATAAATAAATATTTGGTGCCATTGCCACAAATCGGTTCTAAGTTAGCATAAATGCTGATCAAAAGATCAGCGCTGGAGAAGACCAAGAACGGAAGCGTTGGGACCGGATTTGTTGTGACGACACGGACTACCTACAAAAACACAAACGACTCTTAATAAAACAATAATTAGAAAGACAACATTACAATGTATAAACATTTACAAAAAATATGTAAAATTTAATTACTGGTGCATTTTCTAGGACAATGATATTAAAATTCTTATGCAATATTTAATCAATTCTATAATAAACTAGCTTTTGCCCGCGTTAAGAAATATTATTTTAAAATTGACAAAGTTTCATACAAACTTTCATCCCCTATTTTATCCCCTTTGGTGTAGAATGAATCAAAATCCTTTCTTAGCGGATGCCTACGTCATAACATCTACCTGCATGCCAAATTTCAGCCCGATCCGTCCAGTGGTTTGGGCTGTGCGTTGATAGATCACTATGTCAGTCAGTCACCTTTGAGTTATATATATTTAGATAGAAGATAATAAAATATATAATAATAGTATAAACGTTATTACGATTTATATTACACTGGTGTCGTGTCTGAGAGTTTCCGGACTCTTCTGATGTTTAAAAATATAGTTTTTTAGGTGGATTTTAAAAGCATTAGCAGGCTCCGTCCACATATCAACAATATAGGAAATTAAAAATGTCCCTATGATAAGTAAAAACAACTTTATTTACATTTTAAGTTCCCACATCTAAGACTCGAGGCCATCTGTCATAGGGAAAGAGTCTAGGCCATAAACCATCAGCTGGCCAAGAGCGGGTCGGCAGATGATACATGTCCTCAGAGGAGAAGCAAGAGATGTATGTCAGGATCGTAGCAGGTGGAGAGATGTGGTCTCTGCCTACCCCAATGGGAAAGAGGCGTGATTATATATGTATATAGCCTATTGTGTCTTGGACATGTTGGTTTCCCCCGCTCTTTTCGTTCACTGTTATTCGAGCGAGTGCACATTCCGTACATAACTTGAGAAAGTTATTGGGCCTAGCGGGATTCGAACCAGGAGCATTGAAGTCGCACTGGTACTGAGCCCTCGTTTTAACCAACCATTTGTTAATTCCAGGGTTTCGTCCCCGGCATGTTCGGTGTGTCGCATGGAGCGCTCCAGTTCATGACCTATGAGGAAATGAAGAACCGGTACAACCAATACCGGAATCTGCCGATTGATATCAAACTGGTAAGGGAATATTTTTACTTACTACTAATGCTACTGCTAATCAAAACAAACAAACGCATTCACACTCACAGCCCCACACTAAGTTCAAAGACTTGTATCGTGGGTGCTGGAAACATTTACATCACACACACATTACACCCAGAACCAGAAGCACAAATATCCCTAGGGAAGGAATTTTTGCTCCTGCCGGGAATCGAACCCAGGACCCACGGCGCAGAGGGCGGAGACCTGTCCACTGCGCCAACTGGGTCGAATCAAGACGTGACTTCGATTCCTAAAACGGCCTTGAGATTGATTTAAAACATAAGTGTTTAGAATATGTACCTTTACACCTACACTAAGAAAATTGTCTCGTTGCTGTTACTTTTATTATAGACAATTATTTAGTAACAATCACAAAATTATTTTGTAATAACAAGCTTATTTCGTATAAAGAACTTAGTAACTGTAATTTTTGCTAGAAAATACGATTCTGAGAACTTTAGTCGCGAGGTCTCAGTTCGGCGAACTACTAGTAACCCGTGACAATAAAGAATGGGACTAGAATTGACTACAGATGACGTTGTATTGTCGCTTAGTCGCTTGTGCGAGTGAGATGCAATGTCAGCTTTGTCCCTTTCTTTATCGATGTGAGTTATATTTGACAACTGCGCCCGCGGTTTTACTCGCATAAGTCCCAGGCCCGCGGGAATTCCGGGACAAAAAACGTGCCAATGTGTTGATCCAGGATGTCATCTAATCCATATCAAATTTCACCAAAATTGGTCCAGCCGTTTGAGCGTGAAGAAGTAACAAACATACAAACACACTCACAAACTTTCGCCTTTAAAATATTAAACATTACATAAATAAACATAAACGCTTTCACACTCACAGCCCCACACTAAGTTCTATGACTTGTGTCGTGGGTGCCGGAAACATTCACATAACACACACAAATCACAACCAGAATCAGAAACACAAATTTCCCTTAGGGAGAAAACTTGTGTTTCAGCCGGGAATTGAACCCGATATGCTTAGAAGGCGAACGCCAACCAACTAAACCAACGAGCATTAGTGTGACTATACTGTCAGTCGGAACACGACCTTGGAAATAAACGGACTCTACCTCGATTAATTACTCTAATTATGCTGACGTACGTAATGCAATAAATGAGCCATATTTAACTCCATAACTAACAGAATTGTCACGATATTAACACTTTTAAATTTGTAAATGACAGCAGTAACAAACGGAATAACGTATTCAAATATGCAGCATAATAAGAGATTGTTAAGATCACTCTCCGTATAAGTGTCAAATGTGTAGTTGAAAGAAACTGTTGCCAAGATAAATATGGCTTGTGTCCAGTAACTCGATTACATACTAATAATTCTGTATGACGTCATTGTGGTGTGAAAGCGTTTATGGTTTTTTTTATAATTAAATGGTCCTAGTAACCAGTCACAGCTAAAGTCAAGTAAAACAGTTATGGGCCATTCATGGTCAATTCATGTCTTAGTAAAGTGGTAGAAACTTCTTTGAATAATTTCCATTGGAGTATTGAAACGGAAAAAAGAAATCAGGTACTGCAATGTATGATTGTCGTAGTGTTAGTAGCGAGCCTTGTGAAAGCCCATTACACCCATAAACACACACATTTGAAAGAGCGTATACGTTTGAATTGTCCGTTGACGTAAATGGTAGCGCATCTGCCTTATAAGCAGTGGATATCGGGTTCGATTCCCGGTGGTAACACAAGGTTTCTCCCAAAGGAATGTGTTTTTGGTTCTCGGAGTAATTTGTGTGTTTGATGTGAATGTTTCCGGCACGCAAAGCCATCGAACTTAGTGTGTAGCAGTGAGTGTGTATGTTTATGTAGAATTGATTTTTAATTTTTGTATTGGTGTCGGAAGTGTGTCATTCAAACCTTCATCTGATGAAAATAACTACGCACTGGAGCTTCATTACACTCTCTCTCTCAATTCCAGACATCAGTCGAGTACTTATCCTTCGCCGCCGTGTCCAAACTGATCGCCGCCGGCGCAACCTACCCGTACCAAGTGGTCCGGGCACGTTTACAAGACCAACACCGGAGCTACAACGGCGCCTGGCATTGCATCACAGAAACATGGAGGTACGAAAGAATCCATGGCTTTTACAAGGGCCTAACGCCGTACCTACTACATGTAACACCGAACATTTGCCTCGTAATGCTCATATGGGAGAAATTCACGAACAACGATTGATTGTAACGTTTATCTGATGGGAAATGACTACGCTATTTATTGTTATTTTGTACAGGGTTTTTTGTTTTGGAGTGTTTAACACTTTCACTGCTGAACACGTACCTTGTGTTTTTTCAAACGCGACGCGAGTGCGGCGTCACGCGTGGCGTGTGTGGTATTGTGTTAAGGTAAGCGTGGGTGGAACGGGCGCGGGTTCGTGAGTTTACAATGAGCGTTATATCGAATTTACGAGCTGGGTTTTAACACTTGCACAGTTAAGTGAGCCGAGTGTGGTAGCACTATCAAAAGCTTATATATTATGTCGCAACTTCGGGCTTACTCTAACCCTATGACAATTATCTAGACTCGTGAGGTATGCGAACATGTTTAAACAAGTAATCTAAATAAAAATAAACTTATAAAACAATATGACGGCAGCAAGTACTTATCTCACATACGTTCCAGAATATGAATACTGTACTACCGAGAGTGAATAAAATGGAACAATGTAAATAAAGATATTTTTGACGACACAGAAACTCAATGCCCAATACACAAACGTCGCAAAATGTATAATGTAACAAGCTCAAAGCGATGGCTTATCAGATCGCACCCGCGCCCCATGTGTTTCCAACTTGTAAGCTAGGGATTAATTTATTGTTTAGCATAATTTATTTTTTTGCATTTTATTTGTATTGTGTAATACTGACATTGATTTCAATATTGTTTAACTATGACAGATTTTAGCATATTCGACACTATTTTGGCACCAATGTTAAAAAAATATTGTTAGTGATTGTGTCTGTAAATATTTAATAGTTGAATTTGTATTGTACAAAATAATAACTAAAATGTGCAGTTGGTTTCACAAACTTAGTGTCTGTTTCGATATGTTATCTAAATATCATTGGTTGTTGTTAACAGGTTGATCGCCATGTGTCTCTTTGAATAGACAAGAAGTCATTGTGTGAGGCTATCAGTACTATTGAAACACAACGTATTAATTTCAAAGCTTGTTTTCTACTGCTACTACTATTATATAGAAGTAAAGTACTGACCTCCAATGTTACGATATCGTTAAGTTCTATGTATAAATTTCAAGTCAATAAATTTTCTTATGTGATTCACATAACATAAGATGTTTGTATAAATTTGTGTTGATTATGTAAATAAAGAATATTCATTTCAATAAAATATAACATAAATACAAAGTGAACAAATATGCAGAACTGTTTCAGGGCTTGGCAGTCAACGTGTAAACACTAAGTTTGTGATACGGCTCTTGTTAACGTAGAATGTAAATCCTGTCTCACGACATATGTTGTGTTTAAATTTGTTTCCTGACATTTACCTGCTCGTAATCTCCTATAAATAGTAGTAGTATGTTTTCCCATCAGATCGCGACTGATTTTATTTTATGGCAACATTACAATCACAGTTGCCGTTAGCACAATTTAGTTTTAAATTGAGAGTTTTTGTGATAATAGGGTACGTACTTAGTTTTTTTTCTAATCAGTGTCTATGAATCTAGTAATGCAGTAAGACACTTATATTTTGACATAACGTTACATGTGTGGTGAGACGACGTTAGGTTCTTTATTATAAGATAGTTTGGTTTCAACCTTGCTTAAACTATTTTTAAACACACCGAATATGAGGATAGAATCAACTCACAGATTAAAATACGATCAGAATGTATGCAACGTCTGATGACGTCAGTTGAGTTTTATTATAAAACTGATAAAAGTATAATTCTACAAGGATATGACAAAACTTAAAGAGAATCTAAACAATAATTTTCATTAAATCCTTGAAGAATTATAGATACCCGCGTTTTTAAACTGATGTCACGTATGTGATTCAAAGTTTCTCAGTGAATTTCCATTATGGTGATTTTGAACGACAAATATCAATATAATTTTTTTTATAGATGTCGCTTCTCTCTCAAATTCAAATTCAAATTTGCTTTATTGTCAATTTTTGTAGGTACAATAATTTTTTGACTCCTTAGGCTCTCAAACTAGTCAAACTGTGTTTCAGGAGCCATTAAACCTATATTCAATTCAGAATACATTCACTAAAGTACATATACTTCCTAAAATTGTCCTCTTTAGTTTGTAGTCCTAACAACGGACAATTGCCTATATTTCCTAAAACTATATACAGCAAAGACCTAAGTTACCTACAAGACATCGAGCTTGTAGGTAACTTAAGTACTCTAGTCCACTACCAGCGGGTAGCGTTCCCATCATGTCAATTGTACTTGCTTGTAATATGGATTAGTGGGCATTCCTAGCGTCAGGAATTTTTAAAACAGCCTGAAAGCATATAAAATTTAACTTCAAATAATAATGCAAAGAACACATTTATTAGTTCTCTTTACGAGCATTGTTAAATATCACAGCCGTCTCGCACACGAACAGTTTTGAACATAAAAATAAATTATTATACTACTACGGGAACCTGAGTTCAGTTTTATTTTTCAAGTCGTAAAAATATAACGCCTAGAACTATTTTAGTAGCAAATTAAATATATAAAAATAAAAGGTATGAAATAAACCTTATGCTATTATATATAGAAACTGATTTGATTTATTTTAGAAACACTGTAGGCCAATTAACATCATTAGAACTATTGGTTAGAACATTCACCGCTTAGAACACACACCTTGTGTTTTGACAATAACTGAATGCGTCGACACACGCGTGGCGTGTCATGTTAATAAACTCTAACTTTCCATCAGAGATTACGCCCAAATGCTTGTGAATCTGTTAGAAAAAAAACTAAAATATAATCAACACTAACAAATAGTTACTATAGAAAGTTTCCGTCGACGAGCTGTGAGAGTCAGTAACATTCTAGGCCTGGCGACTACGTCATCACTAGACCAACAGGTGAGACATTGGTCGAACCTTATCATACATAAAAAAGCTCTATAGTATTAACCGTTTAAGTATACCAATAGATATACAAACGTGTATGACATCAAATAATTGTAAATACTTGCAATGAAAAAAATAAATTATTTTGTTCCGGGCTTCCAAGATACAGGCCTAGCCGAGTTTGGAGCTCTCAAGAAAATGGCTACACGAACCTAAAGTGCTTATGTTTTCACACACTGTACCTAGTTTCTAAGAGTGATCTAAATGAATAAATTACATTATTATTATTTAATTGTATGATTTTCATACAAACTTGCATATTCATTGAAATTCTTAGTTTATTTTAGTTCTGTGGGTTGAATCTCTTCGCTCCAACGCGGCATGATTAAGGTTATGACGTAATTCAGTTTGAATTAGATTATTATACTAAATTTATGCAGGTTTGAAGCTAGTCTGTCTCGGCTTATTGTTAGTTGTTAATCCCGCCTTAAAAAAGTCGATATTTTCTCATTGAAAAATAATAAATCCCAAAAAATAAATGAAATTTGCATATCTCATTCTAGTTAAACGTAGTACAATCACAATATAACGTAGGTCATGATCATTATATTATATTTATTGATAAGTAGGTGAATACAATTTTATTAATAGGTACTTTATTTATTGACGTTTCATGATTTCCTCTTAACTAGACTATTTTAATCAGAGCCGATTTAAATGACGAATAACAAAATCTATAGCATATTATTTTTAATAGTTGCTCTATAGTTGCTCTAGCAACAATTAAATACTTATATTCAAATATTATTTTCAATTCGGTTGATTTTTAGGTGTCCTAATCAATACTTTTTCATAGAAAACTACATATACGAGTGTAATAAGTATATGGTTTAATTTCACAATATATCTTCTTGTATAGAATTTGATGAAAATCGTAGATGTAACCATAAATTACCGTTTTATTTTAAATAATATTATATCAGGCAACTATTGCTTGTTGCTAGCAAGTATTGGAGCTAAAACAAAACAAGTTAGAGAAATCGTGAGAATCAAAAGATAACCAAATAAAATGTGATGAAATGTGAAGGAAGCGTTATTAAATAATTAATATGTAATTATGATTGTTTTAATTGGTCGTGTATCACTGCAAGGTTTACGAGCGATACAATTGTCGATTTGTGAACATTTTAGTGTAAAATTGATGACAAGTATGACCCGCTCAGTAGAAATGATTTGAAACGTCCGATATTGTGCTATCTCGAGTAGGTAACATTGGAGGAAGTGAGATAGCATGATACCGGACGTAAAGTTTCATATTGTTTCTTCTAGAATTAATCCGAAACGTCTCGTCCGATATTGTGTCATCTCACTCTAACCCCTGGTAGGTGACATTGGAGGGAGTGAGATATCATGATACCGGACGTACCGTTTTATATTGTTTCTTCTAGAATTAATCCGAAACGTCTCGTCCGATACTTTTTTTTTTTGTGGGGGGGAAAATGCCTTGCACTTCCCTTCCTTCCCAGGGGTGAAGGAAGGGGGTATGTGGGGCTCGAACCCACTAAAAACCCCCCCGTGAGCAGTCCCTCGCCGAGGTGGGGCAAGATAGGGTCGCGCTAGCAGTCACTATCTTGCCCCGGCGGTAGGCCCGAGTACAAACCGGGCCATTGCGCCCATGTAGGGGTGACCTTGCTCACCAAGGCCACCCCTCAGACTTGTGAGGCCGTGCAAGCCAGTGGAGAGCTCCCTGACTCTCCACCAGTGACCCCACTACAGAGGAGGAGAGAGGAGGCGGGCGAACTGCCTCCTCCTCCCCCCCATCCGCCTGCGACGGACCGGGTCAGAAAGGGGATCGACCTCTCTGGCCCGTTCCGCGGCCTCCTTCTGCGCCATCACCGCTTCGCAGAAGGAGACCACAGCCTGCCACGATCTCTCGCTGCCGAGCATGGCGTTTACTACGCTCGGCAGGGAGAGATCTCACCCTATACTCGCCAAAAGTGTGTGCCGCTGTGGGCCCCATGCGGCACACACCTCCAGCGTGTGGAGCGCCGTATCCTCCAGCGCCCCACATTCGTGGCAGGCCGGCGTTGGCTCCCGTCTTGCAATTTGGTACAGGTACTTTCCGAAACATCCGTGTCCGGAAAGCACCTGCACCAACCGGAAGGTCAGCGAGCCAAATCGTCGCCGCACCCACCTCTGAAGGACCGGGCGGATGGCCTCCACCGTCCTCTGCCCGGGGACAGGTGGAGCTAGGTCCTCAGTCCACCGCCGCAACAGGGTGGCTCGCGCCTGCCGCCGCATGCGGGTGACCTCTTCCCACGCTGGGGGGTCACCTCGAGACCTCCTCGCCGCCACGAAGTGGTACACTTCGGCGAGGATCTCCGCTTGGAGCTCCCAAGGTGGATCACCCGCAAGCACGCAGCCCGCCGTCCAGGACACCGTCCGGTATCCGCGTATTGCCCTCGTTGCGATGACCCGCTGCGGACGTCGCAGCAGGGTCTTGTTCCCGCGGTTGAGGGCGTCCACCCAGACCGGCGCCCCGTACAGGGCCATACTCCGGATCACTCCGGAGTAAAGCCGACGGCAAGCCGCGCTTGGGCCACCCACGTTGGGAAGCAGCCTTCCCAGGGCTGCCGCAGCCCCCACGACTCTTGGGGCCAGCTGGGAAAAGTGGGCCCCGAAAGCCCACCGCCCGTCCAGGATGAGACCCAGATATTTCATCTGGGTCCCAACCCGAACCGAGACCCCGTCCAGTTCAATCCGCGTTCCTGGAGGGGGTCCCCCCCGAGGCCCATGGAACAATAGGGCCTCGGTTTTTGAGAGGGCGACCTCCAGCCCCAGGGCGCGTATGCGGCCGACCACGAGAGTTGCACCCACCGTAGCCAACCGCACCGTTTCCCTGAGGTCCCTCCCCCTGACTACGACAAGGGTGTCATCCGCGTAGCACGCGACCCGCATGTTTGCGGGAAGCGCGCCACGAAGCACCCAGTCGTAGCCTATATTCCACAGGAGTGGATACTGTACTCGTCCGATACTGTGCTATCTCATTCTAACCACGGGTAGGTGACATTGGAAAGTGAGAGACTATGATTCCGGACGTAAAGTTTCATATTGTTTCTTCTAGAATTAATCCGAAACGTCTCGTCCGATATTGTGTTATCTCATTCTCACCCCCTGGTGACTTTGGAGGGAGTGAGATATCATGATAACGGACGTGCAGTTTCATATTATTTCTTTCACTGCGCGAGTTATATGCATAATAAATTATTTGAAAGTGTATTATGCATTTTAATAAAAGGCTCAAAAATTGTGACAACTATATGTTCTAATAAAATGCTATAATTTATAATTAAAATGTGTTTGTGTGTAATTCCTATATATTAATATCGCTTTAGGTACACCTTGCAGTGATGACTCAGCTTTAGTCTAATTATTGTCTTACTTCGGTGGCTGGCCACAACATTCAAATAAGACATTATTATTAATATATTTTTATATTATAATTCTATTATAGCTGAATGTTCACAATTTCGACTCGCTTATTCAATTTGTGTAATCAATAAATGATAGCAAATTGGCGGATTGGTTTTTATTTTGAAAAACTGACCACCCCTTCTAATTTCCCCATAAAATTATTGAATACTTTCAATAATTTTAGAACGCAAAGACGTTATTTCAACTGCCTAACTACGGGCCAATTGCCTATATTTCCTAAAACTATGTACAGCAAAGAACTAAGTTACCTACAAGACATCGAGCTTATAGGTAACTCAAGTGCTCAAGCCCACTACCAGTGGGTAGCACTACTAGTAGTAGTACTGAACTATTTTCGTAAGCATTAATATAATTTGTTATGTATTATTCGTTTTCAGTATGTCTATCAGTATAATTCTACTAGCCCCCACTTCATTGTTGGTATTCCTTGTATAGTGCTCCCCTACAAGAAAGAAAAAAAATATTCGAGCGATGTACCAGGACACTATCAGTTTTTATTTATAGAAAGAATAATTTAACCCTTAACGCCGTTACTCTAGGGGATTCTTAAATCCAATAAATCAACTCTTTCTTATTACCGGTCAGTCAGGATTTGCAAAAAAAGTAAGTAAGTCAAATAAATATGTTATGTTTCAATTTTATATTCGGCTTAGAACACGAAAATGTCGACTTACTTTGTATTGAGTCAGACGCGCCGAGGCCGCTCGCCGCTCGCCTTCGCGTATCGCGCGTCTGACTCATCCTGATGAAGGACAACTAATTTGTCCGAAACTAGTCGACTACAAAGTAAGTCGAAATTTTCGTGTTTTAAGCCGGATATAACATTGAAACAATGTGTAATACTCACGATAGTTTTAACATGAAACTAAATGTGTAATCATCATAATGATCAATTAGATGATCGCGATTATAGTCGGTCCAGTTTAGGAACGTAGGTATGTATTTGTGTGAGATGATACTTCTGAGCTTTCTTGACAGACTACCCACTTTAACCCGTTAACGCCACTTGTTAAAAGAACGTAAAGCGGTGAGTAAGAACTTTACCTATTTAATTTTTTTTTTATTAAGAGTATCATATGGATATTTGGTAAGGGCCATGCTCCGAACGTAACCTATTCCAATCAGATGCAAACTTTAAAATATGTATGCGGAATAACTTTATGACATGTACAATTATGTACGGCATGTTCTCTTAAGATGACAATTTCTCACTCCGCCAACGTTGTGATCGGACACCTTCCCGTTGATGCGCCAGAACTAATGATCGTAAGACATGCCCGAAACTAGTAAGATGTTAAGACAAAACCGCCGGGAGTTCAAGCCGGTTATTAACTAATATTTGGTGACTCGTTGATTCGCATAATTTTACATGTTATAATGTTGTTCTGCATGCATGTTGCATGCAACTAGCCTGGCACTGATTCGGATAGATTAGGTTTTACACAACAAATAAATGGTAATTTTGAGCCTTTAGGAATACATGTATATGCATTTAAATCAATTCAAATCAAAATCTTTTATTCACATGGGCCCCAAAGAAAGTTACTGACTCTACTGCCAGATTCGCAAAATTACAGTCATCTCGAGAAGAACCTGGCAAGAAACTCATTATTAAGTACGTGTATATCTAAATTATGCAAAATAATAAATGAATATGGTTAAGGCGCTTAAAAATTAGGACTATCAAAAATTAGGGCTAATATGCGAATAAATAGGTAACTATTTAAATATCCATTTGCATCTGTTTACTCTCATATTCGTGCCAACGACGTTAACGTAGAAAGATAAAGTGTTGGGTTTCTTTTCTCCTCTGTTCGGTTAAAGACAATTGTTTTTTGTGGGGGAAAAATACCACTTCCTTTCCTTCGTAGGGGTGAAGGAAAGCCCCCTTGAGCTTGTTCCTTGCTTGTGAGCTTGTTCCTCGCCGAGGTGAGGCAAGATAGCGTCACTATCTTGACCAAAAACAATGAAACTCAATTGAGTAAAAGTAGATTGATCATGATTGGGCACATTATACCGAATACAATTTTTAATAAAGTTTAAATAAAATAAACAATCAACTATTTAAGGTAAACGTGCTATATTTTATATGATTAAGGGGGCGAACTAGGTATAACATCCGAATTTGTTTCAATGTTATATCCGGCTTAAAACACGTAAAAAATGTAGATTTAGTTTGTAGTCGACTAGTTTCGGATAAATTAGTTGTCCTTTATCAGGATGAGTCAGACGCGCGATACGCGGAGGCGAGCGGCGAGCGGCCTCGGCGCGTGACTGTCAAAGTAAATCTACATTTAAGTAAGATTACGTTTTAAGCCGGATATAACATTGAAACATAATGTGTAATACTCACGATAGTTTTAACCTTAAAATATCATCCGATGTCTTATCTAAAATCTCAAATGAGCAATTGAAAAACGAAGTCGCGAGATCAACTACTACTTACTCTTAGAGTTTTCGAAGAATCCATTCATCAAACGGCTTAAAAATATCAATCAAACACATGACATGCAAGCAAACCAATTCATCTTTCACTTGCGACCTCAAGCTATAGCTCTTGGCTGTGGGATTGTCAATAAAAAAAAGTCAAAACTCAAGTAATATTGTTAAACAACTTTAAGTAATGTACAAATAATTAAAAAAAAACCGACTGCGAAAAATGTAAACTACTTTTTATGTAATCGCATTTTAATTTTCTTTATTTTGATACCCTATTTTTTATTAACTAACCTATTACTATTTCGCGTCAAAATTCAGCCATTTTGATAAAAAAACAATTAGTAATATACTGTTCTTCAAATAAGTACCTATCTAAGAACACTTACGTTTTTAAGACGAATATGACGATACCTTAAATGTCGAAATCCATCCAACCGTTTGCAAGATACGAGGTAATAAAGAAATTACAAATACATACACGATACGCTCGAAAATCATAATATTTCTTTACCAGTGGGGTAATTAGCGCTTCCAAGATCTGATTGAAATATATGAAAAAGAACGTCTCTAACGCTATGTACAATACTTTCAGGCACGAGGGCATGTGGGGGTTCTACAAGGGGCTCAAACCGAGTCTGGTGCGCGTGGTCCCCGCTACAATGATCACGTTCTTGACATACGAGAACGTATCGCATTACATGCTGCAGCGTAACCAAATCAAGCTGCCTACATAAGGAATATCAAATATAGCATAGACGTTATAGAGTTTCCCGCTTGTTATTTTATGTTCGTTTATATATATCTACTAGCGACCCGCTCCGGCGCCGCAAGGTTACAATTTCTTAGGTTATTTATCGGATTGAGTTGTGAATCTAAACCAATCTTCCATCCACCTGACCACACACAAATTATTAGTCAAAATCGGTCAGCCGTTTAGAAGTTCAGTCACATACACACATACGTACAGAAGAAATATATATGTATATAAAGATACGGCCTCAGCTTTATATCATTATTTAAATCCAGGGCTAATGCAATTTTTCGGCGGGAAATTAATGTCTTTGCATATTCCTTACTAGAAAAATATAAATAAAATTTTGGTACTTTGATAAATAAAGAATTTAGTAAAAAAATATCTTGTCTAAAGTTGGAGAATTAAATATAATAATATATGTTTGTATGGAACCAATTTCGGAGAACAATTCTTTGTTCTCCGAAATTGGGTCCATACAAATGGTGGTCTTTAGAAACACTACAAAAGCCCTCCCGGTAGAAATAGGATAAGCTTTCACCAATCATGTTTCTGGTTTCCATTTATTTAGATTATATCCTCAAGTATATAATGTTCTTATTTGAAAGTTTTATCTGTTGTCGTTACGAAAAGCGAATAGTTCTTAGCGCCTGAAAAAAATAACGTCGACGATCGAACGTCGAATCCCATTCGTGCAGAAATAACGTTACCAAAATGTTTGGGATACAATTAAGGTATTGATTTAATATCATTAGGATATCGAATACCCACAATTTCTATTTAACAAGCAATACTATAAAAAGATTTAAAAATTCAAGGATTATCAGTTGTAAATATAAAAAGACTTAAAAGTGATATAACCAAATAACTTGTTAAGAAGAATCAAACGAGCTCAAACTCGATGGGTTTATATTGTTTAGTTCAGAAGTTCATATGGCTATCTTCCGTCTCCATCAGACCAGCTCCATGGTACCATATCATTGTATTGTCACTGAAAAAACTTAAGTACACCAAATTTGAGACCTTTTGGACATCGGGTAGTGGGTCTAATTTAGCTTGCAAGATTTGATTATAGACCGACAGATAACGGGGTAGATGAAACTAAATAAAAGCTTGTAAAATAATTACTTAGATAGTTATTAATAATTATGTAATTCCTTTATTTTTAATGGCGGTAGATATTTTATCTCAAGCACAAAAAGTATGCGTGTTAAGGTAGAAAATTGTGTAATTATGTGGTTTATAGTTATTTTTTAGTTATAGAATTTGCTAATAAGGCTTGAAATTGCATTCAGTTGTATAGAAGCCAAAGCTGTACAAACTATAGGCTGTGGCAATTGTGGTTCCTTTTAGATAAATATTCTATATAATATAAAATAATAGACAATGTCATTCGTTTCTTATACTCACTTACCTAATTAAATTCTCAGAAATGATAATTTATACATATTTATACTTAGATAAAGTTCAATTAATGGAATCATGGTTTTTACTGCTTATACATAAATACGATGGTAGAGATTGTCTCAGCTGAAATGAAGCGCCCCACCTTCGCATTTACGCACACAAGCGTGGTCGGATTTATCACCCGACTATTCGACCGTCTTGTACACGTGCAGATCCATTGTTCACTGAACAATCGACGCTCCCATACAGATGAAGTGTCGTCATTAATATTTGCACTCACCATCTAAATAAACTAATTAAGTAGTGGGCGCGTCATTTCAGCTTGGACGCGCCCTAATAGAGATGATGCCAGGGTAAAAAAATCTCATAAGTCCATCAGTTAGATTATGAAAAATTATTGGACATGTTTTTTTTTTATTTAACAATTCAATAGAAATTGACAAAGATAAAGAGCGTTAAAGTTAGGTTGTGGGGCTCGTGACGTCACGCCTCAGTAAAAAGTGTACTGAGGCGTGACGTCACGCGGATTTTGTACGCACTATATCTTCGTCACATTTTGTTTAACTGACAAAAGATTAAAAGCGTGTCCAATTTTGTTTAATAATGTAAATGATGGACTAAATAGAATTTTTCAGGCATCACGCCTATTTTGAAGTGTCGGTCACTGTCTTGATACGTCTTAAAATTATTAATTTTGGGGAATGCCTATGCTGGTATTATGTCCTATTTATCATATGGAAGCTCAGAGCAAATAATAATAAACCCAAAAAGGAATAAGTTCTTATTTGATCTGCGAAGGAATGTTACAATATCTACAGGTACATGTCTTGATTTTATAGGATGTATATTGTATAGTTTATGGATGTAAATAAGGTAGGCTATTATGGATTTAACACAAGCCCTTTAAAGTATTGTTAAATTGTATACCTGCCTTTTGTTTTTAGCTTAGTTGGGTGGGTGTTCGCTTAAGCAGCGGGTATCGGATTCCATTCCCGGTAGAAACACAAGTTACCCCAAATTTTGTGTTTCTGGTTTTAGATGTGAGTGTGTGCGTGATGTGAATGTTTCTGACACCCACGACACGTCTTTGTAGGGCTGTAAACGTGAAAGCATTTGTTTTTTTACCTACTTAAGTAATAGGCACTGCTGAAATGTGAGTTTCCGCCACCCACGGCACGTCAAGTCATTGAACTTAGTGTAGGGCTGTGAGCGTGAAAGCGTTTGTTTTTTATCTACTTAACTCAGCACCGCTGCTAAATTAAGTATACCCACTTAAGTTATAGGCACTGCTGAAATGTGAGTGTATATGATTGAGAGTTAGAGCTTCATCAGTGATTTGGTTCATAATTGCATGTTAAAATATTTTATCGTAAGGTTCTTCGTTTTGATTAAACATTAAATTTAATATATGTTGTTTTATTTTCCTCAGTCAAAATATGGCCTGTTTTCAACCGACTTCAAAATGGAGGTTCTCAATTCGACTGTATGTTTTTGTATGTATGTTACGCCGTGTCTCCGCCAATAATGAAGAGATTTCGATGATTTTTTTTGTTTGGTAGATTTTCCTCAGAGGATAAAATTTATATGGGATCACCATATGAATTAAGCGAAATCGGTCAAGCCAAAACCAAAATATAAGCGGTGAAGTCGTTTTTTTAAAGCTTTGTTTGCGTTTAATTTATTACAATACGATTTTAAACAAAAGTGTGTATTATCTAACTTTAAGCGAATAACGTATTCAGCATACTTACTGAATGCTTTAAATCCTAAAGTGAGACTCGTTTATTACATTCAGTAGCAGATTTATACACATTTCCCAAGTAATACATTTTTGCCGCTCTCACCTCAATTGTTACCTAATTCCTAGATTATTTTTATAATTTGGATGTAATTAGACAAGACATTATTTTTGGGTTTACTTCTTAGTCCCCACTTACATGTATGGGAGCCCCCTTAACATTTTCATTTATATAATTTTGAATGTCATTTCTGGCTTTGGGCCGTAGTTTTACATCTATGAGAATTCGAAGCCACTCGCTTAAATATGGTTTAGACGCTCTGACAGACGGACGGACGGACAAAGTGCTTCATGTCAACTTAGTTAACCTTATTAGTCCTATATGATCTTATTTGGCAGGGTGTTGTATAAAACGCAATTAGATAATCATTATTGCACTTACCTTTCCTTATTAGAGCCCCTAAAATCTGTCGCCCTAGACTCAAACCTACCCGACCTGGTAAATCCACGCCACTGATTAACCTAAAATTCCTAAGCTTAGTACCTATCTCAAACTTTGAATGCACTTGCTTCGTTCCGCATCCTTTATATTAAAGCTATTGTTCAAGAAACTGTACCAAGAATACCCAATCCAAGATGAATTCTATTCAAGCGTAATAAAGTTCAAATTTCCATGGGTGAGGTATCTGAAAGCGACTGATTATGAAACGAGAACTCATTCAGGTTATCTACCGTGCTGTCTACGTAAGTACCTATGCATATCTCTATAGACGTAATGTGTGCCGTTGCCCGCATAACCGCAGTATGCGCTCGGGATTCTGCGAGATGTTTGCCTACGGAAGAAACCTATGTACCTGTGAAAAAACATTCTGTAAAGTGCAATAGGAATAGGCAAAACAAAATGGTAAGTTTTAAACATAATAAACAAATTCTATTGACTGAAATCGGAGTAATTCTTACTGCAATGCTTACGCGGTTTGTGTTGTTGTGGTTAAGCGGATAGATGGAGCTAGTTGTTTGTTTTTAATTTTTTTCTCGGTGTAAACATAGTTTTGCCGCGAAAGTGAAAATAGGCGTTGTTGATTTTGTATTATTCTCTAAAACTTTCTTCGAGTTCTAATGTGTAATAATGGTGGATTATCAACTATTAATACTGAGTATACGTGCGTAAGATAGGCAAATCATTCAAAGTAAAACCTGATTTTCGCATTAACTATAAAACTCCAATAGAAGTTCCAGTAAAGTTTCTACTACTTTATAGAGCATTTCTTGACTAAGACCTTGACTTTAACTGGGATTACTTTAAATATGTATATTAATCTTGAATAAAACAATATTTTATTACTTGACACTGGCTAAATGCACAAGATTGCGTAGGTAGCCAAAATTATTAAAAAAAACATAGATAACTTAATAGTACTACGTTGATGTTTTATATGTATGTACTTATTATACCTAGTACCTAGTTATCTGCAGTGTCACCCGTAACTTTGAAAAACAAAGTTCGCTTGTGACTCCCTTAGTCTGGTGTTAGCTACGTCTCATATCCAGTAGTTATACTGGCAACTCGCTCTGCAGCTGGAACCGGTCCTGCTATTCAGCTGTTCAGCAAACGGGTAGCTCCAGGAGGACTCGCAAGAAGTCACCACCTTGATTGGTGATTCTTGATTTTCTCTCTAATCGTATTGTGCACAGAGGTGTAGGCAACTTGCTAAAATAAAAATAAAACATCTGGAATTCACACCAGCTGTATGAAAATGGTATTTCACTCCCACTATGGTGTCAGTTGTCATCAATATCAATATTTTTTTATTTATTTGCGCGGGCTATACCCATTTACCTATAATTACCTTACCCTTAAAAGTTTGAATTTTTAACTACTTAGTTAAAGGTACCCGGCATACGTTGCAATGGCACGTAAACAAAAAAGCATTGTGCCTTCTTTCACGTTTATGGTTTAGTAGTTTCATACCATACTAAAAACTTTTTGACTAAATTATTACCTCCTTCATGTTCATGTTTGCCTAGTAAGTTACCAAATCCGAGTGACAAAGGTATTCCTGTATTTCCTTTCTATGAGAAAAGGATTCTTTTTGCATAAATTATTCGTGAAGTAATATTTATTATGCTTGAATCTAAACCATACTTAAATCCACTAGAACACACAATTGTTTTTATCAAAATCTGTCCAGCCATTAAGAAGGAGATCGGTCACATACATACGTACAAAAGAATCCTACTTACTAATCCTGCTTATATCCTACTAATCCTATCTTACTAATATTATAAATCCGAAAGTTTGTTTGTAAGTGTGTAAGTATCTTTGTTCCCTCTTCACGCTTAACGGCTGAACGTATTTGGATGAAATTTGGAATGTACATAGATTATACCTAGGATTAACACATAGGCTACTTTTTAACTTGATAATAGCGGGCGAAGCCGCGGGGCACGGCTAGTATTATATATCCGAAAGTTTGTGTGTAAGTGTGCAAGCGTAAAAGTATGTAAGTATGTTTGTTCCCTCTTCAAGCTTTAACGGCTAAACGGATTAGGATGACATTTGGAATGTACAAAGATTATACCTAGGATTAACACATAGGCTACTTATTAACATGATAATAGCGGGCAAAGCCGCGGGTCTCGGCTAGTTATTGATATGAAGATGGGCGTTCCTCTATGTTCCACTTGGTTACGCGGCTTTATAAAGCGAAATAAATAAATAGAATTCCATCGAAGTATCTTAATTACTTACAGGCAATTAAGATACATACCTATAGGTAATTAAGGTACTTTGATGCAATTCTATGAAAAAATATTTATGCTTGTTACACATGTTACACCCATTAGAGAAGAGTGTATTTTGCAACTATGTGATGTTTTTTTTATTTTGCCTAATCTCTTTTTAAAAGGTGCCTATCAATTTTAAATTTGTTTTTTTTAATGTGGAACTTGAGAAATGCCTTAAAAAAATATTAAAGTTTAATTGTAATCGATGCTTGTCTCTGTTTAGTCACTTATAAGGGTTTACCTTATTAATAGTGACTAGGGCAGTGTTTAGTTTATTACGTATCTAAGTACTTAGTAGTATCGTAGTAAATAGACAGTTTTCAAAGTGTCGACCCGATTTTATATAAGATTAGCAACAATGTTATCAGATACCTATTATTGTTTCCTCTGACTGAAGAGTCTTAAGTAATTTTCCACGATTCTCGTGATAATTGAAATACAATGTAATATTTTGAAATGCTTTAAGTGCCTACATTGAATTTGTTAAATACTGACCTATTCAGTAATTTCGTAACTAGCCCGATGTTGTCCCATAGGTAAGTGATACGATTCTGGCCGTCTAAGTTGCTTTAATTACCAGCACTTGTATTTCCCTTTCAAAACTGATTTATTTTTACATTATTTTTAACAACTTTACAGGCTATGTTTTATTTTACATGATGTTTTATTTTTTTCTTTGAAGACCCGTGGCGCTGTGGACACGTCCCGCCCTCTGTACCGTGGGTCCTGGGTTCGATTTCCGGCAGGAGCACAAATTCCTTCCCAAGGGATTTTGTGCTTCTGGTTCTGGATGTAATGTATGTCTGGTGTGAATATTGCCGGCACCCACGATACAAGTCTTTGTACTTAGCGTGGGGCTGTGAGTGGGAATGCGTTTGTTTGTTGTTTTTTAGGGTGCGATTGTGTAGGTATGTTTTTGTTTAAAGCCAGTGCCATTTTTGTATCACATGTGATACATAAATACATACAGAATACCTATATAGATAAATGTAAAGAGGTCGGCAGCAATTACATTAGAGACGTTTGCTTTTGAGACAACTGGTCCCGTGGGGATCGGGAACTAATGCCTTGACGAAATTGAGTAGTCAAGAATTTTTTTCTATCATTAAATAAAAAAAAAACGACTATTGAAACTTTACAATGTAGTCCATCATACAGCTACGAAGAGACACATTAGGCGTCAAACTGCAGTTTTGGATCGGGGCTTAATTAAGTGGATACAGAATTATATAATAATCACCAATTAAACATTTGTCTCGTTTACATCGGGCTTAAGATAGCACGAATTAATTAGTTACGATGTTATTGTCAACTGCACGATGACCCAAGTCGCTATCCACGACAGTATAGTTTTAATTCTGCAAATAGAATTCCGAGTTACATTATCTTGAGGGCAAACAATATTGTTCAAATACCTACCGAGTTTACTCCACCGCGTTCTGTAGATAAGCGTACTTGTGCGTTGTAAATTTTACTGTTTTATAAAAGTGCTATTGGTTTTTGGCGCGAACTTTTGACAGTTGCTTTTTTAATTATTTTTCTGGCACTGAAAATTAACTTTGTTGAAAGATTTTAACGTCGCGTAAAAGATGATAGTTAAACTATTTAATTTAAATACTTATTTGAATTATATAATGTTATAACTTCACGCTATTCGTTACGTATGCCTCGGTGATATATAATGATAAAGCAACTGAACAAACAAAAGGTTCACGAGTACTTGTTGGAGCGAGAGAAAATCGAAGAAGCCAAAAATAAACCTAAATACAACATGTCAACGAGCAAGAACGGGAGGTGGTTGAATCAGGTGTGTGATTTTAAATACTACTTATGCGAATCTGTAAGTGTGTTGGAAATAATAGGTACTTACCTAAAAAAATAGATTTTGAAATAGGTATATCCAGAACAGAAATAACTCAGGTCTATAAGTGATATAAGTGTAGTATTCCGTAGTACTTGTAGTAGGTGGATATCTTCTTCTAACGCCGCGCGCCGTGCTAATTGTTTACAGTGGATTTACAAATCTAAGGTATCAGTTGTTTATGGAATACTAATGATACTTTGATGATGATGAAACGGCGCGGCAAACTATAGTTTTAATATTAGTAAAAAACGGCCTTCTCTCACCTCATTTGATTGAAATTGTCGACCTAGGTTTCGAGCATGCGATGCTATTCATCGGGATGAGTTTACGCTACCTTCGCTTTCCTTTGAAAGAAATAAGGTATATTTTAATGAGAATATAACAATATCTCTTTATGATATACTAAACAATATTATTACGACTAAAGATGTTTATCTAATTTGCTGTCGAAATGCATTAAAACTTTAGAGGTAAAAACTTTTTTTTTTTTTAATTTTTCATGATCATGGATGCGTAGTCCTTCAGTCGAAATATTAAACAAACAATAACAAATTCTATATTTCATAATAAAGTCCTAGTAACAAGTCACAGTCAAAGTCAAGTAGTCAGTCATAGTCAAGTCATGCCCCAGTAAAGTGGTAGAAACTTTACTAGAACTTCTATTGGAGTTTTGGAGCGAAGGCGAAAATCACAGTTTACAACTTTGTATGATTTGCCTACACTTATGCATGTTTACTAAGTATTAATGGTTAATAACCACCATTATTACACATTAACACTCGAAGAATCATAGGTTGTGGAAAATTATACAAAATCGACATCGCCTTTTTTTATTTTCGCGGCAAAACTATAGTTTTTTTTTGTCTCCCATAGTTTGCCAGTAATTTCAAATAAATATTTTTTCACACGATTCTATATCTGCCTCAGGAAACATATATATCTTGTCCTTCGTCCTTATTTATTACCGTAGATTGTAGGAACAGCACGTAGCCGAAATACAGTATTGAAATGGCTTAGAACAGATTAGGCACTCATATGCATACATTCGTTATCAACACGCTTATCGATAAGGTTAGATATGTAGGTACCTGCGTAACTCGTACACTAGCTAAATACCTGCCTTCCCGTGAGGAAAGCGTCACCAAATACGCAACAAAATCTCAACACGTACTTTAATGCAAATAGTACAGTATGTATTTATTACATTTGCAATGATACGCACTTGTTTTCTACTGATAAGGGACAATTAAAAGGGCGTTAGCCTGCTTATTTGATTCGTTGGATTGCTTTGAACGTATTCCCTAGATAACATGATATAAGTGTGAAGTGTTGGCGGAGTGTTAATATTCATAGGTTTTTAAGACCTTTTCAAGTTAATAACTGTGTTACAAGCAAGGAGTGCAGTGTTTTTGGTGATTTATGGTTTCGAACAAGTTTAATCGAGGTGGAATTATATTATAATGTATGCTGAGGAAGCTTTTACATCACGAAGCAATGGAGTCTTACAAGTAAGTTCTATAAGTATTTAATTTAACCAGTACATTCATGATTAATCAAAATACAGATTTAGCTAAACTACTTACCTAATACAAAAAGTCATTGGTCGGCAGTGTGCCCAAAATGCTGGCTGCGCAAAATACTAACCGGAATTTTGGTCACGTGTCGAATCATTCAGTCTCCCAGCCAAATCTTTATAAATAACAAAAAAAAAAATCTAATAATAATCTAATATAATGATATATAAATCTTTATATATTTATTTTTTTACCAGTACTAAGTCTTTTTCCACAGGCCTAGCCTAGTTTGGGGCCCGCAGTAACGTAACTAAACGACTGTTACTATGTTTATTAGGAATGTATGACAAATTCTAATGCAATATTTCCGTAAATGTGTAACAATATGTGTTTTTGGTACATAAACTATACAATATTATAAATTATACGCCGAAGTTGTTTTTATGAGAAATGTCCCGATCGGCCGGTAGGATTTGTGATTTTCTAGAAGACAGGAAAATCGTTTTATTATATTTAAAAAGTAACATATAGTTCCTCTTACTGTACAAAAAAATACGAATTTTCAAACGCGTGTGATTTATTTGTATTAATAAAATAATACAATATTGTTTTTTGGGAATCCGACAAACCGCAGACGTAGAAATTATAGATTGAATATAAAATGACAACGTGCTACACTATAAAATATATTAAATACAGCGCAGCGCCTCTGGCGGAATATACATGTCACTAGATGAATAGGCATCTTCTAGGCAAACGTGCTCCATCGTCGACCGCATCGTCACTTACCATCAGGTGAGATGGCGGTCAAACGTTTGCCTAACTAGAATAAAAAAAAAATTGTATAGTTTAACAAGGGTGGAAGGGAGGAACTATATAAGTAATTAAGTATATTTGTTCAGAGTACTTGAACGCGATATATTTTAATTATTACCTGAGGCACGTGCGTACGGCCGTGCACACATACAAGCCGCGTTTGGTACCTACCACTCTATGAAGATAACATACTTATTTATTTCTACTATGTTATTAAGTTGTTACTTATTCCAAGTTATAAATGACATCGATATCGGTAAATCTACGGGGTAGGTGCCTAGGACTTATAAATTATCTTTCTCTCTATTATGTTTTAGTTACGATTCCAATCTTACCAGTCCTTATTGTGAAAAACTTCAAAGTCAACTTCGCCACCCCAGTATCTCAGAAACCATGACCTTGAGAATTTTGAACGCATTCATCCGTTCAAGACATACCTAATTGAAACGCAAGCAAAGCTTAAAAAACCTTATATTTCGCTTATATTTCGGTTTTGGCTTGACCGATTTCGAAAAAAAAATTTTTTTTTTTATTTGTGGCATGCTTGTGTTTGACCACTATCTCACCTGATGGTAAGTGACGATGTAAACGAAGATGGTAAACACACTAGACCTGGAATACGCAGGCTCTCAAGGATAACTGCCGGAACACCGTAAATATGGTACCACCTCCGAAGTATACTCTAACAAACAAAAAAAAACATCAAAATCGATTCGCGGAGATATCGCGTAACATACCTAAACAAAAAAGAAACAAAACATACTGTCGAATTGAGAACCTCCTTTTTTTGAAGTCGGTTGAAAATAGACACTGTCCCTGTCAAATAAAAAATATCAAAATCGGCTAATGTACACCGGAATATGAGTAAGCATTTCAAAAAGATAAAAATCAATCAATCAATATTATTTATTACCAAAACGTGTTTTATTTATTTAGAGCTCTTTCGTTTGATACTCGTGACATGCTGATATTTAGCTACCTATCTTTTATATTTTAACCGACTTCACAAAAAAGGAGGAGGTTCTCAATTCGACTGTATTTTTATGTGTTACCTTCAACCTACTTTTTTCTAGGTGAACCGGTGTTAATGTTTTTTTTTGTTTCAAAGCTGATGATTTCCCAGGGATCCCGTTTTATTATAATCTGAGCAGTCGTTTTTGAGTTATCGTCAATAATGTGTATTTAATTAATTTAATATGATCAAGGGGTCCGAAGATAAAGCGGTGAAGTCGGTTATTTTTAAACTTTGCTTGCGTTTAAAAAGTTTATATCATTTATGTCATTACCTTATGTAAAACCACGGATGCCATTTAAATTTATTATAAAAAAACTTAGCCTCCGACATCCGTTAAGACGAGTTCAAAGATACCATATTATTTTGGCGTAGTCCCTGTAAGTGAACATACGGTGCTAAAATCACAACCATCCATTTTGCTTCACCGTAGTCGTGTAAAAAGAAGGTGGCTTTTAAAAGGTCATAATATATAGGATTTCAGAAGTATAAACACCCATTTCTCCTTTCAGGCACGGTAGGTATAACAGGTATACATAATGCTAAGTCCATACAAGTCGGACCTTATCTACTACTCGGTTCCTACTTACGATATTGACGACCATTTAGCTACGGCAGCCCGTTGATTGAACCTTCCTGTCTCGTTAAAGTCCCTACGTCTTACAATTTCGACATCTATGATATGAGTATACAATGTAACGCTTGTGTATCTATTCTGTGGTAACGATATGACTGCTTCTATGGATTTGCTGCTAAGCTGCCGTATCGGCAACTGTTCCGGGAAAGAGCGTTTATTATAGAAAGAAAACTGTCTTCACAGTAGAATAATTTAAACGCAAGCAAAGCTTTAAAAAACCGACTTTACCGCTTTATCTTCGGAACTTTGATCAGATTTGATGTACTAAACACGCATTATTGAGGATATTTCAAGAACTACTGATCAGATCTTGATCAAATTTAAGTGGGACCAATTGGAAAGCAACATCTTTCAACCAAATAAAATATATTTCAAAATCGGTTCACGTGGAACTGTTGAACGAAGTCATGAGGTAAAACAAATAAAAATAAAATACAGTCGACTTGAGTATCTCCTCCTTTTTTGTGAAGTTGGTAGAAAAACCGACTTCGCGGAAGGTAGAAGGCGGTGGATTTATTTGCATACTCTTTTGTATGTTCCTATTGGTAGTTAACCAACCAATGGATTCTATAACAATGTTTACATAGATGATGAATGGGAGGACTGGTTCCTATGAAATATGTTTGAGGGCCAACTAGTTAAATTATCAAATTAAAATTCTTAGCCTCGACCTTAATCTATCTATCCAAACTTTAAACTTGTTCCGGATAAGTTTTTCTACGCTCTTATTTATGATCGAGTATTTTTTATATAATATCTTAACTCTTAGCGATTGTGTACCTTATTATTTAAGAGTGACTGTGGCTTAGCGGTAGATTATTGCGACTTTAGCTTCTACCTGGTTCGAATCTAGCTACGGCCTAATAACGGCCCTCATTAATTACATTCTCGCTATAGTGACGGTTAAGGAAACATCATGAATCATTATGATGATTATGCGTAGGGCATAACACCCTATGGCCGCGGGTTCAATCCCCGCCTCAAACGATATTTTTTACCGACTTAACAAAAAAGGAGGAGGTACCCAATTCGACTGTATTTCTTCAAGATCTGATCATTAGTTCTTGAAATATCATCAATAATGCGTATTCTGTGGACTACATTGACGATGTTCTCGTTTTTAACCGACTTCAAAAGTAACCTAACTTCTTTCGTTGGGGGCGATTTTGATGTTTTTTTTTTGTTTGAAAGCTGGTGCTTTTTATGTGGTCCCATTGAAATTTGATCAAGATCTGATTTCTAGTTTTTGAGTTATCGTCAATAATGTGTGTTTAATACATTAAATCTGATCAAGGTTCCGAAGATAAAGCGTTGAAGTCGGTTTTTTAAGCATTGCTTGCGTTTGATTATTTCCTTTCTAAATGTATCACTACATTTCTGCCTAGCATGGCAAATGCTATATAAACAAAATCAATTAAGTATAATGATTCTTGGACATGCTGATGGTATCAATTAGCATCACAACAGTAGGTAGAGGATATTGTGTCATACATCAACCTGGTCCAGACTAGCGTGGTGGAATAGATCTAGTCTCTCTCATTCTCTCTCTAAGTGAGAGAAGACCCAAGAAGAGAACGCAATGGGCTGATGATGGATCAACATTTACTGACCTGCCTACTCTTCTTGAAGAAGAGATTGAGAGATAGTGAGATAGTGGTCAAATGCTTGCCTATATAGCATAAAAAGAAAAAAAAAGTAGTATGAATGAAAAAAAATATTCTGTAATTACCTATAATGTAGGATGAGTAATCCTGGAGAATGAGTTTTCTTTTACTATGGCGACCTTCCGTCTCCATAATCAGACTAGCTCCATGGTATCATATCATTGTATTGCCACCGAAGATACAATAAGTACACCAAATTTGAGTCCAATTGGACATCGGGAAGTGGGTCTAATTTAGCTTACCACAGCAAGCTTCCCGTCCGTAATCAAATCTTTTTGATTACAGACCGACAGATAAACAACGGGATAGGTGAAACTAAATAAAACTATAAAGTACATAATGTTATCATATGGCATTTAGAGTTGCGAGATCTCCAAGTTGATTTGGGTCGCTCAGCGCTTTGTCCGTCCATCTGTCAGAGGCATCTAGCGTATTTTTTTTTTTTTTTTTTTTTTATTTGTGACAGGCTAGTGTTTGACCACTATCTCAACTGATGGTAAGTGACGATGTGATCGAAGCTGGTAAACACACTAGACCTGGAATACGCAGGCTCTCAAGGATAACTGCCGGAACACCGTATTTGGCTTGGCGGCAGACTTTCAACTTGAACTTTGCGTCTACACTATAAAAGCGAATGCCTTCAAATTCTCATAGAATATGTACTACAGCCCAAAGCCAGAAATGACAATTAAAATTATATAAATTAAAATATTAAGAGGGCTTCCATACAGGTAAGTGTTGAGATTTTTTTTTATCTACCCTTTTGGGAAAATGTCTTGACAAGTTTAGTACGAAATCGGTTTTATAAAAATTCTATGTTGGAAAATAACGATTTTGTAGGCCACCAAAGTCACTGTTTTTAGACCTATTTTGTCTCGGGGTCTATCTCAAAAACGGCTTCACACTGAACGCACTGAAATTTCGTGCAATATTCTTTATATCCTGTACTTAAACAACAAATACAGATATCAAACAATTATTTAACAAAAGTTATAGGCAATTAACCTCAAAAGTTTTTCTCTATGGGGCAAAATGTAGGAGCGAGATCTCAGTTCGGTGCGAACGACTAGTATTTTATTTCCCGTTCAGTCGTGTAACCCTGCATTCCTACATTCGATTTCCAATCTTACGCAACATAAGAACGTCGATATCAAAAGTACTGAGTAACTTTGTCGGGTTTCTTTGCGAAGATCCCATAGAAATGCTCGCAGTTGGAACCGACTGTGTTCGGTTCATCAACTTTTAGCTCGGGTCATTAAGTAAAGGAAGACCTTGGCGGTTCTATAGAGGTTTAGTTTCTGCTGAAATGGGTAATTCGGAATTACCGATGGGGCGTTAAGCAGCCAATTAGGTGCGGAAAATTATCACTTATAATGTTAAAGAAAAATAAATCACCTTTTTTATGTAATTGAGTGACGAGACGAGCAAGTCGCTCGTATGATGGTAAGCGTCACGCTTGCCCATTACAGAGGTGGTCCCATATACATTTTATCGAAATCGATCTAGCCAAAACCAAAATATAAACGTTGAAATATGATCGTCTCCCAATTACATTTAAAAAGTTCTAAGTCCCAATAGTGGAATCGTATTTTTTGCATGCCAATTTATTTTCTGTTTTTCCGAAGTTATGTTAAAGTGAAACATGACATATCTCTTTTAAATTAATGCTGAACTGTAATTAATATGCGAGGGCTCATTGATACCCTAATCAACCTGTTTATTCGTCCATGTTCTAATCGGATATACGCTTCTCTAGGTGTCATTCCCCCAATCCGGTTCCATATCTGATACCGGGCGCATTCTCGAATTACTATTTTGGTATGTGTGTCAATATACTTAGGTGTATATATATATATATATATAATTTCGGAATGTCGTGGTATATGTAGGTATGTGCGTGTAATAGTATGCATAAGTTGTTTTACCGCCCAAGAACGGTCGCGTGTTACCTAATTTCGACCCTAAAAGTATATCTATGGTTGTGAGGGTGGATGTTCAGCTAACATAAGAATTAAAAGTTAATTGAAGTCTAAAATTAAATGTTAGAATACCTACTTGTTGACGCGAATATATATATCGCCCATGGCGAAGTGTAGGTATAATTTGTAGCAGGTTTGTTCCTGAAACCTACTTATAAATATCAAATTATACGATTGGTATATTAGCAAATATTGATATGTCTCTTACATTGTGATAAACTCGATATTATTGTGGAAGAAGTCTGATAAATAATAATGCTAACGTACAAGCAATAGATAACGCATTAACTATAGCCACTTAGTTTTTTATCTTTACATCAATTAGAACATGTTAAATGGATGTTTAGTTTAGGTGGAATTAAGGGAAATTAATAAGGGATCTGAATTGGCAGTATGTGGCTTCAATCGAAGGTGAGTGGTAGGGGCCTTGCCAAAAGTTTATCCGTGATTTGGTTGCGTGGATAAGGGGCGCAAGGTCGCGGCCGCGGGCAGCCGGCCGGGAGCGCGCGCGGCAGTCGCGCTCGCACCTCGCTCCCGGCACCAGCACAGAGTGCAGGCACCAGCGCCCAGCATGCGGGACGACGAGCCCCCCCTGCCGCCCCCGTCCCCCGCGGGCCCGCGCGAGCCCTCGCGCCTCCGCCGCACGCTCCATACGCTCCGCTCGCCGTTCCGCCCCGGCTCGCCCTTCCACCTCGGCTCGCTCAAGCGCTCCGGCTCCGCCAAGTCCTCTGCGTCAGACGGCGATCTCGCGCGCGACGAACGCACGATGCGTAAACGCAACAAGAAAACCCGCGATCCCGCGAACGCGGCCGCAAGCGACGCCTCGCGCAGCACCGATAGCTCGCCCGGCGTCGACAAAAAGAAAAAGGAGGGCGGCTTCATGCGCCGCATGGGTAGTATCGGTAAAAAGCGAGCCGAGGAGTTCACTTCCGCGCCCTCGCTTCAAGTCGACACCAAGGAATCCTCCTTGGAGAGCGACCCGGTCCCGTCCGAGCCGCGATGGTCCGAACCGTCGACCTCGAAATCGCCAACCCCCGAGGTGCCTTCTAAAGAACCCACTCCCGAGCTTTCGACCCCCGACAACGAGTCTTATTCCAAGGAGCCCGGTCCCGCTTTAGCCAGTCCCGAGATATCTTCCGAGACATCGTCGCCCGAGTCGCCCCCGCCACCCGTTCCCGAGCCAGTCCCCAGCTCCGGCGAGTCGGTTCCCAAGCTAGTTCCCGAGCAGACGAGCCCCGAACCGGTGAGTCCCATTGCTGTATCTCATCCCGTAGCGACCCGTCCTTTTGCTAAAGCCGCGTGGAAGCGGAAAAGCGAATTGGAAATGCAACGGCCCGTGGAGGAGCCGTCGCCGGAGAACGCGCTTCGGCGGCGGATAGCTTTCGTCGCGCAGATGTCGGCATGCCTTTCAGAGGACCGCGACGACGCGGACGAAGAGAGGGGAGGGGTCGAGGTGGGGTCGCTGGAGGAGGCGGTGGCGCTGGCTCGCGTGAGGCTCGCGCCGGCCGCGCCCTCGCCGCCACACTCGCGCGACTGCGACACCGAAGAGGAGGGGTACTCGGACACGATGCCGGCGTACGGAGACCTCATCGAGCCGGTCAGCAAGCCCGGGAACGAGCCGGTGAGTCGAGGAATGTGAGGCGCGCGCCGCGCCGGGCGGCCCACGCCGCGCCTTCACGCCGCCGCGTCAGTGGTGGAAGGTACACCGTGCGATGCGCGCGCGCCATGACCTTCGAGGAGGCAGTTGACGACTGCTATCTGACAGTGTGCGATTGCTGCGGCTTCAGCGCAGAGACCGCGGTTTTGTTCCCAGTACGTTACATTTCACGGTAGTTTTCAGCGGACGCTGCGCGCGATGCCCTTCGTGAGTACACAAGCCTGCTTGCTCGTGTGCGCTTTCAGTTTTCACGTAGTTCGTAGGAGTGCACAGTGGTGTAGCTTCGCAATGTTAGCAGTGCCTTTGTTTATCTTGCTTGTTTACTACATACTTTTAGATTCACCTGTATAATTCAGATTTTCAATAAGTACAAGAGTGTTATATATGTGTGTGCTATTTAGTTCTATTGTGCGTTGCGTATTGTTGGTTGGTCCGATATAATAATAGGTACCGGTATATACATGATACGTTATACTACAATAATATTCTCAGAATATATAACTACCACGATATCTATCCAAATGATGTTGTTTGACAACTTATCTTGCATGAAGCTATGCCTATAAGTCGATTTATATGGTAATTTAATTGCAACCCAAATACTTTTAAAATAATTAATGTTGTGACTCCAACCAGCTTTCTAATCCGTTGCGGCTTCAAAGCGCATTCCTAAATATTATCTAGGATTATTTGTCATGTGGTCATTGAAGGCACCAACAGTCGAGTTCAACCGTTGTCTTTTACTTTTGAACAGTAGTGATGCTCTCTGTTCAGATGATCAGTATAGATATTTCATCGGTAATCGAATCAATATTTGTCTCCTCACAAAAACTCACGATCACTTTTCATTTCGTAATTATGTCTCATAAAACAAAAAAGTTGCAAGATTTCTAGCAAGAATACATAATGGAAAGTGTTAAAAAACATTTACATAGACATCATGCTGTTTTGCGCATTTATTCTAAGCATTTTTATTAAAATCTTGTTTAAAATAGATACTCCCGTCACAATGCCGGACACAATATAACTTATTTGCTATATTCAACACTAGCACGTGTGTTAAACTAGGTGTAGTTACGAACGCTATGGAAGAGCTGTATTTTATGACTGCATTTGAGCTTGAGGTCTTTTTTATTCAAGGCCTTCAATTGGAACTGGTTCTTATGTATCTTATCCTTTTGCTGCTCTTCCCCATACCTATTATGACGGCATTCGGACTATAAGTGGCGAAAATGCGGTAACAAAACGGCAAAAGTACTTAAACTAGAGTACACCTTTAATATGGTACTAGAATTATTATACCTTTCACCTCTTAAATCTTCGCTTTGCCTAGGTTAGTTGAGACAAAATATTGTTTATTTTTCAAAATTCATGATTCAAAACTGTTTATTCACATGGGCCCCAAAGAGGCACTCGCGAAAGTTAATAACTCTACTGCCAGGTTCGCAAATTAACAGCCATCTCGAGGAGAACCTGGTAAGAAACTCGGCGGCGCATTTTTTCATAATTATTTTAAAACTCTTAAACTCTAAAGCGCTTGTGCAGTTTGCCTCCATGCATCCTTGTCATTAATGTAGTCATTCGTTTTATAATAAGCTTTCTTAATTAATGCCCGTTTTATTACTGTTTAAACCATCCCAGTTACAATTTTAGGAATTTAATTGTAAAATCTAACCTCATTTATATTTACATTCCAATACTAACCCTAGTGTTTCGGTTATAAAAACATTAATAAGTTGCCAAAAATCCAAACTCCTGTTCCATGACGAAAAGGTTAACAGTATAAATAGGTATTTTATAATAATATTTAAATATTATGCGTGTTATTTGACAAAAAAAATATTCAGACATTTCACAACAATATAACGTATTAAATCATGAATATATTTATAATAAACTTGTCAAGATGAACTTTGATATAATATTAATTATGGAATAAAGTGTTAAATCTTGAATCGTGTTTATTATAAAGATTGTTGAGTATTATCTAAAGTTTTGGAGATTTTAAATGTCATGTATTTTATCTAAGAATATCAAATCTTGTATTAGGTATTGGTTTTTTAGCATATCTAATGCACTTCATTGACATAACCAGTTGCATTATTATTTAAATAAGATGATAATATGCAGATCGTATCGCCTTCAATTGGTTTAGATCTGTGTTACATTCCACTCCATTCGGTAGTTTCAGTACAAGTTTAGAGTAACAAAGTCCATTTTGTGAAAGAAACTGTGTTGCTTGAGTCTACTTCTTTGAAAAGGCGAAAAAGCTTATATTTTCTGTCAGTGTATTTTTTTTTATTTTGTTCCAGTGATTTTAATCGCTGTATGTTGTAGTGTGAATAGCTGGCATTTAGTTTTGGTTTTACACGATGAATTTAGAACCGTTATTGCAGTTTATACCGTGGATGCGAAAAAAAGAGAAAGTAAGTACATAAGTTACTTTATATACAGAATTATGTTAGAGTTTAATCTGATCTTAAAACATATAACGCAATTAAATAGAGCGAGGCGTCTTAAAATATTTGCCATAAAATAAAATTTAAAAATTAATAAAATAAGTAACAACTGACATTTGTACAGCACTGACGGGTCAATTCTTAGGCTTTTTTAAAATGTTGTTGAACCGGTTTAAAATTTTGTGAGTTTTATTTAATTCTCTGTCTAAGTACCTAGTAAAACATAAATTATATTTTACAATATAGAATTCCAATTTAAAATCTATGCAAGCATTTATATTGTCGTTCGCAAATAATTCCTAACAAACTTAGTTATAGATTTGGACCTTAGTTAGTTATATCTTACCAAACTAACTTATGTAATTTATTTTTAGCGTAACTTAATTTCTTCCGGGTATGTTTTTGTAATATTATGCAATATATTATTGTGAAAAGCCTTCAACGTATGTAAATATTAGTAATAAAAATATTTGCATTAGTGAATTAAATAACTTAGCCAAGACTGTTTATTAACGAGCATATTAAATAATTGCTTTTGATAATATATTTTTCGATGACTTTACTGACTCATGTTACTAGGTAGTATAATTAACAAGTACAATTAGAAGTAGTTATCTAATGATTTAATTATATATTGAGTCTTACACAACATAGCTAAAAGAAAGCTGTTCACCGAAATTGGTAGAAACGTCACTTAAATCTAATTACATTACATTGTTATTACAATAAACTAACAGGGGAATTACTAAAGCCTACAATATTTTTACAGGTTTTAAGTGATTTAGATGTAAGGAAACAATAATCAAAAAAAATATACGTATTACGTTATATTTAAGATTTATTAGATAAAAGCCACATACATACATAACTTAGCCTAAGTTATTAATGTAAAAACTTCTACGTATTATGTTATATTTAGATTTATTCGATAAAAGTCACATACATACTTAACTTAGCCTAGGTTATAAAAACTTAAAGCAAACTTATTACAAACAAGCGTAATTCAGGTAAGGTACATATTGGCTGTAACAATGCGTCATAGAGTTGAACCTCTGAAATCTTAAACTAGGTTAAGCCTATATTATTAGATTCAGGAATTCTCCGAAGCTAGCACTAGAAACATAGCATTTACGGGATACGGTATAAAGTTGATGTCTTGTTAAGCTTTATATTATAACAATCAAAGATCGCCTTTAAACTTAGAAAGTTCGAAATCTCGCTATAAATTTCCTATGTCAAGGTCCATGAAGGACACATTTGAAAAAAGAATCGAAAGGAAGAAACTGATACCGTATACGTGGCCAGTGCTGTCCATTGGCATTAACTTCGTACCGTTGCGATTATCGATATACTAGTATCATATCGATACCGGTCGGAGGTCGCAAGCGAAGCGTGGTGAAACCGGAGTCGCGGCTGCACTTACCGCAATGTTGAGGTATTCTAAGTTTCCTACGTTGTGCAATGTATAGGGGTGCTTGTGTGAGGTATGATTGTGGTCTTGAAACATTGTAAGGTACAGTTAGGCTGGATTCTGTTCTAAGAACTGAGTAGTAGATTGCGTTCGAAAAATACCTCTGTTATAGTTCCAGGATGACAGGCAGAAAATGCTATTCTAGCATTACGTAGTCCTTGTACTGTTTTTGTGGAAAAGTATTATATAAATTAAATACATAAATATGTAGTTGGTATTATACATTGCTTGCGGAAGTCACTTATTTTTATTTAAATACGCGATGTCATTGAAATGAGCTTTGCTGTAAGATTATGACACCGTTTTTAATCTAATTTCTAGCTTATAACTCTAAATGCTAAAATTAAATAATTAGCTTTACTTAAGAAAAAGAAAATAAGTTATTATACATATTAATGACAAAAGTTTTAACTTACTAGTCCAAATGTTATCGTAGGACGATGTTGCATATTAAGTAACCTAATGATCCTATTGATGTAGTACCACGCCATCTATTGAAATTTGAAAGCAGTCCGAAGTGGCAATTCACATACAAAATTAACAATTTCAAACTTTTTTTATTTTTTTGGCTGTTCTTTAGGGTTTTCCTAAATTTATTTTTTTCTAAACAATACCTGTGATTCAATAGGTTTTTAGTGCAAATTATGCTTGACTGTGTGAAATAATTTAAAATATACAAACGCTCTGACAAAACATCCGTATGAAATACGTAAAAAACGACCAGGTTTTAGTACAAGACAGTATATTCATTGTAACACGCACAATACATACGTTAGTCATAGTCAAGTCTGATTTGCACCGTGTCCAAGGGCATAAAGGTCGTGAAGAACACCAGAAAAGCAAAAAGTGTACTAATCGGACATACTGTAAATAATTACATATCATATCTATATTGACGCGATATATATATCGGTTAGGTTGTCGGTCACGCCAGGAGTGCAAATGACAAATACTTGTCCTTATCGATGTCCGATAAGAATACACTCCAACAAACTTCGTAAAATACTGTCATTCGTTCTCGCGATAGTCTCTCGATACCATCTCGGTCTCGATTTACTTTCACTATTATTTAAAAAATAAAAATAGTATATTTAATAGAGCGGTCGGACTCCTTTCTTTAAAAAGAAAACAACTGATTCTTTTTCGGTGCTTGATGTAAGATGCAGGCGCGATAATTTATCAAGTTTTTAGTGCGATGTGTTGTGCATTTGAAAATAAAATAATTATATCAGAGGAATTGTTCTATTGGATTTTTAGTAGTGTTTCTTGACGGTGTGTTAACTGACCTTGAAAGATGTCACCGAAACAGAAATCGAAAGCTGGTGTAAGTACTGTTTTACAATTCTTAAACTAGATATTTAAATCAAAATCCCAAATATTTTGTTTGAATTGCATTTAAGAACAATTATTTAGTTTTTGATTAAATATCATTTTTAACTTGATTAAACATTATTTCGATTCGAGTTTGATTAAACATAATTTCAATTTGATTAAAACATAACTTTAATTTGATTAAACATAACTTTAATTTGATTAAACAAACAGAATAAACGTTACAAAGTTATAAATTGCTTTCAAATTCCTACCTATTTCCACTTTAACATCATTGCTGAACTGATATAAAAATATGTTGATTTACATTGTGAAATGAGCATACTGCCTGTTCATATCTCATGTATAACATAAACGAGGTTACTTGTATACTATTATTTACACTGTGACAAGGTGAAGCAAGTAGTTTTATACGTACTTAGACTATTTGTAAGTAGGTACAAGACGCCGCGACGCGAAGTAATTATCTTGGGTTCAATGAATTAACTCATCAAGCAGTTTAAAACACAACCGCACAATTTTAGACAAAAACTTGTAGGTACTATTAATTGTTTTGTAACAACACTTAGGTCTAAGAATACAATAACCCAACTAATCTAGTCATTGAAGATCTATAAACATTAGTGGAATGTTTTGAGATTTTTTTGCAATGAAAATTAATCAAACGTATGTTTACCTATTGAACTGCGATAGTTATTGTTTTTAATCCCCGATAAAACAGACGGGTATTATAAGTTTGTATTCGTTTGTAGTGTGTATAATGTTTGTCTATCTGTAGAAATGTAGCTCCCAAATGGCTGGATCGATTATTATTTAGTTTTTTGTTTAATGACGAGAGTGTCTTTTCATTTGGTGAAAATCAGTGCAGTCGATTTCCAGATGACTGAAAAGTATTATGAACTTTTAGTTAGGTACCTACAAGTTTTGTTTTCCGTGATCTAACTGCGTTATCCTATTGGCTTATACGCTCATAAACCTACTACCCTTGGGTAGTGGGTCTATGCTTATACCTTATAATAACAACATTTAAGATTTTTTTATGACAGCTGGTGTCAATTGTGGTGAAAATACTTACAATTCAACTTTCATCTACCTACTTCATATTTAAATATGATTAAAAGCCTAGGTTAGTGCATCGTAAAATAATGAATAGGAGGATAGAGCTAGGTTTAGACCGTATAGGTTCCTATTTGTAGACATTAATAATAATAATAATAATAATAATAATATGTTTATTTCCAAAATTAAAAATGACATTCAATAATGGTGTTCAATAATAGTGGATACAAACTATACATTTGTAGGAAAAATGCAATTCTTTAACAACAACATTATGTAAGCCTCAGACACCCACGCTATGCAAAGCCTGTACTGCAGGTACCTGTGCTCCCCCAAACTGATGTCTTATATATTTAGAATATTTTGTCCTAGATGGTTTGTATAATAATTAACAATAATAAATAATTATATTATATTGGTCTAGAATGATATAAGTTTAATTTTTTGAATATTTATATATATATATAGATTTTAATTTACACTAATAACAAATTCAATTTCAATTTACACGCGTATGTGTGTGTGTGTGGGTGTTGTGCGTTGTGTTTACAAGTGAGAATGTCTGCAACGAATACTCTCATCTCATGACTGAAAGTAAATATTCTGTTTGTTCATATGAGTATGATTTTAAAAGGTTACTTACCTGTGTTTTTAATTCAAAATAATTGAGATTTTTTATTTCATTAATTTTAGAAATTTTGTTGTAGATACTACAGCCCAAGAACCAGGAAAAACGTTGAGCAAATGAAGTTTTTACTTTAGGTATAGAGAATACTTTATCATTCCGTCGTTTTTTTTGCGAGTTACTATTTAGGAGATTGCTATGTAGAACTAATTTATGCTGCTTCTGTATGATCCTTAGTACAAACAGCTTCCGAATGGAAAGGATTTCAGTCTCTTTATAGAGTTCATATGTCGGGTATCTGAAAGGCAGAAATTTGCTGACCTTGAGGACGGCTCTTTGTGCCCTTTCCAGTGGCAGTAAATGGGTTTTTCCAGCACCACCCCAGGAGTCGATACAGTATTGTAGCAATGATTGACACAGTGCAAAATAAATGGTACGTAAAACTTTTGTATCGGCTACATGTCGAATGTTTTTGAATATGGCTATTAATTTACGGATTCTACTGGTTAACATCTTGATATGGCATTTGAAGTTTAATTGGCTGTCTAGGATTACCCCTAGATATCGAAGTATAAAAGTATATTTGTAGACATTGTCCCTTCTTGATTGATCTAATTGGTCATCAGCATTGTCTTACGTCGAACCATCCTTAGACATTATACGCAGTAGGTATTAAGGCAATATGGGACGACAATTAGTCAACCATATGTATTGATAGCGGTAATTTCATAGGATTTTAGATTCTCATCATCATAATCGTTTTTTTTTTTCACTAAAATAAGTACATGACATACGCGATACCATCAGAATTGGCTTTGGCTTCCTATTTAGACGACAAACATTTGATAAAATAGCAGTTAAGATAAGTAAGTTCTGATATCTTTATATATATATATATATATAATTCTTATGTACATACGTATTATGTGTTTATTCTGACTGATCTCTTCCTTGACGTCTGAACCGATTTTGTTGAAATTTTTTGTGTGTTTTCGGTGCATTCAAGAATTTTAGATTCAAGCACAATGCATATTAATTCAAGAAAAAAATGTTTTTTCTCGTGGACAGCCTTAGCCATACGTCACTTAGATTTGGAAGTATTAGGCAAATATAAACATAAGGGAGATAATAATTTTGTCAATTGTCTGGACAAGGTAAAGTTTTTTGGAAAATCCATCAGACATTGCACTCGTGCAAAGCCGATGCGGGTCTTCTCTTCTTCTCTCTTTATTTATTTTATTTTAATACATATCTGCCTCCCCTTTTCCTATAAAATGGGGATGGTACAATATGCACTCTTCCTGTAGTATCAATGTGGAATCAGCCTCGTAATAGAGAAGAATGTATTGATCAAAGAAAAAAAGTAATACGATGTGATTTGTGTGTTATATTGATTTATCGATTGTTTATTTAATTTTATTGTAATTATGTATATTAATCAAGAATATAGAGTGTAATTACGCGTGTGACATTGTAGAAAAAGTATTGGCCTAAATTTGGTGACCTTCTGTCTGGTTTCTTGATTTTTAATGTGACCGTGAAATCGTTTAGGAGGCATTTTAGAATGCCTCAATGAAACTAACACATGCAAATATATGATAAAGTAAAAAAAAACCTCATTTTAATTAAAATATATAGTTATTGTACATATTTAACTAATTATTTAACTTGTTTGCCTCAGCTAGTTCTCTTGTTTTAGGATCTTTTGTAAACAATGCTCAATATTTAATCGAATAAATATTACAAAAACGATAATATATTCGATATACGTAAATAGTTTATGCTTCCCATCTCTAAATTCTCTAATAATTTGATGGTTTTTTTATAATATATGTCAAGGTTTTGGCGCGAAAATGAAAAATGTCTACTTTGTAGGTATCGTTTTACTTTATAGGTATTGAAAATTTTTATATATAGTATTAATTTCCAAAACTTGTGATTCTTCGAGTGTTAATGTATAATAACGGTGGTCTATTAACTGTTAATAGTTGGTGGGTGTGTACCTATGTTTGTAGGCAAATCATACAAAGTTGAAAAAAATAGATTTTCTTTTTCGCTCCAAAACTCCAACAGAATTTCTAGTATAGTTTCTACAACTTTACTAGGGCATTATTTGTCTATGATTGGACCTTGACTCTTTTACTTGATTTTGACTATGACTTGTGACTGGGACTTTTAATATAAAAAAGCTTGAAATATATAATTACTTGACACTGGCTAAATCAACTTTGGGCTAAATGCACAAGATTGCTAAGCCAAAATTAAAAGAAAAAAAACAACGGGTTGCACTCCGTGAGTGCCGGCAGAAGTTGTTCATCTTTCGTCTTACGAATTTTCGATCAAGTCAAGTGTCCTGACGCGAGTTTAACATTTTTTACCCATCCCAAAAAAGGGCACAACGCCGCTAAAGAAGGTTTCACTTCAACATAATAATAAAAAAAACTATCCAGGAATTTTTGGCTAACCGTAGGTTTGTTTCTTATCTCGAAGCAATTATCTAAATTGGTTGAATCATACCTAGTACCGGAATTTTGATTATTTGTTGCCCTATATGTACCCAGAAATTACGTAATAATTAGTCAAAGTTATGTAACCAATATAAATAGTGATGTAATTCTTAAAGGTTATACTTAGTAGGTTCAAATTCCATACTTACGAGTTTTAAATTACGGTCAAATTACAGCAATTGTTGAAAATCACGGATATTAACGACGTTACTTAATATATTGTACTACTATTGATAGCGTTTACTTTTTTACCGACTTCCCAAAAAAGAAGGAGGTACTAAAGTCAACAGTTTTTTTTTATGTGTGTTACCTCATAACTTCCCTCCACGAGAGCCGATTTCGAAATTTTTTTTTAGTTTGAAAGCTGTTGCTTTCTAATTGGTCCCATTAAAATTTGATCAAGATCGTCAGTAGTTCTTGAAATATCGTCAATAATGCCTATTTTGGGATGAATAATGCGTACTTTGACGATGTTCTCGTTTACCCGACTTCAAAAGTTACCTCATAACTTCTTTCGTTATTTGCCGATTTTGATGATTCTTTTTTTATTTGAAAGCTGGTGCCTTTTTTGTAGTCCCATTGAAATTTGATCAAGGTATGATCTCTAGTTTTTAAGTTATAGTCAATAATGCGTGTTTATACATTAAATCTGATCAAGGCTCCGATGATAAAGCGGTGAAGTCGGTTTTTTAAGCTTTGCTTGCGTTTAATTATTTGTGTGATATATTATAAATAATTTGACTACATTTTTAAATTATGTTACAAATACCGATAAAAAATGTTTGAGGCAAGCATTTTACCTCCATCTCACCTAATGGAAAGCGATGATGCGGCCGACGATGTAGCATGTCTGCTACTTTGATACAAACGCTTTGGTTACCATACTGTAAAGTTGTTTTAAGGTTTTATTAAATACTAGCTTGTGCTCGTGACTTCGTCCGCATACATATACTTTAACCCACGTGAACCATCAATAATCGTACTTTTATTGTAAATTCCACCCCGTTTACAAAATGTCTTAATAAATTACTAGGCGTGCCCCGAAGCTTTACCCGCGTTTATCAAGTTAAGAAGTAGCCTATGTGTTAATCCTAGGTATAGGCTATGTACATTCAAAATTACATCTAAATCCGTTCAGCCGTTACAGCGTGAAGAGGGAACAAACATACACACTTACATACTCAACAACTTACACACTCACACACTTACACACAAACTTTCGTCTGATGTATATATGAGCTATATCGTAAAGTTTCAGCTTCCTAACGTATGGACCAATTTTTATTATTATTTTCGTTTGAATAGTGACAAAATCGAGAGAGTTCTTGGCTATATTTTTTTCAGATGAGCGTCAAGGTTTAATTCCAAAAAACTGCTTGTCTCAACCTCTCCTTCTCTCTTTCAGTCTCACGCATCTCCCAGCGCGGAGCGACGGGAGCACCTATACAAGATCCTGGTCATCGGCGAGCTGGGCACAGGGAAGACATCCATTATCAAGCGCTACGTCCACCAGTTCTTCAGCCAGCACTACCGCGCCACCATCGGAGTCGATTTTGCGTTGAAAGTTCTCAATTGGGACGCGAATACTGTCATCAGGCTGCAGTTATGGGATATTGCAGGTGAGTTTATTTTTAAAATGGAGTATCTGAGGACTGTGGTATGACGAGACGAGTCGCTCGCCTGATGTTAAGCGTCAGCTTGCTCATTACAGTGCAGTGCCACCATGAGTTTTGAATTATAATTGAAAACCCAGCGTGGCAAAGCACTGCGCTCTTCACCCTGAGATATTAGATGTTAAATCTAAAAAAAAATGAAAAATCGTTTCGAGCCGAACCTCACTCAATCTCACGTGGTGGGGTGTCTCAACAAATTCAGACAGAGTAAAATTGCGGAAAAACTGGGTTAAATTATGTAAAAAAACTATTGAAATATGGCTAATAAGGTTTTTTACTAGTTTTTAGTCAGTCTTAAATATAAAGAATTTAACAAAATGTGTGTTAAATAAATTCAACACAATCAAGTTAACAGCGTAACTTATTTACATTAAATATACGCATTTTGAAAAATCTCATTTGAGTTTTGGGGGTCAAAAATCGCCACGTAATTAGTGGATGCCTTAGTATAATTTACAAAATTATGTACCAGCTTTTGAAATAAAAACTAATAGTAGCCAAGCGAGGGCAAAGCAAAGAGGTTCCAATGGATTTCGTTAAATAGGTACCGAAAGTACCTTACTCTATCGTTCACTTTGACGTTGACCGACGTATGGACGTTAACATAGAGGCAAGGATGTTGTAAAAAAATAGGAAATAATAGGAAAGTAATAGGATGGATAACTGACAAAAGTACCGAATATCAAACATGCATGGAATCTTATCACAACTGACTTAGAGCGTATTTACAATGTCAAATCGTTTTATCAATTGCATAAAGAACCAAACGTGGTTGCGGTCCCGACGAAATCGGGTGAAAGGTTAGAAAAGACCCCTGTGTCCCTCTCGCACAAGAGCGACTAGTTCTAAAAAAGTTTCCCAGTGGTAGAAATTATAGTCTGTAGTAATAATAAGATCTTATCTGTCGTAATTATTTGATTAATCGAAACCTTACAGAATATGTTTCTAACTACCTATTATCAAACTATTCTCAATAAACCGTGTTTTTTTCCTTATAGTATTAGGTTTTATGATATTATTTTTGATATATGGGTATACAAGCCAAGCTACACAACTACATCCGCCATTTATAAAAATATTTTGTATAAACAAAATAAAGTTATCCTGCTATCATACTTCCTACTAATATTATCAAGGCAAAAGTTTGTAAGTGTGTTTGTAGTTTGTTCCTTCTTGACGCTCAATTATGATTATATTAATGAATACGTTTGTGAATATGGAATATGCATACATTTTTATTCGATTGTTGCCGTTAATACATTGCCGGAAAGAAAGTTTTTCTTCCTAACAATACATCTCATATCGAAATAAATAGGCATTGGGAAATGCAATCAGGTTTTTTTTTTATTCAAGTAGGCAAACTTTTGACCACTATCTCACCTGATGGTAAGCGACGATGTGGTCGACGATGGAGCAAGCTTGCCTAGAAGATACCTATTCACTCGCGACTTGAAGACACCCATATTGTACTCATCAGAAAACACTCAGGTAAGGAGTTCTATTCCTTTGGGGTTCCCACAATGAATATGGAGGCAAAACGCTTAGTGCGCATTTGTGGAATGTCCACCATATAGCGGTGTCGCTTAGCAGTTTGTCTGCTTGTCCGACGATAGAACGGGGATGGGGGAACTAGATCGTGCAGTTCCATAGCACGCTCTCCAAAATGTATCTCTCCAATATGTTCCGATAAAAAACCAAGAGACTAGCTGCTACCATGCGGCGCGGCGATGACCCAAGCTCTGAAGCTTTGAATTAGTCAGCTGCTCGCTACCAATGTGTCTTTTGGGTCTCCACTCAATGGTGTCAAGAGTCTCAAGCTGGTACTTAGCTGAACCGTCCCAAAGATGAGAACAGTACTCCATACATGATCGGACTTGTGCTTGATACAAATTGAGCAACTGTCCCGGTGTGAAGTATCGTCTCACCTTTGCAAGGATTCCCAGCTTTTTTGCAGCTAGTTGGGCTTTTGACTCGATGGAAGTACCAAAATTGAGCTTTGAAGTTAGAGTCAAACCGAGTAACTCGAGATGGTCAGTTACTGGTAGGGATACATTTAGGAAAGTTGGAGTCAGTTCAAATTGACTCCGTATATCGGAGAAAAAAAGTTTAGCAAATTTAAACACAGCGATTTGAAAAAACAAATAGAATTTAAGGAAAGTTGACGAATCAGTGACCACAAAAATGTGTAACTTAGTCACGATCAGCTTAGCCAATAGCGAGCGTTTTGCTATTTTGAAATTTCCATCCATTTTAATTATTAAAACTCCTAACAAAAAGCAATTAAAGAAGAAAATCATATAATGGGAGTATTTTTGAAAAAATAAAGATTTAAACAAAATACTTGACGTGTATGTAAATTGTATGCTTATTTCCTATTGATAATTTATAACGTTGTTATATTTTTCTTATATAACTATTATAGGACAAAATGTATGGCATATGTTTTATTCTTAAAATGTTGTGTTAGCGTTGGCTTAAAGAATTTAGTAATTTTTAATTTTGCATTGGGTCACACTTTTTGACAACAATTTGTACACAACAATTTATGACAGTTAGGTGTCATAAAAGTTAGGGTTTACCTTCATTAGATTTTTTATGGATATATATTGATGATCTAGTCGTGCCACCCCGCAGCTTTGTCTGCGTTTGTCAAGTTAATTAGCAGCCTATTTGTTAATCCTAGGCATAAGCTGCGTACATTTCAAATTTATCCAAATTGATTCAGCCGTTGCCACGTGAAGAGAAAAAAGACATACTTAAATAATGCCCCAATTACACACAAACTTTCGGATGAATACATTAGTTTAATATAAGTATATAATAATAATATTTACCAAGATTCTGACATATCAATGTAGTAATAATATCTGTCATCGATTATCTTTATTCTAGGATATAAATTTAAACATGGGTTGTAAATGTATCTCGAAGCTTATTACAACAATTTATAGCACATATCTCCGCCATTTTGAAAAATCTGCTCACAAAATATCGAATCTGCTCACAAAATATCACGAGAATCGGTTGAGAAATGCGACCTGTACAGGAGAACAACCGGAAATCCGGACCTACGAAAGCAATTTTGCCCAAGCTAAAATGAAATAGCTTCGTTCCCGCTTTGTGCTCGTTCGATCAATTAAACCGAAAGTAATTTAGTCTTTCATAATAGTTAATGGCTGACCCAACCGGCGTTCGCCTGGGTATAAAAACAAACACATATACGCATATATTTTTATAGTCGGATAAGCGGACAAAGCCGCGGATAGAACCTAGTAAATATATATAATGTTAATTAAATTTAAATGCATTTTGAAACATCAGCGTGGATTTTAATTACGCATATAGTATATCTTTATGAATGACATAATAATATTTTTATTAGATATCATATTGTAGCATGATTACACAGTTAAATATCATTAAAGTAAAACATAATTCAAATGGCTCAAAAGGTTATCCCACAAATCTTAAAATCAGGGTTACCCTAAAGAAAAGGGACACAGAGGTTCTTTGTGACCTCTCACTAGGACACAGATTTTCGGCGGAGTCGTCCCTCCTTTTACAAACCGTAGGTTTGTTTCCTATCTCGATGCATAGAGGAACTTGACGTTAATGTCTAGTTCTATGTGTTGGATTGTTTTTAAAGACATTTTTAACTTTTAACTTTTCTTTTCTCAATTCAAGTTGGTCTTATAATAGTAATAATTAGCCATACAACTTGAAAGTTCGGGCAATTGGGTTTAAGGAATGGAAGAGGAGGATTCAGCATTTGCTATTATATTTGCCATGTTGATTCTTATATTTTTGCTGTGCTTTGGATTGCTACCCATAATGATACCTCAATAAGGTGGTTAATATTAATTCCCTATATATATTAATAATTAAATATAGTATATCAGATCATTCAACATCTAAATGATTATAACAACATCCCCATACTTAGTCGTTACTTTCATATTACAGGAGGCAAACTGCACAAGCGCTTTCTGGCGACTAAGTACATAATGGTTAATATAATTCCTGTAGTAAAAAAAAATATGTGAAAATGCGCCGCCGAGTTTCTTGCTAGGTTCTTCTCGAGATGGCTGTAACTTTGCGAATCTGGCAATAGAGTCATTAACTTTCATGAGTGCCTCTTTGGGACCCATGTGAATAAATGATTTTGAATTTACCGTGAGTTCTAGGTTGTTATGATTACAATGTCCTTCTTGTTGGCGTATCAATGGCAACACTTACACCTTTTTAGCCCAATACTCGGCGCAAACAGCATTCGGTCTAACTTCGTACAGGACTTCTAGTGTACAAGAACTGTGGCTTGCTGAGCATGATAAATGAGCCAATAGCCATAGTTTGCGGCGACGCTCTACAATCGCATCGGATTGTGCTTGGGTCAATGTAGCCCCACCTGGACAGATTGTCTTTTGATCTACAAACCAGGGGTCTATTCCGGGCATCGATTATCTTTACACTGACGCGACGTCGAAATCGAACGATTTTCTTTTCTGAAGAATCATCGAATTGCCTGAACTTTCAACCGATCGATTGTCGTATCGACATCAATTCGAACAATCGTATTTCGAGGACCAGAATAAACATTGTGGTTCTGCGTAAGATTGTGTGTGTGACGTGAGTGTTTTCGGCACCCACGTAAAGTTTTTCAACTTAGTGTGCGGGAGAGACGGTGAATACGTTAAAAAAAACATTTTTTTCGGTCACTTTTTCCTAATTGAGCATCCAACTTCGAAAACTCATTAAGTATCTAATATAAACTGAAGTCTATATTTTATACTCACTTCTCTAAATATTTAAATTTAAAATCATTCGGATATATGCGGTTGAAACCAGATTCAACCGGTTTCTAGTTAATTAATTAGCTGGTATTAGTTGTACCTAATATTTAATAAAAACATTGACATTTAGGTTTCCACCGCATAGTAGTATTCTCATTATTACCGACTAGACTAGTTTTGTTATTTTGATCTATTTTATGATATGTAACCTAGTGTTATCGGATAGTGTTGCAATTTTTACATTGAACAAATCATTATATAGATATTATCTTTTATGAATCACTGAAGACTTTATTTTACAAATAAACAAGTAAAAAATAAAGTTTGCCCTATATGAGTATATTTTTTCTATAGTGAATTTAGGCATACCGGAAATGATTAATCCACGGGCCAATTACCTTTAGTTCCTTGAACTAAATTAAGACGATATTTATCAATACAGCAAATATCTAAGTTACCAACTCACAAGCCACCGCTTATAGGTGACTCAAGTGCTCAAGTCAACTACCTACCAGTGGGTAGCGTACTCATCATGCTGGCGGCATTAAAAAAAAATCTTTTTATTTGGACAAAAACTTAACTAATTTGTAACACTCCATGTACTTATAACTATCTATAGTAATATTACCTCTAAATAGGCATTACCTCTCTGAATTGTAATGCTAATACGTTGAGTCAAAATGTAACAGAATTTTTATCTCGCGTCGCTTATTATCGTCGTTAATAACATGTCCTATGCACCATACACCCTAAGCGGGACGTCAGTGGAGGCCATATCACCCCTACCACATATTAGAAACAGAAATATGTCCTATATTTGTATTCATGTTTATTAAGACATATAAACATTGTTTTGAGACAAGTCATATATATATTCAAATTTACATAAATCAAATCTCAGTATGTGCAACGTCAGCAAATAAATAATTTAGTATGTCAATAAATATTTTAGGCCATTATTTTTATGCGTTTAAACAATCATTTGATACATTTAAAGACCTAGTTGACAAGTCTCTACCCCCTACGCCATGGTTCCTGGGTTCGTTGCCCGGCACTAGCACAATTTTCCATCCCATTCAATTCCATTGTGTGTGTAAAATGTAAATATTTCCAGCACCCACGATACAAGTCTTTGAACGTAATGTGGTGAGTGTGAATGCGTTTGTTGTAAAAAAAACCAGGCTTTAGAATATCGTCATACATAAATTTCATCAAAATGCGTTTAGGCCTATCACTGGTTTAAAACTCGGTTACACACATACACACCTAACTTACGTTCGAATTGATATATAAAATATAAAAAATTTACACAAAGGTAGTCTACTTAAATAAAATAATTAAACGCAAGCAAAGCTTAAAAAACCGACTTCACCGCTTTATCTTCGGAACATTGATCAGATTTAATGTATTAAACACGCATTATTGACTATAACTCAAAAACTAGAGATCAGATCTTGATCAAATTTCATTGAGAACACATGAAAAACACCAGCTTTCAAATATAAAAATAATCATCAAAATCGGCTCACAACGAGACACAAGACGGCTCACAAGAAGTTATGAGGTAACTTTTGAAGTCGGGAAGTCAGTAAAAAGAATAGGTTCTATATTCGAGTTGTAAGTCTTTGGTTCACTTCCCACCACCACACCAGACTTTAGGACGCTTTTATTTCTAAACGCAAAGCAATTAGAAATAAAAGCGGTTTCCTTGTTTCTACGTTACCTACGACTCCTTTCAACATCACCCATTCCCTTCCAGGACAAGAACGTTTCGGCAACATGACCCGAGTCTACTACAAAGAAGCAGTCGGAGCCTTCATAGTCTTCGACGTGTCCAGGGTCGCCACCTTCGACGCCGTGGTCAAGTGGAAGAACGACCTAGACACGAAGGTCCAGTTGCCTGACGGGTCGCCTATACCTTGCATATTGCTGGCAAATAAGGTTCGTATTCTTGTTGGGAATGTAATGTTGCTTTGTAGTCAAATGTAAACGACGCGCGACTTCAGGTCTAAAACTACTGCGGAAGAACTGCCTTGAAGTCTTAGTACCAGCTGTCCGATTGGAACATATTCCTTATTGTCAACAAAATAGGTTGGGTATCCTACTAATATTATAAATCCGAAAGTTTGTGTGTAAGTGTGTAAGTATGTTTGTACAAACATACACACTTTATTGTTTCTTGTTCTTCTTTTTATTGTTTCTTCTTTTTCTTGGATATCTTATAAAGCATTTGGCGATGCGATGCTGAAATAAGCTCAGGAAAAATTAAGGAATAAATTCGCTCGGAGCGGAATTTGAGTAACGTTTCTTTGGGACATCGGCCCAACTCCACAACTACTAGGCCATCTGTGATCCCACTACGGAAATTATACTTCTCTTACTATATGTACATGGCTTTAATGGGACGTAGCAAGTATGGTGACCCTCAAGATATATTTAGCAAAGCGTGGTGCTAAGCTTTGTTAATTAAGTATAGCAAAGCTTGGTACATCATGCTCAGGTCAATTTTCCTTTTAGCACGAAATAGGGAATACCTATCCTTAGCTTCTTCTAGGGCAGGGGTCGGCAACCTGCGGCTCGCGAGCCACATGCGGCTCTTTAGTTCCATTTGCAAATATTATTTATAAAAAAAAACATTAAAAAAACGTTCTGTATCGAGTAACGAGGATTAGGCGCCATTTCTATCGAGCCATTAACAAGCCTCCAAAAGTAGCAAAAAATACATTTATACAGTTGAAACAAATAAATTATGAGATGATTAGGTAGGTATAACGCGTGCATAGCGTTTTCTATACGATATTCATAGAACAGTAGGTATTATTTCTGGCATTAAGGTTATTGTTGGCAAGAAAAAAAATTGTGGCTCAATAAAACTTGTACTTCCGATTCAAAAGGTTGCCGACCCCTGTTCTAGGGTCTTATGATGGCTTTTCATTTCTGTTATAATTTTTTTATTGATGCTCTTTCACCTTTTTGTATGTGAACACAAACTTGCTAGTAGACTTACTGAAAACTCATGTTCTTCTTTCTCCAGTGCGACCAACAGAAGGAAGGCATAGTGAATTCGCCCACAAAGATGGAGGAATATTGCCGCGAGAAAGGGTTCGCGGGCTGGTTCGAGACATCCGCCAAAGAAAATATTAATATCGAGGAGGCGGCGCGCTCTTTAGTTAATAAGGTAAGTTACATTTTATATGCAGCATCATCTTCTTCTTTCTATATAGCGCGCCATACTTGGCAGCCTAAAAGACCGAGTCCGGAACACGGAAATCCGGAGACAAACTCTGGCAACGCATTGCAAGACTCAAATGGCGACGGGCAGGACTAATGGTAAGCGGTGATCATATCCGGAGTAAAGCCCTGAATGAGTGGATACCGCAAGAATTCCAACGAACCGTTGACAAACCAGCTGCTCGATGGATCGACGATATAGTAGTGATAGCAGGAAAGAACTGAATGCGACCAGCGCAAAACAGAGATGAGTGGCACAAGGGAGAGGAGGCTTATGATGATGATCATCTTCTTTTTAGCGTTGCGAGGGTGACAATTTTTTAGGGTTAATATGAGACAAACACTCGGAACTTTTAAGTTTGAATGCGAGTAACAAATAGACGTGTTGCTCTACCACGCATTCTTCACCCTGAGAGCTACGGCACCTCATCATTCTGACTCTTTTCTAGGGCCTTGTGGTCCGTATTGTAGAGTAGTGCCGTTACTTTGTTAGAAAAATATATTAGTTTTGTCAAAGCATACAGTGCCGTAGCAAAACTCTACGCCGTAGGATATCCAAGTACCAGTTTATGCTATTTCAGTACTTTTAGTGCAAGTCCACCAAATTATTGCATCTATTTGAATGTAATTATTATTCTCTAATTTTAGCAGTTGTACATAAAAAGGACTAAAAAGTTATAAAACCAGAGAACTTGTCAAGACGAATCAAACGAGACGAAACTCGATGGGTTTATCTTGTTTAGTTCAGAAGTTTCTATGGCCATCTCCCATCTCCATCATCAGATCGGCTCCATGGTACCATATCATTGTATTGTCTTCGAAGATACATAAGTACACTACTAATTTGAGTCCAATCGGACATCGAGAAGTGGGTCTAATTTAGCTTGCAAGTTTCGATTACAGACTGACAGATAGACAAAGGGACAGGTGAAACTAAATAAAACCTTGTGAAATAAAGTAGTCAAGCTTAGCCCAAGGTGTAGAATCTAAATAACGACGCTAACATTCGACTATTAAATAATATGTAACTTTAGTCACAGGTTATGTAGCATTGTACGATTAGATCATAATACCAACTGCTATGGAATAAATTAGAATACTAATTATTATAAAAACGCTGTCACTGATTTTCTAGAATTTTCGAACTTCTTTATATTATTAATACTTAAAATGGTTTACATCCAGCGAGTCCTGGATCGCGTAGGCGATCTCATTAAAAAACAAATCTAAATGAAGTTATAAAATATGAATATTGCAGCTGCTTCTTGTAAATGTTTGTATCTAAATTTAATTGACTTCGCAAAGTAACTAACTTGACTATACGACTTCTATAATTCATAATTTATAACTTGAAATACAATAGTAACTCTTAATCCATGCTTTTAACTAATATTGATTTATAATTTTATGGCAGTATAAGTTTATAAGACGATTATTATAGGCCGTTAACTGCGGCAGTTAACGAAATAAAACAAATCTCATAAACATAACATAAAAAAAGCTCGGACAAGCATTTTGAAAGAAAAATAGAATTAATTTCATTTTTAACCGACAGCGCGTCGTTAAATAATAAGTTTATCAGCTTGTTTGTTCCTTTGTGGTGGTCAAAAGGCCTCGATTCTGATGTACACTCACTAAATTAAATTTAAACTATCCCTGTCTCTTACAAAATAGAAACACAAGACAGAGATAGCATACATTTTAGAGCTTTCAAGCTAGTTTATCATTTAAAATATTAACAGCAGAAAGGCACGTGTTTTTAGTCAACACCAATAACATACTCGACTAAGCTTGCATAGACATCTAAGTTCTGACTAACTTGACAGCACAGCAGTATGCTATCTCTGTCTTGTGTTCCTATTTTGTAAAAGACAGGAATAGTTTAAATTGAATTAAGTGTGTGACATCAGAATCGAGGCCAAAGACTATTTGGTGGCGGTCTAGAGACTCGCGTGGGCCGATTTTGATGATTCTTTCATCAATCGATTTCGATCGATCGAGATCGAATCGATCATCAATCTTGCTAGTGTCACTAAAGACATGACAGTGATCCAAATTCAATATGGCGTGCTAAGTGGGCTATCACTGAAACTTTAGATTTTTTTGATATTTATAATGTTTAATGACTCAAGGACATCTATAGCAATCAGGTCTATAGCGATTTAAATGTGGTAAGCCACCATTCTTATGATCAATACATCATCGCTTTCTATCATGACCTGCCCGTTGGCTCAGTTGGGTGAGCGTTCGCCTTCTAAGCAGGGGTATCGGGTTCGATTCCCGGCGGGAACACAAATTTTCTCCCCAAGGAAAATTTGTATTTCTGGTTCTGGTTGTGATTGTGTGTGTGATGTGAATGTTTCCGGCACCAACGACACAAGTCTTCGAACTTAGTGTGGGGCTGTGAGTGTGAAAGTGTTTATATCAGGTCAGATAGCGGCCAAATGCTTGCCTATTGAACACAAAACAAACTTATTATAGCTGTGAAGTTCTGTGAAGTTCTTAAATACTTAATCACTCTCATTAACGAAATAAAAAAGTAAGTTCAGTATTACGCAGTCGGATTTTTTTATTTTTTTAGTAACAAGTACCTACTAGGTGCGCCCCGCGTTTTACCTGCGTAAGTCCCGGACCCGCGGCAATCCCGGCATAAAAAGTAGCCTATGTGTTAATCCAGGGTGGCGGCTACGTTATCAAACCTACCATATATTATTCATCAAGATTGGTCTAGCCGTTTGAGCGTGAAAAAATAACAAACATACAGACACACTCACAAACTTTCGCTTTTATAGTACTAGCTGGCCCCGCGGCTTTGCCCGCTATTGTCAAGTTAAAAAGTAGCCTATGTGTGAATCCTAGGTATAATCTATGTACATTCCAAATCTCATCCAAATTCGTTCAGCCGTTAAAGCGTGAAGAGGGAACAAACATATTTACACACACACTTTTACACAAACTTTCGGATTTATAATATTAGTAGGATTGGTGTGTTACTTATCGAGTATCTCGATAAGTAACACACTAATCCTACTAATATTTCTTGATTTAGTTCCGACCATAATTGTTATATTAGTTTCTTTATTATATTTTTTACGATCCGCCCCGGCTTCGCGCGGTTGCAATTTCCAGTGGATAAAAGAAAGTTACATACAAACCCTGCCCTGACAATTACGAACACAACAAAAAAAGAATCAGCCAAATCGGTCGACCGTCCTCCAGTTTTTGTGACTAACAAACGTCAATTCATTTTTACATATATATAGATTAACTTTGAGGACAAAAAGTTAAGACAGATAACAAATGAAGTGTTCAAAGGGGTTCGTCCTTTTTTTTACGGATCCTTAAACTCAATTCCGAAAACTAGTTTGGTCGTCGACCCCGGTAGAATGGAGGCTGTTCTAAGGAGCCTTGCATCAGTCATTAAATGGGTAATTTATTGACCCCTTATTAGGTAACCTTGTAGTATTTCCGTCTTTGTGGGTGATTTTTGTTTCATAAGATTTTAAAGTATTGCATAATACATATCTAAGAAACTGCCCGTTGGCTTAGTTGGGTGGGTGTTCGCCTTATAAGCAGGAGTATCGGGTTCGATTCCCGGCGGGACCACAAGTTAAATTTGTGTTATTGCTTGTTTGATTTTTGTGTGCTTGGCTTGGGTGTGTGATGTGAATGTTTCCGCCACCCACGACTCAAGTCTTCGAACTTAGTGTGGGGCTGTGAGTGTGAAGAAGTGTCAAGAAATATATATGTTGTGAACTTGTGACGATCCATCATTTTATAAGTGGATTAAAGGTAGGGATATATTGATGATCTTCCTTTCTTTAGGATTCTCAAGAATAATTGATAAAACATCACTATAGTCGGTGATGATGTTTTATCAATTATTCTATTCTAATCACTATAGTGACGCGTGAGATTTAAATATATGTCAACTAGCCGTGCGCCGCGGCTTCGCTCGCATTTATCTAATTTAAAAGTATGTGTTAATTATAAGCTATGTATTTACATATCAAACCTCATCCAAATCCGTTCAACCGTTACAGCGTGAACAGGAAACAAACATACACATTTACACACTTACTATTTAGACACAAACTTTTTTGACAAACAAAGAGTTTGTAATATTAGCGTGATTATAAATTTATCGATATATACTTTTTTCGATATATAGTAGGTTTAAAATTACTAGATACAGTAAAAATATTTCTTATTTATATATTAAATTAATTAATAAAAAAAAGCTATGTTAAATGTATGGGATTAAAAATAGCAAAGCTCTATTGGACAGTCTTACATTGTCTGCGTTTTTTGTTTTAAATACCTCTCAACTGAAATCACGTCTCGAACGCATTTAGAGGTTCTTTCTGTGACGTCAGAGACTATAACCCAATGGTTGCTGCGACGGAAAGATTAAAAATAAATGTCCACGTTTTAAAGTCCACGGAAGCACGGGAAATAAACGCCGAAAACTTCTAAACCATTAACGAAATTGAACAACGGGTGGTCCCATTAATAACTTCAAAAACCCGTTATGCTTGGTTACAAAACATTGAAGACCTTCTGTCTTCTCAGGTTGGATTCCCACTATTTCGTAATACTTATAACCATGGAACTAATGTAAGATTAGGGCGCATTCATATGGAAATCAATTGACCCGATTTTCATGTACTCATGTATGGATGACAAATTTGAATAACATGATAATTGGTAATATAATATTAAAATTTTATACATACAACTGACATTCTTAATTATTAATTTTACATGCTTATTTGACATCTCACCATAATTTATATCTAATACCTTTAAACGAGCAATTCTTGTATATATATAATCTGAATCTCGGAAACGGCTCAACGATTTTCATGAAATTTAGTATGCAGGGGGTTTCAGGGGTGATAAATAGATCTAGCTAGGTTTCATTTTTAGAAAACGTCATTTACTAAAAAAAAAGAGCAAAGCTAGGTCATCCAGGTACTAAAATTTTATACATACAACAGACATTTTTAATTATTAATTTTATACACTTATTTGACATCATAATGTATATTATACTTTATTGACATGATATTTTGACTTATTATCATACTAATATTCATTCAAAATTCTGAAATAAATTCTATTATTTGTAATGTTGCTTATTTGATCTCTACATTTAAATATTTGTACACCGGAAACGGTAGAGTATGTGGAACTAATACTATGTCTGTTACCTACTATAAATTATCTATATATATAAAAATCAATGCCACTTTTCGTTGTAATTTTATAACTCAAGAACGGGCTCACCTATCCAAACCAAATGTTTAGGCTTTGTTCGGACTATTTAGTAGATGGTTTTGGTTGTGAAGTTCACAAAATCGGTCGAGCGGTTCTTCATTTATCACACCCGAGCAAAGCCGGGGCGGATCGCTAGTTTACTATACAAATAAATGCATTTTGATTTGATTGAACTCGATTTTTTTATGGTAATTAAGTGACGAAACAAGCAAGTTGCTAGCCTGATGGTAAGCGTCATGCTATTACAGTTCAGTACCATTTAGAGTTTTGAACTCCAACGATTTTACTGGTTTAATCGGTAATTCTTGCATTTTAGTACTACTCTGATTTCACAGTGCGCTGCTGCATGTTTATTTTAATACTCATAGTAATTAATAATCATTTACATAAATGCGTTCACACTCACAGCCTAAGCTTGAACTTGCCTAAGCTAGATTCTGAAAACATTCACATAGCACACACACAATCACAACCCAAAGCAGAAATACAAATTTTCCTTAGGAAGGAAATTTGTGCGTGTTCCCACACGCCACCAGTTTTCAACTAAAAGAATGATTAAAATTGCAAGAAAAAAGTTCTGAAGTAAAACAAATTAACATAACATTACAGTCGAATTGAGAACCTTCTCCTTTTTTGAAGTCGGTCTAAAATATAATACACTTTCATACAGCGTAAGGGTGACTGATGGTTTACGGAGACGCGAAAGTCGTATCTATATAACGCGTCTTTGGTTTCCGTAAGACATCATTCACCTTTGGGTTAAATTAATGTGTATTTAAAAAACAAAACGATGATGTTGACCTTTGGCTGCAAGTTTAGAAGATTATAAATTGTGGTATTAGAGTATCTATTAACTTTACAAGACGGTTCTTTATTGCTTTTTATTAATCTTCGAGTAATGCAGCGTGAGAAACTTAGTTAAGTGGGGCAAGATCATTGAAAAATAAGGTATAATTTATGTCATCATCCTAGTTTTGCTAGGTAATTCAATGATGTGCAAATGAACTTTTATGTACTTTTTTTAGAAACAAAACTAAGCACAAATAAATAAGCTTATACATTTACCTCCAAATTAAGTTCACACAATCGAACACGGAACCGAAAGCACAAATAATAATAAAATGTGATATTTGTGCTTCTGGTTCTGGGTGTAATGTGTGTGTGATGTGAATGTTTCCGGCACCCACGATACAAGTCTTTGAACTTAGTGTGGGGCTGTGAGTGTGAATGCGTTTGTTTGTTTGTTTAAATAACCCTTGCGAGGGAAAAAGCTCCTGGCGAGAATCGAAACCACGACCCACTTAGAAAGCAGTGATTAATAATATTAATAACTAGCCATGCCACGTAGCTTCGCCTGCGATAATTAGGTTAAAAAGTAGCCTATGTATTATTCCGGAACCTAAACTATCTACCTACATTCTAAATTTCATCAAAATCAGTTTATTCGTTACGGAGATACGTGGTTACAAACATTCAATACACGGAAACTTTCACATTTGTAATATTAGTAGGATGTATGATATTGTTCCACGTCCCTGTATACTTATATGTATATAGTGTATCTATAGATAATAATATTATTTCCTTTGTTTCAGATTCTTCTAAACGACAAACTTCTTCAGAGCAGCGATAATAAAGAAAGCGACAAGATCGCGCTCGAGCACAAGATAGCCAACGGAGAAAATAGCGGTCTTGCAAGCGCTAAATCTTGCAATTGCTGACCAATCACAGAACATTAACCAACGAACCAATCAAATCACGTCGTATCTATGGACCAATCGTAATGTAGCATTTTAAGCTTATAAAGTTAACGGAAATTACTTTTAGCCTTACTATTTCGCAAGTAGAGGATTTTTGGTGATACATTGCTTGCTATCCGTTGGTATGAGATGGTATTTATATTAAAAGCAAGCAATGTACTTCAACTGTCAAAAATGCTGCTTGTGATAGAACAGTGCTGATCGCCTATTGGCTAGCCCGCGGACCAATGAGACGATTCCAAATTTAAAACTCTCTATTTCAATTGTTATTGTTACTTTCAGTCGAACAATTTTTCTCTATTTATCTTAGGATATAGGTTTAATACAAAGTGCCTATATTTGATCGAATTTACATTATACATTGTTAAATACCTAGTTATTTTTATTCTGACTAAATGTTATTATACATGTAGAGTTGACAGATGTTTGCTTGTCGTTTAGTGCCATGTTGTGGCTTAAGTCATATTGATTATTGTTTTACAAGGTAGTTTTTGCATGTGGCGAGCGAAGGTAATGTATCGATTCTCTTTGCATGCCACGTGCAAATATATCCTTGTATGATTATATGTAACTTATAGTACCTTATTATGATGGTGTATAAAAATACAGATAATTATTGTAATAAGTATTATCTACTTACTGTATGAGTGTTGAGGTGTTGTTGTAAATTAAATAAATTGTTTAGTGACAAAACGTTTGGTTTATTTTGAAATCCTTTGTACAATCGGCAACAACGTTTTTGAACATTTCTAGTTGTTCATAGAAGCAAAATCTGAAATACATATGATAATATATTGATTTATACATAAAATCTTTGAACATTTAATTATAAATAACATGTCATTTTTATAGATACTCAGCTATTTTGTGAATCTGGAGATGTTCCGATGCGTTTTGTTGCTAACTGTACCTGTGCTTAATAGTTGTTAAAGCTGGCCTTGATCGACCATTGCCGGTAACGAATCTTACAATGAGCTTGAGCTTTTAGGTAAAGATAACATTCTTATTAAATCCACACTACAGTAGGACACTTTCTAATGGTGACCTGTTCATTCGCATAATTTTACATGTCTTAAGTCATCGCATGTCGTAAAGTTATTTTGCATACATATTTTATAGTCTACATTCGATTTGGATTAGATTATGATTTTTTGCATACATATTTTGTATACATATTTCTAATGGTGACCTGTTCATTCGCATAATTTTACATGTCTTAAGTCATCACATGTCTTAAAGTTATTTTGCATACATATTTTATAGTCTGGATTCGATTGTTTTTATGAGTTCATATAACACATAATACATATTTTTTAAAACGCTTTTACACTCACAGCCCCACACTAAGTTCGAGGACTTGTGTCGTGGGTGCCAGAAACACTCACATCACACACATAATAACAACCGGAAACACAAATTTTCCTGGAGGAGTAAACTTGTGTTTCAGCCGGGAATCTAACCCGATACGTTCCTGAACGTGCACCCAACTAAGCCAACGGGCAGTTCAAATTTACTGATATTAGATACCCGAAAGTATGTGTGTAAGTAATAATATTGCAACGAGATATCCGCCGAGTACCATCACCATGTCTGACCACAAAAGGTTACGTAAACGAGGATAAAGATTTCTTCGTTTACTTCGTACGTATTTAAATAGTTAAAAAAAAAGCATTCACACTCACAGCCCCACACTAAGTTCACTAAGTTCAAAGACTTGTATCGTGGGTGCTGGCAACATTCACATCACACACACATTACATCCAGAACCAGAAGCACAAACGTCCCTTAGAAAGGAATTTGTGCTCCTGCGGGAATCGAACCCAGGACTGCGAACACCTGTCCACTGCGCCTACTGATTCATTCTTTTTATTTAGATTTTTCTTCAGTCACTCGTTCTCAATTCTCAATTCTTGACATATACTTTTATAAACTTTATAACTATTTGTAAAGTCATAGAGAATGAAATATATTACAATATTCACTGCTTGCTGCAAGTGAGAGTATGAAGCATTGATTTACTATAAAAAATGTCAAATGCTTGCTTATCAGACATAAAGAAAAATAGATGCAATAAGCCTTTTTTTTAATTATTTTTATCACATATTGGTAAGCTTTTGGCTGCTATCTCACCTGATCTCAGTGACTGAAAGCCTACCAGTATGGAAGAGTAAAATCTTAAAACCTTTAACATAGGAGGGCCCTTTGTTTTTATTATAATTTTTATCAGTCAATAATTGTAAATTTTATTAAAACTCACGCACATTGTCATAATTTTCGTTCCTAGACCAATATCTACAACAACGAGTAATTCACGATTCAATTCTCGTTTTTATTTTATTTAAAATAAAATTCTTTATTTTTTGTTTGTAATAGAAAAAGCCCAGCGATATAAATAATGGTGGTCGAAAGTTTGGAATATAGGTTATATATTAGGTAGAAGTTTAAGTTGTATAATAATGTAAGAATGTATTTCTGCTATGTAGAAGTATTTTTTTTTAATATCTAAGCCACTTAATTGATACAATATAATTTAAACGTAAGCAAAGCTTAAAAAACCGACTTCACCGCTTATATTTTGGTCTTGGTTTGATAGATTTCGACAAAAAATTATATAGGACCAACTCTGAAGTATAATCTACCAAACTAAAAAATAATTTTGAGAATCGGCCAACAAATGGGGGAGAAATCGGTGAACATACAGTCGAACATAGAACCTCCTCCTTTTTTGAAGTCGGTTGAAAAAAATAACCGATTTAAGAAAAACATTTAAATACTTAGAGAAAATTAATTAACGCTGCATACCGCTGGTCTAACTCCTATACAAAAATGTCGGTCTCTTTTGGTCTTAAAGCGCGCTATTTTTAAAGATCTGTATCAATGAACAACGTCCAAATTCCTTTTAGACCTTCAACATAAAATATTAATATTTATCACGTTACCTTAACAAAAACAAAACAAGTTTCCAAAATCGATTCTTGCGCAACTGCTAGTCATCTAATCATTAATGGTGGTGTGAACGAGCAAGTTCGTTGCACTAACTTGAGTTTGATTGATTTTGTGTGTAGGTAGGTACTTTGTAGAATGCTTGCATTAGTTGTGCAATAGTTGACTACGTCATCAAACTTATATTATAATTTCGATATTAATTAGTAATTTGTTATATAACAAACGCAACATTTTTATAAGTGATAGGTCGTTTGGGCCAATTTTTAGCCCCCGACAAAAAACGGGTGTTATAAGTTTGTAATTTTTTTATAATATGTAGGTATACTCCCTACAAAAAAAAGGGTCGGCTAACTCTTCCATCGAGTATCATTGCTACACAAACTTCCCGTGGGGAGAAAACTTGTGTTCCCACCGAGATTTGCGTTTAACCAAATCTCACCTGATGGAAAGTGACGATGCAGTCTAAGGTGGAGCACGTTTACTCAGTAAATACCTATTCACTTTACTTTTGAACACACCCAAATTGTACCTTTCGGGAAATACAGATGACGGCAAAGCGTTCTATTCTTTTGCTGTTCTATAAATGAACGAAGACGCGAAACGTTTCCTGCTAATGAACGGATTTTCAACCATAAATGGGTAAATCTGTATCTGTGTCTGTATGTGTAATTGTAGCTACCGAACAGCTGGACCGATTTTAAGTTTTTTGTTCGAAAGGTGACTTGATTAAGAGTGTTTTTATGTTCGGTGTAAATCGATACAGCCGTTTTTCAGGGGTATTTTAAAATGTTTGATTTTCCACATCCATTTTATTTAACGAGATTAAAGCCGCAGGGTTAAGCTAGTATACTTCTGTAACAGTTCCATATTCATTTATTTATTTATTTGTAGACGAGTCGCAGAATTCTGATATAACTTTTGTTTATAATTCGGAACCTGTTGTCAAGCTTGTTTTTAAATCAAATTATTGTGGTAGCAGATACAATCTTCCGGTAATCTGTTCCAATTGTGAACCGCTCTGTTTTTCAAGAAGCGGATGGCGGTGTTTGTGTTTGATTTATCACATTTTTTTAAATGAAAACAGTCTAAGTTCGAGTGTTCATTAATGTTTCCTCTATGTAACTACCCACGGGCTGTGCTTCGCCCGCATAAATTAAAATGTAGCCTATGTGTTAGTCCATCTATGTTCCAAATTTCATCCGAATCAGTGCAGTAATTGAGTAACAAACTTCCATATAAATATACTGAAGAACTACCCGTTGGTTTAGTTGGAAGCGCATCCGCCTTCTAAGCAGGGGTATAGGGTTCGATTCCCGGTGGAATCACAAGTTTTCTCCCTAGTGGAAATGTATGTTTCTGGTTCTGGATGTGATTGTGTGCGTGATGTGAATGTTTCCGGCACCCACAACACAAGTCATTGAACTTAGTGTGGGGCTATGAGTGTGAAGCGTCTATGTTACACATTTTCGCATTTACATAGTGGATTGGATTGAATGGATAATGTTTCAAAACAAATAAATGCCAGAATCATCATTAGCATATTATTATTCGAAAATAAAACACTTAAACAACAATAAAACGGAGACGAGAAATAGGATCTATATATATCTATATATATATATTAATAAATGCGTTTATCTCAGGTTTATTTACAGTATGATAACGTCTGTGCCACTTTCCCAACAATTGTATATCACTACGCAAATGAGTAATGGTACTCATTAGGACAAATGTTTGAGATGAAGTTGACTTCTTTGTGTGTTGTGTAATTGAGTTTGTAAATACTATTGCAATTAACAAAATGACCTTACATGAGGTAAGATTTGCTTCTAATAATTTAATTTATGTATTGGTTTTTGTTTTTGATGTTTCTTGTTAGGCAAGAAGTTCTTTGTGACTCGAGAATGTAATTAACATTTTTGTATTCTTTTTATATTTGAACCTTTTATATAATTATGTAGGTATACTGGCCCCTTATATCCTAATCTTTTTGACAGTCAGATGCTTGGTTTGTATCGATTAAAATTCTTTGCTTTTGTAATGATAGCTATACCTATACATATGAAGAATATATAGAAGTTTACATAATATGTTCTTGTAAGTGCTACCGAATATTTCCTAATATTTCCATAAAAAAAATACAATTATTTTTTTAAATAGAATAAGGTACTTTTAGTAGGTAATAAATTATATTTGAGATCCGACTACATTACGAATGTTTCGACTTCTTTTTTACCGACTTCAAAAAAGGAGGAGGTCCTCAATTCGACTATATGTTTTTTTCGTATGTAAGTTACGCGATCTGCCAATTATGAATCGATTATGTTGATTCTTTTTTTGTTTGGTAGCAGAGGTGGTCCCATATAAATTTTATCGAAATTGATTTAAGGTTTTTGAGAAAATCAACAAAAAACATAATATAAGCGGTGAAGTCGGTTTTTTTAACCTTTGCTTACGATTAAATTATTACCTTATTTTAGCAGCTTGACATCGTTTTTATGTGGTTAAAGCTTAAGAACGATTAACTGTTAAGCACAATTTTATTGGCAGAGGCTTATTAACATATAATATATAGAGATGATTATTACTGGGTTTCAAGGATGGATAAAGGAAAGAAGGCGCCGTTACGCACTGTACATTGTAGTTACAAGCATTAGAAAACCCTCCCGCCAGGGATTTTATGATCGTGTTTTCCTCCACTGGAAGCTTAAACTCTAGGTAGTTATCGAAACTGCGGATGCCTGATCGGCAGCCTAGGCCTAAGTAGTAGAGTTAGCCTAGGTCGGCTAACTCTACCTTTCCATCGTTTGTACGGCCCCACACGTCTGTTAAAAAATGACCCGGCCGGCGTTGCCCGGGCAGAATATATTTAAAAAATACACATAAACGCTACATTGTATTTACTTTCACCTATGTCTAACTGTTTAGTCAGTGTACGCAGATAAAGCGGCCAGTTAGCAAATTTTTCGACATGTCTTACGAATATTATCATCTCGAAAATAAAACTAACTTTTATCATAATAAAACCTAATGAAAGAATTTTCATAATTGGATCGGCAGTTTTAAAGATCACCTTTTACATACAAACAAACTTTTACCTCTTTATAATATTGGTATAGATTTATATATATAATATATAGGATAACATTTAATATTAAATTGTCGTCATAGCTAACAATATAAAGAATGTAGATATTATATAGGAGTGGTCATCTACATTATTTATGCGTTATGCACAATTTTTCCTCTATTAATGTTATTTATTTTATATTTAACCTTTTACTCCGTCTATTATAGTTAAGCTTAACTATTGTAGATAAATAAATAGACTCTGAAATATGTATTATTTTATCTAATATTAATGTATGTTCAGATATATATGTTCCTACATATTTATCAATTTGTTGTGAATAGGTATATATCGCACGTAAAATTTTTAATATACATTTTTATTAAACTTTTGGTCAAAATAAAATACTTAATCATGTTTATTTGCAGGATACAGATTACAACGTAACTATCACGGTTCAGGGCCTGAAAGTTTGGACCCCGGAGGAGAAATCTTGGTGGAGGAGAAAGCCTACTAAAGATAAGACTCTGATTTTGAATAATGGTACTTCATGTTTAAAATTAGTTAAGGAAAAAATATCGTGTATGACAGAACTTGAACAACAAACATTTCCGGTAGAAGCATTTGTGAGTGTAGAAGCTGTAGTGGAAGGACTCTTTTGCGGAGTCCGCTTGGGGCAGTACCACACCAACGCCAGACATTCAACTGCCAAACAGTAATGTGCCAACATTACTGTATGCAGGATTGAAGGTAGTTATCCAGTGAAATTATAGGGCTTAAAGAGAATTAACATCTAATATCTCGGCTGGACCCGCACAGGATTTCAAATGGAGGCCATGGGACTGGCAAGCGCAGTGTCGGAAGACCTGATTTATGTCGTCTGTCCACTGTCGTCTGACATAATGAAGGTCGCAGGAAGACGCTGGATTCAGGCTGCTTACAACCGTTTTGACAGCTGAACCTATTTGGAAAATTCTTTTTTTGTTTGTAATGATACCGGGTGTCAAGTTGGTCCCAAAAAAATTGTCAAGACCAGATTAATGGTTCCGGAGACAAAGCGAAGAAGTCGGTTTTTTGACGCTATGCGTTTAAACTATAGTCATAACATTTTTAATGTTAAGTTTAAAATTTAACAAATTTCAGTCTCTGGAAGCATAAAGCAAGGAGAATTTGCTGCAGTCATTGGGCCAAGGTAATGTTAAAAAAACTGGGAGTGGAGGCACGCTGTTAAAAAAAAAATTAAATCAATAACCAATCATTTTAAGCAACATAAACCATTAAAAAAAATTAAATCATCATGTGCACCCTCGTATTTAAAAAAACACCTGTCAAATTTGCCACAGATTACCATCCTATCGTACTGTAGTAGATCTCCCGATTATATTTTTACCTATCTACCCTACAGTGCACAAATCTTTCGATCCATTTTTGACAACTAAACACACAGATCATGTTTTTATTAGAATACCGGGTCTTTTCGCGCTTTTATTTTCAATATATGTAATATACAATATTATTATGACTAATCTTGACGCGCGACGTTTCAGCAGGGTTGCACAGGTCACGAGAGAATCACAAAGCTATATTTGTAAAATCACATACAAATCCATATTTTTACAACTGAAAACTGCTTAAGATACATCCGCACCACTTCCAGGATGGAATAGGCTTAAGTACTAGTAGCACTAATTCCAATGACAATTGGCCTCGATTTTGACGTCACACACTAAATTAAATTTAAACTATTCCTATCTATTACAAAATAGGAACACAAGACGGAGATAGCATACATTTTAGTGCTGTCAAGTTAGTCAGAACTTAGATGCAAGGATGTTGTAGCTAAAGTAACCGTAGGTTTGTTTCCTATCTCGATGCTTAGATGTCTATGCAAGCTTAGTTGAGTATGTAATTGGTGTTGACTAAAAACACGCGCATTTTTGCTTCTGCTGTTCATATTTTAATTGATAGCTTGACAGCACTAAAATGTGTGCTAGCTCTGTCTTGTGTTCCTATTTTGTAAAAGACAGGAATAGTTTAAATTTAATTTAGTGAGTGACATCAGAATCGAGGCCAATGTATATGTTCCAGTGGTGCAGGAAAAACGACATTTCTGGTATCATTGGCGGGGAAATGTACCCTACCATCAGAAGGTGAAGTCACGATAAATGGCGTAAATGTCAAGGAACTGCAGGTGGTGGAAATCGTGCCCCAGTTTGAAGTGTTTATTGACAGCTTAAGCGTCATGGAGCATTTGATATTCATGGTCAGTTAGCTTGAAAAATGCTTGTTGTTCTAATCTATATATACATACTAGCTCCGCCCCGCGGTTTCACCCGCGTTGATAATGATGAAAAGTGATGATGATGATGATGATGAAAAATAGATGTTGGCCGATTCTCATAGATACCGGATAAGCACAAAAAATTTCATCAAAATCGGTCAAGCCGTTTCGGAGGAGTATGGCAACGAAAACTGTGACACGAGAATTTTATATATTAGATAAAATCAATGCCACTTTTCATTGTAATTTTATAACTCAAGAACGGGCTCACCTATCCAAACCAAATGTTTTAGGCTTTGTATGGACTATTTAGTAGATAGTTTAATTGAAGTTTGTACAAAATCGGTCGAGTGGTTCTTCATTTATCACACCCGGACGAAGCCGGAGCGGATAGCTAGTCTGTTATATAAGTTTTCAGCTGTTTATTCCGAATTCTTCTTTTAGCTTAAAAAAATTAGGAGGTTCTCAATTCGACTGTATTTTATGTGTGTTACCTGACAACTTTTTCTAGGTGAACCTATTTTGATGTTTTTTATTTGGAAGCTGGTGCTTTCCTTGTGATCCGATATAAATTTGATCAATATATGACCATTCGTTTTTGAGTTATCCTAAATAATGCGTATTTAATTAATTTAATCTGATCAAGGGTTTCGAAGATAAAGCGGTTTAGTACCTACTTAAAGTCACCTGAATTTAAGCTTTGCTTTCGTTTAAATTATTTGACTTAATATAAGTTAGTTTATGTTTACATTCCCTGTTATTCTTGAACACATCATCACTTACCACAGTGAGATAGTGGTGGAACGCTACCCTTTCAGAGATATAAAACAATCTAAAAATGTATTAAATGTATTTGACATTAAAAAACTACTATCCAAAAAAAGAACTATCCAAATTGGTGCAATCGTTCGGAAGTTATGCGCGTACATACATTTCGGCGATTCATTTTTATTTATATAAGATACATTATTTTAATATTTAACTAAATTTAAGAACGTAGATAGCATGCTGTGTTCCTAAGATATGATTATTGTAGGGCAACAAAACACAAATTTGTTGTTTCAGGTAGAAATGAAACGAGGCAGCTGTAAGAAACCCACCAACAGGCTAATTCTCGATACTTTACTATGCGAGCTTCAGTTGAAAGCCCTTGTCCATTCTACTATTGGTTCGTTGTCTGGAGGAGAGAAGAGATTGCTTTCTTTGGCTACCTCAGTAAGTATTAAAGTTTACCTACTAGCTATACCCGGCATACGTAAAGAAAAAAAATTACCTCTTTCACGTTATTGACTAAATTATTACCCCTTCATGTTCATGTTTGCCTAGTACTTTACCAAATCCGAGTGACGTATTCCTGTCCATGAGATAAGTATTTTTTTCATGACTTTTGGGCCCCAAGCCCTCCTTGAATCCACCTTGAACACACACGAATTTCATGAAAATCGGTCCAGCAGCCGTTTAGGAGGAGTTCAGTCACATCCATACGTATATGTATAAGAATTATATACATACTTAATAAAGATATGTTTTAACTTTCTAATAAAATCACTGAGAAGTTTGATTTCCCCTATTTATTTGTTACTTTTTAAACATAATCGAATACCTACATTAAAAAATGTGTATCGAAATTTACACACACATAATCACATCCAGAGAACCATGCTTCAAATACCGCTTGGGAGTGAAAATAGTGCAATTCGAATCCAGGATGCGTGGCCCAGAAAGCAAAGTCTTGTCCACTACCATCGGCGCCGTTTTTATAATTTTCCAGAAAAGCATACTTTTAAAAATAATGTTTCCTGAAATTATCGGATAAAACGAACATTCAAGTCCTACGCTTATCAGCGATGTACTGCTTTTCTTCACGAGCATGATATTCCTAATAAAGTAACTTTGTACTAATTCTAGCTACTATCAAACCCGCACATTCTGATGTGCGATGAACCGACTACAGGCCTAGACAGTTACAATGCGGCTTTGGTGGTATCTGCTCTGAAGAAGCTGGCTCAGGTCGGCAAGATCGTGATATGCACCGTCCATCAGCCATCATGCGATCTTTTCAAGGAGATCAGCTCGATTTTGCTGATGGCTAACGGTGAACTGCTGTTTCATGGGACTCAGGATCAATGTAGAGACGTGTTCGAAAGGTATGGATAGCATTCATATCTTTCATTTTACAAGTCATTGATGAACTCCAAAGACTATACAAAATACAAATAATAGAGTATTAAGATATATGCTCTCTCCAGTCCCATAGATCTAACTCAACCCCTAATATCTTTTTTTGTAAAAGTTAATAAAAAATAATTACTTATCATTCTCATATATTGAAGCAGTAAGTCGAGAGTGAAGATTTTCTTATCTGACACTATAAAAAGTCGTTCCTCCCGGTACTGAAAAACATCTCGCCTATAATTCTAGTGACTATACTAGTAAGCTCTACAACTATAATAGCAAGCTATACTCTCCTTTGCTGTAATGTGTGTAAGCTGTATAATAATTTTAATGAAATTCACTAAATTATAAGTAGTCATGTGTAATTTGTTTGCTTACATTTTAACTATTGTACGCCCGAAACTGGCAGACAGTTGCAACGTTTATTGTTTAAGATCTAGTACCCGGATGACCAAATGACTACCAAAAAAAGCTACCTAGATCGATTTATCGCCCCCGAAACCCCCTGCTTACTAAATTTCATGAAAATCGTTGGAGCCGTTTCTGAGATTCTGATTATATATATAAAAGACTTGCTCGTTTTTATGCTATTAGATATGTATACTCTAGATATTCTGATTCTGATAAGTTGGTTATATTACATTCCAATTAATGTAATAAGTATTCTAAAAGTTGCTCTTACTATATGTAATGTCTGTAACTTATAACAGAAAAATACAAATTTGAGGAAATATGAGTACACAACCCACATAACATTGACACACATAAAAATGTACTATTTGTTTGTCTCAACATAACAGAACCCAAATACCTTAACATATTTATCACATCAAGGTCAAAATCCATGAAAATAACCACTGACAGATGACATCCAATTAAGAATTTAATGATAGAATAGCCATAAGACAAACACGCCCACCCAGCTACGGCAATATATCTTATACGATAACAATTAACGACTACCATGATATAGAGCCTTTAACTATCGATTTAAATTAATAATAACCATGTTTTCATTGACGCAACGCTTCCACACACCGCAACAAATCACCTATTGCTCAGAACCTCATGATTTCTTTCAAAATGTTGTCTGTTATTAGCATAGACCTCCATTGCCCGATGAACTACAATCCCGCCGAGTTTTATATACGAGCCGTGTCGAATCAAGCGGAGAATGTAGAAAAAATCATGGAAACTTACCACGACCGGTTGGCCAAGTGCTACGAAACTAGTTCTGGCTCTTTGGGACATTTTGAACTGTGAGTATATTGTGTGGGACCGGAAAGATAATCTGAGTACGTAACTATAGAATTCCAAAATGTCTACGATGTGTTTCCACAGATGAGTTGATAGTTTTAAAGCCCACGGTTCTCAAAAGCTCTTTCCAGTGATGTAAGCGTCAGGTAGAATTGGATGATAGATAACATTTGAATATAGGGTGGACTTAATCAAGATAAGTAAACGTTCCGTTGCTTGGGACATACCTGATTACCTTTCTCTGTTGCGAATGGTTTCAATTCGAAAACGACAAAACTACTAAGAAATAAGGTAAATTTTTGCTAATTTCAAATGTAAACTGCTCGCAACAGAGATATGGGTTTTGCAAAGTTAAAACTCCAGTTAAGTCTTAATTATTGTAACTAATGCATGCGAAGACGTTTGCTTTTGTCAGCAGTTCAACATTTGTATAAACATAAATGCTTACACTTTCAGCCCCACCCTAAGTTTGATGACTTGTGTTGGGTTGGTTTCTGGATTATGGGTTCTAGAAACATTCACACACACAATCACACCCAGAAACAGAAACATAAATAACCCTTAAGGAGAAATCTTGTTTTTCCCATCGAAATCGGACTCAATACCCACTGCATAGACGCGTAACTAACTACGCCAGCGTTCAGTTCTATTTAATTGACATCGCTCGGTTATCGACCGTTATCTTTAACCGACGTTTGGTGAACTCGCATCTGATCGACTGAACTAGTTCGATAATGTATGCGACAGGTGGCTTTTTTGGTAACAGTTTTATATGCGTAAAGTAAGGCCAATCCATGCGTGAAACTGTTGGACTATCTTGAGATTCGAAATAATAAAACTAGAGATTAACATGCGGCGTCTGCCTACATGCGTATCGGGATCGATTCCCGGAAATTAAAATTTGTGTCACTGGTTTTGGTTTTGTACATATTTCCGAAAAATCCAAGTCTTCAACTGAGTTAGGGTTGTGAGTGTGATAGCGTTTAAATTTTAATTAAAACGCAGTGCTATCATAGTTGCTAATTGGTATATAACTGTTTTCAATATCTATACATTATGGTTAATTTACTTAATTTTTGGGATAACCATATACCATGGGAGAAATATAAACTTTATCACACTTATAGCCCCACACTAAGTTCGAAGACTTGTGTCGCGATTGCCGGAAATGTCACACACTCAATCACAACCAGATCTAGAAACACAATTTTATCTTGGATAAAACCTTGTGTTCCCGCCGGAATCGAACCCGTTACTTACTTAGAAGGTGAACGCGCCCGCAACTAAGACAATCAAATGTTGAATACCAATGGAGTTGTCAATAATTGTCCTATAAAATGTGACTTTACTTATCTTTCGGTTTATAAATGAATGGAGATGCAATTATACATCTATTTCATATGGACTTAAAGTATTTTTCGAAATAAAGTGTATTTTTTTTTGTCACTGTCTGCTGCCGTTTTATTAGTGTGTAAAGAAACAAACAAGTTATTTTTCGTTTTTCTTTTTCACTTAGGCAGCCGCCTTAAGTGTTTTCTAAGCTACTAAGTGGATACTTATATGCTTATTTATTTTTGTATGTCTTAATGTCAAATCTTTTGAATAGCTCAATATATTTTAAATTGATGATGAAAAAAGAAGTGATCAATTCAAGTTACATTGAGCCATTGAGTTCTATGGAAATTTTCACCAATAATTTTAACTGCCCGTTGGCTTAGTTGGGCAAGCGTTCGCCTTCTAAACAGTGGGTTCGGGTTCGATTCCCGACGGAAACAAGTTTTCTTCTGTGTATTTCAAAATGTGTACTTCTGGTTCTGGTTGTGATCGTGTGTGCGATGTGAATGTTTTCGGCACCCACGACATAAGTCAGCGAACTTAGTGTGGGGCTGTGAATGTGAAAGCGTTTATGATTTGTTCTGTTATAATTGAATGCCTGAATGTAATTTTTTCAGATTGCAAAGAAATTGGTTTAAGCAAGTTTATTTGATACTGTGGCGATTGTCGTTAACACTGAAGAGGGACTTGAAGAATCATATATTTCAGCTGTTTATATCTGTAGTAAGTTTATTTTTTGTAGTGCAGTTAATCATAATTATGTAAAAGCTGTGTTAATCTTAAGTAGAAGCTATATTAATCAAGTTACGTTACAATTTACAATTAGACTATTTTCAGATAGTTACCTCCCTAGTTTTTGGTACCTGCTACATCGGTATCTCGGGCACTACGCAGCGAGGAGTCCAGGACATACGCGGCTTCCTCTGGCTCATCACCAGCGAGGTTTGCTTCAGCCTCTCCTACAACGCGCTCTACGTCTTCGAGAGTGAGATGGCGCTGTTCAGACGAGAAGCTGGCGTGTATTGCTGTTCGGCGTATTTCGTGGCCAGGTTTTTAAGCTTTGTAAGTTTTAATAGTAATTTTAGCCATATTTTTTTTAAAATCTTAATAGTCAAACATTTGACCACTATCACAACTGATGGAAAGTGATGAGGATGTGACATGCCTGCCTAGAAGATACCTATTACTCTTGATTTGAAGACTCCCAGATTATACCCCTCGGGGAACAATGACGCAGCATATCTCAGCGTAGTTAATTTTGCTCGAATTGTTGAAGTTCATAATTCTGAATCACTTTTACTGGATATATAAACAAGTAGAGTAAAAATCCGTCTTTTTATTAAATCAATGTCAGAATATAACAATTTGTAAGAATAACGAGGTCATTGATTTTATACCTATTTGTCCCGGGTCTATCTAACGAACAAATGACAAGTACTGCAACATATTTATTAAGACTTCCATATAGTATCCGATAAACCCTCTAATTATACAACAAATACAAAAAAACAATCAATTATTATTGAGAAAAGATGAGAGGGAGAAGTGGTAAGCAATCAATCTCAAAACATTCTCTCTATTATGCAAAATATAGTCGTAAAAGAAACTTAAATATTAAACGATATAATAATGTTTGTTTAAATACAGATCCCACGATGTATAATTTGGCCTGTGACGCTGGTAACACTGTCAACCTTCGCGGTGGAGCTGCCAAACCACGCCATTACTTCCATTGAGTTCATCCTCGCGCTAACGGTGGCTGGTATAGCTTCTCTAGCATACGGTACGTTTTTAGAAAAAAAAAAAGAAAATACATTTATTTTTCAAGACATACATAACAAACAGCAAAATTAATAAAATTCACAGAAATATACATACATACACAATAAAATTGGAGTGAAACTCATTGCCCTCGTGTTTGTTTCCCGAACTGTATATTCCCGAAGTCTTCAAGTCAAGAGCGAATAGGTATATCTTCTTGTGAAGCAGGCTACATTTTCGGCTGCATCATCGCTTTCCATTATGTGAGATTGTCATCATCAGGCCGGTTCTATGCTTTTTCGGACTTATTTACTTATTTTAGTCAGTACAAAAGGTTGATACTTTTATATGACTAAATTTATAAGACCCTTTTGTTAACACAGTTATATGCAATAAAATTGTTTCTAATTCTAATAAGTTAGATGCCAAATTCAAAGTTTTTCAACAATTTGGTGATCATTTTCACTTGTCATTATAAAAAAACACATTCAAACTGACAACTCCACACTAAGTTCTTTCTGAGAACTAAGAGACTTAAGCATTAGGAGTTCTAGAAACAACAGTGACATATTCCAGTTTTAATTGACACGGTTTTTACTCTACAAGGTTTTATTATCATTTCCGCAGGTCTCGGCATGGCAGCACTCTTCACATCGACCGGTATCATGGGCGATGTGATGCCATGCGCTGATCTCCCCCTGTTCCTGATGTCGGGAGCATTCCTAAGGATCTCATCCATGCCCATATGGCTGTACCCTTTGAAGTTCGTCTCGCATTTCTACTACGCAATGGACGCAGTCAGCAACATTTATTGGCGGCAGATTGGTGACATTGGTGAGTTTTTACCCGACTAAAGGGAGGGTTATGTTTTTATATATGTATGTATACGGTATGTGTATTTGTATGTATGTATGTTCATCTGTTCCCATATAGCTTCTACTATATGGGAACTATAAAACTACTTATCATAATATGACAAATGAGGTGTCGTAAGGAGAGTCTTATTTGTCCGCTGGGTAGTCTATGTGACGTCACATTAAATTGAATATAGCGCTCTCTAGGGGACACAAAGTCAAGAACAAAATATTTTGTTTCGTCCCTATCATATGTGGTATCATTGAACAGGGATTTTAAAATGAAGGTTTACTATATCACAGTTTTGTCAAGCGTACAGTTTGCGAGATATATTCCTTCAACGTCAAGGTCTGTATGATAGGTGAGGATTATGGTCTAACATTGTTAGTTAGTTACTAGGGTAGCAACGGGCTAGGACGACTTATGGAATCTTTTGTGCCGCTGCGCAACCAAGGATAATATTATAAGAACAGCTACGAGTAATTATAAAAGAATAGAATAATGTATTGACCTTGTAAGAGAGGTTTTCACATTAAGCAAGTCGAGTTTACAAATTGGAACATACAATTATTATCCTAATTGTAATTAAAACAGTAAAATACATTGGATTAAAACTGATTAATATTCAATTGGAATACGTAATGAAATAAAAACAAAATTAATGCCGAAGAATTATAAAATAATATCATGAATCAAAATAAAAACAACTTTACATCATTGAGAATAATTATAAAAGGAATGTCAATCACACTTACATTATAAATCCGAAAGGTTGTGTGAAAATAAGCATCTTCACAAATGTGACGGATAAACGGATTTAATTAAATTTTGAATGTACCTATGTACATTCAAAATGTAATTTGTATATTTATTTGTAAGAAATCCTATACCTAGGGTAACACATCGGCTACTTTTTAACTTGATAAACGCGAGCGGAGACTCGGGGCACAGTTATTAGAAAAAAATCAGGTTATTAAAACTATGAAATTTCCAAATTTGCCAATTTCTCTAAATGTTTCTAAATACATAATCATAGCTATACCTATTTATATTAATTTAATTCATTTATTCAGTATCGAACACTTATTGTCGTATTTTTTTTGTAGAATAGACAAGCATGTGACCATTATTTTACCTGATGGAAAATGATGATGCGGCTGAATATGTGACATGCTTGCCTATAAGATACCTATTCACTCGAGACTTGAGACATAATTTTTTATGTGATTGATTCTTCGTTAAATAAAAAATCTATAACATAAAACCTTCTTAATTAGTATAGTAGCTGTAGAAGTTTTGAACTGACAAGTTTCCTCCCCAAGGAAAATTTGTGTTTCTGGTTCTGGATGTGATTGTGTGTGATGTGAATGCTTCCAGCACCCATGACAAGTCACCGAACTTATAGTGTGGCGCGAAAGCGAATGTTTGTTTTACGTTTATCTCTATGTATCTACATACATGACTTAGTTTGAATAACCTTATTTTAGTCTATCTAGACTTGCTTTAACTAACCCGAATTCGTTATATGTTTTATATATATACTAGTTGCTCCCCGCGGCTTCACCCGTGCAAACTTTCGAAATATCATCAAACCCCCATTCCATTAAAAAATGTAAGAGAAAATGTTTTTTATTTTTCGTAATTTTTTTATTACTTATTATCCTCCATCCGATATTTTATTACTTATTATCCTATTCCGGACAAAGATAAATCCAAAAACACAAAAATCATTGAAATCGGTCCAACCGTTCTCGATTTATAAGTGGTGTAACTAAAAAGACTTTGTTATATATATAGTTTGGTATGGGGGTGCTGACACCTTGAAATTATTAGTTTTAACAAACTATATTCTTCGCCTTTCTCACAGTGCTTCACTGTGTCAACAAAGTCTTTAATGCGTGCGTTCTGCTAGTTATGACCTACGGAGCCGAAACGTGGATACTGACAGTAGGACTAGTCCACAAATTTATTGTTGCTCAGCGAGCTATGGAGAGAGCTATGCTAGGTATTTCTCTGAAGGATCGAGTCCGGAACAAGGTGATCCGACAGAGAACTCAAGTCGCCGACATAGCTCAAAGAATTAGCAAGCTGAAATGGCAGTGGGCTGGCCACGTCTCTAGAATAGCGAATAACCGCTGCAGTAGACGAATACTTGAGTGGAGACCGCGACTCGGTAAACGTAGCACAGGACGCCTGTCGGCCAGGTGGAGCGACGACCTGCGAAAGGAGGCCGGCAGAAACTGGATGAGAAGAGCCGAAGACCGGGCTCAGTGGCGTTCATTAGGATAGGCCTATGTGCAGCAGTAGACAAAAATAGGCTGATGATGATGATGATATTTTTAGTAGGAACAATTGAAATAGTAGGCGGTAAAGTAAATCAATCATCATACTTTAAACTAGTATTTTTTACTTGCCTTTGTTACTTCCAAAGCCATTAATAACGCTGTCCAGTTGTGAACGTAAACAGCTTATTGTGTGAATAAAAGATAGATAGCTTGTTCGTTGACATTTTATTGCTTTACTGATGAATAAATCATCTAAGTTTAAGTTCATCTATTAGTTGTCTATAAATTGCATCCTACTATCTTACGTATATATAGATACGTATGTTTGGATGTTTGTTTGTTGATCACCTTCATGAATGATGCATTGAGAAAGAAAAACACGTTTTATCCTGATTCTGATGGGACTGATTTCGAAAAAAGGAGTGGAACTATAATTAATTATTTTTTTTAAGTATTCGAAGTTAGGGTGAGGCAGTGACTTTGAAAGAGTATTAAATTAAGCATGTTTAAGTATAAAGTATGTTTAAATAGATACACGAGAAAAAAAAACCTGATCTTAAATGTTATAACTATGAAGTACACTTATTTGAACTGCCCGTTGGTTTAGTTGACTGAGCGTTCGCCTTCTACGCAGGGGTGGATCGAGTTCGATTCCCGGCGGGAACACAAGTTTTCTTCCAAAGAAAAATCTGTGTTTCTGATTCTAGTTGTGATTCAAATTCAAATTCCTGACTTTTCAACGCAATTTCAGATTGCCCTTGGAATTCCACCACCAACTGCGTGAAAGATGGAGCATCGGTTCTGGTAGAGAACGGCTACTCCATGGACTTTGTGTTTCAAGATGGACTGGGTTTGATGCTGGTCACGGTACTTTGGGGCCTGTTGGGATACTACGGGCTGAAGAGGGAAGAGAGAAAAGGATACACTTATTAATTATAAGTACTTATTAATTAGGGGTGTTGATTGTTTATTTTGCCTCGTAAGAAAATTGTAAAAATAGTATTAAAATCTATTAACAAATAAGGAAGTTATCAGCACTATATATGTGGGAAAGGGATGGAGTATAATTATTGGGAAAGGAAGATGAATATATAATGATAGACACTCTGTCCCTGTTTAGCATATAGAATAGTCAGCCATCCCTTTCTAATGTCAGGATATTTCAGGGAGCCTGAAGGCATCAGACATGGATTAACGACTGTTGTCTTACGATAAACAGATGATATCGACAGCTTAACGTGCCCTCCAAAAAACCGTGACTCTCTCCCTAGTAAATTCTTTCTTATGTTCTATCCCTCCTAAATCTTGACCCATATCTCAGATCATTATCAGCCGATTCATACTTTGTACGAAGATTTTGCCACGAAAGTAAGAAAATGGCATTTTTTTATTATTTTCTAAGACTTGTGATTTTTCTAGGGTTAATGTGTAACGGTTAATTATTAAACATAGTGAACGTGCATTTTGACTGTGACTTCTCACTAGGACTTCTTTTATGGAATATGTTGAAATATTGTATTACTTATCACTGGCAAAATACAAATCGATAGCGGAGCCAATAATGAAAAAAAAAAGTTTAGTATACGTATTAAGTTCATATATTATTTAAATTTGTATTTTTTTATAATTCAAACATCAGTCAACATCCTTTCTAATCGATTTATGATATTATTTAGGTAAGTTAAATTATCTGGACTAATTAGAGTTCACATACAATAAAGATAATAATGATTTACGTAAAATTCAAACTAGGAGTTATTATTACACTAACCTTCCACAAGAAAACTTAGAGATAACAAGTTTCCTGTAGAAATCTTATAACTCTATAACTCCATTCAAATAAAAATTTAAGTTTTTGTTTAAATAGTTTAAAACCGGTTTTTGATATATCTGATATGTAACTAGCTAATTATTTTTAAGATATACAGTGATAACTTGTTTAAAACTCGAGTTCGTTCTTTAAACAAACGCCTACACGCAACTTTAATTTCCCAGTCACTCAATTTTAGAGTTCAGCATCGAGACAAGACTTCCCAAAATTTTCCAATCCATACTCGTTCTGGTCTCTGGCTTTAGTGAGTCCTCTCGAGCGCTTGAACTCCTGCGCGGTAAAGCACTGCGCTCATCACCTTGATATATTAGACGTTTATTATCTTTAAATTTCACTCAAACATTGCCCTCTTAATTTTCAATCCCAAATACAGTAATGTTTGTACAATATTTATTGGATTTAAATATTGTCTTTGAATTTTGTATTTTCTACTGAACCCCTACACCAAAACCCGTATCAGATTCTTGAAACCTTTTTTTATCATGAACCAATTACTCTAGCCGTCCCTTCTAAGTGATGGATTATACCGTCAACATCAATGCCGAATCTCGATTCCTTGTCACAATAAACATTCTGTTTTGCCTCTCAATATTGCTGGGATGTTGTACCATTTTTAATGTGGAAAGGTATTTTAGTAAAATTATTTGATCCCATGCCGTAGTCATTATTCTCAGAGATACCTTTATCTCTTCAGGATGCATTTTTTATTCTTATTATGGAAAGGTAACATCGAAGTGATGGCGTGTTGACGTTTGCCTTGAAGACAATCTACAAGTGAACCCATTAAGTAAACTTGTATGGAATGGAACAATGGCGTCCCACGGTTTTTGAGTCTGAATTAGTTACTGTTAATGCTTTTGACTAAACATGGAAGCTTATTTTTGTTTTGAGATTAGTAGAGTCATCTCATTGCATGATGGTTTTTTTTTTATTTTTTTTATTTGTGACAGGCTAGTGTTTGACCACTATCTCACCTGATGGTAAGTGACGATGTGATCGAAGCTGGTAAGCACACTAGACCTGGAATACGCAGGCTCTCAAGGATAACTGCCGGAACACCGTATTTGGCTTGGCGGCAGACTTTCAACTTGATGGTGGTAAGCTACTTTGGTAGCAAGCCATCCGAGCAACTCACAAAATGCTCTACCACCACTTAATAGTGGTAGAGCTGCAATTGCCTATTAACTGGTGCTTTTTATACTTGTCCTAAATAATGCTCAAATATGTAGATCGTAGGATGGGAAGATTTATATACTTAGTTCTCGGTAGTTTTTTTACAACATTATTCTTACTAAATACTTATATTTTTGATCAATAGGTACTTACTAGCTCAGTTAACAAAGGTTTTTGCTTGTTAATAGCAAAACTCGAAGCAGCCTTACAAAAAATTACTAACATTTTAAACTACATAAACAATACATACCATTAATAATAACAGAATATCTAATCAAATAAAGTTACATAAAATAACTAATTACTTACATATAAGTAGGTACCAATAATACATATAATTTAACATACATAATTCAAATACAGTAATGTTTAGAGATTGGACAAATAGTTTTTTTTACTTGAGTTTTAAATGAATTATTAAGTTTTAGCACGTTTGATATTCATAGGCAGAGCATTCCACAGACGCACGGCTTTTATAGTGTAAGATGAATCAAAAGAGCTCTTACTGTGCGCTGCCATTTGAGACGTTTTCCGATGACCTTAGCAACAGGGAATTGGAGAAGTCCAAGAACTTGAAGTTTTCTTTCAGGTAAGAACTGTAAGAAGGAGTGAAGGGATTAAAAAGAATGTCATAAAGAAAAAGAGAGTAAATGAGCTTTAAACGTAACTCTGAGACGTGGTCATATTTTTTTTTTTTATGTTTTTGTGTCAAGCATTATCGAACTTCTTAGCCATGCGTAAGACAAAAGTAAAATATATTTTTGGAAAGCGGAAAAATACTATAGAAGAATAATTTGATATATTTTGATGCAGAAACGGAATACCTGTAGAAACGGAATAGATGATTTAATGTTTGAAGAAGTCAAATGCAAACTATCGCACACTCACAGCCCCACACTAAGTTCAGTGACTTGTAGTAGTGGGTGCCGGAAACATTTACATCCCACACACAATCACACCTAGGACCAGAAACCACCGGGAACCGAACCCGATACCCATGCTTAGGCGAACGCGCACCTAACTAAGTCAACGGGCAAAGTCGAAAGTAAAGCCCTGTTTAATATATAGGTATATATATAGATAATTAGGAGTTAGGAGACCAAAGAAGTCTGACGCGGGTCTATCTACTAGTCTACTACAAGGAAATAAGTAGAATATATAACAAGAGCTACGAAATATAATTATGCCTACCTGCCCTAGCTTCATATTTGTTGATAAGCCCATAAGGATGTAGCCCGACACATAAAAATTACCTTGTCGTAGGTCGATCATGGAGGCGTTGTTTTTTTCCGCTCAAAACGTTCGTCTCAAGGCCAGGTCATTGACCTCCGGGCCGTTTTATTTGGCTTTGAGACCGACTATCTATGAACATGTCAGTCAAGAATTGTGTTGTTAGCCTATTACTAAGCAAAAACTATTATAAAAGGATATAGCTGTTTCCATAACTTTCAGAACTTTGTTGAGACATCAATATCAATGTTATCTCATCTACAAAGTTTGTTCTGCAATTATGTGCCTATAATAGGTTGTAGGCACATAATTGCGGACAACCTATTTAAATATAAAGTACGGTAGGCCGTATTTTATATTTAAATAGGCTGTCCGGAAGAGATCGCTTTCAGCGAAAAGATTTTGTTACATTTTTATAAAACACTGTTATTTATTGTACTATTTGTGTTCTTTGTTATTTAAGGTGTTCAATAAAGAGTATATCTATCTTTCTATCTAATTTAATATTTATGCTAGATTCTTATTGTAATTGATTTAAGTATTACATATTTTTAGAACAATATTTTTTACCACTGTCGTTGATGGTAAGTATATTGCTATTTTACTTTATTAACTGTGATTAATTATATGTATGATATACCTTGCTATTATATTCTAACATTAAAATCGTAAGAGAAGAGAAATAGAGGGAGTGTAGCACGCAATTATTTCAGTGGCGGATTTACAAATTTTCAAGGTATAGGCTGAATAGTTTTTGCCGCCCTTGCCTCAACAATTGTCATATAGAGAGGCCGATTACTGCTTGAGGGGCGGCGAACTAGCTGTTTTACTCTAGAATATAGAAGTTTGCTACTCTCGGAATGTGCAATGACAAGTGAGAGAAGTCATCGACAAAATTTGTTGCAGACTTCTATCTGTAAGACAAGCCACAAAATTAAAAATTGAATTGAATCTGTAAGACATCAGAAAATCGTCATAGAAAAAACTTTTTGATTTCTATGAGGTAAAAAAAAAAATCGTTCCCCAAATTTGCCGCCCCCAAAATCTGCCGCCCTAGGCTCGAGCCTACTCAGCCTGCTGGTAAATCCGCCACTGAATTATTTAATCAAGCATTATTGGCGGATGAAAATACTCTGCAAAATGTCATCTTAGGATTGTATTGAGACGGGTACGAGATCCTACTAAGTTACTTTGATTGACGCGTGTAAATTTTCTAAATCGATAAAAAAGCAATAAAATGTTATATATCATTAGTCTTGAATTTTAACGACCATCCATAAGCTTCAGTGAAACGCCCGTCTCGTTCGTTGAACGGCAGGGTACTATGTGCAGATGATGTCTTATGCAGCCCTTAACCTCTTAATTATTTACTTAGATAACATAAGAAAAGATTCGAAAAGGTTTTCATAAAAGATAGTATATTACATGGAATGCCCTAATTAAGTAACAAATTAAGTGTAAGCATAGATAGGTAACATATTTTATATCCATACATATTTTTTTAAAATATTTTGATCACATCCAACATCAGTCTTCAATACACAGGCGTACCCCTACTTCTTCTAATAACCATTGCATACGCTATGCCATTCTTTATAAAGTACATAGCAATAAGACAAAAGCAGTTCCTCCAAAAATGGTCTTCGCTGTACCCGAATCGAGCCAGCACACTGGTCCCTGTTCTAATACAAGGGACTCCAGGGTCATCTACGCAGTCAATATCGGTTACCAAGTCCCATTGCAGTATAGATATACATTCGGTTCCATAGTAGAAACCAGAGATATACTTCATCCAGGAGAAGTAAGGTTTTACGCTGGCTAGGTTGATGTAGATACCGGAAAACATGAGTCCTATAAGGTCGTAAGGAACTGATATGAGGGCAGCTGTCTCCATTTTGTTGAATGTGGCTGAGAGGAATGAGCCTGGAAGAAAAAGTGGCGATGATGATCGCTTATTTTGTCAATGTAATTAATGTGAAGAACTAGACAAGATATATCTGTTAAGTGCGGAAACTCGTGACAGGATTTGATTCAGTTTGAAATGAATTCTGTTGAAAGTGCAGTGGCTTAGTACTTACCATTTTATTTCAACTAAGCATTAATCATTTCAGGTGCAGTTACTACAAAATAATAAAATTTTACAAATGATTTAAGGAATATAGCAGGTTCTAGGTAGGTTTATATAAATATTTAGCGCTACTGGAATATGCAGCAACATAAAATCTTGTTATGTCCAGTAAGGTTAAGGACCACAGGTATTAAAGGAAATTGAGTAGACCTCGTTTAATGATTTATTAATTTAGAAAATACAAAACCAATGGTAAAGTTCAAAAAATCTGTAAACAGATAAAAAACCGAGATTCATCTCCTCACATATTCACAACAATTTAGAATTGAGGCTATATACCCGTATACATGATTATCACTACGTACTAATATACAGGGGTTCCTCTGCTTCTTTTTATGACCATAATAAAAGCTATGAAGTGGCCTACACAATACATGATGGCAAGACAGGTACAGTTTCTCCAGAAGTGGTCTTCTACGAAGCCATACTTTTCAAGGACTTCCGGGCCGGTTTTAATGCAGGGGTTTCCTGCGATTTTGACGCAGTCAATGGTTTCTATAGAGTCCCATTGGAGGATGGAGATGCTTTCGACTCCGTAGTAGAAAGGGGACAGGAATTTAAGCCAGGACACCCAGGGGTTGGCGCTGCCAAGGTTGAGGTAGATCCCGGAGAACATGGTGCCGATAAGCTCGAAGGGAACAGAGAAAAGGGCCGCCGTCTCCAGCTTGTTGAATACTGCTGAGAGGAAGGAGCCTGGAAGCAATTGGGTTATATATCAGTTTGGTTCAATTGTTAAGGTTTATTTTGGGTGCAAAGCAGATATCGGTATGTGTTACAAAAGTGCGTATGTACATTTTAATCAAATTTCAATCATATATTGTATTCTGTAAGTACGTTAGATGGTAAGATATATATGTTTACTGTTACAGGCCTTGTTGGGCATAGGTTAACAGTTTAAAGAGAGGAAGCTCATACAGTAATTAGTGGCGTGAATGAAATATATTTTTGAAAGCTCTAAGCTTATTATTATCAGAAACAGTAGATATTGAATGCGTTTAAAAACTTTTATGAGTTATTACAAACTATACAAGTAACAAGTAAAAGAAGGTAACCAAATAAAAAGATTCCTGGTAATGCAAGATTTTTTGAACGAAATATTTATGATTTTAATAGTTGAGGATCATGAAAATAAGATTAAAAATCAAATAGCAGGTGAATTACTTTGTCAAATATGAACACAAAAATGCTTCCTTAAGCGTTAAAATAGTTAGTATGCAGAAGCATATTTTAATTAAAATAACGGCAATCCTAATTAATCATATAAATATAGATCGATATGCATTACAAAGTTTTTTTGAAGACCTGCTATATAGAAAACTATTGAAATTATGGTAAAGCTTACCATCAGCATTGGCGTAGTAAACGACCAGAAGCAGATCCAGTTCATAAAACTCCTTCGCAGACCTGCCATGCTGATTAAGAGAGGGTTGGAGAGGATTGACTAGAACAAAATACTGGTAACAAAGAGACACTTACCATAAGCATTGGCGTAGTTAGCGCAAAGTACGCATACGAAGCAGAACCACATCCAGCCCATGAAGCCACCTCGAAGGCCTGCCACGCCGAATACGAGGGAGGCGAACAGAATTGGCTCTATCACTGCTCGTGGGATCTGGAAGGGTGAAATGGTGAAAATCAATGGAAATTATTGAAAGTCTTGCTGTCGTAGGTTATGTAGACGTGTAATAAATTATAATGGTAACGCTTTCACACTCAAAACCTCACACTAAGTTCGATGACTTGTGTCGTGGGTGCCAGAAACATTCACATCACAGACAATCACACCCAAAACCAGAAACACAAATGTCTTTGGGAGAAAACTTGAGTTCACACAGTTGGATCATAGAAATAAAATTTGATTAGGTATACAAACTTTTATGAACTTTAGTATCAACAAGCTCGCGTTAAACTGTCGTACCTTTAGAGACTTTCGACATAAACTATTCCGTGCTGCTTTTAATTACAGTTATTCAAACTTATTGGAATGTTTGCTCCCAAAACAAAAAAATAATTAAAATAAAAACACTAAAACTAAGTCGGGTACTATCTACGGGCCAATTGCCTATATTTCCTAAAACTATACATATACATCAAAAACCTAAGGTACCTATAAAGCACTGAGCTTATAGATAACTCAAGTGCTCCAAGCCCACTCCCAGTGGGAAGCGTTCCCGTCATGCTGGTGGCATTGCTTCCGAATTGCAATGCTAATAAGTTGAGCCAAATAAGTACCAGCATTTTGATCACGCGTCGCCTCAACCAGTCGCTCAGATAAATATAAATTGATTAAAATGTAGGTAATAAAACATCTTTACCACGAATACTAATGAACTCACTTAACACGCTCACACGGTCGGAAAAAAATATCTTAAACAATATAGATAATATGGTAATAACCAATACAGGTTTGACAACCCTAAAGACAGTAGGAGCAGTTGCCGTTAGTTAACATTTTGAATATAATCTATTAGTCAGGTAATTTATTATAAAGGTTGGGATAATCAGCCAACATTGTATTTAAATCAAGATTTATAAACTCTTATATAGTAGGTACTAGTTGAGCCCCACAGCTTCGCCCGCTGATGATGATGATTAAAGTATGTTTTAATCCAGAGTATAAGCCACCTACATTCCAAATTTCATTGAAATCGGCTGAGTAGTTACGGAGATACGTGGTAACAAACATTTACACACACACACACACAAACTTCCGGATTTATAATATTAGTAGGATTGTATTCTTGTTAACGCAATTACATAATAGCAAAAAATTATTTAAGTTTGCCGATGTTCGTATTTCATCAAACAAATTCAAATTCATCAAGCTTTCGTTAAATTAATTCATAGCAAGGTATATATTTGACCGAGTCGAGCGGGGGGAAGCGCGAGCAAAGCGTATTTTTTTTTAAATTCAGATAGGCAAACTTTTGACCACTATCTCACTCTTATGGATCACGACGATGGAGCAGGCTTGCCTAGAAGATACCTATTCAATCGTGAATTGAAGACTTCCATGGATATTGTGTCCGAGCAAAATTGATTTCGTGTGTCCGGATTTCCGGTTGTTTTCATCTACAGGTCGTATTTCTCAACCGATTCTCGTGAAATTTTGTTAGCAGAGTCGATAATTGATCGAGCGAAGCCAGATCTCTAAGTAAGTCTCTGAATAACTTGAAATGACAATTAAAAAGATATAAATGAAAATGTTAAGCGGCCACCCATACAAGTACACATTGTTATTTTTTGTCTACTCTTGTGGAGATCGTTAAAAAGAGCTCTGCGAGTACGTATTCAGTTTAAAAAAAAACCAATGTTTCAAAATAACAATTTAGTCTTCAAAGTCATTATTTTTAGACCAATTTTGTTCGGGGGTCTATTTTAAAAACTGCTTCAAATTTAAAGCTGAAACTTACGTATAATATATGTTATATCCTGTACTTGAATGACAAATACAAAAATCAAACAAATATTTTAAACAAAATGTTATAACCAATTAACCTCAAAAGCTTTTCTCTATTAGGCAAAATGAAGGCGAGTTCTCAGTTCAGCGCGAACAACTAGTTACTTAGATTTTATTTGTCTATCCATTTTTTGGAGATTTTTGAAAATTTGACGTAATATAGGGGTTTGAAAACGTAAAAAAAATACATAAAAGCCATTTCGAAAAATACTCCGAGGTCTTCAGAACACAAATCCCACTAGTATTTGTTTGAATGATTACATTAGTAGAACATCCTACTTAATATTATAAATCCGAAAGTTTGTGTGTAAGTGTGTAAGTATGTTTGTTCCCTCTTCACGCTTTAACGGCTGAACGGATTTGGATGAAATTTGGAACGTACATAGACTACACCTAGGATTAACACATAGGCTACTTTTTAGCTTGATAATAGCGGGCGAAGCCGCGGTGCACGGCTAGTTTAGGATATAACAACTCACCCAAAATATCATCTTCGATAGATAGTAGGGCAGCGGCGAGTACAGCCCGCTAGCTGTCTCCCTCAGCAAAATAGGCACTTCGCTGGGGAACGTGATGAACACCGCATAGATGAACAGGAAGATGGTTTCGGTGATGGTGAGGTATAGCAACCCTTCCACGTTCTGGATGTCGCGCTGGTCTAGTACGGCGAAATGACCGTGGTATGGGACCGATATGATGAGGCCCACGAACTGGAAGAGGAGATTGGTGAGAATTTGAATGCACACAATAATCACACATACACATTAAATACACATACACTCGCCCTTTGGGATACCAATATAACACAACATAATCGCTCTTTTCACACTCACAGACCAACACTAAGATCAATGACTTGTGTCGGGGGTGCTGGAAAAATTCACATCACTAAACAATCACACAACCAGAAACACAAATTTTGCTTGGAAGAACTTGTGTTCCCGCCGGGAATCGAACTCGATAACCACTTCGAAGGCGAACGCGCACACAACTAATGGACCGTAGGTTATGATCGATAGGCAAGCATTTGATCACTATCTCAATAATAGAACGTGATGATGACGCCGAAGATGAGGGCTTGAACTCTCCCACACTCCCAGATTACACCGTTGGGGGAACATATTATAAAATAATATCATATAGGTATATGACAACGTAAGTAGCTATTAAAGAATTCATGACAACATTAATAATTCATTAGAGAAAGCTAATGCATTCTGTCATCAAAAACACAAAGTCATTAAATCAACATATAAAGATGATTTCCTCGAGATCATAAATGAAAGTAGTGTTTGTTATAAATGCTTTGTCAATTAGATACACATCAAGGGAATGTGATAATGACTCATAAGCAGGGCTTGGAATCGGTACCAAAAGAACATGTTCTGTATCGGTATTTAGCAGTTCATAATCATAATAATAATCATCATTTATTCACCTTATATCAAAGTACGTTATAACAGGTTTGTCAATTACAATTAATATATTATAATTATTTAGTCATTTATTACAAAAATTATATAAACAATAAATTATATAAATAAATGCATTTAAAATGAGCAGAAAATCAAATAGTAACATAATTAAAGACGGTATTATGTCGTGTGATCACGTTCATTGCAATAAAATAATAATAATCAGATAATACATTTAAATCAATTATAATGTCAATATAAAAAAAAAGTTCCGATACCTGGTACAGGTTCCAGACGGATACCGGTACTAGTATCGGTACCTATTTCAGGTACCCGCCGCGTATGAGATCACGACGCCATTTTGTTACTTCCTTCGCACAGTTCTCGACTTATAAGCCCACGCGACGCCCCGTCCAACACTTTATTAGATAGTGCTTGACACGACACGTGCGGAAGTCGTTCACTCACAATTGAAATTATTTTTCTAATTACCTTTTACACTAAATTCGTTTTCTCACTTTGAAGTAAATATTTGTTCGGTACCGGTTTATAACCGATACTGATATAAAAAGTAATAGAACACGTACCCCGGTATCACACCAAGGCCAACGCTACCGGTTCCGAAAAGTATCGTTATTTCAAGCCCTGCTCATAAGTAATAAGAATTTATCTAACGAATATAATTGCCAGTTATAAAAACTTTATTGCTCCACCGGTTATTATAATACAAAGAACTATCAAATATTTTCGGTATTTACGATAATGTGGCGGGTTTAACATAAAAGTTATCTTTGTAAGTTTATTCATACGGATTTCGTCTCGAGAATTTAATTTGATTTAGTAGATTTTGTGATAATTATAGTAAATATACCCGATTAGTGTATTTGAGATCGCGAGGTCTATATTTTGTGAAAGATTATTGCGTCACATTTAATAAGCTTATAACAACGTATTTCCTCGCTGTTTTGGTAGAGTCAATAGATATCTTCTAGGCAGGCATGCTACACCTTCGGCCGCATCATCGCTTTACATCAGGTGAGATAGTGGTCAAATGCTTGCCTTTGCCAAAAAAAGATCGACAACGCTAAGTCACGCTATTTCTCTTTTAATTTTGTGATATATATGCCATAACCAACATACGGGCCAGTTACCTATATATCTTAAAACTATATAAACATACAGCAGACGACCTCGACGAAGTTACCCTCAAGCCATCGAGTTATAGGTTATTCTAGTGCCATACAGGTATGTAGCTTTCATCATGCTGGCGGCATTGCCTCTCAGAATTGCAATGCTAATACGTTGAGCCACATAAGTAGCAGCAATTTGATGACTTTTTGAAAATAGAATGAATTTATGATCAGCTAATAAAATAACATGACAGATATTTGAGATCTTCTGATTTGATTTTATTTGATATCTATACGTAGACCAATTATATTTTATTGAATAGGTATATCAAAAGTTATATCAATATTTTCTTGCGATTTAAATGATAATAGACCGGTTATTTTGAATTTTTATTTCTATTTAGCAAAACTAGTGTTATAAATTTTAGAAAGAAAAAATATCGCTTTTATTTCATATCAATCCTGCGTTCAAGGCACTCCAAAGTATTGTTTTACTGCCGGTAAGAGCCTCTCTGAGCATGGATGAGAGGTTATCCATTTATGGTTGACATACCTCCAGTTCGCTATAAGCGTCTTACTTTTACGTTCATGATCCGTACAGCGAAGGAGTGGAATTCATTGCCTGCGTCATTGTTCCCCGAGGGGTATAATCTGGGACTCTTCCAGTCAAAAGTGAATAGTTAAATTCTAAGCCAGCATGTCACATCTTCGGCCGCATCATCACTTTCCATCAGGTGAGATAGTGGCAAATGCTCGACTATTTAGCATAAAAAAAGAAAGCTATCCAAGCCATCTAATTATACTTAATAAACCTAATTGATTCTATCCTTATTTTTAACATCTTATGGAGACGTGTGATCTGGTTAATTGATGTATTGAAAAGTAAAAATAAGAAGTATTCATTTGCAACTAGGCATTTTCCCACCTACAAAAAAAGGGGCGTTTTGTTTGTGGGCCCCAAACCTGTATCTTGGGCGCCCGATTCACGATACTATTAATATATGTTAGTGCAAATTGCCATCATTAAATGGCAATTTACACTTACAGATCCTGTACGTGATCATCGACACATTACAATACAATACAAAATTCTTTATTGTACACCAAAAAAACAAAAAGATACAAACTTAAAACTACGAAATTAATATTATAAGGCAGTACAATGGGCGGTCTTATCGCTTTCAGCGATTTCTACCAGACAACCTTTGGATGGACAGTAATTGTAGTAGTAACTGAGGTTGGTGGAGGCGTACAAATTTACATAAATATAATATGTTAAGTTAATAAACTACATAAAATAATTAAAAAGATAAAAAGTACAAATAAAATACATATACTACATAAATATAGGTTATATCATATATTCAAATGGATAAGTAGTGTTTATATACTAAAGTTTTGAAAATAGGAAGAGACTTTGCTTGCCTAATAGGCACAGGCAATGCATTCCATAGACGGACAGCATGCACAGTAAAAGATCTTCCATACATTTGAGATGCGTGAGAGGGAATTGCCAATTGGAGAGTATTGGAAGATCGTAAGGAAAGGGATTTGGTAAGGTAAAGGAATTTGAAGCGGCTTTTCAGGTACAGAGGAGTAGTGGGAATGAAGAGGATGCTATACAGGAGGGATAGGATATTAGACCAACAAATTGATTATTTTGCAACAAATTGATTATTTTGCAACAAATTGACTTACCATGAGCAGTAAAAACTCGGCAATCCATATAGAGTTGTTGTGTCTGACTGACTGTACGTTTCTCCACATTAGCCAGTAGAATTGCACTGCGTAGTTCACTTTGACTCTGCGAAACGTAAAATTCATAAAATATCTTTGAAGAGTTGTAAAAATTGTATTTGTTAAATATATTAATATACCAGTAATTCTAGATGTTGTGTGTTTACCAACCTCGACCGCATCATTGCATACAATGCGGGAAATATTTTTTTTTATACTTGCTAATAAAAAAATGTCTGGAAAACTACTTCACCGATTTTCACCATGCATAGATAGATAGATATACTCTTTATTGAACAACTTTAAATAACAAAGAACACAAATAGGAATTACAGTTGATAATTATATAAGTGTAACAATAGGCGGCGGTTTTATCGCTGAGAACATAGTTCTACGTTCTTAAAAGTACAGATTAAAAAACAGAAGATATCTGAATTATACATTTACATACACGTAAACAAATACTATGTTATTGTAAAATACTAAATCTTTTTAAATATACAATACATATTACATACATATACAAATTATACAATTATATCTATTAAATTTGAAAAAAAAAGCAAATAAGTGAGAAAGCAAAATAAAAAGGAATTAGCTTAGGCAACAGACACACTAAAACTAACGAAAAGGTACCAGAAGATGCATATATAAATATGAATACATAGCTAAAACAGTTACCATTCAAACAAAAATAACAATAACTCTTTATTGACACAAAAAGATAAATACAGCTATATACATACTTATAATGATAGGTATAGTAGGATTTGTGACATTAACAAAATAATAAAGATTTGACCAGATAATTAAATTCGTAATTACCAACTTATTATCTGTTTATAAATGATTTCTAAAAAACTAACAAATAAAAATACTATAAAATTGATAACTTTTAAAGTGATGTATTATTCATTATAATAACTTTAACTTACAGTGTTAAGTACCGCTCGAAGTAATTGTTCTGAAACAAAAATATAAATAAGTATGTTAATAACAAAATTACCAAAAATATACAAGATTAATAGATGTATTTCGCCCAAACTTTAACATAACTTTTTTTAACTTATTTTTTATTTTTTTTTAGGTGTATCAAAAAAGTCTGACTAAAATCAGCCATATTGCTATCTTTGACTTTGGTCTGTTTGTGTTATAACTATGAAGTCAGAGTCCATGATCCAATGTCGCCGTGAAGGAAAGTAGTCAGGTCATTGACAGCAAAAACACGGACACTGACGTCACGAATCAGTCTAGCCAGTAGCGTGCGTTTTGCTATTTTGTATTTACCATGCATTTTTATCGTTTTATTTATTAATTTAAATAGAAAAAAAAAATAGGTGTAATTTTAACCTGATGAAAAAAAAAAACTTTTATTTAAATCTCATACATATTCATGTGATGACGATAGATTTGGCAACAACTCGAAATTCAATCGGCGTCTCTTAACCAATTGTTATGTCCTTAACCGGAGTTTGATAAACTTGGACCGACTGAAGAAGAACAACTCACACGTACCTTTTCATCCGTTTCTCCATTGAAATACTCCGTTTCATCGTGAACCTCTCCCACTCTATTTTCTATATCGGCTGCTATATCCGACCTCGAGTACTCGTCACAAATCTTCCTGATCCTCTCACGGCTTTCTATGTCTCTGTCTATCTGTATGCCCAAGAGAGAGACGTAGTATTCGGCAGCGTTGAAACCCAAAGGGCATTTGTAGTTGAGGCTAAAATAAAATTCATAATTATCATAAATTCTAAGTGGATAATCTAAGTTTTAGAAACACTCGCGACAACCGGTCTAGGAAACGGCTGTACCGTTTTCCACCTAACGAAGGTAGGAACACTCTTATAAAACAAAAAGAGAACGTTTATCAAAACAAAAGGTCTGATCACTAGTTTTTGAGTTATCGTCAATAACGCGTGTTTAATACATTAAGTCTGATCATGGTTCCGAAGCCCTCTGACACCTCTCAAGTTTTTTTTTAAGCTTTGCTTGCGTTTAATTTGCCAGCCATCCGATATCCAAGATTAAATATCTTGGATATCGGATGGCTGGCTAATGATAAAAAATTAGTCCGACATTGGCCTCGATTCTGATGTACACTCACCAAATTAAATTTAAACTATCCCTGTCTCTTACAAAATAGAAACACAAGTCAGAGATAGCATTCATTTTAGTGCTGTCAAGCTAGTTTATCAATTAAAATATGAACAGCAGAAGCAGAAAGACGCGTGTTTTCAGTCAACACCAATAACATCATCGACTAAGCTTGCAAAGACATCTAGTCCATTGAAATGTTACAATTTAAGGACCGAATATTGCATTTTTTAGACGACGCAATTTTATTTTATTTTACTAAAATGTATGCTATCTCTATCTTGTGTTCCTATTTTGTAAAAGACAGGAATAGTTTAAATTTAATTTAGTGTGTGACATCAGAATCGAGACAATTAGCGGCTTTTGTCTTTAGTATGAACTGACAAATACCTAACAATTTGAAAATAAGTAGGTTTCACGACATAATTTCTCTAATGTACCAAACAGTTCAGATAATACCAAAAGCACTATGACTAATGCATACAATTTTGTGGACAGTCGTATGCAAGATTTCGACTAAACCTAGTCTAATAAACTCACGCTCAATAAATTATAATATTAAATACTAATGTATGCAAAAAATATACAAAACAAACGGACATTATCGAAAAACACTTCACGAATCCGTTTAGAGATTGTCTCCATAAAAGTTTATAAACTAGGTATAACTTCCTAACCTTTTATATGTCGCAGGTAAATTTTCAAAACCATTGAAATATAATTTTTCTAGCACTTAATATTATTGGTCGATCGAAGCGAGATCTCTAAGTTGACTTAGACAATTTAGCACTTTGTCCGACCGTCAGTATGTCCGTCTATTTGTCTGAGGCGTCTAGCGTCTAAAACATACAAGCAAAAGACTTCAAATTCTTATAGAATATGTAAAAATGCCAGAAATGGCAATTAAAATGATATACACGAAAATATTAAGTGGGCCCCATAAACATAAGTGGAGAGCGGCATAATTTTTATTTTTCAATCTAAATTGGGGGGAATCGTTGAAAAGGGCTTAACGTTGAAGTAGAGTACGAAATCGGTTTAAAAAAAATCTAGTCACAGTTTTTAGGCCTATTTTGTCCCGGAGTCTATCTAATAACCGGCTACATATTATTTAAAGCTAAAACTTACGTATAACATCTGTGATATCCTGCACTTGTACAACACATACAAAAATCAATCAATTATTATAAAGATATAAAAATATAAGCAACTAACCTTAAAAGTTTACCTCTATTAGGCAAAATATAGGCGCGAGATCTCATTTCGATGAGAACGACTAGTTACCGGTAAATTTACCGGTAATATAATAATAATAAAGCTATCCTGAGTATGTAATAATGTTTCGATGTTATATACGGCTAAAACAAGTAAAAAAATACGATTTACTTTGTTGTCGACTAATTTCGACTTATCCTGATGAAGGACAACTAATTTATCCGAAACTAGTCGACAACAAAGTAAATCGTTATTTTTAAGAAATATTAACGGTAATCGGTTTTAGATAATTTTTACTTCCACTGTCCAATTTAAATACTTAAATTGAACAGTGGAAGCAAGAATTATATACATATGACATTATCATTTACATTTTACATGCTCAGTATTTATTACATTTAAGTATTATTGACCGAACGAGCACGAAGCGCAAGCGAAGCGTAAAATTTGCAAGGTTTAAAACAAGTTAAAAACATTAGGATATTCTTTTTTAACAATTACGAACATAAAAAATGGCTAAATCAGTCGAGCCGTTCTCAGGTGATGAATGATGATCTTCAAAACATGCGGCGATAGATTTTTACTTACCTATACGTATAGATAGAAGATATAATATCAATATTTATTTGTCTAAGCGCAGCGTTTAAGGATTTAAGACGATTGGCAATTTATCGATTAAATTATAATATTGCTCTGACTTCATCTTCCTTTATGACTTTACCAGCGACATTTATATACTAAATATTGTTACCTACTAGCAACAATCTTTACGATATCTTAAAGATAAGCTTCAAGAAATATGAATATATTTAATTCTTAAATGTTAGATTTTTAGATTACATAATTAAATAGTCATTTTGTTTACGTTATTAATACGTCTAGTGAATTAAAATCGATTATATACCTTACTTTGTTTGTGTAACCAAATACTCCATATGGTATATTAAATGTCAAAATATAAATTGAACGTTTAGAAGTGCAAATTTTCATGAGAGTGCTTTGAAATTCTGATCCGCAATCTTTTTGTGTGACGAAAAGTGATGGGGATTAAAATGATTATAAAACACCCTGTAATAATAAATCACTTCTATCTTGTGTCTTTACGATACACCATTTATAATTTAAATACATTGATTTTTTCTAGGCCATCTACGGGCCAATTGCCTATATTTAATTATATCTATACATCTATATAGCAAAGACCCAAGTTACCTACTAATCATCGAGCTTATAGGTAATTCAAGTGCTCAAGCCCTCTACCAGTGCGTAGCGTTCCCATTATGCTGGCGGCATCGCCTCTCTGAATTGCAATGCTAATACGCTGTCCCAAGTAACTGCATTAAATACATTGTTTATTTATGTTACACTAGTTTAGCCCCGCGGCTTCGTCCGCTGGTGATAATGATGATTAAAGTATCCTATGTACTAATCCAGAGAATAACCTACGTATATTCCAAATAAAAATCATTAAAATCGGTTATTAGCAGTTACGGAGATACATAGTAACAAGCATTCACACACACACACACAAACTTTTGCATTTATAATATTATTAGGAATTAGGATTAGGATACTCGAAACCTAGGTCGACAAAAATTACATAAAAACAGCATGACATGATTTTTTTTTCGTTCCTTAACCTCAAACTTATGCCTGAATAGAGAATAATTCTAGAAATTTCGTGTCAATGACTCTAAAAATTCAAATCATCGAGATAGGAAACAAACCTACAGGTTGTAAAGCTACAACATCCTTGATTCAAATTATGTCGCAAAGTACCAAAATGCATAAATTTATCTACAAAACGAGTTTACTGATCTGTAAAAATTGCCTCTTTTTATTTAGCCTCTTTTAATTTTCTTTTTTTCTTAAACCTTACGTCATATCCTACTTTATCGGTCCTGCTTAGAGAAAAAGTTTAATTTCAGTGTAGTCTGGTTGAACAACTATGTTTTTGTGGACGAAAATGGCCTCGGCTGTAATTTGTAGGTGGAATTTAGAATATTGTGCAATGTTTTAAAAGTAATTTTAGCCCAGGTACGAATGTTTCGCAGTGCTTAGAACTTAGATAGATATATGGATAGGGTTATTTATTAATTCGACCGCAAAATATCGACCGCGTGGTCGAGTCGCCACTTTATTTTTTTATTTTATTTATAGTAGTTAACTCGACAACTCATACAAAATACAGGCGAAGGACGTAGTCATTATTGAACACCTTAAAATGACAAGAAACACAAATAGATAAGTGTACAAGTAGGCGGTCTTATCGCTGAGTGCGATCTTTTCCGGTCAACCATTTGATGGAAAGGAATTACGCAATATAATAGGGCGTCGTTCTACGTTCATAAAAGTTCAGAACAGTGATTAAAAACAGAAGATGCATATTGTACTTTCGTAGCAACAATCATCACACCCAGAGCCACAAACAAAAATTTCCCTTGGAGAGAAAACTTGTGTTTTCACCGGAATTCGAACCCTTGGAACCGGCTGAATGAAATAAATTGAGGAGCCAAACTAAGAAAAAACAGCTCGTTGTCTCCTATAAGCGAAGTTGAAGTAAGAAACTTTATAGAATTTTGCCGCGAAAGTGATAAATGGCGTTGTTGATTTTGTTTAATTTTGATTTTTGATTTAGTTCCGGTTGTACTCACGTTATTCTTTATTTATTCTTTGTTTAATTTTCCCGAACCTGTGATTATTCGAGTGTTAATGTGAAATAATGGTGAATAACCGTGAATACTAAGTAAACGTGCATAAATGTAAACCTGGTTGAAAAACCTGATTTTCGCCTTCGCTCCAAAACTCCAAAAGTTTCTACCACTTTACTATTAATTGTAATTTGTGAATAGGACTTTTAAAATGAAATACACTTGAAATATTTTACTTGACACTGGCTAAGCACAAGATTGCGAAGCCAAAATTGAATAATTAAACGCAAGCAAAGCTTAAAAAAACCGACTTCACCGCTTTATCTTCGGAACTTTTATCAGATTAGATGTACTAAGCACGCATTATTAACGATATTTCAAAAACTACTGATCAGATCTTGATCAAATTGAAAAAATACCAATTGGAAAGCAACATCATTCTAACAAAAAAAAAACAGAATCGGTTCACGTGGATTGACGACGTTATGAGGTAACACACATACAGTCAACTTGAGTACCTCCTCCTTTTTTGTGAAGTCGGTAGAAAAATAACTATAAATCAAAGTAAATACTTACGAAGCAAAGAACACTTCAGCTTGTTCAATGGTCCCATGGAAAGCTGTTCTCCCATTAGCCAGGAGCACCACCTGGTGGAACAGTTCGAAGGTACCCGAAGCCGGCTGGTGTACTGAACAGATCACCAGCTTGCCTCCGATGGCTAGTTTGCGAAGACGCGTGACCACTGCAGCTGCTGAGAAGCTGTCCAGGCCTGTGGTTGGCTCGTCACAGAAGAGGATAGGTGGGTCGTTTAGGAGCTGGAAGAAAGTTCTTGTATTGATTCGGGTTTAAGCTATCCTAACTATAAATATAAATTAATAAGGCCCACACTAAGTTCAAAAACTTGTGTCGTGGGTGCCGGAAACATTTACATCACACACACAATCACAACCAGAACCACTAATTTTCCTTGGGGAGAAAACTTGTATTTCCACTGGGAATCGAACCCGATACTTTTAGCTTAGAAGGCGTACGCACACCCTACTAAGCCAAAGGGTAGTTCTAAAGAAATGAGTGCTGAAAAATTATTTACACCGGGATTCGAACCCAGCAGGACTGAATCCGGTTAAAAAGCGGACGTGTGACCCACTACGCCAGCGGATAACATTATTAGTGACGGGGTTCTAATTCTTTATTCCCTTCATCTCAATCTGGTTGTAATAGTGTGTGTGATATAAATGTGTTGTTTCCCATGTGTACAATGACACATGGGAAATAAGTCTTCGAGCGTAGTGCGGGGATGCGAGAGTGAAATAAGTTTGTTTGTTTGTTATTTGTTTGTCTGATCGGCAAGTACTTGCGAAAACAGTTTAAAAACATTTTTTATTTAAATTATCAAATATTTTAACCTTTATCTTAAAATACCACAAAAACATATATTTCAAAAATAATTTGCTGCAGTAGTCAAACACATAAAAATGTTGCATATAAATCAAATTAATTTTCTTGTACCTGTTATATAGACACTTATAAGTTCACATGATCATTAAAATATAAATCTTTATTACAGTTTATTAATGTTATGATCAGATTGTAAATGTATTAAGGCAGTTTGATCTTTAATTTTTAACAATAATGATTAATTACAAATTAGAAGTTTAAAAAAATCCATTATATAACAATATTCCAAAATAGCTTCTACACATTGCTACTATAACTATAAAAACAACAAGCTTATATTTTTACCCGACTGCCGAGGAAGGGTAATTAATGTCTTTCACGCGTATCTTGTGTGTATGTATGTATGTTTTCTTTAGTACCTGGTATCTTCCAAAGTGCTGGATGGATTTCTACTAAAGTAGGAATCTTTATATTCACCTTTGAACCCCAAGTGTCCTTAGATAGGTGTTTGAAATTAATTAAACGTAAGCAAAGCCTAAAAAACCGACTTCACCGCTTTATCTTCGGAACCTTGATCAGATTTAACGTATTAAACAGCTCCAGCATCGATACCATCAGGTGAGATGGTGGTCAAAAGTTTGCCTAACATGAATAAAAAAAATAGAAATTAAATTAATTGTTACATTGTTTGTATAAGTAATACTTACTTGTACAGCCAAAGCGAGCCTCTTCCTCTCCCCTCCTGATAATGACTTCAGTTTTGTTTTGGTACAGTTATTGATACCAAGCTCGCCTAGTAGCTGCTGTATTCGTCTCTGCCTTGCTTGCTTCATTGAGCGTCGGTCCATCATTAGTCTGGCCTGGTTGAAGAAATAATTTTGAATTGTATAGTTTGTACGATTTGGGAGTCTTCAAGTCTAGAGCCAACATGTCTCTTCTAGGTAAGCATCTTCGGCTGCATCATTGGTTTCCATCTGGTGAGATAGCGGTGAAGTTCTTGCCTATCAGGCATAAAAAATTGTATAGTTTAACAAATAAAATAGCTTTTTTTTTTTTTTTTTTTTTTCTTTTTATTTGGGTAAATAAACAATGCCACAATACAGTACATTTTAAAATAATAGATATCCACAGACTTAATAAATGTGTCACCAACAACATTTACCACAGTTTACTAAATAGTATATTTTTTAATTGAGTGCGTCAAGTGCATCGGAGCTATATAAGTTTTATAATGTCTCGTTTGAAAAACTTTTATAACTTCTAATTTGTAAAAACTTTATTGTTGTGATTGTGTTTGTGATCTGAATATTTCCGGCACCCACGACACAAGTCATCGAACTTAGTGTGGGCTGTGAGTGTGAAAGCGTCCTTTATGCTTATTGTGCTATAAAAATGACAATTAAGAAAATAAATCACATCTATGCCAGCGCCATAACAAAGATCGAAACTAACTGTTGAAGAGATACAAAAACGATGAACAATTTGTCTCACGTTTTTAACTGAGCAATTGCTTACGAACATTACAAGTTATTTAATGTAATGATGAACAATTTTACGCTCCATGAAGCATTACTGTGCAAAATATAAAAATAAACCTTAAATTACATCGTAACGAGTGCTTGATTGAAAAAATTGCTTATTATAATTTATTACAATATGCATTAGCTCATTATGATACAACTAGCGGTGTCCCGCGGCTCGCGTTGGTCAAGTTAAAAAGTAGCCTATGTTAATCCTAGGTATAAACTATGTACATTCCAATTTTCATCCATATCCGTTCAGCCGTCACAGCCTGATGAGGGAATAAACATACTTACACACAATCTTTCGGACTTATTATATTCCTAGCCGTGCCCCGCAGCTTTGTCCGCTATTATCAAGTTAATAAGTAGCCTATGTGTTAATCCTAGGTATAAGCTATGTACATTCCAAATTTCATCCAAATCCGTTCAGTCGTTACAGCGTGAAGAGGGAACAAACATACTTACACAGTAACACAAACTTTCCGATTTATAATATTAGTAGGATTCTTCCTGTGCGTGTGTAAGTGAATTAATTCCTCCTAAACAGCTGGACCTATTTGATGAATTTTGTGTGTGTGTTCAGGTGGTTTCAAGAATGGTTTTGATTCACAATTCAATTTTATAAATAATGTTTTTTATTTAATTAAGGGTCCACTAATTTATTATATAAATGTAAATAGTATACCTGCTCTTGTGTACGCGACCACAGATAACATACACAAAATTATCTAATCGATAGAGTTAAGCAAGATCTCAAGGTTAACTTGGGTGGTTTCAGGACTTTGTCCGTCTTGAGTTCGATTTCGACAGGAGCACTATTTGCGTTCCCAAGGGACATTTGTGCCGGGTACAATTGTGTGTGTAATATGTAAATGTTTCGGGCAGCCACAACACAAGTCTTTAAACTTAGTGTGTGGCTGTGAGTGTGAATGCGTTTGTTTGTATTTGTAAATTTAACACACTATAGGTTACTACTATAGGCAAAAATATAGAATCTTGGGTTTACTTTTTGTGTTGACTACATTATAATCTACTGTAAGTAATTATTTCAGTGTAGGTACATATTTAGATACTAACATAACTTTTTATTACGATAGAGCGTCCAAAATCCATTTTTGAAATGCACTACGCCCACAAAGCTTCTGTTCTGTATATATTTACATATTGTATATATTTACAAAGTGACTAAACATTATTATTTTCAAAACATTTGGCGATGTTAAGATTAGAATGGAGGTTAAATATTCATGTTTTTTATATTACATTTACACAACATGTATCAAATATCAAATAAATTGAAATTTACACCTCCCGGGTTTACGCTTGAATGATCAATGTAAGTATGTTAATTAAGGGACCACTCAAGTGTACCAAACCAAATATGCCCCGAAAGAAAGAGTAATTGAATCTAAAGATCAACCTTAACTCTGTGGTTTAAAGAAAACCAGTCTAACAGGATATGATGTAAGTATAAACACATATTTGGTTCGAAAGACTGACGTGCATCCAACATAATAATATGATTATACCCGTTTATACTAGTCGCTTGCTCCGATATACATAGAGAAACATTTTTGAGGTTAATCACATCGCAATCCTACTAATATTATAAATCCGAATGTTTACGTGTAAGTGCGCAAGTGTGGATGTACATGTGTAAGTATGTTTGTTCCCTCTTTACGATTTAGCGGCTGAATGGATTCGGATGAAATTTGGAATGTACATAGCGTATACCTAGGATTAACACATAGGCTACTTTTTAACTTATTCTACTAATATTATAAATCTGAAAGTTTGTGTGTAAGTGTGCAAGTATGTTTGTTCCTTCTTCACGCTTTAACGGCTTAACGGATTCGGATGAAATTTGGAATGTATGTATCTTATACCTAGGATTAACACATAGGCTACTTTTTAACTTATTGTACTTATATTATAAATCCGAAAGTTTGCGTGTAAGTGTGCAAGTATGTTTGTTTCCTCTTCGCGCTTTAACGGCTGAACGGATTTGGTTGAAATTTAGAATGTACATAGCTTATACCTAGGATTAAGACACAGGCGACTTTTAACTTGATAATAGCAGGCAAATCCGCGGGGCACGGCTAGTAACATTATAAAGACGAAAGTTTGTGTGTTTGTTTGTTTAACTTCTTTACACTCAAATGGCTGGACCAATTTTGATTAAATTTGATATATGAAACCTAGGTGAAGGTAGCTTACACCCTGGATTAACACATAGGCTAATTTTTATCCCGGAATTCCCGCGGTTCCGGGATTTACAAGGGGAAAAGACGGGCGCAGCTAGTTGCTTAACATTTTGTTAATATTCATTGATTGTTTTTTGTAAGTATTCATTGAATTTTGTCAAAGCGATAAGATATTGAACCATCCAATTTAAATTAGAGATCTCGTTTCGCTAGATAAAAAATTAGTAGATGCTTGACATACCTACTTAGTTATGTTTATTATAATACTTTGTGACATTTATCGAATTATCTATGATACGATTATAACAAGATAGTAGAAAACATTTGAATAACTTGTTGTTAGTTTATGACCTTTTGGATAGTGGCCTTGGTTATTTTCGGATTACGTAGGTAGAGAACGAATAAGTGGAAGGTATGCAGTTCTATTATAGATAATAATATACGGACAGCTGCAGGATCGTCGTTCAAGAGTCGATTTCACCAAGACAAGTTAACGCTCCGTTGCTTAAATCGTCGGTTAAGTTATCACTTTTATTTACTGCATTGGATTTAGACAGCTATTAAAATTGACTACGAGTATCTCGGGGTTGTCGTTAACCCGTGGTTGGTGAAATCGGACTTTAGATTGTAGAAATAGACGGAGCGTCTATCTTATCAAAATTTATCAACTAATCAAGTTTGCTACATCGAAATAATTTGCATACATAAAAAATATATATGATAAAATCTTAATTTTTTCTTACATTTTTGTGTTTTTATTATTTTTGCATCCTCTACCTAACTCGCGTATCTTTTTGTATAATTTACGATATCAATTAGCTACACTACATTCAGGTTATTATTTAAAATTTATTTATGTTTTTTCATATTTGTGCTGTCTCTAACTATACAAACATCGGAGACTTTTTAGATTAAGCTTTTTTTTTTTCATACTTGTAATATAGTTTTTTTTTTATACTAGATAGGCAGGCATTTGACCGCTATCTCACCTGATGGAAAGTGACGATGCGGCCAAAGATGGAACATGCTTGCCTAGAAGGTACCTATAATATATATATATATATAGGTAGTTTTAACATATAATTATTGCTTATACTATGAAATTTTTAGATATGTACTAAATGGTGTATTTTTAATGGCTTTCTTTTTTTTGCTATTTTTGTTTCATAATCATCATTACAGATAAGACGATCCGCTATCTACGGGCCAATTACCTATATTTCCTAAAACTAAACCAAAATTATATACATCTATACAGCAAAGATCCAAGTTACATTCAAGTCGTCGAGCTTATAGCTACCTCAAGTGCTTAAGCCCACAACCAGTGGGTAGTGTTCCCATCATGCTGACGGCATTGCCTCTCTGAATTGCAATGCTAATACGTTGAGCCAAATAAATACCAGCATTTTGATCACGTGTCACCTCAATCATATTTATTGTATTTGTTATGTTACAAATTGTTGCTGTGATACACTTTTAAATATTACAACATTTCCTTGACGCAATTAACTCTTTGGTATAAATATTGCTAAGAATAACAAACAAAACACAGCATAAAAAGGCAATGACGATCATGTAGTGGATTTTTATGTATACTTATACAAGTCCGAACGTCCGTTCGTCTGTCAGAGGCATTTAGAAAGAATGAAAGAAAGAAAACTAATTTATTTCGACACGTAGCGAAAATATAACATAATAATAATGAAACACTAATCAACTTATCTTTAAGAATGCCGAAATGGGTTTGCCTCAGCACAAAAGTCAAGTATACAACTCGACACCGATGTTCAGGCAAACCCGCAGTGATATTTAGGTGTGAGTAAACTTATTTACAAACATTTATCCAATAATACATTTAAGTAAATAAAAAAGATAATACCTATAACATATAATATACTTAAATTTAAAATAACTATAATACACACAGGAATACTTATTATATACACATTTATAACAAACAAAAAAGTTGAATAAAAAATAAATTACATATAAATACATATATATATATAATGAAGATAGAAGAAAATAAAGAGAAAAATAACAAAAATACTTCTATTATTAACTTTTGACACAAACGACTTTATAATATAGACTTATTTACAGCCAGTAACAGACAGCCAATTACATTTAAAGCTATTCGCATGTATGTATATATGTATATGCGAATAGCTTTAAATTCAGGGATGATAATAATAATATGTAAAGCTGTGGGCTAGGGTGAGAAACGGCAATTAAAATTAAACAAAATAAAGCATTAAAGGGGCACCTTACACGTAAACTCTACAAGGTTTATGCTATACTTATCTATACTAATATTATAAAGAGGTAAAGTTTGTTTGTTTGTTTGTTTGTTTGTTTGTATGTAAAAGGTAATCTCTGAAACTACTGATCCGATTCTGAAAATTCTTTCACCAATAGATAGCTACACTATCACTGAGTGCCATAGGCTATGTTTTGTCGGGATAGAAGTTAGTTATCAGTTCGAAATAATAATATTCGTAAGACAAGTCGGAGAAAAATTTGCTAACTTTCCGCTTTATCGGCGTACGCTGACTAAACGGTAAGACATAGTTGAATATAATGTATGGCAAAAATGTTGGCCTTCATGAGTTTTACAAAAAAGTCCGCGACAGCATATATCTAACATGTATGTATAGCTCAGAAAAAATACTTTTCTTTGTAAAAAATCTGAAAAAAAAGCGGCCTATGTTTAGTTGGCTTTTTGAGACATTCAGTATTAATCTTTATCAAAATAAACTATTTCATCGTCTTACGTAGTTCATGTAGATACATTTTGCTTTTTACTGCATATGATTCGGATAAATAGTCTATGAGAAATCGTGAAATTAGTTTCACGGGAGCCCGCCCGTGAACGGGACGGGTCAGAAATGTACAGAAACGTACCACGAATTCCTGCTCATTAAAAAATAGCGGCTTCTATTTCGTTGGCTTTTTTTAAGTATTTAATATTAGTCCTTATCAAAAAAACCTATTTCATCGGCTCACGTAGTTCACGTAGATTTAATTTGCTCTTTACTGCATATAATTTGGACCTATAGTCTAGGAGAAATCGTTAAGTTTATTTGAGGGTGAAAACGGTGGATCACAGAATGGAACAGTTACTGCGTAATCCGGCATACGTCTATGTTTTGAACCGACTAACATAAGAAGGGGGATATAAATTCGACTGTTTTTTTTTTGTTTAGTCTTATCATTGAACTTTGAACTGCTCGCTAGCGTAGTTAGGTGGGCGTTTGCCTTTAAAGCACCGGGTTTGATGCCCGCTGGGAACACAGGTGTTTTCCCACGGGAATTTGTGTTCCTGGTTTTGAGTATGTTGTGAATACTTTGTGAATCTTGGATGTTTACGGCCCCCCGATACAAGTCATTGAACTTAGTGTGGGGCTGTGAATGTGGAAGTGTGTTTATTTGTATATTTTTTAACCGGGCGACGCCGGGCGGGTCATCTTTTGAACTATCTACTCGCGTAAATGGGTACGCGTTTGCCTTCAAAGCAGCGGGATCGATTCGCGGTGGCAACAGAAGTTTTCTCCCTACGGGAAATTTGTGTTCCTGGTTTTTAATATGTTGTGAATCTTGGATGTTTACGGCCCCACGCTACAAGTCACTGAACTTAGTGTGGGGCTGTGAATGTGGAAGTGTTTATGTGTAGATTTTTTAACCGGGCGACGCAGGGTGGGGAATCTTTGAACTTTGAACTACCCACTGGCGTAGATGAGTGCGCGTTCGTCTTTAAAGCAGCGGGTTCGAATCTCGGTGGGAACACAATAACAAAAGTTTTTTCCCCACGGGCAGTTTATGTTTCTGGTTCTGGGTATGACGTGAATGTTGTGTGTGTGGTGTTAATTGTTTACGGCCCCACGACACAACTTATAGTACTTTTACAGTGGGGCTGTGAGTGAGAAAGCGTTTATATGTAAGCTTTTGTTTACCCGGGCAACGCCGGGCGGGTCAGCTAGTATTATATAAAATAAAGCTTACCATGAATTCCATATGTTCCGCCAACGTGAGGTCTTCAATAGCCAAGTCTTCTTGCGGCACAAATCCAGATATCCTGGCGATTAGGTCAGCACCAGCTAATCTTCCATTCAGCATCAGGTAGCCAGTCATGGCGCTCTTGTCGCGGCGGCTTATAGCAGCCAGGAGTGTGGTCTTTCCTGCACCACTAGTGAAGAAAAAATCTAGTTAGTTCTATGATCTGTACAAATACATGTGCCTATGCTAAACAATACAAAATTCTAGTTATTTCTATGATCTGTAAAAATACATGTGCCTATGCTAAACAATACAATATTCTAGTTAGTTCTATGATCTGTAAAATACATGTGCCTATGCTAAACAATACAAAATTCTAGTTAGTTCTATGATCTGTAAAATACATGTGCCTATGCTAAACAATACAAAATTCTAGTAAGTTCTATGATCTGTAAAATACATGTGCCTATGCTAAACAATACAAAATTCTAGTAAGTTCTATGATCTGTAAAATACATGTGCCTATGCTAAACAATACAAAATTCTAGTTATTTCTATGATCTGTAAAAATACATGTGCCTATGCTAAACAATACAATATTCTAGTTAGTTCTATGATCTGTAAAATACATGTGCCTATGCTAAACAATACAAAATTCTAGTTAGTTCTATGATCTGTAAAATACATGTGCCTATGCTAAACAATACAAAATTCTAGTTATTTCTATAATCTGTAAAAATACATGTGTCTATGCTAAATAATGCCAAATTCTAGTTAGTTCTATGATCTGTGAAAATACATGTATCTATGCTAAATAATACCGATTTCTAGTAAGTTATATTATCTGTAAAAGTACATGTACCTATGCTAAGCAATACAAAATTCTAGTTAGTTCTATGATCTGCAAAAATACATGTGCCCATGCTACACAATATAAAATTCTCTATTGGCACATTTTCATTTTCAAGATTTGTAGAACCGCTGCCTCTTGTTCTTGTCATAGTGTTGTGTTGAATGTGGCTTCGCAATCTTGTGCATTCAGCCAGTGTCTAGTAATAATATATTTCATGTTTATTTCTCATTAAAAGTCCTAGTCACAAGTCACAGTCAAAGGCAAGTAAAAGAGTCAAGGTCCATGTCATAGTCAAGTCATATCCTAGTAGTGTGGTAGACATTTTAATAGCATATAAAAAAAAAAAATTGTTGGAGTTTTGGAGCGAAGGCAAAAATCACGTTTTACAACTTTGTATGATTTGCCTACACTTATGCACGTTTACTAAATATTAGCGGTTAATAATCCACCATTACTACACATTAACACCCAAAGAATCACAGGTTTTGGAAAATTATACAAAATCAACGACGCCATTTTTTCACTTTCGCGGCAAAACATTGTGTGTCAACAGTCACACATTCTTGCATGTGTGACTGGTATAACACACACATAAATATTTACATTAGCAACTAAAAATCTAGTAGATACTACTTCAAACGAGATTTAAATAGAGGCTGTATACGAATCGCTACAAATTAATATGTTTATTATAAACTAGTTCCACAAAAAAAAATACGACATGAGAAAAAAGAGTGTCAGTTTCTCACCTAGAACGAAAACCAGCATACTTTACTTATGTATATCCCCTGTATCTAATTCTAATATCTGCTACACACTAGATGAATTTGGTCCGCGCGGACCGGCGTGCGGGGACGCGGGTGCGGTCGCTACCCGTGTGGCAGTGCGCCCGCGTCCCTGCACTCCAGCCAGCGCAAACCAAATTCGTCTAGTGTGTAGCAGATAATAATATTAGAATTAGACATAAATAAAAAAAAAATGTTATGCTATATTCCTTAATAGCTCATTACTTTAACAATAGGGGTAGAATTAGAAAGGCCAGGCAAGCATGCTACATCTTCGGCCGCATCATCACTTTCCATCAGGTGAGATAGTGGTCAAATTCAGCAAGCATTTGACCACTATCTCACCTGATGAAGCATAAAAAAACGGCTCTAAAACCCCCGTTTACTGTGTAGAAACGGACACCCTGTACGTAGGTATATAGTTATATATATATAGTACATATAGAATTATATACCATGCGTTATATCCTACTGTATGTTATGTATTGTTTATTATAAACTTTGTAAATGAGTATTGAAGTGCTTCGACCGAATCGTCACTTTCTATGAGGTGATATGGTGGTCAAATGCTTGCTCTAGCATTTAAATATTCATGCATATCTATCGCGACAAATATATCTTCTCTTCTTTATTTAATCTATCCATCTATATATATAAAAAAAACAATAGATGTTTGTTAGTCTCACAAAAACTCAAGAACGGCTAGACCGATTTGGCTGATTCTGTTTTTTGTTGCGTTCGTAATTATCAGGACAAGGTATGTCTGTAATTTTTTTTTTAATCCACCGGAAATTGCGCCCGGGCGAAACCGGGGCGGGTCGCTAGTAATTAATAAAATCATATTTATGTAGGTTGGTTATGATATGATAATTATATTAACTTGTTATGTTATAATCGAAATAAATGCTAATCAGATACTGATAGAGAATTCAAAGTACCTACTATAAATTGTCATTTTATAAAAATGTTTGAAATATATCTATCTATACATAAAAATTTCGTGTCACAGTGATTGTTATTATATTCCTCCGAAACGGCTGAAACAATTTTGATGAAATTTTATATTCATACTTGGTAGGTCTGAGAATATGTTGTTATAGAATAGGTCTATTTTCATTTTCAAAAAAAAAAAAATATTTTTCGGACAGATTTTTTTTTATGATTCAGCATTGAAAAATACATACAACCCTAAATTTTCACCCTTCTACGATCAACCCCTATTTTTTTTATTAACTAAAAAAATATTTCCTAGAAATAATGTATATTATGGCAAAACAACCGGGTCAGCTAGTATCCTTACTATCCTTACTAATCCTTACTAATATTATAAATCCGAAAGTAACTCTGTCTGTCTGTTACGCTTTCACGCTAAAACTATTGAACCGATTTAAACGAAATTTGGTACACAGATAGTCTAGAGCCTGAGAAAGGACATAGGCTACTTTTTAACCCCGAATTCTGGCTGGTCCGGGACTAACGCGGGCAAAGCCGCGGGGCGTAGCTAGTAATTAAATAAATATGAGTAATGATCCGGTATAATTATGTTATAGCTTATACATACATTTCTGAAGAGTTGACAAGTTGTATTTTTGTATGAACAATATCCAATAAGATTTTATATAGATAGATATCACTTTATTGAACACTAAATTACGATATATACATTCAATTTCAACGCTTATATTTTGGTTTTGGCTTGATCGATTTCGATAAAATTTATATGGGACACCTCTGAAGTATAATCTACCAAACAAAAAAAAACATCAAAATCGATTCATAATTGGCGGAGATATCGCGTAGCATACATGCAAAAAAAACGTACAATCGAATTGAGAACCTCCTTTTTTGAAGTCGCATGAAAAGAGAACTTAAGCTATGTGGTCAAGAGGCTTGCTTAAAGTGATCTGTTCCAGACAACCCAATCCAAAATAATAAAAAACCTATTTAAATAGAAACAGTGGTGCATACAGATTTTTGCAAAAACTTTCGTTTACAAATAGTAAATAATATACAAATATATTATATCTACATAAATCAAATTAATAATTTACATATCAATAATATATATAACATAATATAACCATATATAACCAAAAGACACGAATATAATATATAAAATTACATATTAATTGAACGTAAAAACCGTACCCAAAAAAAAGATGGTATGGTATTAAATACCATTAACGTGAAAGAGGTAAATTACTTTTTTACCGACTTCAAAAAAGGAGGAGGTACTATGTTCGACTGTATGTATCTTTTTTTATGTGTTTGTATATAATTTCTCCCCCATTTGTGGAACGATTCTTAAAATTATTTTTATGTTTTGTAGATTATACTTCAAAGGTGGTCCCATATAAATTTTATCGAAATCGATCAAGCCAAAACCAAAATATAAGCGGTGAAGTCGGTTTTTTTAACCTTTGCTTACGTTTAAATTATCTAAACTTAGCATTGCAAACGCATGTCGGGTACAGCTATTAATATAAAAATATCTGATTCTCACGAAAACTTTAAAAAACAAAATCATTGAGTGCGTTTTTGGAGGCCTTATTAAGACCTCCAAACATTTATATGTAGTTTTTAAATAAACAATGCATTTCTAAAATCCAATAATGTAGATTTTTTCGAAAATCCATTAGGTATTCAAAAATATAGTTTTGCAAGCGCATTCAACCTCTATTTGATGGTCACAGACAAACAAATATTATATGTCATATAAAATACAAGTAGGTATGGATAGTTAAAACAAATTGTAATCAGAGTATCATTCATAGCTGCTACACACTGGACGGATCCCTGAACGCTGTCCGTTCGAACCAAATACGTCCTTGCGCTAGCTAGTGTGTAGCTGCTACAAACATTAAAACAAAATTAACGCTCTTGCCTCCATGCCCTTTCTACCATCTAACAACAAGACAAACTGTCAAACGTCATCCATTTATAGTTGACATACCTCCAGATCACTCGAAGCGTTTCGCTTCTACGTTTATCATCCGTACAGCGAAGGAGTGGAACTCATTGCCTGCGTCTTTGTTCACTGACGGTACAATCTGGGTGTCTTCAAGTCTAGACTGAATAAAATACACCTTCTAAGCAAGCATGTTCCATCTTCGGCCGCCCTCATTGTCACGTTCCATCAGATGAGATAGCGGTCACATGCTTGCCTACAGCTGCTGCAAATTCTGTTTCATGATTTTAAATTATTATTTCTTTTATGAAATTGAACATATTTATCTACTACTCGGTCGTTTTCTTTTTATTGTAGTCATGTAATAAATGCGAAAGATAATATGTATGTTTTTTTTTAATGTGTTTAACAGACTAGACTAGCAAGTCGCTCGCTCGATAGTAAGCGTCACGCTTGCTCATTATAGTGCAGTACCACCCATAGTTTTAAATTTCGATTGAAAATCATGCGCGGCAAAGCACCCTGAAATATTTACCTCATTATATCCTGTAGTGGCTGAATGGAGTTTGATTAAAAGGAAATAAATCCATACAGAAATATAAAAGGAACTATTTCGTATAAAATATGAAACTAGTTAGTACTTATATCAATAAAAATATATACATACGTAGAGTTGAGATTCTCCAAAAATGTGTTAGACGATTAAAATGCACTTTATCTCGATGGTAATGACGGCTGAATGCCTTGGACAGAAAATATATTTGAATGCTTTGGCCTCAATTTGAACACGTGGCCATTACTGACGGAGGTTTCCGAATGGTTGATATGACTTGTTAAATTTTGTTAATTTGAAGATTATTTTGAGATTTTTTTTCTTTTAATATTGGCTTCGCAATCTTGTGCATTTAGCCAGTGTCAAGTATTATATATTTCAGGAGTATTTCATATTAAGAGTCCTAGTCAAAGTCAAGTAAAACAGTCAAGGTCCAGTTATAGTCAAGTCATGCCCTAGTAAAGTGGCAGAAACTTTACTAGAACTTCTATTGGAGTTTTGAAGCGAAAGCGAAAATCACGTTTTTTAACTTTGTATGATTTGCTTACAATTATGCACGTTTAAAGTATTTATGGTTAATAATCCACCATTATTATACATGAACACTCGAAGAATCAAAGGATTGGAAAATCATACAAAATCAACAACGCAATTTTTTCAATTTCGCGGCATATTATAACATCATTCATCTTTTAAGAACACGCTACGTTTCGGTCAGAGCACGATTGCCATTGTCATCACAGGCATTTATAGAGCGTATGCCGTAGCACATAGGAGCGCGGTAAAAGAAGTAAAAATATGGCATAGCTTTTTAAGATTTTCGTAAATTTCTCGAAAATAAAAAAAAATATATCAAATATTTTTCTAAGCCTTAAAGGCACACAAATTTCCTTTCTTGAAAAAAAACATGCATCTGCACATGAAATCGAAACCCAAACACGCTACTTAGGAGGCAGACTCGTAACCGACTACGCTATCGGGTAGTTGAAATCAAACCGTTTCTACAATAGTTTACTTTCCTGACAACATTACGATTGAAATAAGGTTAAAAGATCCTATTTAAAATAAATATTTAAGTTATCTCTTACCTTGATCCCATCAAAGCCACCAAGTTTCCTGACGTGACGTATCCGCTCACTGAAAAGAGATAATCCTACTATATTATTATAAACAAAAAAAAAACAACAAACGCATTCACACTCACAGCGCCACACTAACTTCAAAGACTTGTATTGTGGGTGCCGGAAAAATTCACATCACACACACATATTACACCCAGAACCAGAAGCACAAATATCCCTGCCGGGAATCGAACCCAGGACCCACGGCGCAGAGGGCGAACACCTGTCCACTGCGCCAACTGGGTCGTCAAATAAATCCGAAAGTATGGGTGTGAGTGTGAAGAGAGAACTTGCAGACTTGTGCAAGTTCCCTCTTCACGCTTAAACAGCTGGACGGATTTGGATGAAATTTGCAATGTAATCAGCTTATACCTAGGATTAACACATAGGTTTCTTTTTAACTTGATATTAGCAGACGAAGCCGCAGGGTACGGTTAGTTTTATTCTGAAAGCTTGTGTGTTTAAATAAGGCCTGTGTAATACTAGTCGTTCGCGCTCGTGAGATCTCGCGTCTGCAGTTTTCCTAGAAGAAAAACTTTTAAGGTTATGTAATTGCTTAAAGATTTTGTTTTTAGTTATATAATTGTTACATTTCTGTTTTTTTTCATGTACAGGATATAACAGATAACGTCCCCGTAAGACGTTAATAATAAGGAAAGGTTAATTTCGTCGCTACAGGCAGGACTCGAGTAGCTCAGCGGTTAGAGCAATAGGGCATGACACCCTATGGCCGCGGGTTCAAATCCCGCCTCAAGCGATAATTATTCCTTTCTAAATTTATCACTATAACAGATATACTTATTCGTAAGTATCCGCTCTAAATGTGAGGCCGATTTTGAAATAGACCCGGACAATATTGGTCTAAAACAGTGACTTTGGTGGCCTATCAAATTGATTTTTATTTAAAAAAATGGTATTGTACTCTACTTGTCAAGCTTTTTAAAGGGTAGAAAAATATTACAAATTATTTTGATCCCTACTTACGTGTATAGGACATTTGTAAGTTTCCAGATAGCTAGATGATTAACCTATCCAACCATGGCAAGTGATGTTGTGATCGATGAAGGTAAATATACTAGCTCTTAGGACTCTTAGGCTCTAGGACTAGCTCAAAAATAGCTGCTAGAACATCTTTGTTAGTGAAGTATTGTAAGGTCTATCTGTAGTAAAGTTAAAAATCTATTTGTAATATTGAACTACCTTGTTTAAAGTTAACATTCTCGGTAGCTCATGGATTCTCCACATGCTTCTATTCCGGTTTATTAAAGTTCGGTGACGCAAGAACTTCTAACGTGTCGAAATAGTTTCGGGCAGAAACTTGTCCAGCTGTTTAGAAATGGAAATTCGACATTATCTTTACGATCAAATAGAAATAACTACTGACAAATTTAATATCAGTGGTTTTTGTATATTCTGTCTATGCGGAGTATCAGAGTATTCTGCCTATGGCCGAGTAAAATTAAAATAGAAGAGATAATTAGAAAAAGTACGAATTTTCAAAACAAAATTAATAACGGGCTAATTTTCTGAGACTATGTGTACAAAAAAAAACAGAGGAAATTAGAAAAAAACATCCATCTGCAAATCTAGGTCAAACATACTCGTTCTAACATGTTCTAATAATAAATACAATGATTCATTTATTAAACAAAACTGTTTTTTAGTGGTAGGATTTTTTTTTACTGCTAAATAGGCAAGCATTTGACCACTATCTCAACTGATAGAAAGTGATGAAACGGCCGAAGATGTGACATGCTTGCCCAGAAGATACCTATTCACTCTTGATTTCAAGTCTCCCAGATTATACCCCTCGGGGAACAATGACGCAGGCAACGAATTCCACTCATTCACTGTACGGATGATGAAAGTAGGGCAAACCGCTTCAAACGAACTGGAGGTATGTCAACCATAAATTGATGACGTTTGACAGTTTGTCTGGTTTTTAGATGGTAAAAGGGGCATGGTGGAATTAACTCATGTATTTCCTGCGCACACTACCCAAAATACAAACGATAGAATAGGTACCTCAAGTATAAAAATGTTAGTAAGGCTCAGTATTGCTTTATGCAAAAAATTTTATGTATTTTTGGCTCAAATTAGTGACATATATTTGATAAAATATAATTTATCTTCGCAGATGCTACGAGCTACGTAAGCTACGATCTGCTACGACATGGCATTCAATTGCAACTAGTATTGAATAGACAATACATATGTAGAGATCTTTAGATACATTTTCTAAAATGCCACACAAAATTTTATACACTTTCACACTTACAGCCTCCACATCCACAATCAGTTTGAAGAATTGTATCGTGGGTTTCGGAAACATTCACATTCATACCGAGAACCAGAATCACAAACTTCCCTTGTGGATAATTTGCTATTTTCTTTTCATAACTTACTAACTCTCTACGTGAGCCGATTTCGAAAAATTTTTTTTAGTCTGAATGATGTTGTTTTCTAATTGGTCCCATTTAAATTTGATCAAGATCTGATCAGTAGTTCTTGAAATATCGTCAATAATGTCTATTTTGTGACGAATAATGCGTACTTTGACGATGTTCTCGTTTACCCGACTTCAAAAGTTACCTCATAACTTCTTTCGTTGTGAACCGATTTTGATGGTTCTTTTTTTATTTGAGAGCTGATGCTTTTCATGTGGTCCTATTTGATCAAGGTTTGATCTCTAGTTTTTGAGTAATAGTCAATAATGCGTGTTTATACATTAAATCTGACCAATTTTCCGAAGATAAAGCGTGAAGTAGGTTTTTTAAGTTTTGCTTGCGTTTAATTATCATCTCTAAAAACTGAACCAATGACTTTCGGAGAGTGGAGACCAATTCAACTACTTTATTTTTAAAGGACTACAAAAAAGAGGAGGTTCTCAATTCGACTGTATTTTATTTACTTTTTTTCTATGTGTTTACCCTATAACTTCTTTTTAAGAGAACCGATTTTGATGATTCTTTTTTATTTGAAAGCTGCTTCTTCCCATGTAGTCATATTTAATTTGATCAAGATCTGACCAGTAGTTTTTGAGTAATTCTAAATAATGCGTATTTAATTAATTTAATCTGATCAAGGGTACCGAAGATGAAGCGGAGAAATCGGTTTTTTAAACTTTGCTTGCGTTTAAATAGTGCAATAGATATATTCGTTTGTATATTGTAACAAACGTACATACATATGCTGCATCTTTTTTTCATGACCGTAGATGAATTATATTCAGTCTATTTACAGTCTATAACAGTATGGAACTTCTTTCATGCACGTTAAAATTAATTTAATGTTGCTAATTGCAATTTGCAATACGCATGAAAGCTGTTCCTGTTGTACTGAAATGTACAGTATCGAAGAGATCATATCCGACATTATAGTCTTAATTTGCAATGAAACGATGAATGAACGTTAAAACTATTTGCATTACACTAGTTTTATCAAAATTAAATGCCATGAAAACAATTTCATGCCACTAATTTTGAATTGTAAAATAGGCTTGAAACTACTTTATTGTTCTTAAACTTCCCGTTGGCTCAGTTGAGTGAGCGTTCGCCTTCTAAGCAAGGGTATCGGTTTCGAATCCTGGCGGGAAAACAAGTTTTTCCCCAGGGAAATTTGTGTTTCTTGTTCTAGTTGTGATTGTGTGTGTGTGTGTGATGTGAATGTTTTCGTTTATGTTCAGCTATACAGTGCGTTACAATATATTTGAGTAGGTGCTAAGAAACTGACCTCCATTTAGAACTCTGACTTCCTCGTAAGTCGGCGACCGCCATATGCTGGTCTGTGTTTTCTTCTTTCTGTACACTGAGAGGTCCTTCCACGCAAGGGTCAAGTTTTCTGGTCCATCACCCATGATGCCCATCTCATCATCTTCCCATTTCACAATGGCGCCAGTGAGGACATTCCGAGTCGGAAGCTTGAGGTTCACGTGGTCCTTCATTGTGGTGTTACGTCATTTGTGCTGGAACAAGGAAAAAATACGTTACTCTTTTCGAATTCCTTGGCAAAATTACTAAAACCGTTGAATACGTCAAATTTCTTGTACTCAACAAAATTATCGAAAACGATAGGTAAGCATTTTGACGCTATCCCGAAAGTAATGATGAGGTATCTATAATTATGTTAAGGGTATCTATAATTAGTAAAGAAAAAAACTTTCAAAGCAAGATTTTGGTTTGCGAAGAAATCTGAAGATCAGAAATGCATAGGCACCATTAGTATTGTATATATTACTAGCCGTGCCAAGCGGCTTCGCCCGCTATTATCAAGTTAAAAAGTAGCCTTTGTGTTAATCCTAGGTATAATCTATACGTACATTCCAAATTTCATCCAAATCCGTTCAGCCGTTAATGCGTGAAGAGGGAACAAACATACTTACACACTTATACACAAACTTTCGGATTTATAATTTTAGTATACTAGGTATAATCTATGTACATTCCAAATTTCATCCAAATCCGTTCAGCTGTTAAAGCGTTAAGAGGGAACAAACATACATACACACAAAAAAGCGGATTTATAATATTAGTATATATATTAGTAAGATTAGTAGGAAGTAGGTAAAGATTAAATAATGAGAAATAGGTCATCATTCGCCCGTGAATATTTTTACCACAGGTAAGGATGATAAGGGATTTTATACCACTGTAGGTGCTCAAATACATAACTACGGTTTTTTTTGCTCTGTAAACTTATATGCATTTAGCCAGAATCAAATCATAAATATTTTTTAAGTATTTCATAAAACCAGTCCTGTTCACCAGGCACAGTCAAAGTCAAGTAAGGGAGTCATGGTCCGGTCACAGTCAAGTCATGCCCTAGTAAAGTGGTAAAAACTATACTAGAACTGCTATTGGAGTTTTGGAAAGAAAAAATAAATCGTTTTTTCTCTATCTTTGTTTGATTTGCCTACACTCATACACAATAAAGAACTATTAACGGTCAATAATCCCCCATTATTACACATGAACACTTGAAGAAACACAAGTTTTGGAAAATAATACGAATAGACAACGAAATTTTTTCGCTTTCGCGCCAAAAAACCGTAACCACGTTCACAAAGATGCACAAATGCGGTCTTATCGTTTAAAGCGATTTCTTCCAGACAACCAAAAGGAGATGATAAAAATTACAAACAGGGATGGTGGTGTACCTCAACACTCATTTAAATAAATGTACTTACACATGTTAGGTACATAACATACCTACAAAAAACCTACATAAATAATAATGTATTATAAACATATTTACGCATATATATGACTAATAAAGGATAATTTCTGGGGTCTCACTATTTCGTTACTTTTGAAAAGATCTCTGTTTCTTAAATAACACTTTCCTGCTATCCTACTAATATTATAAATCTGGAAGGTCGTGTGTAAGTATGTTTATTCCCTCTTCACGCTTTAACGGCTGAAGGGATTTGGATGAAATTTGGAATGTACATAGCTTATACCTAGGATTAACATAGAGGCTACTTTTAACTTTATAATAGCGGGCGAAGCCGCGGGGCGGCTAGTAATTAACTATGGCACTAGAACTTCACCCGATATCGGGAAATGAGTTACCTAAGAGTCGTAATCAGCCGTAGTCTCGTAGACCGTGTTTTAGGACGCATGAATGGTTCCTAGGCTTGACATGTTCTGCCTGTCTAGGTCCGATTACCATTGCATGTTGATGGAATCATGCGTAACTGCAGTAATATATATTTGCGTTCATTGAGATGAGAAATGAGACCATACCGATAGCCCAGTTGTATGAATGTTATTTTTACTGACACTAGCGACAGTCATGTCAATACCGATATTATGTGCACAATTAACATCGCACACACAAACAAACACACTCCCTTACACACTCTATTTGGATACCTCAAATGCAAAATAAAAAATATATAAAATACATCGTAACAGTAGGTTTCCACGGCCTTGAGCCTAGTGTGGGGCCACAGTGTTTAGAACTAATTTTAATAAAGCTACCAAACGCTAATAAATTCATAATCATAATAATATGTCACATGAAATCGTTACATATTTAATGTTAGTAAATTATAAGTGAAATTCGCATATTTAACAAAAATGTTCTTATGTTATTAATTATGATGAATAAATAATCTTTAAATGTATTTTTGTATAATTTTGCGCAGTCCACGTCTATATGCAAGTTTTTAAGCTACCATGGTCACTTGCACTATAAATGTTTAAAAACAAACGAAATACCTACATGGTACATGTCTCTCTAGTTGACTTGTGTGCCACAGCACTTGGTCCGTCCGTCTGTCAGAAGCATTTAGCGCCTAAACCATACAAGTGGATAACTTCAAACTCTTTGTGAATGTGTAAAGTTGTGACCCAAAGCAAAAAATGGCAAATAAAATCGTTTAAATGATAAAATTGAGAGAGCATACGTTTAAACAAAATATGTTGGAGAACAACAACATGGTAGGATAGCAAAATCACTGTTGTAGACCTAATTTTAAAATCAAGTCAACAAACAAACAAATAAACGTATTCACATTCACAGCCCCACACTAAGTTCAAAGACTTGTATCGTAGAGGCAGGAAACATTCACATCACACACACATTACTTCCAGAACCAGAAGCACAAATATTCCTTGACACCTGTCCACTGCACCAACTGAGTCGTCAACAGTTCTATGTATTAAAAAATTTTTAGAAATCACAGGCAGGTCACCTTCTCTAAGTACCTAAGTTCACATTCGGTACCAGATATAGAAAGTAACATTTCTATCAACATAAATTTTGCCAGATTTTCACCGAGACATACAATAGTCATAATATCACAGCAGTTCTTTGTCCATTCTTGAGCTTATTGCCTTTAGATGATTTGATTCGGTAATGGTGATGAGCGCTGAGCGTTACGAAATAGTATCCACTTCCTGTCCCGCCGACTGGTCAATTGGTACAATTGGTGGTTTGATGGTGCCGATTTGATATTACTTTTAGGTTTGATGTGAATGAGACGTTAATGACATTTCTTTTTTCCAAAGCTTATTATATTTTCCTTATTACGCACGTTTAACGTCAACCTAGTTTATATAGTTAGTAAATCTAGTTTTTGAAATAGACCTCAAAACTAAAGTGGTCATATATTTTCTGCCCGTGGTTTAACTGCGTCATCCAACTGGTACCAGCAGTACCTCGGGTAATTTCATCTTCATTAGTTCAGCAAAACCTAGTTGGTTCTACAGTTAGTACCTACAACAGATTTGCTGATCCACATAATTGTTATTTTAAATCGTAAAAAAAATCTACTCTCTTTTTTACGATACGTTCTAATTATTCATATTTATTTAAACATATTTATAAAAAAAAAAAATTGATCTATTTGTGAATTTAAACCATTCTAAAATCCATCCGAATACACAAAAAATTCATCAAAATCGGTCCAACCGTTTAGAAGGAGTTCAGTCACATACGTACAGAAGAATTATATATATAAAGATGTGTATTTGAAGTTATCATTTGATTGAGTTTAGAAACGGCTTAGTTTTAAGCAATCACCAGATATAATTAAATATAACGCCCAAAAAATCGTAAGTACTTACCAGAATTTAATCCCCATTTTAATATGAAATTATCACCAATAAACGTAAAGTTTGCTAACCTAAAAAAGCAAGTATCTTCAGAATAATCGCTGAGCTACCCAAAAAGGCCACGCATGCATCAAATATGTACTCGCATTTTATTTTAAAATTTCATCCAAATATGTTACTATAAATCATTTTTTTCGTTTTATAAATATTTTTGTATTTATTATTAAAAAAAAATAACCTTAACCTACTGTTATCCGATAATATTTTTGGTGGCCATCTAAATTATACCCCAAGTTAAAAATTGGTGCACGCGTGGCCTTTTTGGGTTATGAAAAGTTTTTGTAGTGCAGGCATGACTTAAATAGCCCGAAAGATTTCGGTACAGGTTTCATTTATTTGTACATATTATATTTTTTTAGATAAGGCTGTTTAGGGCAACGATTGATTTTTTGATGGTCATTAATTTTAATCCCTTTAGAAACTATGAACCTCAGGCAGACGGGGTAAACTTAGATACCTCGCTCCTACTACAGTTCTCGTTAACTGCTCACTCAGACTGTATTTCCGTACAGGGTAGCTAGGCAAGCATGACAAAATAGACCTGAGCATTGTTAAATTTGCAGCTAATGCAGGCAAAATAATTATAAGAAATATTTACAAATACTCGAACACTTTGTAAGTACATTTATTCAAATAAGTGTTGAGGCACACCACCATCCCTGTTAATATTTTTAACAACTCCCTTTGGTTTTCTGGGAAAAATCGATTTGAGCGATAGCATCGCTCTTAGTGCTCCTATTTTATATTTAAGATTTCTTGTAAGTGCTGTCTTTTGGTGTGCAAATAAATAATTTATCTATCTATATACACTGGGAATTATTACATAGAATTATTTATCATACTGCTCATAAGTATTGAAAGCCGGGAAGTAACAGAGAAACTGTTAAAGTTGCGGTGACGAGGTCGTCCGCTTTCCACACATGTGTAACGTTACCGGTGGTGTCGTGTTTCAGTTGGGTCACCGGCACTCACCGCACGCCTAGCGTTATCAGGGATTTATGGATGGTCAATATTGATTTGAGGGGTTCCATGATTCCCTGGAGCGATAAGGGACTCGTCGATTCTAAATTCAATATTCGAATTGTGAATTCGAAGACACGATAGCATAGACTACTAAATGAAGCCGAAGCTGGGTAGTTAAATAGGAGAGTTGATTGGGACGCGTCAACATAGATATCTCGCTTAGCTCGGTCAATTAAACATAAATATTCGAACGCATCGATCGCATTCGCACTCACAGCCCACACTAAGTTCAAAGATTTGTACATGGGTGCCAGAAACATTTACATATCACACACTCACATAATCACACTCAGAACCAAAAGCACAAATGTCCCTTGGTAAGGCAAATTAAGTTCCTGTTGGGAATCGAACCCGATAGAAGACCCCCTACTTGAATACGAACGCGCACCCAACTAAATCAACGGGCAGTTCCAATATTATTTTAAGTTCTCACTTCATAAATAAATGATTGATCGGATCTCGTAAGATTAATAGATACATACCTACTTGCTACTCCTACTTGCTGTTTAAGTTCCTTAACTAACACTTACGTAAATAACAAAATTTAAATGATATTAAAATTTTGTTTACTTGGTTTTCCGAACCTAGTAATGCATATTAAACCTATTTGAAAGAAGCTCCTCGATAAAATATCAAGCTATGAGCTTTGTAAGCTCTCAACCGAGTTTTGCCGCTAAAGTGAAAAAATGGCGTTATTGATTTTGTATAACTTTCTAAAGCCTGTGATTCTTCGAAGGAGTGTAATTATGGTGGATTATTAACCGTTAATACTTAGTAAACGTGGCAAATTATACCAAGTTGAAAAACGTGATTTGACAAAACTCCAATACAAGTTCTAGTAAAGTTTCTACCACTTTACTAGGGCATGACTTGACTATGACTGAACCTTGACTCTTTTACTTGACTTTGACTGTGATTTGTGATTAGGACATTATATATGATATACACTTAAGATATATCATAACTTGATACTGGTTAAAAGCACAAGATTGCGCAGCCAAAATAGAAGAAATAAAAAAGCTCTCAACGATTTCGTTACGATTTTTGAAAATGTCGTTCTTGTCGTAACCCCATAGAACAACGTCTTGCTGTGAATGCAGATCCGAAATTAAACAATTATATACAATAAAAGAAAAGTTTTCTTCAATGTAAAAGTGTGAAAATTTGCGATATCCTTTAAATTTTTAGTATTAGATTTCTTTGCAAGGATCTATTCTTATCAGCAAAAAATCCAATGGTTCAATATTACAGTTCGTTCTTTTTATTAATCATTTGGACTTATTTCCGTCAAAAGTAAAAGATTAAAAAAAATAACGAAATATTCAGTTATTGTTTCCTTTTTAATCGAGGACATGACTTCTTTCACGACTTTTCTCTAACACTCGTGGTTACGGACTTGGCCAACACGGCCATTCTCCAAAAACCACCCTGTATGCTGACCCTCAAATATTTAAGTAATTAAACCAAATCAGCTAATTAATCAATGAACGTCACCGCTTTCACTGCAAGTGTTCACCTGTCCTAGGCCGGATTAGGGCCGGTTTGACGTTTTTTAAGCAAGTTATTTGATACCTTTTTTATAGAGGCCATTCACGTTACGATAAGACTTCGGATTTTTGTATTCTCTTACCGAGGCACGTCATGCATACCATAACTTGTTTCTCTTTTCATGAAACTAAAAAGTAAATCAAGTTTTTAATCTGTTATTTAAATCTATATGTATTTATTTTCAACAGACTTCAAAATAGGAGGTTCTCAATTCGACTGTATGTTTTTTTTATGTATGTTACGCGATATCATCGCCAATTATGGATCGATTTTGACGGTTTTTTTGTTTGGTAGAGTATAGTGCAAAGGTATGAGGTAACACAAATAAAAAAAACATTCGACTTGAGTACCTTCCTCTTTTTTGTGAAGTCGGTAGAAAGACATTTAAATAAGATAGTAATGTTTTAGTTCGGTGAAATTCTATTGTTTTAAGGACACAAAAAAATAAGTACCTAACCTATATTTTTTTCTCATGCATGTATATTTCCTATAACTCGAGGCCTCCTTCTATTCCAATGAGTTTCATCTCAACATTGAACCGACCACAATTGAAAATGAGGCCAGCTCGGTTAATAGGTACCATGTGGTTTGAGTACTTTCTGTATCTACTTCACATGCGTGTACAATACATTTTACAAATTATTACATATTATAATTTGTTATTTAAAAAAAGTATGGACGATGCTTTTGCAAATATATTTAAAATATTGTTTAATGTTATTTTAGTAATAATATAATATAGTAATATATATAGTTAATAATATATATTTTTTTTTTGTTTGCGACAATGCTTTTGCTAATAACTAATAATGTTATGTCTAAAGAGAACAATAAAGATATACATGTTAATAAATTATTGCAAACGTTCAAAATTATAATGTCGTAATAAATAACGGCAACATTGCCAATCCCGCAACTAAACATATTTCATCGTCGACCGCATCGTCGCTTACCACCAGGTGAGATAGTGTAGTCAAATGCTTGACTATCTTGAATAAAAAAAATGTGAAAGTATTTGGATGGTGAGATGGTTGTATGTCCGAATGTTTTAATCACGCCATATTTACAACAACAAATGCATCCACACTCACAGCCGGTGGTCCCGGATACATTCACACACAAATACGGTGTTCCGGCAGTTATCCTTGAGAGCCTGCGTATTCCAGGTCTAGTGTGTTTACCAGCTTCGATCACATCGTCACTTACCATCAGGTGAGATAGTGGTCAAACACTAGCGTGTCAGAAAAAAAAAAATAAAAAAAAATAATGTGATATATCCAAATGCCTTGGAATTAGTATATATTTATTATTCATAGTACTGGTACGCCGTTTGTAAGAAAGCCGGTTAAGGTATATCTTATACTTATTATAAGGTATTATGTGTAAGTTTCCTTATCTATCCCACTAAGAAGGTCATTGCATACACCATATCATTATACGTTGACGACATGGTGCAAAATATCATCAAAGAATGGTGACAAATCATGGTGACAAAGAATCATCTAGTAGCTTTGTTTCACAGAACATCAGTATGAGACCCCATATATAACAAAACTAGCCGTGCCCCGCGGCTTCGCCCGCTATTATCACGTTAAAAAGAGGCCTATGTGTTAATCCTAGATATAAGCTATGTACATTCCAAATATCATCCAAATCCGTTAAAGCGTGAAGAGGAAACAAGCATAATTACACACTTGCACACTTACCTTTCGGATTTATAATATTAGTAGGATTATTAGGATAAATTAATCTCCTTAAAATAATTTTCCTTAATTAAAGACGATTATGTTAAATAATGTATAATTTAAAATATCTACGTGATAAATATATCATTTATACACTATCATATACGCTAAAGCATTTTCATCGCTACATATATACGAGAAAGCAACAAAGCTCTACCAACACGTCCGCTTACTGTTTTTAAATAACCGATAACTTAACAAAGACTTACCTATAAAAAAGGTATTAAGTTAAATCCGCAGATAACACGTATATCACTGCACTTGAAGAAACTTATGCACTATTATTATTTGAGCGAACGTTTCTAAGTTACGGAGCGTGCGGTGCTCTGAAGCCTCAGTTCACGACTGACTCTTCTCTTCGCAAATAGAAAACTAGTTTTACATTAATTAGAGCTATGGCATCTTTTTAATGGTATTTTAGTGAATTCTTTAATGTATCATTGAGTATTGTATAATGTTAAGCAATTCCTAAATTCGTTTTTAATGAACTAACGTCACGCTTAGCAAGAAAGCTGTTGCATGACGTTGAGTGCAAACTTTTTTTTTAATTATTATGATACTAACCGGCTGTTAATCGCGTTATATAGTGTGTCGAAATACTCCGACCAGTTTCGAGCGTATATGACGCTCTTCATCTGGTATGGGAGTTAACAAAGCGGCCGATCCCGACGCCCTAACCGCGCGCAACTTTTTTTTAATCTTCGATTGGCAAGCATTTGACCACTATCTCACCTGATGGAAAGTGAAAATGCGGCCGAAGATGTGGCATGATTGCCTAGAAGATACCTATTCACTCTTGACTTGACTCTTAATACAATATCCTGGGAGTCTTCAAGTCTAGAGTATCTTCTAGGCAAGCATGTTACAACTTTGGCCGCTTCATCACTTTCCATCAGATGAGATAGTGTTCAAATGCTTGCCTATATTTAAGAAAAAATGTGTGCACAAATGACAATATTTTACGTAGAGATATCACACTAACATTATAAAAGCAAAAGTGAAAAAGTGTTTGTATATTTGTTACTTCTTCACGCTCAAACGGCTGGACCAATTTTGATGAAATTTGGTATCGAGGTAGCTGACACCCTGAATTAACACATAGGCTACTTTACATCTCAAAATTCCCGCGGGTCCGGGATTTACGCGGCGAGCAGCTATAGTTTCGAATAAAACAGTGAACTTATAAAGCTAACAACTAAGCTTGAAAGTTATAACTTAGTATTTAACAAATCTAGTTTTTTTTTTATTATTCTCGATAGGCATGCATTTGACCACTATCTCACCTGATTGAAAGTGACGAGTGATCTAGATAGGTAAACATATTTTGATGCTACGACAACGTAGAGTCATAAATATGTATACTTACATAGAGCTAGATATCTATGTTTTTGTAGCATTTGCCATGCTAGATAGAAAATAGTAGTATAATAAGTTTAGAAACTACAACTCGCTGGCGTAGTTGGTTTATTACCTGCTTTCTACGCTGCGGATGCAGGGTTCCATTTTTTTTAATACTAAACTAGCCGTGTCTCGCAGCTTCACCCGCTGTTATCAAGTTAAAAGTAACCTATGTGTTAATCCTAGGTATAATCTATGTACATTCCAAATTACATTCAAATCAGTTCAGCCGTTAAAGCGTGCAAGCATTTGACCACTATCTCACCTGATCGAAAGTGATGATGCGGTCGAAGATGTGTGTTGCTTGCCTAGAACATACCTATTCACTCTTGACTTGAAGACTCAATTAATTCCACTCCTTCGCTGTACGGATGATCAACGTAGAAACAAATTTCAATATCTGGTGAAAATACACATTTTCTCCCCAAAGGAAATTATGTGGTGGTAATGGTAAGCGTCACGCTTGCCCGTACCAGTGCCTATAGTTTTGAACTTATATAGTTCGAACTCTTGCGCGGCAAAGTGCTTCAAAGCACTGCTCACCCTTAGATATAAAATGTTAAATCTCTTTTAATTCCACTGGAAACATAGCCCTTCAATCTGGAATACAGTAATGTACACTACTGCTTGGCGGCTGAATGTCTGATACTGGTGAGGTACTGCCCCAGGCGGACTATGCAAAACAGTCCTATCACTACTATACTCGTAGCTATAACACGTAGGTACCTAAATACTTACATATAGGGAATATTATGTTTTTATGCTTTTAATCGATTGTTTACATTAATACATTAGCGAAATCAAATGTTCATTCGTAAATAACATTACATTTCATATCGAAATAATTATTTGATAATGCGAGCATGTTTGAGCAATTTTAAACGCAGCCATTTTGGCGTTCTTTCTGTGACATCACAATTTCATCAAGCCTGTCGTTAAGGTTAATTGGCCAATCGTTGACATCAAAAATGTAAAAAATGACGTCACTAATCAGTAGCCAATAGCGTGCATTTAGCTATTTTGAATTTCCCGTGCATATTTAAACATAAACATAAACGCCTTCACACTCACAGCCCCACACTAAGTTCGATGACTTGTGTCATGGGTGCCGGAAACATTCACATCACACACACACAAACACAACCAGAACCAGAAACACAAATTTTCCTTGGGGAGAAAAGTTAAAGATGTGAAAGCGTTTATCTCTAAATAGCTAAGTATCACACTAATGTTATAAATTCAAAAGTTTTAATGTGTAAGTACCTACAGGATACTTATCTTATACCCAGGATTAAAACATAAGTTTATTTTTAACTTTTTAATAATTGCGGGCAAAGCCGCGGGGCACGTCCATAATTTTGTTTTTACGTTCGCAGAATAGCTAAAATGCGTGGCGTGTTTATTTGGAAGTAATTTTCATTAAAAATGAAAAATGTGATATCTTCAATGATGAAAGTAAAAATAGATCATGTACCTACGTTTAGTAAACAATTATCATTTCAGTACTATATCCATCAGTTATGCCCTCTCTATTTAATATTAATTAGGTAAGTAGTCGAAACGAATCACAAAATAAATATATATAATATAATGAGTTATTATTTATTTTGACTACGTATATTTTAATAAAACTTATTAACGAGTTGTGACAACTCTATTGAGGTAAAACATTTAACGAATTAAGGCAAAATAAGTTCAACCAAATATTAATGAGTAAAAACTATCCATGGCCATATCGAATATTTTTCTTTAATTTTAACAAAGTAGGTTTTAACTTTTTCTTAAATTTAGCACTGTCTGTCGCTTGTCATAAATTTTCCTTCGTTTATCGTTATTCGTTTGTTTTGATGTGGAAACCGATAATTTTCGACGTTGAGTGCATCGTTTGCAACAAATCGTTGCAAAAGATTGGACACAATTCCCATAATCACAGAGAAATGGGTAAAACTGTTAACAGTAACAACAATCGCCGTTTGAGAACGCCCAATTGGTCTTTTGACGAGAAGCAGTACCTTCTAGAGTTGATCAAGGCTCGAAAGGAGGTTGTGGTTACCAAGAGCAACAACGGGCCGAATTATTCGGAAGAAAAAGATACCGCCTGGAACGAGATATTGCGAGAGTTAGCTGTGAAGTTCGGCTCAAAATTTAACGTTAGTTCCATCAAGAAAGTCAAGACTCAGTGGCAAAATATGAAACGTATTGCTCGTGAAGAGATTACCGCGAATGGGGCGACTGTATACAAGCTTACAAAACAATCACTTGAGGTTTGTGACATTCTGGACATGATTAAGGATGGTGTACTGAAAATGGAACAAGAATATCAAAATTTGGGTGACTCGTCCGTGACCACTGATGTTGAGATTAAAACCGAACGGATTGACGAGTAAGTTAGCCATTTAATTAATCTGTTAAATCTAGACGGCAACGATTGTAAATGTAGTTAGCTTAGGTTATTTTGAAGGTTACTTTTAGCTAGTCACCATTTTGTTACGGACTTAATCTTGTGACGTCATTGTGCAGTTAGGCCTTATAGCTTTTAACTGACGCGCACCACGGGTACGCAAGTCATTAATACAAAGGAAGCAAAAAATTCAACAATATTTAACAATATTTCACAGCTTGCTAGACTACTCGTAGGCATATGTACTAAGAAAATGTTATTTAAATCCTGGGATGACATAAGTAGCTGTCGAACATACAATCATGCTATTATATTTTTACTAGGTTTGTAATTAAATACTAGATACTAATAATATTGGCCCTTACTCTGATATATTTTAAAGAATCTCTGTGTTACTAAACTCTAAATTATTACTAAATAAGCTACTTAAGTACATGTAAATATTACGCCTGATTGAAAACGTATTCGAGTAACTAGTTCAGTGTGCTCATATTTATGAGAACCAAGTTATATAGTTTACTAGCCGTGCCCCGCGGCTACGCCCGCTATTATCAAGTTAAAAAGTAGCCTATGTGTTAATCCTAGGTATAATCTATGTACATTCCAAATTTCATCAAAATCCGTTCAGCCGTTAAAGCGTGAAGAGGGAACAAACATACTTACACACTTACACACAAACTTTCGGATTTATAATATTAGTAGGATTGTTTTGTATTGTAACTACTTTAATAGGACTTTAAAGAAGTCCAACATCACCTCGCTTGTCGAGTTTCACCTCTCCGTCCTTTTAGTCCGTATGTATAAATTTTCGAAACTTATAAACCGCTTGTAATGCACAATGTTAATACATATATACATAGTATATCGTTGAATTCATCTCAATTCTGCAGAAGGCTAGGGTTTTTTTGTAAATTGTAAATGTAAATTTAATAAAATGGCATCCCTTATGTTGTAAAGCAGCGACAAAAAATATAATTAGTCAATTGTTATTATGGGTATCGAACGAATTAGCTCCAATATACCATTTCAAAATATATAGGTAAAATAACACATAGTAAAGTATAGCGTAGAACAATTGTTTTCTAAATTAGAAGGATCTAACGAAGTGATAACTCGTAAGTCCGGCCGTTCGTCCGTCCCTCTGTCAGAGACATTTAGCGTTTAAACCTTACAAGCGAATAACTAATCAAATTCTTAGAGATTATGTAAAGCTGTGGCTCAAAGCAAAAATAGGGAGCAAAATTAGAATTTTCTACCCGTGTGGAATATCCTATTAAAAGAACTTAGCAAGTAGGGTACGGAACCAATTTTAGAAATAATCTATGTTGGAAAATAACAATTTGGTAAGCCACCAAAAGTCACTTTTTAGACCTATTTTGTACCGGGATCTATCTCAAAATAGGCTTAACATTTAAAGCTAACAAATACAGAAATCAAACAATTAAAAAAGTTTCAAGGTTATTTAATGTCAATTTTTTTTCTCTATTAGTCCAAATATAGGCGCGAGATCTCAGTTCGGGGCGAACAACTTGTTTTATACGAACAAGATAAGTGGTCCGTGTGTTTTTTATACGTAAGAATGGAGACAAGGAAGACCTGATGGCTAGCGACACGCCCGCCGCGCTGCCGCCTTTATAAATCTGCAGTGCCAGCATGAACTTGGAAAGCAAAGTCCCGCGTGGCAGGTACTGCAATGCGCTGCTCTCCCTGAGCCTATGCCTCATTCTCCCAGTAATTCTTGGGTGCTCGAATACTGATTCTGGAACCACAAACCATATCGGAATGTTTTAAAGTTTAGCGATAACTTCTAAATTTATTATCTTTTTCAGAGATGTGAGCCAGCCAAACTGCAGTGGCTCTAACGACAACCCTTCTCCCATGATTGTGGAAGACAGTAACGATCAACCAAACAACAACAAAGAAAGCATTAACACCACACAATTTGAAACAACTTCACCAGTTTCTGAACAAATTTCCGAATGTATTGATTACGATGAGCCCGTAGAGGAAAACAACGAAAAGGAAGACTGTTCGAAGAAAAATGTTTCTATAATGACTGATGCTACATATTTTCAGGAATCTAATATTGGACTCAATCCTTTTTACAAGGAAATGCAAGAATATTTTAAGTAAGAATATGTATACTTACTGGTGTTAGTAATGGTAGATAGAGCGGGGAACGGCGTTATAGACTTTGTATGTTTTCAGCTATAACGGCTCTAGGCTTCCCTCTCTATACGCCTTTAGAAATTTGAAACGGCGCGCCTTAGTGGAGTTATTCTGAGAGTTGGTACTATAATTAAAACAGCCCTAGAGCACAGAATAAATGATAGCCTAAGGGTACCTAATTCTAATTTGTAATTGGGGCGATAAGGCCTGCACTGACGTCCCACTTGGGGTGCATTGTGCATTTCTCCCTGGCGGCAACCACCCAAGTCATTCCAGCCCCTTTATGTAGCAAAGGATGGCTCTTGGTTACCAACTAAGCTATTCCAAAGTATTTTAGATGTTATATGAGAAAGTTGCGTCGAATATGACGCAACGATAAGCAGTAGAAACTGATGAATGAGTTTTTGATGTGGATGGTTAAAAGTACTCACTACGTATATATAAGAGTATACTATACAAGAGGTACTGCTCACAATACAGCTCCAGTTTATCTTCTTATTTTACTCTATTATCCAGCCCTATTTTATTTGTTACATGCTTTTCAATTATTTTCAGGTTCACTTCTGCAGAGAAAATAATGAAAATGGAATCCCTTAAAGAAGAACGCCAGGTCATCAGAGCCATGAGGGAAACAGCGGAACTAAACAAAATAATTGCAGAGCAGAAATTGAAACATGTGCTGTGGGTCAAGAAACAAGAGATGGCGTAAGATTTTTTTCTTTGGAAAGCCTACATATTGTTTTGGCATCGCTTTTCTTGTATAAACGAACCTAACGATCGGTGAGGTCATACGAGTAAGGAGTAGTTAAGCTTTTTTTTTTTGATGATATAATAATATGGGGCATGCATTGACCACTATCTCAGCCACGATTTTATGCTAGACAGAGAGCCATAATAGCGCGTACACAGAGCAAGTAACTACGTAATTTCTCACACTCGCATTAATGAAAAGAGCTTTCTCCTCCTTTATCCGCCAAAACCTAAAAATATCACCAATAAAAACCACGTGTTTTAGCCGAGAATGAAAGGTAAAAAACATTTCAGTTTCTGTGAGTATTTTTATTATTTGTATATATTTTTGAGTAGTATATTATATGTTTGTGTAAAATAATGGTGGATCTTTACCCATTTTTAGGGTTCCTTACCCCAAAAGGAACCTTTATCGCTATGTTGTCCGACAGTCTGCAAGTCAAGACCATTGTGTAGCAATTATGATTATTATTTACGATTGAAACTATTATACCTATTTGCACTACGCATGTCACCCTGAGGCACTAAATGATACATATCTTTATGCCCTGTCATTTCACACTAGAAGCATTGCCCTGCAAACTAAAAAAAAAATCAGTAATGTTTGCACACTATTTCTAGCTGGTGGAATGTCTGGCAATTGTTTGGTACCCCAGGCTGACTCTTATTCTTTATCAGTTTTTATCCTCTTATCAGTTTTGGCCGTTCGTTTACGTTTGGGGTGGCAGGGTGGAAGAAAGTGGGTGCTTAATATGATTAAGCATTCCCTTTCTTCCACCCTGCAACAAGTTTTTGAAATACCTTTCTATCAAACTTATATTAAACTTGATTCAAGCTTGTCATACTATCAAGTTTTAAAACTGTTATTAAGCTTGCCACTTCCGTTTATTGTTTCAAAATTACATTCAAACATGATTCAAGCTTACCACGCCAAGCTATCTCAAACAATAATCAAACTTACGGCAAGCTTATGATGAACGAATTCTTACCTGCTCAGGGCTGTGTTTTTTTTTTTTTTTTATTCGTGATAGGCAAACTTTTGACCACTATCTCACCTGATGGTAAGCGATGATGTGGTCGACGATGGAGCAAGCTTGCCTAGAAGATACCTATTCACTCGTGACTTGAAGACTCCCATATTGTACTCATCAGGAAACACCGACTCGGGTAAGGAGTTCCATTCCTTTGCGGTTCGCACAATGAATGTAGAGGCAAAACGCTTAGTGCGTATTTGTGGAATGTCCACCATATAGCGGTGTCGCTTAGCAGTTTGTCTGCTTGTCCGATGATAGAACGGGGATGGGGGAACTAGATCGTACAGTTCCTTAGCACACTCTCCGAAATGTATCCGATAAAAAACCGAGAGACTGGCTACCATGCGGCGATGACCTAAGCTCTGAAGCTTTGAATTAGTCAGCTGCTCGCTACCAATAAGTCTCTTGGCTCTACGCTCAATGGTGTCAAAAGCCTCAAGCTGGTACTTAGCTGAACCGTCCCAAAGATGAGAACAGTAGTGTATCTACATATGTACGGAACCATCAGTGTGCAAGTCTGACGACTCGTACTTTTCGGATTTTAAATTTGTACTTTTCGTATTCTCTACAAAACTCCATAGATAGATACTTGTAGTAAAATGTCCGATTAGAGAGAAAGAATCATGATTCTTACGATTTTAATCTACTTTGGATTTGAAGATTGCGGTCTGGAGACGACTGTGACAAGGGCTAATTTATGATTATTACAAATGTAAAAATTTCTTGGAACTGCGAAGCCAATATTGATGAAAAACAAATTCAGAATCGCAATCCAAAATCCGTGCGTAACATTTTTATTTTGCTATGACAACTATTGGGTCCCCGAGACGGTCAAGTGCACTTGACAAATATATACGTGATTGAAGCGAATATTGATCGTTCACCGCATACACTTGATACTACTTTCAAGTGGTACTAACAAGAGCTACGAGTTTTGCCGCGAAAGTTTAAAAAATGGCGTTGATTTTGTATAATTTTCCAAAACCTGTGATTCTTCGAGTGTTACTGTGTAATCATGGTGGATTATTAACCGTTAATACTTAGTAAACGTGCATAAGTGAAGGCAAACAATACCAAGTTGAAAAACGTGGTTTTCGCCTTCGCTCCAAAACTCCAATAGAAGTTTTAGTAAAGTTTCTACCACTTTACTAGGGCATGACTTAACTATGACTCTTTTACTTGACTTTAACTGTGACTTGTGACTATGACTTTTAATATAAAATACACTTGAAATATATTATTATGTACTTCACAGGCTAAATGCACAAGATTGCGAAGCCAAAATTATAAGAAAAAAAAAACAAGAGGCTTGAATACACTTTACACTTGACAAGTTGACAGTAATTTTAATTGATATTGATGCGCTTGCGCTTGATGCGACTTGACGGGACTTGACAAGCTTTTTTCGTTTGCGCCGCTACTTCGAAGATGGCGGACGACGAACAGGACCTAGACGTGGCCTTGAAGAGAAGCGCCCGACATAATAACCGAGCATGATTTTGACCTATTGCTAATATAATATTAGCCATAGAAAGTTAAAAGTAGGGAGTAAGCTGACAAAAATAGAAAGGTCTAAAATCTCAAACTTGTCAACGTCAGACCAGTCTAAAAAGTTCATCTCTTTCGAAAGAATCTCTAAAAATCACATTTTTTTATCGTTTATTTTTTTCAGAGAAAGACTTAATTTTTCGATTTTTAGTATTTTTTAACACAATTAAAATCATGAATTTTATTATTGGAAGCAGAACTCCACTAGCGAGGGCCGCGTTTTTCAGTGCAAGGTAAATTGTGTGGATTAAAATTAGAACATAATGCCGGTATGAAAAGTTACGCAATGGATTGTAAAGAGCACTTATTCATTCAGAGTATTTATATATTATTTAATTATTCACATTATGTAGAATAAATATTTGATGAATGTCTGAAAATGAAAGTACAATACAAAAACAATTGTAGGGAATCAAACCACAGCCTCCGCGTTTTAGACTGATTTAACTGATGATAACATGTATAAAAATACTCGTCTTTGTCAACAACAACAGCGCTCTTATGATGTTGGATATTTCTATGCAGCGCTCATATAAGCCAATATCCTATCTCCACTATCAAGTAATACGCAGTGATATTGCGTGCTAGATCTTCCGTTGTTGTGTTCTCATAAACGAAGGCTACATTAACCAGGTAAGTACCTATCTAGAAATGTTTGGGTCTGAAGCAATCTATATATCCCACTAACATTTATTTAATGCAGCATAGGAGATTTCTTATTTTAAATATGTAACCTTTTAATCAAATCATTGTCATTGAATGTCATTGGTGAAGAAATGTTGATAGTTAGTTTTTGTTTACCATATCTTATCTACTTATCTGGTACTTAAATCGCAATTGGGTTAGCATTGTTGTTTTTATATTAGAAAATATTACTGCTACCTACATGTAAATGTTGCTTATAATAATAATAATAATGTAATTTATTCATTTAGATCACTCTTAGAAACTAGGTACAGTGTGTGAAAACATAAGAACTTTAGGTTCGTGTAGCCATTTTCTTGAGAGCTCCAAACTCGGCTAGGCCTGTATCTTGGAAGCCCGGAACAAAATATTTTTTAGCATGTTAGATTTATCGCGCGACACCTGCGATTTAACATAATGATTGTTAACATTTTGTAACAAGATTGGTTGGTCACGAACAATTAACATACTTAGGTAAACAAAACAAAAAAGCAAGTTACAAAATTTGTGTTATCTAGGATTAATCTATTTCTTCTTCTTAAATTATAATGTTAAAGTTAAAAATAGGAAAATTGCCATTAATCTATATTATATAAAATAAATTAAATTAAGAATCGTTACTTAACTAATCAAATTAAAGATCTAAATAAAATAAAATAGGTTGTCATTTATTCACAGCTAGATGATCTTAAATATGACAAATAATAAAAAAAAAATTGGATGTCGAGTGAAATATTGTATCAAAATTTTAAATAAGCACCATTAACCAATACTAAACAAAGATTTTATTATTAAAATATCTGATATGAATGTGTTTCATCTCACGTCATGTGTTGTCATATACATAAAACCTTAAACACCACAGCCCCACCCTAAGTCCAATCACTTGTGTTGTGGGTGCTAGAAATGTTCACATCACGCACACAAGACGGCAAGAGAACTTAGTATTTCTGGTTCTGGTGTGATGTAAATGTTGTGTGTGTGGTGTTGGTGTTTCCAACCCCACGACATAAGTCATTTAATTTTGTGCAGGGCTGAGAGTGTGAAAGCCCTTATGTGTATGTTTTTATGATTTTTTTCCCCTGGGTGACGCCGCGGGCTGGTTTGCTAGTTAATTAATATATTGGTGAACATGCATTATATTTTCCTAAATTTTATTGATTGTGATCAATTAACTCCTAAAAGTTTTTAATTGCACCTACAAGAAAATACATTTTAGGCGAATAGGAGAAATAATTCGGAATAACAACTTACTTTTAAAGTCTGTAAGTTAACATTCCATTTTTGTTTGTATTCATTAAGAAAAGACGGATCTTGTTCTTTTCAGAATGTATTCGGGTGAGCCAGGCTCTGGAGCCGGTAAGGGAGGCGGCGCAGGTGGCTCCATTCGCGAGGCTGGAGGTGCCTTCGGCAAAATGGAAGCTGCCAGGGAGGACGAGTACTTCTACAAGAAGGTATATTAATAATTGTATTAAGCTAAATCAATTTTACCATCCATATCTCTAAGTTCAACCATTCGGATCACCTGCTAGAACAAAAAAAATACTTAATCTGTATATGTATGCTGGGAAATATATTTAGAATATAATACCCTAAAAGAGAAAACAATATTAATTTAAACTGATAACATCTTCCTTTTTTGGACGTTAAAAATGTACCTGCTTCTTAAAAAGATTATATTTACGTTCTTCCGAACCATCCTACCGGCAAGCATTTTACCACTATCTCACCTGATGGAAAGTAATGATGCGGCCAAAGGTGTAGCATGCTTGCCTAGAAGATATGACTTGAAGACTCCCAGATTATACCGACATTCAGGGAACAAGAAGCAAGCAATAGTTCCTTTCCTCCTTCCTCTACTACAAATTTGATAATGACCTTCAATAGTTAAAAAATGTTATTTGTATTATTTGGAAGCGTGTGATTTAGCATCAGTCAAAACATACTTTAACTATTGAAAGACATTTACAACCTTTTCGCAGAGGTCAAATAGTGAGATAATTGCTAACCATCAGGTGAGATAGTGGTCAAAAGTCTTGAATAAAAAAAAAGCTAAGAATTAATTTTTTTTTATCAAGAAATATATTGTTTTGACTTTCTTCACTGTTTTAAAAATCTGCTTTGTCCATGATATTTTTATTTAGATGTAAACAGTAAATATTTAAGGAATATTGATGTAAATTTTGATCTTGTAATTACTTATTGATCCATAAAATATGCACTATTTCATTGTGCCATGTGCCATTACAATGCACATAGTGTGTTGGCAGAATGCCTCTACACATGTTATATTTAGACTAATTGATATTTGTTCAGAAAACTGTGACAAGCTTTTTACTTTTAGTAGTTTTAGTGTAGGTTGTTTTGAAAATTCAACATTCAAATCACATGAGCCCCAAAGACGCATTTTTTCATATTTTTTTTCAAAACACTCTTAAATTATTAATAAGTACAGAAATTATATTAACCTACCGCCATGGGTAAGTAGTGCACAATACTGCAGGGGGTGGTTCGGAATCGACAACTGAGCAAATTAAAAATTTTTTTTTTTTTTTTTTTCAACTGACCTGCAGGCAGTTCAGTAGTAATTATTATTGTCAAGTAAAGTATGGCCCTCCGTAGACAGCCGCTACAACAATAGCTTCCAGAGTAGATGAGTGCTACGGGGTCATTGAACTAACTTGTGACGAGAGGTCACATTTCAGTGTGACCTCTCGGCGGTTCAGGAATTAATTACCTAAAAATAACTAGGACCGACTAAATAAATAACGATTATCATAACTGAAACGGAAGCTTTTTTATGCTAAATAATAATAATAATAATTTGCCATTCCCTTAACAAGTTTTACGTACTGTATTTTTAAAATTTTTTTTTCAATACCTACCAGGTTGTATGTACCTACCTAATTACTTACTGAAGACAAGTATTTAGAATTAGATAGGTGTGGTTTGCTTCACGTGAAACATTGGTTCTCGTAATTCCTGAACCGCCTTTCAGTGTGACCTCTCGTCACATGTTAGTTCAATGACCCCGTAGCACTCGTAGCACTCACCTACTCTGGAAGCTATTGTTGTAGTGGCCGTCTACGGAGGGCCATACTTTACTTGACAATTACTACTGAACTGCCTGCAGGTCAGTCGATAAGAAATTGAAAAAAAAAAATGTATTTTTTATTTTTTTAATTTGCTCAGTTGTCGATTCCAAACCACCCCCTGCAGTATTGTGCACTACTTACCCATGGCGGTATATATGTTATGTAGTCACCAGAAAACGCTTGTGCAGTTTGCCTCCATGCATCATGGTGGAAGGAGCTTTTTAAAGAATATATTATGAGTGTCACTGTCATTCAACAAATACATTCTGAGGTCTCTCTGCATAAATATAACACAGTAATGACATTGTATGTGTAAAACAGACCACATATTAATGCAGGTAAAGCTGCTATGACTATTTGTTTCTATGGGTGATTGTTCGGCACTTCATCAGTCCTAGTCTCTTTATTTATTAACGTGGGTTGTAACTAATAATTAGTATCATTTCATCTGTTTACATCTTAACCGTGTCTCTACAACATATAATTAATTCCCACAGCAAAAAGAACAGCTCCAGAACCTCAAGGGTCACCTAGACAAGGAGATCAGTTTCCACCAGGAGCAGATCAAGCATCACGAAGATGCCATCCGCCGTCATAAGCACCAAGTCACCGAGATTGAAAAGTGAACATGCAATACTTAAAACTACGACCTGTATTCACTGACAACCTTTGCTTGTCAATATTAATTGGATGTTTATAGGTAAACGTTAATATTTCTGCTACAAAATTAAGAGCTATTTTCATGGATAGCTTACAATTAAGTGGTTGGGTATTTTCTAACGCCTGGTGATGTTCAGTAGAAAGGTCTTAGATTATGCCATTTAGACAATGCGTTACCATACTCATGTGGAGTATGACAGCTCGTTGAGAAATTAGTCTTGCATGGCTAACATCCTTGACCACAACTTGGTATCGTAGTAAAACGTCTCATGAAATGAGTTGGTTTTTATGAATGCCTCTTCTGTACTGGTAAACATAAAAATTAATAGTATTATCACGTATAATATACAAGACATACCATTGACCTTATCAGTGTAGATTGAAAATAATTTAAGTTAAAAATAATTTCTTAGAAGTATCCAATTATTGTTGACAATATATATACAAGATGTATAGTATAATCAAACAAACTAAAACATGTATTATCTTAGATTTATTTTACTCAAATCTACTTATGTATTTAACATACTATGTTGTTAACTGAATACAGGTCTCGATGTAAAAGCTTAATTTACTCCAATGTTTAAGTTAAGATTGCTTATAATTGTAATTATGTTTAAGGATTCACGTTTTGCTTTTATTTTGTTTAGTGTTTAGTTTGGATTTTTGAATTATAATCTAAGGCATCAGGAACATTGTTTTTGTGTAACATTAATTAGTATAGTTAGGGTAGGTTAGGGATATATATGTGATACCTAAACACAACAAATCTTTTTAGTTCGTTAGTACATAATTATAAACGCTTTCACACTCACAGCCCCGCACTATGTTAGATGACTTGTGTCGTGGGAGCCTGAAACATTCATATCACACACACAAATTAATTCATATTTAATTATCTACCAAGCTCAAAAGATTAGTTTACCCCAAGGGTGTTCATCGCTAAATATAGCTAAGTACAAATCTATATTAATGGCAATTATTTAACTTTCATGAGCTCTTCTTTCGGGTCCATATGAATAAACAATTTTGAATTTGAATTAAAATGGTACTGATCTCAGTTCAGTATATTGTTCTTAATGCTTTGCTACTAATTACGCAACTGGCACGTACGAATGCCATGCGGGGACGCGGGCGCTGTTGCTTCCCGTACAGTGGTGCCGTGCAGCAGGGAAGTAGCGAGTACACCCGCAAGCTGTTCAGCTCGAACCAAATGCGTCCTGTATGACGAAGCCGTTACTTAACACAACTGACAACATAGGAGAGAGCGTTCAGTTGACAGATATAACAGTTAAGTTAAAAAGTAGCATATGTATTAATCCTCAGTATAAGCAATGTACATTACAAACTTCAGCCAAACCTGTCTATCCGTTACAGCGTGAAGTGAAAAAAAACATACATACACACTAACATATTTATATTCAGTATGTCACGACAAAAGATTCTTATAGTATTAGATAGCAATTAGTAGCAATTCGGTAGAGGACAGCGCTAACCTAAACTATCCTAAAAATAAACTAATTTTAATCAAGGAATACGTAAACGCTATTTTAATCGAACTTAATTTAAGTTGTTTTTGACAGTTACCAAATGTTTTTTTTTTATTATTATTTCATGACCATGGATGCATAGTCCTTCGAAATATTAACAATTTCTATTCTTCATAATAAAAGTCTTAGTCACAGTCAAAGTCAAGTAATCAGTCATAGTCAAGTCATGCCCTAGTAAAGTGGTAGAAACTTTACTAGAACTTCCATTGGAGTTTTGGAGCGAAGGCGAAAATCACGTTTTTCAACTTTGTATGACTTGCCTACACTTATGCACATTTACTAAGTATTAACGGTTAATAATCCACCATTATTACACATTAACACTCGAAGAATCACAGGTTTTGGAAAATTACACAAAATCAACAACGCCATTTTTTCACAAAACTCTCGTTACCAAATGAATTTTGAAAGTGCTACCAGCATTTTTGAAAAGAACGAATCGATGTCTCGATTCATTCAAAGTTGAGGTTTTCTATAGAGTAACTAAATGATCTTTGGAAAGATCGTTAGAATAAAAGAGTCTTTATGTTTTTTGATATGGATCTTTTCTTCTATGTAAATTATTTTTTCTACTGTCAGTATACTATTTTGTCAGCAATTACCTTTTGAAGTTGTCAATGGAAGAAAACTTAAAACATAGAGGAACTTTTTATACCGGAAAAACTTGACTTAAAATATAAGTTTTGACTAAACATTTATTTTACCTACGTTTTATTACAAGCTTTCAACATTTCCTGCTTAACCACTATATCTACTATTTTTTTTAGCTAGTGGGTATTGAGTAGTCTCACTTACAGGTCATGGGCAGCAATTTGCAGGATTATGTCAATCGGTTACGGGAGTTCTAAAAGAGAGAAGAACTCAATATTGGAACAAATTTCGGAGAGTTCCGACAGTAGTGCCTTACCGGTTATAGATAAATTAGAAGGTAATAGCAACTACGGCACTTGGAAATTTCTTATGGAGTTGTTTTTTTTTTTTTTTTTTTTTTTTTATTTGTGACAGGCTAGTGTTTGACCACTATCTCACCTGATGGTAAGTGACGATGTGATCGAAGCTGTTAAACACACTAGACCTGGAATACGCAGGCTCTCAAGGATAACTGCCGGAACACCGTATTTGGCTTGGCGGCAGACTTTAAACTTGATGGTGGTAAGCTACTTTGGTAGCAAGCCAGGCGAGCAACTCACAAAATGCTCTACCACCTCTCAAATGTCACCTGATTAGCACCACCCGGGGACCACGTGTAGCGAGTCTGACTTAAGGGGTATCCTCCTACGGACGTGGGTGACTCAGTGTACCTTGTAAACGACGATTTGTGTATATTTACAAGTGTGACACCTGAAGTAACCGATGTGCAAAGCACTAGGAGAGAATGAGGCATCTATAAAATTAAGTGTTGTTCACAGGGTTCTACGCTAGTAACATCAGAGAATGACTAACAGATGTTATGGCATCGGAGGATGGGACATCTTGGTATGCATAAACTAAACTAAAACTACTCCGAGATAAGATGGCGATAGGGATGCTGTTTTCCTAATACTCCTACTAAACTAGAGTGCATAATTTGCTTAATCAAACTGTCAAATGTCATCCATATATGGTTGACATACCTCCAGTTCGCTCGAAGCGTTTCGCTTCTACGTTTATCAAAGCAAAGCTTAAAAAAACCGACTTCACCGCTTTATCTTCGGAACTTTAATCAGATGTACTAAACACGCATTATTGACGATATCTCAAGAAATCTTTAAATGGGACCTGACTAGTAGTTCTTGAGTTATCCTCAATAATGCGTATTCTGTGGACTACTTTGACGATGTTCTCGTTTTTAACCGACTCAATAGTTAGCTCATAACTTCTGGGCCAATTTTGATGATTATTTTTTTATTTGAAAGCTGGTGCTTTCCATGTGGTCCCTTTTAAATTTGGTCCAGATCTGATCACTAGTTTTTGAGTTATTATACGTTAAATCTGTTCCGAAGATAAAGCGGTGAAGTTGGTTTTTTAAGCTTTGCTTGCGTTTAATTATTTTCTGTATCTATGTTACGTGATATCTCCGCCAATTGAAAATCGATTTTGATGATTCTTTTTTTGTTTGGTAGAGTATACTTCAGCTGTGGTCCCATATAAATTTTATCGTAATCGGTCTAGACAAAACCGAAATATTAGCGATGAAGTCGGTTTTTTTTAGCTTTGCTTGCGTTTAAATTATTAAATTTTGCTAAAGTTTCTAATACCTACTAGTAACAAGTAGGTAATTTTGTAATGGAAAGTAATATTCCTTTCTGATAAATCCAAAACACCCCGTGTTATGTATTTCTCCATTTTATGGATGTAATAAGATGCTATGATAGCTACCTAGTTGTTTTCAATCATCTCTTTTGCAACACTAAAAATATTCCACACCTTCTTCATAAACAGACTAATCTTAGTTAATATTTTCTATTGTTAGTCTTAAAATGACGTAAAACATGTAAATCAGAATAAGAATTTGGTCATCTTCACAAAATTGAGGAACTAAACTTAGTACTGTCACATTTTCTGACTAGGTTTTGGAATAAAACAGGTTCAAAACATATTTTAAGCTAGTTTAGTGTAAAACTGAACAATCGAATTGGTACTAATATAACAAAAACTTAAATCAGTGGGAATCAGATTTGTTTCTGAGGTTTTTTTTTTTATACTCGATAGGCAAGCATTTGACCACTATCTCACCTGATGGAAAGTGATGATGCGGCCGAAGATATAGCACGCTTGCCTAGAAGATACCTATTCACTCTTGACTTGAGGACTCCTGAGGTAAAATTGACCCCATACTTTAAGTTAGACCTGTAGCAATACATCGCTGAAAACAGCATTCAATTCCATGCAGTAGTTTTGGCGTGTGTTACAATAATTGTATTATAAGTATAGATGTTAAAATTGCTTAGGACTGGTAAATATACTTTCTTGCGAATCCAACATTGATTTTTAAAAGTTTCATGCATGGCAACTATCTCAAAATCTCAACCTTGTCAACGTCAGACGTCAGTCAAAAAGTTCATCTCTATCGATCGAATCTCTAAAAATAACATTTTTGAAAAGTTTTTTCAAAGAAATACTTGTTATTGCGATTGTTTAGTATTTTTTACACAATTAAAATCATGAATTTTATTGTTGGAAGCAGAACTCCACTGGCGAGGGCCGCGTTTTTCAGTGCAAGGTAAGAATGTATATAATGTCGACCGTGCCGGTATGAAAGGTTACGCAATAGATAGCAAGGAGCACTTATTCCTTCGAGTTATTCATTCAGAGTATATATATATATATATATATATTATTTATCTCGCGAAATATCATGTAGAATAAATCTTTGTTGAATGCCCGAAGATGAAAATACAATACCAAAACATAATTGTACATGAATCAAACCACAGCCTCCGCGTTTTCGACTCGTGATTTATCTGATGATGACATGTATAAAAATACTCTTTTCTTTGTCAACAACAACAGCGCTCCAATGATGTTGGATATTTATCATTCTGCAGCGTTCATGTAAGCCAATAACTTATCTCCACTAGCAAGTAATACGCAGTTATATTGCGTGTTAGACTTTCTGTTGTTGTGTTCTCGAAAGTAAAGTAGTTGTAAACGAAGGCTACATTAACCAGGTAAGTACCTATGTAGAAATGTTTGGGTCTGAAGCAATATGTATCCCACTAACATTTATTTTAATGCAGCATAGGAGTTCTCTTATTTTAAATATGTAACCTTTTAATCAAATCCATATCATTGAATGTCATTGGTATAAACTTGAAGAAATGTTGATTGTTAGTTTTTGTTTACCATATCTTATCTACTTATCTGGTACATAATCTGAAGTGGGTTAGCATTGTTGTATTTATATTAGAAAAATATTACTGCTACCTACATGTAAATGTTGCTTAATAGGTTTTCATTTATTCACAGCTGGATGGATGTTATTTTTTTTTATTTATTTTTCTATACTCGATAGGCAAGCATTTGACCACTATCTCACCTGATGGAAAGTGATGATGCGGCCGAAGATGTAGCACGCTTGCCTAGAAGATACCTATTCACTCTTGACTTGAAGATTCCCAAATTATACCGTTCAGGGAACAAAGACGCAGGAAATGAATTCCACTCCTTCGCAGTACAGATGACAAATGTAGAAGCAAAACGCTTTGAGCGAACCGGAGGAATGTCTACCATAAATGGATGATGTTTGTCAGTTTGTCTTGTTGTTATGAATATATGATGGTAAAACGGGCATGGGGGTATTAATTCATGTAATTCCTGCGCAGACTTCAAAAAGGAGGTTCTCAATTCAACTATGTTTTTTTTGTATGTATGTTACATGATAATTCTGCCAACATTATGAATCGATTTTGATGTTTTTTTTTTTTTGTAAGATTATACTTAAGAGGTGGTCCCATATATATTTTATTGAAATCGATCAAGCCTAAACCAAAATATATACGGTGAAGTTGGTTTTTTAAGCTTTGCTTGTGTTTTAATTATAAACTAGCACCATTACCCAATACTATTCTAAGATGTTATTATTTAAATATCTGATATGAATGTGTTTCACCTCACCTCACATCTTGACATAATATATATATATAAAAGCTTTAACACCACAGCCCCACCCTAAGTTCAATGACTTGTGTTTTGGGTGCTGGAAACATTCAAATCACGCACACAAACTCAACCAGAAACACAATTGAGGTTCTCCCCAATGTGTGTTCGGGAACCAAACCCTGCTTAGAAGGTGGCCTAACAAAGCCAATGGGCAGTTCAAATTGACAATTGTTTATATTCCTTATAGATTAAAATTGTAACATCAATAAGTCAATGTTTTCAATGGACTTATATAGTAAAAGAATGATCAAAATTCGACTGTTTTGTTTAGCTTTATACCTATTTTTGATCTTTGAACTGTCTTCAAAGCAGTTGGTTCGATTCCCAGTGCGCCACACTGCGCCTTTTTGAACACAAGTTTTCTCCCCACGGGAAGTTTATAATTCTGGTTCTAGTGTGATGTGAATGTTAGTCTTTCCGACCCCACAACATAGGTCATTGAACTTTGTGCGGGGCTGGAAGTAAACAATCCATTGTTGTTTGTATTCATTAAGAAAAGACGATCTTGTTCTTTTCAGGATGTATTCGGGTGAGCCAGGCTCTGGAGCCGGTAAGGGAGGCGGCGCAGGTGGCTCCATTCGCGAGGCTGGAGGTGCCTTCGGCAAAATGGAAGCAGCCAGGGAGGACGAGTACTTCTACAAGAAGGTATATTAATAATTGTATTAAACTAAGCCAATTTTACCACCCATATCTCTCTCGGTGTAATTTAGCATCAGTCAAAACATACCTTAACCTTTTCGCAGAGGTCAAATAGTGAGATAATGAGCAAAGAAATAATTTTATGAAGTAAGAAATATATTGTTTTTGACTTTCTTTGCTGTTTTAAATATCTCCTTCGACCAAGATATTTTTATTTAGATGTAAATAGTGAACAACTTCTAATACTATAAGAATCTTTGTCCTGACATACTGATTGACTGACTGACTGACTGACTTAGAGACAGCTCACAGCCTTAACCGCTGGTCATAGTGACTTAAATTCGGAGGGTACAATACAATACAAAAACTCTTTATTGACACCAAAAGATAAATACGAGGTACAGAGAAACTAATAAAGATAGGTACAATAGGCGGTCTTATCGCTAAGAGCGATCTCATCCAGACAGGACGGTACATTTGTCTTAAGTAAGTAGTAATGGTGTACTAAGAATGGATTTTTTGTAATTCTACTTCCAACAGAGTTATCGAGGCAAAAAAGTTTGTATTAAAGTTCTTTGTTTTTTATTTTATAGCGATGCAAATTGGTATTTGAGTAGTTTATTTAATATAGAAAAATAAATTATCAATATTTTTTTGCCAGGGGTGCATGAAGGTGTTGCAATGGGGATGAAAGTTCATATGAAAAGTTTTTTATTTTTGAAGTTAAAGTGATGTAAATTGTATCTGAGTAGTAATATTAGTAGTATTTATAGGTAATTTTATTAATAAGTCATTACAGTCAATAAGAAATAAAAACTGTAACGTGTAGTTAATTCTATTATAAACACACTTATTATTATACATCCGAAAGTTTGTGTGAAAATGTGTTAGTTTGTATAAATAACAACAAAAATGTTTGTCATATCTTTACGCTGTAACGGCTAAACTGATTGGCTGAAATTTCAAATGCTTAAACATAGGCTATATTTTAACTTAATTAACGCGGGCGAAGCCGCGGGACACGGCTAGTTTAAGGAATATTTGTGTAAAATGTTATCATATTAAATTATTGATCCATAAAATATGCACTATTTCATTGTGCTATGTGGCATTACAATGCACATAGTGTGTTGGCAGAATGCCCTACACATGTTATATTTAGACAAACTGACATTTGTTTTCAACAGAACACTGTATCATAACAAGTTTCATACTTATAGTAGTGTTAGTGAGAAACTTTTACGTGAGGGCATTGAAGTTCTGATATGCAACCTTTTTGTGTGACGAAAAGTGGTGGAGTAAACAGTGCTATGAATACCCGCCCGGTGACGCTGCAGAGGCTACACACAGCCAGCAGCAAGTAGTCCGTTCGAAAAAAAAAAAAAAAAGAGCTATGAATAATTAAAATGTTTTATCATGTCTTTACGACACACCCTGTTTTTTTTTATTTATACAGACAGAATGTAACTACATCCTCTATTCCTGCAACTGGCTATTAATGTAAAATCATACCATAATACTACAATAACCTGTATCAATAATGAAATAAACTATGATTGACAACAAGGATGCATGAAGGCACACTGCACAAACGCTTTCTGGTGATGACATGATATAGATATGCATAGGTTAATACAATTCCGGTATTAGTCATTTAACACATTCGGGGGCAGTACAGCTTTGGCAGGTTCTTTTTGATCTGTTATAGAACTCAATATAGTGATAGGAGATTATTATACAAAATATTAATAATAAGTGTCCACTGTCATTCTACAAATACGTTCTGAAGTCTTTCTGGCAAAATGTAACACAATAATGACATACATGTAAAACAGCCCACATATAAATGCAGGTAATGCTGCAATGACTGTATTGCTTCTATTGGTCATTGTTCGGCACTTCATCAGTCCTAGTCCCTTTCTTTATAAACATGGGTTGTAACTAGTTACTATAGTATCATTTCATCTAGTTACCTCTTAACGGTGTCTCTACAACATATGTTTAATTCCCACAGCAAAAGGAACAGCTCCAGAACATCAAGAGTCACTTGGACAGTGAGATCAACTTCCACAAGGAGCAGATCAAGCGTCACGAAGATGCCATCCGCCGTCATAAGCAACAGGCCACCGAGATTGAGTAGAAGTGAACATGCAATACTTAGAACTACGACCTGTGTTCACTGACAACCTATGCTTTTCAATATTAATTGGATGTTTATAGGTAAATGTTAATGTTTCTACTACAAAATTGAGAGCTATTTTCATGGATAGCTAACAATTAAGTGGTAGGGTATTTTCTAACGTCTGGCTAGTATCGATCGATGTACCGTAGAAGGGTCTTAGATTATGCCATTTAGACAAGTGAACCACACTCATCATGTGGAGTATGACAGCTCCTTGAGAACCAGCTGCTTGTCTTGCATGGTTAACATCCTCGACTTAAACTTGGGAGCGTAGTAAAATCTCTCATGAAATGAGTTATCGGTGTTGATTGAAAATATTTTTTGTTGAAAATTATTACTTAAAAGTACCCAATTATTGTTAAAAACTATGTAAAAAAAAAATTATTTTAAATTATTGTCCAACAAACATTTATTTATTTATTGTTGACAAAATGTCTATAAGATGTATAAATATAATCAAACAAACTAAATCATGAATTATCTTAGATTTTTTTTACTAAAATCTACTTACGTATTTAATAATAAACTATGTTGTTAACTGAATACAGGTCTCGACGTAAAAGCTTCATTTACTCCAATGTTTAAGTTAAGATTGCTTATAATTATGTTTAAGGATCACTTTTTGCTTTTATTTTGTTTAGTGTTTAGATTGAATTTTTGAAATATAATCTAATGCATCAGGAACGTTGTTTTTGTGTAACATCCATTAATATAGTTAGGGTGATATATGTGATACTTAAACACTGCAAATCTTTTTTCTAATAAACGCTTTAACACTCACAGCCCCATACTAAGTTCGATGACTTTGTCGTAAGTGCTGCCGGCACTTTCACATCACCCACAAAAATTATTTCATATTCAATTTTCTGCCTGGCTCAATAGATTTGCTTACACAAGGGCGTTAAATATAGATAGATAAACTGTTTATTGAACGCCTTTATTGTGACATAACAGAACAGGCAATAATGATTTACTAAATAAGTGTGACGATAGGCGGTCTTATCGCTAAAAGCGATATCTCCCAGACAACCCTTGGATGGAGAGGAATTACGCAATAAAGTAATATAAGTAGAGATCTTCTATATTCATGGCAATTAGTCATTAACTTTTATGAGTTACAATTGTTTTGTTTTCACATGGTCCCCAAAGAATGTAAAAAACAATTTTGAATTTGAATTAAAACTCATTACACCTCCACTACATTGTTCTTAAGTCTTCGAACACGTGACACTCCAGGCTCGAACGGATGGCGTGCGGAGACGCGGGTGCGTGTAGCGGTGCCCGCACTCGCGTCCCAGTAGCATCATCTTCTCGTTTTGTGTAAGGAAGCCTTTATGTTACACAATGTTAACAGAGGGTGGTCAGTATTAGACGATCTCTATATAGGCACCTATATAAATTAAAATGGGCATGCATACAATGATTCGTTGGTAAATAATAAATCGGTAAGCGTAGCAGAGGATGCTAGATGGCTGCTGGTAACGTCTGGAAAAGCAGAGCCGAAAATCGGGCTCAGTAGCGCGCTTTGGGATAGGCATATGTTCAACAGTAGACTGAGATAAGCTGAGTATGATGCAATAATGATACAGATAGACCATCAAAAGTTCACGACGCTTGCCTATAAAAAATGGTGTAAAAAAATTACAAGCGAGGTGACGTTAATTTCAATATCCGCCACACACGCGACCCTTAGCTTAGTTGACCCGTAGTTTTTGTAGGTATGTTCTAAAGAAGGTACTTTGTATTCAGATATTCATCTCACAGTACACATTACATAGTTATCGATACAGTACAGCTATGTATGGGAACTAGAATGTTTTGGCGTATTTCTAAGATAACTGCCATCTATCATGTTCAAGCCATACTACATCTTTAACACTCGACTTACAGGACATGCTTTTAGCATAACTACAGTTACTTCCATCGTACAGTTGGTAGTCGTTGAAGATTTCAGTAAATCCTAAGATTATCTTATCTTTCATGTGTTCACTATTTTATTCTGTACCTTATGGCTAAAATGGTGTATAATTATATGTTTTATCAACCGTATATTGCTCATCCTAAAGTCTCATTGTGTCTAGCACGATTTGTGATTGTAAGTGGTAAAGCATTATAGCAGATGGCGCTGTTATACAATATGGGAAGCTGCTCTATGAATTTTACATTATACTAGATTCTAGCCATTTGTCAGGAGTCTAGGCAATTTGTCATAGCTACCTTTGCAAAGTAAAGTATTGCATGTATTATTTTGTAAGGCTCGCTGTTCTTCTTTTGATAAAAGTTTACATTTTCTAACAACTGCTCGATATTATGGTAGCTGGTCATCCCCAGTCGTTCTGAGAAATTGTTATAAGTATTATTGGCTCATTGGACGTATTTAGCTATCTATCTTTCTGTTTGTTTTGATCGTACACCGGTCGTCGCCCCAGCAAATAATATTTCTGTCGTGGGACGGAATTAGATCGCGCTCTATTGTGATGCGCGGTAAGGGCGGTTCACGGCACGGGGGCTCGATTTTGTGGGCCTATTATTCGGTGTAATGAATAGCAGTGCGTGAGTCGAAACGCAGCTCCATCGACCATCGGGGTTCGGTACCAAGCCCCAGATTACTTGACAGTTAGTACACGCGGCGGGCGACGACCGAGCGCGCGCGCGAAGTTAGCAGCGAGTCGAGACGCCACTCGCCACCGCCAGCCGATCCGAGTTTCGGACCCGACATTCAGTTTACTACTATCGTAATAGGACGCCGCATGTCGTCTCGCGCTGCCTCCGTCGTGTGTATGGTGTTTGTGGAATAACATAACAATCCTGTGCAGTGTTATAATTGTGCAATTGTGTGACAGCTGGTGCGACCGGTCCGGTTCAAATTGTTGTGATGCATTTGAGGATTTACCTATGGCTGTCTTGTGTACTCCTCGCAGGATACGTTCGAGCGACAGAGGTAAGGGGGACCGTCTTAAATGCGGCATTCGCCCGGCTTTTTGTTATAGGGACACGGGACCGTGAGCTCGAAGACCCGACAAACGCTAGACTTGCGTAACTGCTTCAATGTCATACAATAAATGCTATAAAGTTGTAAGCATGCACTGCGCTGACCGAGTGTAGGCCAGAACGCGTGAACGGTTACCTTGAATGTGGTAATCTCAGGTAAACAATCGTTATCTTTTACGTTCCCATCGATTGGTCGCGTTATTTTTGTTGCCGTATCACCCACTATCGTACGTCTGCGATGTAAACACTGCCGAGACATGAATGGAGCGAGTATCGCCCACGTTTGGAGAAAGCTGTTCACGCGCCTACATAGCAGCCTATTGCACCCAACGTACACCTATTAAATAAGTGCTCAAAGCTCTGAAGCTTGCAGCTCGTTTCGATACAAAATTTACTTTAAAAGCATTTGAAGAAAGTAAGAGACCCTAAAGTTTAGAATCTCCTAACTAGGTATGTAGATAGGTACTGGTTTTATCCAGTATATACTAAATAAGTAATTACGTATACCTACTAGCAAAGTTAGTAAAGTCTCCCTTCGAGAGAACTAAATTTCGACGGCAGTCTGATATTATGTCTGGAAGATGAGTTATGAAGTAAACGGCAGACGTTGCAGTCAATATTTGTATTAAACACAATTACGGTACATAATAAAGCAAGACTTGTCTGTTTTTAGCGATCTTGTCATTTTGTCTGATGGAAGATTTTGGTAAATTCTTATACCGAAACGAATAATACAAAACATCGGCTTGTTCCTTCTAATTTACCTAAACTGGTCTCCCTTATGACGGTATTTGCGTAGGCATAAAAAAACTGTTGGCTAGTATAAAGACGCCTCAGAGCGAACTTTCTGCTCGATATTTTTGAGGAGAGCAGAACAATATAAAAGACGGCTATTAAAAATATCATGGACAAGCTCGAAATAAGTTATGCTGCCATCGACATCTTCGAGTAATGACTCAAAATGTTTGAGAAGAGCTGAGCATAAAAAAATGGCTTGTGAAAAAGTCAAGGAAAATGTATCATATAACAATCCTCTTTCTCATAGAGCCTCAGTACGAAGTAGTAGAGATTAGTAGAGACGAGCAAAGAAAAAGTAAATGTAATAGATTGGGCAGGATCTGCCATAAAATGTTTACTCAATGAATGTCCTTGAATAAATGCAGATTTATAACAAATTCGTTCCGAAGTTCCTCGAAATTTGAGCATGGAAAGAAGCATGCTACATTTTCGGCTGCATCATCACTTACCTGGTGACATAGCGGCCAAACGCTTACCTATCTGTCATAAAATAAGTAAAAGCCAAGGCAAAGTAAACAAGAAATATCTGAATTTCTGTATTCTGAAATGTGAATATAATAAAGCAGAAAATAATGTACTAAAGCCAAATTCTATGCTGATGACAACCTGACCAGGAATCACCTAATTCCCTTTTTTTTTTTTAAATAAGTGAGGTCGGAAAAGAACGTGTTTGAAATAAATTAAATCTTTCACAACCCATGTAGTGATTGATCACTCGGCACGAGTTTTTATGACTGATCGCTTCCTAATCTCGAGTCAAGTAGCTGGAGCCTTTTACAAAATATCAGCTGAACTAGTAAAATAGTGAAGTAAGATAAAAAATTCGATTTGTGCGGCTATATTTTAAATTGGCCTACATCATTTGTCCATTGATGGATAAAGGCCTCTCCTAATGAACCCCACTGAGCCCAGTATTCGGGTCTTCTCATACAGTTTCTGCCGGCCTTGCAGGTCGTACAGTCCTTACAATATCTGAATGACCACTGGGAAAGTTCAAATCAGTAATAAAACGGGCATTATTAAAGAAAGCTTATTATAAAACGATTGACTACATTGATGACAAGGATGCATGGAGGCAAACTGCACAAGCGTTTTCCAGCGACTACATAATGTAGATACGCCTAGGTTAATATAATTATGTATTAGTGTTTAAGAATGATTAAAAAAAAAATGCGTCGCCGAGTTTTATGCCAGGTTCTTCTCGGGATGGCAGTGGCTGTACAATTTACGAATCTGGCGATAAAGTCATTAACTTTCATGAGTGCCTCTTTGGTGCCCATGTGAATAAAAGATTTTGATTTGAATTGATCATATTTCTCACCATCAGATTGCTCCTCACTCAAAATCTGCTGATTTGACTGCATTCCAATTTACAGGCTTACTTGAAGTTAAGTTTAGACACAACTTCAAGTGCTTGTGCCGTGCATTCCTATGAGTCACTCACCCACTCATTCAACTAAGCACATTGCTCTACAACTTGCTAAATGAATAGATTGTCAACATCCTTAAGTTTCTGTAATCTGTGGTCAACATCTTAATAAGAGTTTTGCCGCGAAAGTGAAAAAATGGCGTAGTTGATTTTGCATAATTTTCCACAATATTCTTCGAGTGTTAATGTGTAATAATGGTGGATTATTAACCGTCAATACTTAGTAAACGTGCATAAGTGTAGGCAAATCATACGAAGTTAAAAAACGTAAATTTCGCCTTCGCTTCAAAACTCCAACAGAAGTTCTAGTAAAGTTTCTACCACTTTAATAGGGCATTACTTGACTATGACTGGACCTTGACTCTTTTATTTTACTGTGACTTTTGACTAGGACTTTTAAAGTGAAACACACTTGATATAATTATATTTTTACTTGACACTGGTTAAATGCACAAGATTGCGAAGCCAAAATTAAAAGAAAAAACAAACATCTTAATAGACTAGTGTATCAGTAATTTCACTTTATAGTTAGTAATAGTTAGTATCCAAGCGCTATGAAGGTGTCAATGTGACCTGTGCTAATGGCAAAGGTGACCTTAGATGCCAAAAGCAATACAAAGATAACTTTAACGTATTTGCGACAAACATTTACGAAAACCCGGGCTACCTCGGAAGAGAAGATTGGTAACGCTAATGTCTTCATGACGCTGTTTTTTTTTTGAGACGCTACCAGTTTATAGTATTTAGTAAAAACAGAAGATAAGGTTTTTTTTATTTAGATGATCTATATGTATAAAAATCAATGCCACTTTTCGTTGTTATTTTATAACTCAAGAACGGGCTCACCTATCCAAACCAAATGTTTAGGCTTTGTTCGGACTATTTAGTAGATGGTTTATGTGAAGTTTGCACAAAATCGGTCGAGTGGTTCTTCATTTATCACACCCGGGCGAAGCCGAAGCGGATCGCTAGTATAATATAATAAAGGATGTAAATAATAATCGTCGATCACATCGTCGCTAACCATCAGGTGAGAAGATGGTCAAAAGTTTGCCTATCTTGAATAAAAAAATAACATAAATTTTATAGGTGAAAGTTTTCTCAATACAATTAATTATTTTTTCAAAGTTGGGAATTTAGAGACATGGCACTAATATCAGTAATTCTCTAACTCTATTAAAGATAAAAAAAAATATTAAAAAAAAACTTTACATATTTGTAATATCTGATTATATAAAACCATTTATTATTTAACATTTTGTTTTTATTTTTCACGTAATCGTGATTATTTTATTAATCACTTAACCGAGATAATGAGACGTGGTTCGAATATATACGTCGTTTTGAATGTAAACAGCTCGTCCGATTTTTAACCTGTGAAAATGAATAGGTACCTATTCTCCCATTTTTCGCTGACCTCCGTAATGGAGATCACACAATATTATAATCAGCCGGAAGATAGCCACTGCTGGACAAAGGTCTCAATGACAATACGTAACATATGTAAATTAGTCCATCTGGCCCGGTAACCGTATTACGCCGGCACAGAATAGCTCCAGGTACAATGATTGTGAACTGCCAAATTCTATATTCCAAAGTACATTTAGACTCAAGTACTTGATGTGAAGTTGTGTATATATTGTTTTTTTTTTGTATACTAGATAGGCAAGCATTTGACTGCTATCTCACCTCATGGAAAGTGATGATGCGGCCAAAGATGAAACATGCTTGCCTAGGAGAACCTATTCACTTTAGACTTGAAGACACCCAGATTATACTGTTCAGGGAACAAAGACGCAGGCAATGAGTTCCACTCCTTCGCTGTACGGATGATGAACGTAGAAGCAAAACGCTTCGAGCGAACTGGAGGTATGTCTACCATAAATGGATGACGATTGACAGTTTGTCTCGTTGTTTGATGGTAAAAAGGGCATGGAGGAATTATATCATGTAATTCCCAAAATGTAAGCGATAGAAAACCGATAGGCTTGACATTCCATTGCACATTGGCGTGTAGTAACATGTGTACCATTGTTTTTTAATTTATTTGAAGGGCTTTTTCGCTTAGCGACCACATCGCCCTGTAAGAAAATTATGTGTACCATTTAGGCAGCGGTATCGGGATCGATTCCCAATGGGAACACAGGTTTTCTCCCCAATGGAAATATGTTTATACATCGGGGTGCGATTGTATGTATGATGTGAATGTTTCCAGCACCCACGATATATAAGTCTTCAAACTTAGCGCGGGGCTGTGAGTGTGTAATATGTATAATGACGTGGGTCCAGTTAGTAAAATTCATTTGTTACTCTGCCAACTGGATACGAGATTTTTGAGCGTGTCCATAATTAGTATATTAGATATGATTTCCACGAAATGTGTCTTGTCCTCGGAAAATTTTACAAATGATATTGATTACTGCAGTAGGTATTGGCAATGTTATCTTTGTTATACTGGATCGATCTTATGTAAGGTTGGTTTCCCCCTCAGGTAATCCCGAAGGAACAAAAATCCGTTACGAAATTTTAGTGATTGCCACTCGTGAATAAAATTTTCATCATAATAGCCATCACGTGCAGATTGTCAGAATCCATTAAAACTGTTACATGATGTTTATTCGACCTATTTTCCTCTCCCAGCTTCTACGCAGCATCTCACCTTTAAATTCAAATTTAATGCTAAAAAGACTTACTTATACCTACTTTCATATTAACATATCATATTATGTAAGTAACAGTCATAATTTATTTACTCACTCTCTCCAGATCTCCTGTCTCACCTGAACTCAAGCAAGAACCCATCTATTGTGAACTCATATTAAAAAAACATTTATCTGTTGAGTTAAAAACGTAAAGGGTGACATTCAAAAATTGTTTAAAAAACTGGTTGTTATCTCGAGCTTTTTATAGCCTTTATATTTATAAATGAAAATAGGTATGTATTATATTGAATTAGGTATATACAAATTATGTAACAACTGTGTTTATTGCGAAATTTCTTGCGAAGTAAAGTTGGCTGTGTATATCATGTATGATATTTTGAAATCTAAAACATTTTTAAATTAAGACCAATAGGTACTAAGTTAAGAGCAATATTTTAAAGGATATAATTGTAAAGTATATTAATATTTCTATTTATATAATTAAATGCACGCAAATCTTAAAAGAACCGACATCAACGCTTATATTTTGGTTTTGCCTGGATCGATATCAATAAAATTTATATGGAACCACCTTCTAAGTATAATTTACCAAACAAAAAAAAACATCAAAATCGATTCATAATTGGCGGAGATATCGCGTAATAGATAGATATATTCTTTATTAAATAACTTAAAATAACAAAGAACACAAATAGGAATGACATTAAATAATTATATAAGTGTAACAATAGGCGGTCTTATCGCTAAAAGCGAGAAATCTCTTCTAGACAACCTTTGGATGAAGAGGAATAACGCAATGTAATAGGACGTCGTTCTACGTTCATTAACACATAAACAGTGAATAAAAACAGAAGATGTATTAATAATAAATTTACATACACGTATGTAACAAAAAAAAAAATCGAATTGAGAACCTCCTTTTTTCAAGTCGGTTGAAAACACCTATATGTACGAAAACTAATTATATATACACATGCATTGAAAGAAAAACACGCTGAGTTATTTCGTCGATAACAGCACTAGGTATCGATTTTACGTACGAGGACTTATACTATAATATTGGTAATACCTCACCTAGCCTTGAGTAAGGTTAAGCGTACGTAGACATCTTGCCTTGCTTGTATCTGCCAATCAGAACAATCAAGGAAATGTCTTTGCAAATGACAGAAGTTTTACCGCGAAAGTGAAAAAATGGCGTTGTTGATTTTGTATTTTTATGATTCTACAAGTGTTCATGTGTAATTATGGTGGATTATTAACTGTTGATAGTTTGTGAACGTGCACAAGTGTAGGCAAATTATACAAAGTTGAAAAACATGATTTACGGTTTCGCTCCAAAACTCTAATAAAATAGTTTTAGTAAAGTTTCTACCATTTTACCTGGGCATGTCTTTACTATGACTGGACTTTGATTACTTTACTTGACTTTGACTGTGATTTAGGACTTAGTTAACAAAATATAGAATACCTACACTTGAAATAGTCATTACTTGACTCTGGCTAAATGCACAAGGATTGCGAAGCCAAAATAAAAGTAAAAGAATCAGAATCAGAATCAGAATATGCTTTATTGTCAGACTGTGTTTACAAGATCTTAAATATAATAAATACAGTTTCTGATGAAAACTAGTATTAGTTTATTGATTAGCTAGACCTAAACTGATGAAATAATAGACGGAACGAATGTTGCAAAAAAGGCACGAGCCCATTTTGCTCGGGAGAATATGGTATAGTAAATTGCCGATTGATACCAGATTCTTTACAGAATTTATCAAATGCTTCATTGGCATACTCTTTGCCATTGTCACTCCGTAATATTTTTATTTTGGCCTCTAGCTGATTCTCAACTAGTTTCTTAAATTCTTTAAAATAATCAAGTACTTGCCACTTAGAATGCATAAAATAGACAAATACCTTCCTTGAATAATCGTCAATAAAAGTGACATAATATCGAGCACCACCAAGTGACTTTTCTTCCATAGGACCGCATACATCTGAATGTATTATCTCTAGAAGACCGGAAGCCCTTGTGCCAAGATCCTTAAACGGTTGTCGGGTTTGTTTACCTTGTAGGCAAGTATGACAAGTCACATTCTTCTCTTGATTAATCTTCATGTCTATTCCTTCTACAGATTCATTAAGTTTCAGTAAATTCTGGTAATTTATATGACCCATTCGTTGATGCCACAAGTGAGCAGTCGATAATAGTGCAAAAATATCATTATTAACCACATATAAACCATTTTGCATATAACCTATCATAACTAGCTTCGAGTTTTGGTATATTCTGCAACATTTATCATCAAATTGTACCTTGCAATTATTCTTGGTTATCTGATGTATTGAAAGCAGGTTTACAGCTAAATCTGGGACATATAATACATTACTTACTTGTACAGTGCCAATTAATTGCTTGTTTTCTCCATCATAGCTTTGTATATTTACCTTACCACAGCCCATCACAGATAAAGCTTTATTGTCTGCAGCAGTGACGGTATTAATTGAAGCGGGTTTCAAATCATAAATCCAGTCTTTATTGTTGGTCATATGCGTCGCAGCTCCTGAATCAAGGCACCAGCAGTTCTTTTTCGATTGCGGCGAAACTGAGAAAGCAGCTACAAAACCAGAAGTCCCATTAAACTTATCATTTGGTTTGTTAACATTTGTGTTTTGATTTGAGCTTTTGTTGCGACTAAATTTTGAAATATGACCATATTTGTTGCACTTAAAGCATCTGGGGCCTTTGCCTGAAGGCTTAGAAGCCTTTGCATTATTCTTGTTGTAATGTGAATAAAATGCAGCCGAGTCCTTTTCATCCTTGACATCCTGCAGAATTTTTGTTTTCACTAAATCTGTACTTATGGTCACACCTGAGCTTTCCATTGCCATTATCATGGGTTTATATGAGTTTGGCAGCCCTGCTAAGAGGAGCGTACCCAACCACTCATCATCAACATGAAACCCAATGTTCCTGAGCTTGTGCGCACAAGTAATTATCTTATTCACATAATTTTCAACACTTCCACAGCTTTCTAGATCTGTAGTAATAAGCTCTCGTAGTAAACCCACCTTCCTCGTCAGGCCTGAGTCATCAAAGGCCCTTCGCAAGTTAAGCCATACCTCTTTGGAAGTTTTCACCTCTTGTATGTGAATATAATTGATAGGATCTACCAATAACACAATTTTCGTCCTGGCTTTGGTGTCGTCGCCTTTTGTAAAGGGGGTTTCTTCATCGTTTTCTATACATTTCCATAGGTCCTCGTGTTCCAAATAGGTCTTGACGGCAAAACTCCATGTGGCATAATTTTCGCGGCCTTTCAACTTTTCTATGTTAATTAAATTGGCGCTTGAAGACATTTTGGTTTTAATTCTTATTTTTATATCATTTGGAAGTTTTGCTGAAAAAAGAACCCTAAAAACCGAGAAACGTGTGACGGAGACCGATTGAGGTTATAACCATCAAATTTTCTTTTCACACAAATAAATAAACTAAATACTGTCCCTAATCGAAAACTAATCGAGCGTCTGGGCCCATAACCTGATGAAAACTAGTATTAGTTTATTGATTAGCTAGACCTAAACTGATGAAATAATAGACGGAACGAATGTTGCAAAAATGGCACGAGCCCATTTATTCTAGAAAGAGTACAACCGCAGAACAGAGAGCAGTGACATCTATATTAACCATAGATCATATTAAACATGTGGATGCGTTCATATTTCAACAGTTTCAACAGCTTGCCCATTTCGAGCGTACAATATTTTATCATCCTAAATGTAACGACATATTAGTACTTAAAGATATAAAAACAATTTTGTTAATTTAGTAGCTATAGCAACAAAGTGCGTTACATTAAACTTTAAAACAAGAAGTATAATAAATTATATAAAAGATTAAGAATCAAAAAACTCCTTAAGGCTATAGTGAACTTTAGGAATAAGCCATGACTTCAATTTCCGATTAAATTGTATTCCATTTAACAAGATTTCATTGAATCACATTGACCAGCATCAGGTTGATGGACAAAATTGGCCATTGAGTTTAGGAAACTTATTTCAGCATATAAAAGACAATCACAATATATTTGCTAAATAATTTAAACATGTTTTTCTAAACGTATCCTTTGAATTGCCTGGATAGGTAGGCGCGTAGGTTGATACATTGATGATTATCTGGACCTGCTAACCACAACTAAGAATTGGCAAATGCCCGTTACTCAGGCTCTTTAAATGCCTTCGAAAACATCCAGCGAGGAAATGTTTGTAAATCAAGGCCATGTTTATCACGTGCCGGCGATCCCGTAGCTGGTTATTCAATTAAATGGCTGGCGACTCAGAGTCGTATGACTACGCAGCAACTGCGATTTAGGCCTACATAATAAATCTAGTCACTTGAAACAATATTTGATTCTTGATTTAATTTGCGCCTTTTTTAAAAACGATCTCGCAGCAACAGGGAATGGCATAGCAACATAATTTATGCTCATTATCAGCCAGTGCCCATCTATTTCTAGGCACAATCGGAGCAATTGGATACGGTTCCTCGCCAATCACAGCCACCCACTTTATAAACACGGTGTTAATGCTCTCTATCTAGAGGACATCCTCGTGTACAGTTAATTCTAGCCTTGTTATTTTATATATAAAATGCGTAGGCTACTTGTTTAAAACTTTTCTAAAAACAAGCTTTTAGAAGTTCGCTATCTATCTAATATAATATATATCGAATATTGGATTTAGAGTGACGTCACTTTATTTTTCGAGTTATTTTCAGCAAGCCCTTTCATTTGATACCCATTTTGTAGGAGTGCATTAAAATAACTTGTATTGTCCGCCATTTAGGATCTTCCGTCATGTTGGATTTAGAATGACGTCACACAGCTAACCATGCATTGTCATCCAAACTAAACGTTTATACCAAATTTCAGCTCAATCGGTTGAAGATAACTGTTTTAAAATTCAGTTGCAAGATTCCACCCGGGCAAACATGTAACATACATTGCAATTTAAATAAAAACTTGTAAAATATCACCTATTTCGTAATGCCTATTTGTTTGACGTGACGTTTATATATAAAATTCCCGGAAGTGGCGATATCGTTAACACTTTCCTGGAGATCTTAACTTCCTAGTTGCAAGCAAACTAATTAAGATTCACTTAGGTACTTACCAACGCTCTGGGCCCCGAGTCTCTAAGGTATACTATAGCTGACAACGCCACGCTACTGCGATGCTTCTGCGATTATATCGACTCTGTATAGTCTGTAGTCAAAGTTAGTATTCTGCAGAACCATAGAGGAAGTAAATATAGTCTAGGATCCTATAGTATGGCAGTTATACGACTTCCGAAAAGCGTACCTTCAAACCTAGCAACCTGGCAACAGTCAAAACATCATTACCGTAGTTTTCTAGAAATACTTAAATTAAATATATAAGTGTGTCATTTAATAATTTTGCTTTGTAAACCTTTCAAACATAACCAAATCAGAGTATTTAAAACTTAGGTAAAAATCTCAGAATACAGAAAGAACTGTATTCTGAGGTAAAAATATAATGGAATGTGAAGGATTACATTGGCTTGTGGTGCAAAAACCAAAGCTTTTGTTCATTCACCGATCAATCGCAATAGAAGAGCTGTCAGAAAAGTCCATAGAGGAATTAAATACTAAATAAAATAATGCGAATAATCGCAAAACAATAGTAAAGAATAGCAATTATGGCAAAAATTATCAATAGCAGGACGACCGCTCGCGACCAACGCGAGCAGACGACGAAAACTGTAAAATTTGTCAATTTTCATGCAACAGACTTGCGATATCGCGGCTTCATAGTTAAAGAGACTTGGGGCCCAGAAGTCTGGATACATTGTAGCCGCCTCTACTTCTCTATAGGTTTTTACGGTGTGCTAAACTGTTCCTAAATGCACGCTAAAGAGTTAAAGACAGACTGAAACTTCACAAAACTAAACGTGTTCTAAAATTGGGTGCTACAAATCCAGCGCAGTCCGCCGTTAAATGCTAAGTTTTCCGTTTTGCATCTCATAGTCTGGGGGATAAAGATACCTTGCAAAACTGAGGAAAGTTAGTTGAATAGGCGCTTGCACTTGAGGGTAGGATTCGGAAGAAAATGAATTGTATACCTTAAATTATTTTTATCGATAAATTTTATATTTTTATGTAATGGCGTTAGCAAGTACTAACCTTTTACTACATTACTATGTTATGTAAGTACGACATTATGTCTGGTATAAGTTGAGACATATTAATGTTGTAGGTAATCAAGGCAAGTGTCTTGATTGCCTACGACATTTCTTTAACACTTGATTAGGTACAAGATACATGTATGCTCATAACATGGGGATTTCCAACTGAAGGGTGACTTGCTCACAAGTTCTTTATTGTTTCTTTTTATACAATAATATTGAATAATCAAATTGTGTACATGTCCAAATTTTAAACTCTGGGTGACAATAAATTTTAATGGGCAAGCGTGACGCTTACCCTCAGGCGAGCGACTTGCTTGTTTTGTCACCCATTAACCATAAAAAAAAACTTCCAAATGCTTTGGTAACACCATTCTCACTTCTCGAGCAAAAATAATGTTGTTTAATTAAGTTTTATAATAGTTATGAAACAAAATAAAAAAGTAGCTAAACCGCATACTTAAACAATTTTCTTCACTCTTGACAATTATAGAAGATAGATACGCTACCTTGATGAGTTCTTAACAAGTTTACATGTTTTTATAAAAATATCCAGTCTTTTAGCGCATTATATAATCACTCTTTTGACCAACCTCGACATTTCGGCAGAGTTGCATCGGCCGCGGTCACGAGTGACTCATAAAAAAAGTAAACAGGACAAGTTTAAAAAAAATCACTTGCTGAGACTTTTCAAATTCTATTCAGAGCTTGTTGGTGCATGGTGGATTAGGCCTATCTATTTTGAAGCATGGTCAGCGGTCAGACTCCATCATCCAATAGGTTCCTACCTGCATATAGATATATTCTCTACACGTTAGGCCACTAACAGAAACTATCGATTGTTTCGTTGCTCTGTTGCATACAACATTCATGGAATAAACAACGGTAACATGCCTGTTTTGGTTATTGTCTCGCTGTGAATTTTCGCTTTGTACTTAATTTGACATCATGCAGTTTGGTACATATTTGATTTATTTGGTTCATATATAACGTGTTTGTATAGTTTATCTAGCATAGCTGGATATTTTTTATGGTAAAATAGATGTAGCAGATACAATACTAAAGGTAAAATTATTTCAGGCAGATTTCTTTTATTCTACTAAACGCACCACCACCAAATTTTTATTATTGGCATTTGACATCAAACTCTTGTCAAAAATGGTGGATGGGTGTATTTTAGATTAGACGCTCTCAACCACGATAGTATAAAAAACAAAGGGTTGCACTTCGGGAGTGCCGGCAGAAGTGAAAACTTGAACTAACGTTGTGCATTTTTGAAATACCAATACCATAGTCACAATAGAAACGCGTAAGAAAGAGAGGGGGATATAACTCCTTCTACGCCGCGCAGGTGGTCTACTCTCCCTTCGTCTTACGAATTTTCGATCAGGTCACGTGTTCTGACGCGAGTTTAACATTTTTTACCCATCCCAACGCCGCTAAAGAAGTTTTCACTTCTATAATGATAATCGCTTACACAAGTACGCTACATTTTCGGCTGCATCATCGTTGAGATAGTAATAAAACGCCAGCCTAACTAGAAAAAATTGTTAATGAAATCTTTTTTTTATTAAAGTTTCGACACCTTTATATTTAAGAGTACTATGACTGGTGGATGTAACTACTCATCAAGATTTAGAATTAGTTTAGTTAGGTCTGGTTTTTAATCGAATCATGAAGACTAAGCGCATCTTTCAGCTTTCAATTCAACATCACCTCACCCACGGTGCATGGATAGACCTACTAAGAGTGCTGACTGAAAAGCTGACAGATCCTCAGCGGATTTGTGAGACCTGATGAGCTGCGAGTACGTTGAAAGAATTCGCTCATCGGAAATATGGCGATTGATGTGGCAGATGGTGGTGTGGGCATCTACTTAGTTACGCAACTGTTATAATTATAACATTTGTAATAACAAATTACAAATATTTTTCAAATTAATAACCAGTATCTTGCAATCGCCAATTTTGTCGGAAATCTTAATCATGAGTGTCAAATATTTATTTTCTTGTTCTAATGACGGAACTCAGTGAGGAAACTGGAATCTTGAAGTGCAAATTACAACAAATCTAGTACCGTTAGTACCAATGATAAAGGAAACTTAGGGGAAGGAAATAACCTTTTGCATCTTCGTTGATGTAAAGAATAGCAATAGAATGGAACGCTTTGCCATCGTCAGTGTTTCCCGCTTTAGGGATTGTACCTCTGTACAATTTGGGTGTGTTCAAAAGAAAAGTGAATAGGTATTTTCTAAGCGAACATGCTCCACCTTAGACTACATTATCGCTTTCCTCCACATGTGATTCTGTTCAAACGATTGCTTAGTCAGAAAAATTGCTTAGTGTGAACTTGGGAAGATCCCGAGTCCTATTAGTCGTTACAAAAGTTGGGCAGTATAACACCCTGGGTTATCACGTTATTGGCGGTACCACCCCAAACAATCAAATAGGCTAAATGCCTGTAAAAATCTAATTAGTTTGTCAGTAAGATTATCAAAAGGAGACGTCACGCCTTCGTACACTTTTTACCAAGGCGTGACGCCACGAGACCCCACTTCCGAACTTTTACGCTCTTTATCTTTGTCATTTTCAATCGACTTCAAAAAAGAAAGAAAGAAAGAAAGATAACTTATTTCGACACGTAGCAAAAAAATAACAATAACAGTGAAACACTTATGAACTAATAATTAATTAATTATATAATATTTATATTTTATGCATGCTGAAATGGGTTTCCCTCAGAAGAAAAGTCAAGCACAAAACTCGACGCTGATTTTCAGGCAAACCTGAAAGGAGGTCAAAAAAAGGAGGTTCTCAATTTGACTGTTTTTTTTTGTATGTATGTTACGCGATATCTCCGCCAATTATGAATCGATTTTGATGATTTTTTTGTTTGGTAGATTATACTTCAGAGGTGGTACCATATAAATTTTATCGAAATCGGTCAAGCCAAAACAGAAATATAAGCAATGAAGTCTGTTTTTTAAGCGTTTCAATTAAGTTTGTTACCATAGAAGGCTTACATAGGCGGGAATTTTATTAACCATCACTCTAGCGACTTGCTTGTGTCCTTCCTTACTAGCATAAAAAAACATCTAGGTTTCTTATTTTCCTAAGGCTTGAATCCTATTCAGGCGTCACTGAAATTCTAACTCTATAGTAAGTGGCTGTAGTTTCATGATTCAACGCAGCATTATATATTTATATCTACGTCCAACGAACGAAGGGAACAGCGTTAAAACGGTAAGTATATCCAGTACTTTGCGTCAGTCAAAAGTTAAAATATGATTGTTTATTTTAAGACTCAGAAGCTCGTGAGTTGTTGTCTTTCAAAGACCTCTAACTAACAAACAGCGACATGCCCTTGCGTTATTTTTAGCACCAGGACGACGGACGCACAGACATACGTCGTGTACAAATATTCATATAATGCAGACTCAGTGAGATCACAAGCACTTAAGGGGCTGTCTCACCGAGCAAGAGAATCGCGGCGTTATTATCGTCGAGCCACATATTTCTATACACTCTCTTAGGGGCCGTCACCACGAGCGAGAGAATCGTGGCGATGAAATACGTGGCATGACGATAATATCGCTGCTATTCTCGCTCGTGGAGACGGTCCCTAAGTCTCGAAAGATTGAAACGTATAACACAATGGGGATGTTATACATTTAGACCCTATGAATATAATATTTTAGATTTTAAATTAAACAACTTTTTTTTTTTTTTTTTTTTTATTTGTGACAGGCTAGTGTTTGACCACTATCTCACCTGATGGTAAGTGACGATGTGATCGAAGCTGGTAAACACACTAGACCTGGAATACGCAGGCTCTCAAGGATAACTCTAAGAAAAAGCGTTCGACGATCATTATTTTTGTATATTTTTAACAATTTAACGTTTTTTTACCTATCGTAGCGGTACAAAATAACAATATTGAGATTCTAGACACGAATGAGGATAAAAACGTTTTAACATAACGGTCCTAATAAAATATTGTAATATATATTACACCTTCGACTGCATCGACCTAATAATCTATACTATCTATTTATACTAATATATAAAAATAAATAATAAAGTTTATTTGTTTGTTTGTAAAAGTTAATCTCTGAAACTGCTGATCAAGGGAATCACAGGAAATTTGTGTTTCTGGTTCTCGGTATGATGTTAATGTTGTGTGTGTGGTATGAATGTGGGTGTGGGAGTGTGAAAGCATTTGTGATTTTTTTTACCCGGGCGACCCCGGGCGTGTCCGAATATCCTACTTCCTATTAATATTATTAATCCGAAAGTTTGTGTGTAAGTATGTTTGTTCCCTCTTCACGCTTTATCGGCTGAACAGATTTGGATGAAATTTGGAATTTACATAGATTATACCTAGGATTAACACATAGGCTACTTTTTATCTTGATAATAGCGGGTGAAGCCGCGGGGCACGGCTAGTATTAAATATAGAGTAGTCATTCCTACGAACTCCTTCAATTGATCATGCAAGGAAAGACCCAAGGCTGCAGAAAACCGAGAAGAAGACGTACCTAATGACTAAATAAACCTTCAAACATGGTTCAATTTAACCACAAGATACTAGTTTCGAGTTGCTGTATCAAAGATCCGTATAGCCTTAATGATAGCAGACCTACGGTAAGAGATGGCACCAGAAGAAAAAGAAGTTGAAGTCTAGAGTGAATAGGTAACTTCTAAGTAAGCATGCTTCATCTTCGGACGCGTCGTCACTTTCCATCAGATGAAATAGCGGCCAAGCTAAAGTCTATAAAAGTACGAGTATATATAAAAGTTCTGTCATTAAAAAAGACATTCCTAGAGGTTATATATACAGTACCTGGATGACCGAGCCTTGCATGTTGAAACGACGTTTTCTAAAAAATGAAACCTGGGTAGATCGATTTATCGCCCCCGAAATATACTAAATATACTGGATACTAAATCTCATGAAAACCGTTGGAGCCGTTTCCGAGATTCAGATTATATACATAATGTACAAGAATTGCTCGTCAGATTCATATGATCTTTGTAAGAATAGGTACATAATAAAAATTCTTTGTAAGTATGTTCCAGTAGTCAGAATTATCATGATATCACATTATATAGATACCTACGAAATCATCACAAATCCACAATAAAAATAGCTTTCGTAGCACTTACACATTTTTTGTTGACGAAACAAACGATAGCAACTATATTACTACAAAGAAAACCGACGTAATAATCAGTTATTAAATTAGTATTTTGTAATTGCGCCTCACAAGTGTTTACAAACCTGTTACTGAGTGAAAAACTTAATGGATGTTTTGAAATAAATTAAATTTTAGTTTTTGCTCGCGAAATAGAGATTACTGTCTTGTTAAATGCTTAAGAGCAGGTTCCCTAAAAAATATATTTTGCAACACCTTGAGTCCATGACTTAATCACTTATCCTGTCAAATTATAATCTTTAATATCCTACTAATATTATAAATCCGAAAGTTTGTGTGTAAGTGTGTAAGTATGTTTGTTCCCTCTTCACGCTTGAACCGCTGAACGGATTTAGATGAAATTTGGAATGTACATAGCTTATACCTAGGATTAACACATAGGCTACTTTTTAACTTGATAATAGCGGGCGAAGCCGCGAGGCACGGCTAGTATATTATATAAATTCTCGTGTCGCGGTGATTGTTACCATACTCCTCCGCAACTGCTCGACCGATTTTAATGAAATTTTGTTTGCATATCGTGTAGGTCTGAGAATCGGTCAACATTTATTTTTCATACCCCTAAATGCTTAGGGCCCAACCCAAATTCTTTTTATATTTTTTGTATGAAATTTTTAGTCATTATTTTTTTATCAGCATGAAATAATGTATATGGCAAAATAACGTATGCTGGATCAGCTAGTTTTAATATATAATTTTTTAGACTTTTACTATCATACATTTTGCCTCATGGAGAAAAACTTTTGAGGTTACTGGCTTATAACTTTTTTCTATGTAATAATTGTTTCATATCTTTATTTGTTTAAGTACAGGATATAACGGATATTATACGTAAGTTTCAGCGTTCAGTGTAAAGCCGTCTTTGAGATAGATAGACCCCGGGACAAAATAGGTCTAAAAACAGTGACTTTGGAGGCCCGCCAAATCGTTATAATCGAACATAGATTTTTTTAAACCGGTTTCGTACTCTAATTTTCAAGGCCTTTTCAACGATTTCCCACAAGGGTAGAAAAAAACATATTTTGCATTTTTTGTATTTTAATTAATATAATTTTATATGTAATTTCTGGCTTTGAACCGTAGTTTTACATATGAGAATTTGAACTCATTCGGTTATATGGTTTAGACGCTAGATGCCCCTGACAGACGGACGGACGGACCGAATTATAACAGGCGCTCCCGCGCTCACTACAATACAATACAATACAATACAAAACTCTTTATTGACACCAAAAGATAAATAAAACTTACAGAGAAACTTATAAAGATAGGTACAATGGGCGGTCTTATCGCTAAGAGCGATCTCTTCCAGACAACCTTTGGATGGAAATATAAACGAAAAGACAATGTAGGGATGGTGGTGCGATAAAATGAATGAAATAGATTTAAAAATAATAGAAATACATTGTTTAAACTACATAAACAATACATACCAATAATAATATCAGAATATACTTACATATAATAAATAAATATTTACATATAAGTACCTATAATACATATTATTTAACATATATAATTAACACACATATTATAGTAGCTTTTACAGATTGGATAAATAAAAGTTTTTGACTTGAGATTTAAATGACTCTTGAGTTTGCGCGCGTTTGACATTCACAGGCAGAGCATTCCAAAGCCGCACGGCTTCTATGGTAAAAGAAGAATCAAAGAAGCTCGTGCTGTGCGCTGGCATACTAATGTATTATTATCAAAACAAAATGCATTAATGGTACGTTAGCATTACCATTATAATAAATAACACCCACGATAGTTATCATAATAAGATTAATAGCGCTATTGTTTATATAAATAACATATCAATAATGGATGGAATACTATAATATTATATTATCTAGATTATTTAATATATTATGCATCTATAAATATTTGTTATCCGTGTACAAACGTATTTTTTTATATTTGTGTTACCTCATAACTTTTTTCCATGTGAACCGATTTAGATTTTTTTTTAGTTTGAAAGATATTGCTTTCCAATTGGTCCCATTTAAATTTGATCAAGATCTGATCTGTTGTTCTTGAAATATCGTCAATAATGCTTATTCTGTAGACTACATTGACGATGTTCTCGTTTTTAACCGACTTCAAAAATTACCTCATAACTTCTTTCGTTGTGCGCTGATTTAGATGATTATTTTTTTATTTGAAAGCTGGTGCTTTTCATGTGGTCCCATTGAAATTTGATCAAGATCTGATCTCTAGTGTTTGAGTAACCGTCAATAGTGCGTGTTTAATACATTAAATCTCATCAAGGGTCCGAAGATAAAGCGGTGAAGTCGGTTATAATCATATATTATTATTGGTTTAACGACATTGTCGGTCTATAGCGTGTACTCAATTTCTGAAATCTGAAAAGCCGTCATGATGCGATCATCTATACTATTTCTCTAACCCTGTTGCGATCGGTTTCAATTAAAAACGACAAAATCACCAAAATTAAGATTCATGTTTGTTTAACTGAAAAACAAACATTAATCTTATGTTATGCTACGAATAAATTATTAGTAATTTTAACCTGCTTTTACGTATTATGGCTAAGATAACACCAATAACAATAACAAACTCTTTCACACTCACAGTCCCCACACGAAGTTCAAAGACTTGTATCGTGGGTGCCGGAAACATTCACATCACACACACATTACACCCAGAACCAGGAATTTTTACTCCTGCCGGGAATCGGACCGGTATAATCTGGGAGTCTTCAAGTCTAAAGTAAATACTCTAGACTAGAAGACTCGCAGATTATACCGTTCAGGAAACAAGGTGCTAAATTTTTAACCCTACTCTTTGCTTCGTCGTGGTCGGATAAAACAGCATCAACTTACAGCAATAAACGAGATCTTTTCCTTTTGTTACGATGCGTATTTTGGCAAAAACGCTTAGCAGGTGAAAACAATACCACAAAATAGAGGATATATATTCTGTGGTAATAGTAGCTACCCATCTCGGACAAAAACGGGAAACTATGTCTTACCCCAACGTGTCAAAGTCGACGTGTGAAAATAGACCGGGCGGCCCACCCCTATTGTGTTACAGTTTTTGCTCCCTCTGACCATACATTGTTTGAGTAAGGGTCCGACTTAAATAGATAAAAATGACTTGGACAATGTCAACCCGAACGCTACAAGATAATGCTGTGATTTTAGTGCTTTGTTCACTTTGTTTTGGGAATTCGAGCAATGTTCAAAGTTTCACATTGCCCCCATGCATGTTTTACTTACAATCTAACCACTCAAGCGTCCAGTCCAAGGGGGAGTGATTTCAGTGATTGTTGTCCCATCTCCGCGCGAAAAACATCGTTGATCATCATTTTTGTTTTTGTCATCGTTTTCATCATTTTTGTCTTCGTCATCGTTTTTTTCGTCAATAAAAACGATTATTACTATAAAACTTCTTCAGCTATATTAAAATAAGAACCAATAGAAAGCTCAAAGAGTCTTAAATTTTATTTAGTTAAAATATTATTACTCAAATTAATTGTAAGAAATGAAAATAAATTGTGTAGTTGGAGTTGAAAAATATATTAAAATGAATTCGCTCTATGGACGTTTGAACGGAAAGATATCGTCTGGGTACCACAGTCAGGACAGGTAAGGCAAGCGTTTTTTTGGAAACTGTAGTCACCACCGAAGCTTGAGTGGCAAGCAACAAGATTAACTGTCAAATGTCATTTATGGTTGACATACCTGCAGTTCGCTCGAAGCGTGAAGTCAAAAGTGAATAGGTCTTATGAGTAATAGCTTAGGTCTCTAGGCATGCATGCTACATCTTCAGCCGCATCATCACTTTCCATTAGATAAGAAAGCAGTCAAATGCTTGCCTATCATACATTGAACGCTAAAACATAAACGCTTTTACTCGTACAGCCCCACGCTAAGTTCGATAAATGTGTCGTGGATGCCAGAAACATTCACATCACACACACAATCACAACCAGAACCAGAAACTCAAATTTTACATGGGAAAAAACTTTTGTTTCCGCCAGGAATCGAACCCGATACCCCTGCTTAGAAGGCGAACGCTCACCCAACTAAGCCAACAAGCATTTCATTAAAATAATATGACAACGTTATCACTTATGTCTTTTACACTTTAATTAAGATGGATGGAAGCGAGGACAATATACCTAGTATTTATGGCGCTTTCCGTACTATGATTCATAATTGTAGAAGGGCACTTACCTTGATTATCTGCTAATTGTGTAGGCTGAATACTTATAATTAAGTGGTGTAGGTGTATGGCCTATGTTGGCATTTCTAGATTTATTTATGCTTCCTTTGCAAACTTGGTATAACTTTAGGCTTCAATTTTGCCAAACTGCCCATTTGGCGTGCACGTTGTCTAATTTAGACAGTCTTAACGTCTGCCTCTTAAGCAGCTGGTATGGGATTTAATTCCTGGTAGGAACACTAGTTTTCTACCAAAGGGAAATTTGTGTTTTGGTTCTGGATGTGATGTAAATGTTTCCGGCACCTTCGACGCAAGTCATTGAACTTAGTGTTGTGTGTGTTACAGCGTTTCTTTTAAGCGGATTATTTTGAATGATAGTGTTAGAACTAATAATTTATCTCATGTGGATTTCATAGATATTTCTCGACTTTGCAAGCGTTTTTTTCTATTCCAAAGTGAGTTTTAGGTAGTGAGCATTAGACTAATATTATAAATTCGAAAATGTGTGTATGTGTGAGTATGTTTGAAACGAGCTATCACTTAGCAGCTTCGGATTTGAATTCAATTTGGTGTGTAGATAGCCTATATCCTAAAATAGGACAAACACTACTTCTGATCGTAATTAATGCGAACATCAGCTCAAGTCCCAGGGAGATGAGTGCATAGCAGTGCCACGCAAAGCAAGATTGTTATATTATACAAAATTCCACATATGTATTATAGGAAGGCGTCACGTTGCGCGTTGCTTTGATTCTTTCCTCTCTTAAAAATACAATAAAAAAAATACTAACGATTTTATGTTTATTGTAAGTACTTACATTTAGTCTCCGCGAGGGTGCGGTTAAAACCACAAGCCCCGCAATTTGTAATTATTACAAATTAAATAACAATTAGTGACATGCTTCGCAATCTTGTGCATTTAGCCAGTGTAAAGTAATAATATAATATTTCAGGTGTATTTCATACTAAAAGTCCTAGGCACAAGTCACAGCCAAAGTCAAGTAAAAGAGTCAAGGTCCAGTCACAGTCGAGTCATGTCCTAGTAAAGTGGTAGAGACTTTACTAGAAAATCTATTGGACTATTGGAGCGACGGCGAAAATCACGTTTATCAACTTGTATGATTTGCCTACACTTATGCACGTTCACTAAGTATTAACGGTTATGAATCCGCCATTATTACACATTAACACGAATGTTCACAGGTTTTGGAAAATTATACAAAATCAACAACGCCATTTTTTTCACTTTCGCGGCAAAAACTCCGACATTTAAACTGTCGTGATCTCTACGTGTTTATAATTAATAACACAGTTCGCAAATAGTCAATATACAGTTACTGTCGGTGCTTGTCCCAGAAGCCCAGGAGCATCGAGCGCCCCAGAAACCTTGGGTAGAAGTACCCCGTACTAATTGGACCGCAAAAGGCCCGGCAAATATTGAAGTAGCTGACTGATGGGAAACAAATACTCGGCGACGGGAAGTAAAATGTTTACAAATGGCGGGTGTATCAGATGTAATATGTATATAATAAATAAGCAACTTTTAAAAAAATGAGGCCTTATAAGTACGCCATATTGAATTTAGAGTGACGTCACTTTATTTTTCGAATTATTCGCAGCTAGGCTAGATGAAAGGTTTCATTTGATGTCCATATTGCAGGAGTGTATTCAAAATACTCTCTACGCCGTGGGTCGATTCCCGGCAGGAGCACAATTTTTTCATCCCAAGGGACATTTCTGTTTCTGGCTCTGGTTTGATTGTGTATGTGTGATATGTAAATGTTTCCGGCACCCACGATACAAGTCTTTGAATTTAGTAAGGGGCTGTGAGTGAATGCGTTTGTTGTTTGTTTGTGTCAGCAGCTGCACCACGATGACTGTATATATGTGAGTCTGGGAATAAGTCCATTTGAGACATTTTTAACCGACTTCGAAAAATTTCTCAATTCGACTGTATGTTTTTTTGTATGTATGTTACGCGATATCTCCGCCAATTATGAATCGATTTTGATTATTATTTTTTGTTTGATAGATATTGAAGGAAAAAGTCGACCTTGACCTTGTGGTCAAGGTTGACTTTTTCCTTCGATAGTTCACCAAACGTTTTGTATGCGCGGTAGACAAAGCTGTTCTGCCGGTATTTGGTAGAAGCATATGGAATTGAGAAGGGGGGACTGTTCCTACAAGTTATGTTGGGTATGTCAAAGCTGATTTTATTGAGTAGATCTAGGAAGTCTACAACAGAAACTAAAATGTTTTTAAGGAAAACTACATCAGAGATGATGCGCCTATAGTTCAGTCGAAGTCTATAGTTTAGTTCCTTGGGAAGTAACAATGTGCTCCTGCCGGGAATCCTTTAGAATTTTAGATCATCGAAATATATGTTAACCAAAATCAGTTATCAGTAACTAAATAATCTCAGAATAAAAAGAAAGCACGAACAAAAGGGCTTAGAACCGTTGTAACAATAAATCATACGAATTATAAGAAATTTCGGAGATCACCATCTGCTTAACAGCTGTTACAAAAGTAGTCGGCCATTCACCATGATTCACGAGTTCACGACGCCATTCAAGATGTTTTTTTCTGAATTACTCAGTTTGGGAAGTAAAATGGCAATCCTAATAATATTTATTACGGCAATTACTACAATCTATCCATTATTGTCATTATGGTAAGTCTTGGAGAATGGAGCGCATTGCAATCTTACGCGGATCAAAGTAACAGGTAACAGGCATTAAACGAATATATAAATGACGATTGTTATTTATATAGCATTAGCCATGCTAGGTAGAACTATAGGGAGTGATAAATTTAGAAAGGAAAAATTATCGCTTGAGGCGGGGATTGAACTCGCGACCATAGGGTGCCTATTGCTCTAACCGCTGAGCTACTCAAGCCCTGCCTGAAGTGAAGACATTATCCTTTCCTTATTATTAACATCTTACGGATGTGCGACGTCATCTACCGAAACAGTTTATAGAAACTACTACGGCCAACGAGTCTTACATTGCAGTTAGCTCCACGTTGTGTTGATAACGTCTACCTAAATCAATTGATTTTTTAACCGGCTCCATAAAAATGAGAAGGTTCTATGTTTGACTGTATGTATTTCTTTTTTTTTTATCTATGTTCACCGATTTCTCCCCTATTTGTGGACCGATTCTAAAAATTTTTGTTTTTGGTTTGGTTGATCAGAGGTGGTCTCATATGAATTTTATCGAAATTGATCAAGCCATAACCAAAATAGAAAAGCGGTGAAGTCGGGTTTTTTAAGCTTTGCTTACGTTAAAATTATATTTCTATAGCATTAGCCATGCTAGGCAGAACTATAGTGATAAATTAAGAAAAGAAAAAATTTCAATCCTCGCCTCAAGCGGTAATTTTTCCTTTCTAAATTTATCACTATATAAATGTCGCTTGCCATCAGGCGAAAGTCATGTTTGTCTCCTTACTTAGTAATTATATTTTAACTAGCCGTGCTCCACGGCTTCGCCCGTGTTTGTCATGTAGAATGTAGCTTGTGTGTTAAGCTATACGTCCGTTCCAAATTTTATCCAAATTCAATCCAAATCCGTTTAGCTGTTCAAGCGTGAAGAGAAAACAAACATTCTGACACACAAACTTTCGGAATTATAATATTAGTGTGATTGACGTTTTTTATTCAAGATTGCTAACCGTTTGATCACTATCTCAGCTTACTTACAAGATTTACCCATCATGGAGCAAAGTCTCTTCTTGTAGTTTAACAAAGTCCTCGTATACTATAAATGTAGATATTGTCTATTCTGAAACTAAACGGCGTCCAATGTTTTTTATATTATCAATTTTGAGTGATAACATATGCTTAAATTAGTTGTCAATGGCCATAGATCGTCATTGAACAAAGTACTACGTCCATTACCCAACTAAGCCAACGAGCAGAAGTGAAATAATAATTTGAGATGTAAGTTACTCCTTACAACTAACCGGACACAAAGTAGATGACAGTACTATCTACTGGAAAAGAAATAGCAGGAAGGCTAACACTCCACCACCATACGGATTTTTTTTTTTTTTATTTGTGACAGGCTAGTGTTTGACCACTATCTCACCTGATGGTAAGTGACGATGTGATCGAAGCTGGTAAACACACTAGACCTGGAATAGATAGAGACAGAAAGGGAGTGTAAATACTTAGAGCTATTGACGATCTCTAAAGCAAAAATGTGCCTGCAAGGTGTTTAATTTGTTTATAATACATGTTCCGTGTCCCAGATTAAATAACAGTTTCTACAGTAGTTCCGTCTATGAAACAATTTGTTTGATCTAATCCAGTGGGTTCGTTTGAGTTCTACGATGTTAGTATGCGTGGCGTACAACGCAGTAGGCCTTAACTAGCCACATCCGCCACATGTATGAACGTTTACAAGGACTTCTAGAAGAAAATTGTTTATACTCTGAGCCACTATGATCCAGGAGACCATGGTTAATTGTGCCATCGGTGAAATCTTTATTTCTGACGTGACGACCCGACCGGGCAGTGTGCGGATTAATCATCAAAATAGGCTCACAACGAAATAAGTTATGAAGGGACACACATAAAAATAAAACCGGCCAAGTGCGAGTCGGACTCGCGCACGTAGGGTTCCGTACCATTATCTATAAAAAAACAAGTTTGTTGTAAGGGACCCCCCCTTAAATATTTATTTTATTTTATTTTTAGTATTTGTTGTTATAGCGGCAATAGAAATACATCATCTGTGAAATTTTCAACTGTCTAGCTATTACCGTTCTTGAGATACAGCCTGGTGACAGACGGACGGACGGACGGGCGGACGGACTGCGAAGTCTCAGTAATAGGGTCCCGTTTTTACCCTTTGGATACGGAACCCTAAAAATACTGTCGAATTGAGAACCTCCTCCTATTTTTTAAAGTAGATAAAAAAGCTTTAATCCTATTTACTATTAAGAGGGTAGTAAATAAGATTAAAGCTATTTTACTAATCCAATCAATGTGTATCTTTATCCACTTTTCTACCGACTTCACAAAAAAGGAGCAGGTACTCAAGTCGACACAATTTTTTTTTATGTCTGTTGACCTCATAACTTCGATCCACGTGATTTTTTTTTGTTTGGAAGATGTTGCTTTCTAATTTTAGTTCTAATAGAAGTTCTTGAAATATCTTCAATAACGCGTGTTTAGTACATCTATTATGATAAAATTTCCGAAGATAGAGCGTGAAGTCGGTTTTTTAAGCATTGCTTGCGTTTAATTATTTATGACAGGTAATAAAACTGGTGGTTCAAACAATATAATAAAATCTTGTCTCGATATCTAACAACACTTGTGATTAGTTTTAACTAATTAATTAGATTTAAATAATCACTAGTGTTCTATAAAAAAACAACGGGTTGCACTCCGGAAGTGCCGGCAGAAGTGAAAACTTGAACATTTTTTAAATAACAATACCATCGTCACCGTAGAAACGCGGTTGAAAGAGAGGGGGATATTACTTCCTCTCCTACGCCGCGCCGGCGCGGCGGTCTACTCTCCCTTCTTCTTACGAATTTTCGATCAGTCCTGACGCGAGTTTAAATTTATTTACTTATCCCAAAAGCACAACGCCGCTAAAGAAGTTTTAACTACAAAATGTGTAATAAGGTTACACATTGATTGGATTGGTGCTGGACTCATGATATCATTGCAAAACATATTTTTTAAGGGCGTGCCCTTAATTTGCCGACCTCTATCTAGAAATTCAAAGGTCAATAAAAACGTCAATTACGACAATCAGTCGCCGAGTTAAGGCGATTTGTTTCAGTCAGTCGCAGATATAATTATGTAATTCGCTACGTTACCTCTGTGAACTGTCTATCTGTCCCACTGAGGATAAGGTTTCGCTGACAAATTACTTCTACGAAGGCCATTGTTCGTATGTGCCACTCGATACTGTACTAATCGCTTTATTCAGGTACTCGCTCTAAGTATTTTGGCTCCCTTTCTGTCTTTATGTATTCCAAATGTTGGTGGAGCCGAGAGTGGTCAGCCTTCCTTCTCTTTCTTTTTCAGTAGGTAGTACTGGCATCTACTTTGTGTTCGGTTAGGTGTATGGAGTAACTTACAATCTCAAATTATTAGTTGGGTGGCGTTCACTTTCTAAGCAGGTTCGATTACCGACTTAAACACAAGTTTTCTCCCCAAGGAAAATTGGGTTTCTGGTTCTGGTTGATATTGTGTGTGATGTGAATGTTTCCGGCACCCACGACACAAGTCATAGATCTTAGTGTAGGGCTGTGAGTGTTTATGTTAACTTCATCTTTTTGTCTATTCTATATAATATATATTTATATATTTCAAATAACAAGATCCATAAATTATACATACATTTTACATCACAACAATAACAATTATTGCCATATACGTCATATTATCCAAGTTGATTTGCATTAATGCCTCTCAGTATATTATTGCTTTTGAGATGCCCATTGTTGGGCCCAGCAAGAGCATGTCATTTGCGTAGCTGATATTAATAACGTTCTAATCATGTATAGCATCCGATATGTGTGTTTCTGAGCTCAACAATCAGCTGGTTCACATAAAGGTTAAACAATTTTGGAGACGTAAACTCACCCTGTCTCAAACCACATTCAAGATTCTATTCTGCCGACATATCAGTATTGCAGCAGGTCATACATATGTATGACCCGAGACTATACAAAAGCTTTCACTCACAGCCCACACTAAGTTCTATGACTTGTATCGAGGGTGCCGGAAACGTTCACATCACACACAATCACAACCAGAACCAGAAACACAAATTTTTCTTTGAGAGAAAACTTGTGCTTCTGTCGGGAATCGAACCCGATGCGAACGCCACCCAGCTAAGCCAACGAGCAGTTCTAAGTATATAGTCTCGAGTCATGTGTTTATAGACTTGGGTATCTGTATCTTAAACCTGGGATAGAAAACTGACAGGATTGCTAAGATATAGAAGGTATCAAGTTTGCGACAAAGCCGGATGCTCTCGTCTTCACGTGACCGTACGAGATCAACGTAAGCGATATCGCGCACAACAAACCCTCTGTATCAGTCAGCGACCGATATCAGTATTTTGCTAACTCACTAAGATCCAACACACTCAAAGATCCAACTCTATTTTAAGCACGAGTCCAGTTACTTTTACACAGGGCAATATACACATAATTTTGGTCATATAGACCCATTACACCCACGTACTCCATTTAGAAAGGCAACGATCAATAAGCTGGAAAGATCCACAGCTTAAGTGTGAGCTCCTTTAAAATTCAAGTTTTTGCTCTACTGAACTCGGCGGATCAACTCTAGAGCCTTGATCGGGTCGAAGAGTCTTGATTTAATGCAGCTTAAGTACCTGCATTAGTCAGGTGAATCTGGGAACTGGTAAATCTGGTAATTTACTTGGTAGAAAAAGAGGTCGTCAAATGGGCTTTTCAATCGACTTCAAAAAATTAAGTTTTCAATGTTTTATTTTTTCTGTATGTATGTTACGCGATAATTCCGCAAATTATGAATCGATTTTGATGATTTTTTTGTTTGGTAGACTATGCTTCAGTGCTCCAATATACATTTATCGAAATCAATCAAGCCAAAACCAAAGTATAAGCGGTGAAGTCGGTTTTTTAAGGTATGCTTGCGTTTAAAGCCTACTATAATATTATAAATCCGAATTGTGTTGAAGTGTGTGTAAGTGTGTAAACTATGTTTGTTCCCTCTTCACGCTTTAACGACTGAACGAATTTGGATGAAATTTGGAATGTATATAGATTATACCTAGGATTAACACAGGCTAATTTTTACTTGATAATAGCGCGCGATGCCGCTGGGCACGGCTAGTTAAGAATAAAGCGTTATGTTATTTGAATTTAAAGTCACTGCTGCTAAATTATCAATAATTTTAAAGAAAAGCTGTGATAAAGTTCTTATATAATCGCATGATAGATCTTATTAACGAAAAAGCGAATAAAAAATAAATTCACTGTTTACGTAGTCGATTTTTATTTATTTTATTAGTATATTGACTTGTTTTGTCTCAGTTCCTACATCCCGTGTAGTAGCTAACTACCTTATGAAATTATGAGAGACCAGAGTATTATTTTTTTTTGTTAGTATTAGGCAAGCATTTGACCGCAATCTCACCTGATGAAAAGCAACGATGCGGTCGACGGTGGGACATGCTTCCCTAGAAGATACCTGGTTAGTTAGCGCCTGGTTGAAGCGACGCGTGATCAAAATGCTGGCACTTATTTGGCTCAACGTATTAGCATTGCAATTCAGAGAGGCAATGCCGCCAGCATGATGGGAACGCTACCCACTGGTAGTGGGCTTGAGCACTTGAGTTGCCTATAAGCTCGATGTCTTGTAGGTAACTTAGTTCTTTGCTGTACATAGTTTTAGTTAAGTTTTAGGAAATATAGGCAATTGGCCCGTAGTTAGACCTAGACAATAATCAGAATCTTTTTAGAAGATACCTGTTCACTCTTGAATTGAAGAGGCCTAAATTATTATTGGGAAACAAGAACGAAGGCATGGTGTTCTCCATTACTTTGCAGTTTGCATAATAAAAGTTGTGGCGAATCGCTTGGTTCGAATCGGAGCAATGTCCAGCATGAAAGGATGTCTTGTTTTACGTCTTGTTGTCTGATGATGGAAGGGAGCTGGAGGAATTACATCATGCAGTTCTGTCGCACACTCTCCGATATGTATCTTGTAAAACACACATAAGCAAGCAACATACATTCTACAATGAATTAACAAAGCGTTTGGTCGAAGCAACTCGTGACCAAAATGCTGGCAAATATTTTGGACAGAGATTGAGTATTGCCATTCAACGTGGCAATGCTGCCAGCATTTTGGGTACTTTGCCTTCTGGTAGCGGTCTATTAGATTAAGTTTTCCACATATTTATATCTGATTATAGTTTATTTTATTTTTTTCGTTTAATTTTAATTTCGTTTTTAGTTTAATGTAATATATGTTGTTGATTATACTTTGAATAAATAGCAAGCAACCTAAAATATATATCTAAGGGACTTAATATACAAAGTGCCTTGTACGCGCGCCTCAGGTGCTTTTTATATTTTGTTACAATAGAACCTATACAAAGAGTCGCGGCCTGGCCTTTTTGTATATCAATTTCTTAGTCGCCATACATTTTATCTTCACAGCGCCTGGGTCGCGCACCTCGGGAGCTTTGTATATCAAATCCCTAATATACAGGATGAGTCTGTCAGTAGTGGATTACAAGAGCTCCTAAACTATTACTCCGCATAATGTAATTTATGGCACTTTACGACACCACCACACTGACCGATACGTCCTCTGGTTCTGACGATACAGTTTTATGGACGTCCAAAGGACGTCATTGATTATGCAAGTGACGGCTCGAGCTAATGAGATTCCGAGCCATTGTGGACTGGAACAAAACAGACCTCTGTGTGCTGTAGCCTACCCATGTACCGTACATGTAATTATGTTTATCGGATTGCTGTTCTTTTGTTTTGTTTCAATATCGCTATAGTACAGGCTATATGATATACGACACGAGCCTTAAAAGTACCTACTTAAACTAGCATGTGGTTTGCGTTAGAGTATAATGTATCCTATGCCTATGGCCGTAGAGTCGCTTTAGTTATTTATATGTAAAAGATGTGATTCGCGCTTCGGTTTAATTTCTATTTCCTAACTTTTTGCGATCGGTTTCTATTAGAACGAAGCAAAAATGACAAAACTCCAAAAAATTAAGGATTTCTTTGGAGTTTTGTCGAATTGAAAGCGATCGCGATAGAGATAGGTTGTAAGGTTTATTTTCATGTAACTGAGAAATTACATATTGCTTGGTGTTAAGGGCTACGACAGAGCCACATAATTTTAAATATCAACCCTGCCGTCATCGTCATAAGAAAAAAAGACGTATCTGCCTTTTTGTCACAATTAAGTATGACCATATACATTATCAGAATCAGGAAAATAGACGCATCTACTATTTTTTTTTAATTCTCAAACGCAACCTACTAAATTCCACTTTTAATTAGAAGCATAACGCATATGCTACAAGTCATAACATAGACTAAATAGTAAAGACATTTCTGATGATAACAAAATTATGCCAAAATGTCCATTACGTCTTTTTTCCTTGTGACGGCAGATTACAGTTAAATATTTATTCCAAAATCCAGTAAAAAATTGCATCATTCATTCGCACATTGTAGTATTGTTCTAACAGTAGATACCTAGTATGTAATAGTGTGTATATATGTTGCTCGTGCTCGTATGCTTGCTCGTGCTTACCATTCAAATTGAAAACGATTTACAAGGCCAGTCATGCGTGTGGCCATGTTTCAAACACGCAACATAAGTTATTAATACATAAAAAATCTCTATTTATACATTTTACTTTTACACATTACTTTACAAAAACATTTTAAAGCAATTAGGAAATAAATTAGGTTAATTTGCGATAATTACTATGAAAGTGTATTCGATTTAAATGTCATTAGCAATTTAGATAATATTATTCGCTGTGGCGATGAATTATTGAGCATCGGTACCTTTTCCGGTATGAAAAACTTATTTATGTACCATCGGATATACGCCTTTATAGGGTAGTTTGTAAAATAACAAAAATCTCTCGGGACTTCATTCCAACCTTTGAGACCAACCTCTTTCGTGGGTACCAACTAATTCTGTTTTATGATGATTCTAATAAGTATTTACAATATTTTGTCGTTTACACTACTTAAATATATAATTTATAAGTGATTTGGTAAATACTTTACTTTTGACGCCCTAATATTAAACTAGGCCAAAAAACAAATGCTTTCAAATCAGACCAGGCAACCCAATTTTTTTTGTAAAAAGATGAATAGAACTATCGATCGCCATATATGGTATCTTTTTGCTCAATCAAAACTCGTTGTAATTGTAAAACAAAGTTTTGTATTCTGCGCCACCACGGTTTTGGCTCACTGTGAGGTCACTTTCTTGCTGACAGTACTAAATAGTCAATTGTATGATGCGCATCATCATTTTCTACAATATTTTGTTGTTTAAATAACTAAAATATATCATTTCGATGTTATTTTCATAAAACTTACTTCTGATGCCTGAACACTAAAGTAGGCCGAAAAACAAATGCTCCAGGTTTAGGGCCGGCAACCCAATTTTTTTAATAGAAGGAAGAATGGGGCTATCGATTGGCATATGTCACACCTTGGTACTCGATGAGGTAAATTTCACCAAAAAAACGGATCAGTTTTTTGTCGCCTGCACTAAATGCTCCAGGCTAGGATCAGGCAACCCTGATTTTTTTAGAATAACTTTTTACACACAACACCCCCATATAGGTCTAATCTTGGTTCTCGATGAGGTAGGGTTGACGACAACCGACCCACGGTCTATATCTATATGTAGGCTTGGAGTTTTAGCCGCAAAAGTGAAAAAATGGCGTTGTTGATTTTGTATAATTTTTCAAAACCTGTGATTCTCCGAGTGTTTATGTGTAATAATGGTGTATTATTAACCGTTAATACTTAGTGAACAGGCAAATCATACAAATTGTAAACTGTGATTTTCGCCGTCGCTCCAAAACTCCAATAGAAGTTCTAGTAAAGATTATACCACTTTACTAGGGCATGACTTGACTATGACTAGACCTTGTCTCTTTTACTTGACTTTGACTGTGACTAGTGACTAGGATTTTTAATTTGAAATACACTTGAAATATATTATTTCTCGACACTGGCTAAATGCACAAGATTACGAACCCAAAATTGTCAAGTTATAATATATTTCAAGTGTATTTCATACTAAAAGTCCTAGTCACAAGTCACAGTCAAAGTCACCTTAGACAACATTGTCACCAAGGTTACTTCCAAGTTTTCCTTGGTCTTAAATGATTTTCTATATTTTAACCCACGACGGAAAAGGGTGTTTATCTGTTTATCTATGTGCCTGTCTGTGTTTTAGTTTTTTTTGCGACATAGCTAAGAACACTCTCGATCTAGTAACCTCTCAATGACTTGATCGAAAGTGTTCTTAGCTATGTTTGGTGATAATCGGTGCAGCCGCTTTCAAAAAACCTTGGGTTATTAAAGTAAAAATTATTTTGCCGCCAGGTCTGTAAAAATCCTTAAATACAAATCACCAGATACAAATCTTTGAATTTAGTGTGGGGCTGCGAGTGTGAATGCATAGATTCCATGACGTTCTATTATTTCCGTAATCTATTTTTATCTATGAGTGCAGTATTCAACCATCTTCCGTGAGGAAATTGCCAACTATTAATTTTATTTCTGACATAGCGTATCCGTTATAGTTGAAGATATTTCTTAAGAAATATAAAATATAAAAAAAGACGTGTGGCACTTGGGGACTGCCTCGGTAAAGCTATTGCATAGCATTTTTTATTAACTTATACAATTATAATTGTTTATTTATTTTATTTATGCAGTATTTTTTTTCCTGCCACCTAGAGGCGAGTTGCTGAACTAAAGAGACCACCGTGATATTTCAAAAAAGTCATTAAAAGTTCTGCTATTCATCGATAGATGGCAAAACTAAAAAGTATCACCGCTGTGCCGGTCGTAGTGGGGGGTGTTAGGTTATTTTCGTTACGGAATTTCTGGATTCGGTCTCCACGCTCAAGGCCCGCGATAAAAGCTATGCAATAGCTTAAAAATTTGGTATATCTACTTCGTTGTTAGGCATTAAATAGAATAGATGTTGGTATGTTATTTAATTGGTGATTTTATAATTTATTGTCTTTGTGATTTAATAGGTAGTAAAACTAGTAAATTGTGCGAGTTAAAAGTCGTTTTAACTCTCGAAGCTAAAAGAGGGTCGTTATAAGTTTGACCACTATATGTGTCACAGCCACCATAGGTCTTAAACGGGAGAAAATGTTTGGATACGGGTTTTTTACTTAATCGAGTGTTCTTATCTATGTTTGGTGAAAATTGATGCAGCCGTTTTCCAGATAGAGTGTCGAGGGGTTATTATGTAGTATAGTATATTATATCTGATTCTCACGAGAACTTTGATTAATAGGTAGTTCTATATTAAATTGTATATACTGGATTATTTTAATTATCAATTAAAAATAAATTCGAGACAGGAATCGTAGCAGCTGTAAGACGGCATCCTAGCACGGCTGCACCTAATTTACACACTAAGGGACTTGATATACAAAGCGCCCTGTATGCACGTTTCGGGCGGGTACTTCCCAACGGATCATAGTATCGGATTTTCACATTAACCGATCATAACAGTTGTTCCCATCTGATCATAAGATCAGTTGCAACTAAAATAAATTATGGGCGCTTTGTATATGAAGTTCTAATAGAAAATGTAATGCTAGAATTCTATGTTATTTGTTGTATTTTAGGTTATTAGTTTGTAATTTTATTTTTGAAAATAAAATTAATTTGAATTAAAATACCCATTGACTTATATTTATTTATTTTTAGATTATATTAAGTATGTTTATTATAATATGTATTTATATAATAATATGTAATGTATATTATATATATATTGTGTATCTTTTATTTATTTATGTATGTAACTATATTATGATTTATTTAATTACATTAATAATTATATGTATGTATAAAAGAATGCATGGATATTGATCATTGCCGTACCAGCGATCACTTTTTATTAAACTTTTTTATCCTCTCCATCCTTAGGTTGCCTGGAAGAAATCGCTGCTCAGCGATAAGGCCGCCGATTGTACTGCTATATTGTTATTTTTTTCTGTTGTTAATATGATGTTTTACCTGAAAATAAAACAATTATTATATGCGAAACCTTATTCTAGACCTTAAACAGTGAGATAACATCACTTCCGGAACGACGTCACGACCTCTTTTGTCTCCCTCACATCCGGCTCCGCCCCACTTGAGCCGGGGGAGGGGGGTGAGCTTGTCCGAACTGTCAGGCGCGCTCCTCACATTGCATCTCACTTTCGGTGGACAAGTTAAAGAAGTCCACCAGGCAGGATTCTAAATATAGGTCTAGAATAAGGTTTCGCATATAATAATTGTTTTATTTTCAGGTAAAACATCATATTATATGCTACGAACCGTTATTCTAGACCTTAAACAGTGAGATGTGTTTATTATCGCCTGGTGGCAAGCTAAAAAGTATGCCAATGTGTGAATAAATATAATTGATAGTACCAGGTACTTTATAATGTGTACCTAGGTTATGCAAATCTATGATATATATCCCATGAATAGGTGTACCTACAGAACAGAGGGATGAAAGTCATCTTGAAATTAGAATAATTATACTTGTAACTCACGACAAATACATTTTATTATTATGGTAACTTAACTAAAATAATGTTATGACAAGGAATGAACAATCGTAAATGTTAAAATGACTATTGGTTACAATGCTATCACATGCATAGACAGGTAGGCAAAGAATTTGATCATTTATTGATCTAATAACAGTTTAGCAATGACACTTGTATATATATTGTTATATATGTTATGCTACAGTGCTTCAATTCGAATAGGCTCACACGTACACAGGGATACGTCATAAATTTACCTTGAGAGGCCATTGTAAAAATAAAAGCACTTAATTCAAACGTCAAGTTATTGCAAGTACTGAAGTAGTCCAAGTACAAAGTATGAAGAGGCTTCAATACTTGCCTCTTAAAATCATCTTTACCCAAACCGAATCATTATTACATGATTACTATAGAGATTTAGGTGCGGGGGTTCACATTGAAGACACGGGGAACGTAATATTGAAGCACTTTTATTAAATACAACCGGTACATTAGCTCACACACTAAAGAAACAGCACGCGATTAGCGTGTGGCACAACGCGGGGAGTGCGGGGGAATGTTCATACGTCTGCCTTGGTCCGGCTCTCGATGGCACTGACTCGAGCGATGCCGCCGCGCCGGCCGCTACTAGCAGCCGACCGCCGCGCCGCTCGCGCACTCTCTCCTCCTCCCCGACTAGATTATTGCATACCCTACGAGATGAAAACACATTTCTTACGTCTACATCATTAAACAAGACATATCTACAACAAGACATTTATTCTATTAGATCTGTAATCTCCATAATAACTGCAACGGCAGGTTTATACTTGTGGAGTAGGTAGACCCAAAGAAAGGATGTCAATAAACATGTTTAAATTCGTTTTTGATCTTGAGTCAATAATTAAATGTGCAAAATTGCGGGCTTGACTACTACATTCGAGAAGCAATAAGAAAACCGTACCTTATGTAAGTACTCATCTGAAATATTATTTTAAAGGAATGGTTGATCACTTATCCATTCAAGTACAATAAAATTATAAATGTCAAGACTGGGATCTATAGCTAGTCCTTTCGTAATATATCTGGTCTACGTGACCGTTACACACAGGCTAAGGTAAAACTCTTATTGGCACTCCATTGGAAAACGTCGTTGTGGTAATTCCATATGGTAATTAAAAATAAAATATTTAAATAATTTTAAATGCATTTAAGCAAGAAATGAACGAGTGCTTAACTAAGCAAAGGGAGCATGTGAATGTGATTGATATATGATCAACATTATCATTATTGCCAAATACCAGATAAAACTTTGTACTAAAATGACGGAGAAATTAAGAATGTGATCAACCATTAAAAAACATCAGAAATGTTCCGTTATCAGCTCTTTCGAGTTCCAGACGCCAAACCACCGAGTAAGTTGAAGCTTTTACTAAGTATCCCATGAGTACCGTATGAGACGAAAATAGCTAAAAAGAAAGTGTGTGCTCGTTGAAGCGAGAAAATCTATCTGCGTTTTAAAATTCACAATGTCTCTTCCTAAGCCGTTTCAGAAGAGTACACTTACTGGACAGTTTGTGTAATGATAACAGGATGGTGTACATATTGTTAACCAGAGTAATGTAACACACTAAATAAATACAGCTATAACACAAGCTATAACACACTAAATAATGCATATATGAATATACAATTACTATGGAATGTATAAATAGTAACTTCACTACATATGTGAGTATCGGTAAACCCCCGCTAGTACATCAGATTGCAGTAATGTCTTTGGTGCTTAGAAGACATATAGTGCCATCTAATAGGTTCCACTGTAACGCATGAGACAACGGTCGTTACAAGGTATGAAACAAGAACTGATTGCATTCTTTGTATCTATTAAGACCAAGTACTTACTTAAAAGAAAAGACTTCGTTATTTCAGTTAGGTAGTCTGCAAATTAACTGCAAGGAATGGCAAGTGAAACAGATACCTTCAGTTACTAACTAGGCCGAAACCGTAAAGTTTAATATGCTTACCAGGTATTATCAGACTCCACCAATTTGCTTTTAGATTAGAGCGAATATTTTTGAGCCATATTTACTTCTTATACCCGGGCAAATACGTGGAGTTTAGGCTTGGATTCCATTTGATAATAAATGACTTTGGTTGGGATCAGAATAGACTTCTCATAGTTCACAATCCACCCGATCGAGGTTGGGACATGAATTTCTTCCGCAGCTTAGTCCTTCAAGGAAAAACAATCCCTGGTTGGCATCAGAAAAAATAAATTAAATGCATTTATTGGCCATTACAACTGACTGTTACACAAGGCAAGTCAATGTTACAGAATTATTTGCAATTGTATATTAAAAATTGTGACACACTCGAACGAGGTTAGGACTTGAATAGCTTCCGTAGCTTAGTCCGTCAAGGAAAAACGATCTTTAATTGGAGTCAGGCTAGACTTCTGATACTTCATCACTCACTCGAATGAGGTTAGGACATAATAGCTTCCGCAGCTTAGTCCGTCTAGGAAAAACGATCCTTAGTTGGCGTCAGATTGGACTTCTGCATCACTCACACGAACGAGGACTTGAATAGCCTGTCGAGCTTAGTTCGTCCAGGCAAGGCGATACATGTTTAGTGTAGTCGCTCTGGGTTCGATTTCTAGTCCAACGCGTACAATACCTATTAGAACCGACGGTAGATGGGCGCCGGCGATAAATACGTAAACAAAATATCGTCTATGTATATTTTGATCACAATTCGATCGCTTACAATAAGTCCGATCCGAGAAACAAAAAATTAAAATGTTTGGTTTCAATACCAAGTAAAGTTTGATATTGTTTAGATTATTGCTAAATACACGCTCAGCTACCAGGGTACTGTTAAAATATTTTAAAAAGCGAGGGTATTATAGCCGAAGAAGCAATTCGGTAATATTATTAAAATGTAGGTACATTTCAATAAAGTCTCATAAAAATATTATAATACAATCTAAGATATAACAGATCGCTCTTAGCGATAAGACCTACATATATTTATAAGTTTCTCTAAGCTGTATTTAGCTTTTGATGTCAATAAATAGTAATTGTATTGCATTGATATCATAAATATTAAGCTAATATATATAGTAATATCGAGTTATCGGGAATTTTTTGCTACTGTAATTTTGTCTCGGATCGGATTTATTTCTGGCAGCTTTTGGTTCTTACCTATGGATGAAAATTCGTTGAGGACCAGCTTTTAAACTATGTAATTGTGACGGCTCAGTTTCATTGTTGTTGCAATAATAGGACTTCCGCGGTCGCTTTGCAAACATCGTGCCTATTCCGCATAGACACGAATAAAGCTCTTTCCCACAGCGTTCGAGTTGTTAACGACATGCTCGACAGCGAGAGATCGTGGCAGGCGGAGGCGGTGCATGGTCTCTTTCTGCGATTCTGACTGAGAGGCCGCGGAGCGGGCTTTTCAGTCTGACCCGATCCGGCGCACACGTCCGGGAGGGAGGATGAGGCAGTTCGCCCGCCTCCTCTCTCCTCTTCTGTAGTGGGACCACTGGTGGAAAGCCAGGGGGCTCACCCTCACGTTCGATTTTTTGAACCTCTGGCTCTTAGTAAGAAAGAAAATAAATGCTGTGGATTGAAAAGGTTAATGCGTGTCTTGACTTTGCATGTCCAGCCTTTAAAATTCAAAACAAAATATACAATTAATGCGATATCTTTGTCGTGTCTGTTAACTATAATTTGTAAGAAAGGAAAGAAATCCTGTGAATTGAAAAGTTTAAATTGCGTGGATTCTTTGCGAGTCCAACTTTAGAAATTCGACTCTTATTATACAAGTGCGACTGCTTCGGATGATTTGGTTCGCATCGTACAATTCAGTTAGGAAAGACAATACACATATTTTTGAAACAATATTGTTGGTTTATAAATCGAGCGGGGTAAGTAGGCTCATTCCAGAAACCTAATCCTAGTTGAATCTTAAAGCTGCAGTTAATTACGAATGTGCAACTTACCCTCATGGGTTTTTTATCATTTTCGTTTTGTGAAATAAGCAAATTGGAATTCGCATCGAACCTGACCGCATCCCCTCTGCTTGTCTCTCGCTCGATGACCGCGGTGACTCGACGGTGTGGGGCTGGGTTACACGACGACAACGGTGAAGATGACGAAGATATCAGTGGTGAAATTAGCGGAGGCGGGCGACCCCGTTCACCTACTTCAATCTTGAAAAAATATTACGAGTGCTACAATAACAAAATAAAAGCACAAGTTAGTCACTTTTAAATATTATAAAAGTTAAATTGTTAACATTTAAATATTTTTTTTTTTTTAAATAAAAATTATAAAGAAGTTTATTACTTTATAATAAAAATTTAAATTAATTGTTAAAATTATAACATTAATAAAAATTATAACCAACAGCAAAGCTGTTACCCGCTTTTAAAGAGGTGTGTTCACGCCGAAAGCAAATGCCAATGTGAGGAGCGCGCCTGACAGTTCGGGCAAGCTCACCCCCCTCCCCCGGCTCAAGTGGGGCGGAGCCGGATGTGAGGGAGACAAAAGAGGTCGTGACGTCGTTCCGGAAGTGATGTTATCTCACTGTTTAAGGTCTAGAATAACGGTTCGTAGCATATAATAATTATTTTTCTTGGTGTGCAATAAAGAGTATTTGTATTGTATTGTATTGAGTTTTATATTACTATCTTTGTGACTTTAAACATCCAATAAAATACTGAATACTAAATACTTTTTAATTTATTCAACGCGGGTAAAGCCGCAGGGCACAACTAGTATCGTCATAAATTACTGTGATTGTACATAGCACAATATAAACAATATAACTTATTCCTACATAGGTGGGCATATAATATATGTTGGTACAATAGATATATGTATGTACCTATTTATGCAAGACAATAGATTGATTGACGCTTCGAACATCTTCCCAGACAATTTATTGTACGTATCTACTACTACAAGATCGTGACTACATTTCATATCAAGTTTATGCGTAATTCCTAACAATAGGTTAATTTAATGGTTTTATAGATTTAATGGCAATTCATTTGCTATTCATTAATAGCTCTGTTACATGCGAATGTTATAATGGCTTGATATTATGATACTGGCTTCTATTGTTATCAATAATGATATATATATAGCGATGCGACATCAATTCATGATAGGCATATATTCTAGCAGGGCGCACACATTTTGCATATTTATTATGCGTAACGCAAATGAGAGGAACTTCTTGCCATAGTCTGTAGGTCTATTCTGGTCGGCAAACTATGATAGTTAGAACTGATGCGACGTCGATACGACAATCGATTGGTTGACATTTCAGTTGATTCGGTGGTTCGTAAGAAAAGAAAATCGATCGTTTTCGAAGTAAAGACAATATATGCCCGGAATAGACCCCCTGTGTTGCCCGATAAGTACAATCTGGGTGTCTTCACGAGTGAACAGATATATTCTAATCTAGGGCATTGTAGGCAAACGTGCTGCATCGTCGACCACATCATCAGCTAAGATATTGGTCTGACTAAATAAAATAAAATGTGATACTAGAATATATATATGGCCTGTGGCTTTGTCCGCTTTACTGGCGATGATAATCATTAATATATTTATGTATGAGTATGTAAAAAACGCAAAAATGGTTTGACCGATTGAATTTAAATTTTCATTTTTCAATACTGTGGTAGAATTACGAGAAACCTTAAATTTAAGGGGGGTAGAAAGTTTATCGGGTCATCTATTCTAGAATATTATATACGTTATTTTACTTAAACGATCCAGTAGATAAGATAGAGTACCTTATCTACTAAAATTTTATCATGTTTGATCTAGCGGTTAAACTGAATAGGTGACAAACAGACAAAGTGGCAGAGGGACAGAGTTACTCTCGGATCTATACATCTTCAGGTATCCCGGGGATTTTTAACCGGTTTCTTCAAAATGAAAGCAGAAATAAAGGAAAACTGGAAAAGTTTACAAACAATATTTGACGATCGTAAACGGTGACTACGATTTAATATTGTGATGAAAAAAATCTCTCAAAATTTCTCACATAATTATTTATAATGACGACTATTTCTAATGATAATTATTTGTATCGTGATAAAAAAAACAATCGCTAAACATTTCTCACATTATTATTTATAATGATTACCTAAAAAAAATTTAATTTTAATTTTGTTTTTAGTGACTCAACAATTATCATTTGTTCATCATTGGAATTTCAATCTAGCCTTAAGACTAATAAGTAATTTAATTTTGACATAAACTGCTAAGTAGAGTAGTAAACTAAGAATGCGCCAATAACACTACTGTCTCTACACTTTGTTCTTGTGTTCTTTGTTAATAGCATTTACTATAAATTCACTGTCACATCACTACACTAACTCAAAAGTTTTAGTTCTCTTGAGTTTTCTTGAGTTCTTGAGTCTGTGTTGTCGAGGAGCTGGATTGCCTCAACGTTCACAAGGTGATGAAGGTACCTTCATGACATACCTTATCAAATGCTTGTGCTACATCCAGGAAGATGGTACCACAAACATTCTTTTTTTCAATCATTCATTTCGAGTTTTTCAATCATGTTGGTAATTTTGTGTAGAATGCTTTTCCCTAAAACCGATTTGATTTTTTTTTGCCAAATAGGCAAGCATTTGACCACAATCTTACCTGATGGAAAATGTAGTTGGTAAAAGAATTGGTAATCAGGTGTTAAACGTTTTTCTTTTATGATTGGTTTTAAACGTTAAAACCTATAATTGTAACTCAAGCAAAGCTTAAAAAACCGACATCATCGCTTATATTTCGGTTTTGGCTTGACCGGTTTCGATAAAATTTATGAGGGACCACTTCTACCAAAAAAATAAAACACTTATTTTAATAGAATTAATTAAGATATTAAAGTTTGTATGAGAGTTATTTTCAATCCCTCGGCAAAGGAGGCTGAGAATTGTCCGCTGCGCCGACTTAGTCGTCACTAACACAATGTTAACCGTCATCCATTTATGGTTGACATACCTCCAGTTCGCTCGAAGCGTTTCGCTTCTACGTTCATCAACTCATTACCTGTGTCTTCGTTCCCGGGGTATAATTTGGGAGTCTTCAAGTCAAGAGTGAATAGATATCTTCTAGATAAACATGTCACATCATCGGCCGCATCATCACTTTCCATCAGGTGAGATAGTGATCAAATGATTGTCTATAAGTCATAAAAAAAAACTACTAAAACTTGGCGGATGAGAAGTATGCAATTATATACACTGCTGATATAACAAGTAAGATGTAGTCTGGTGCGGACGGAACTCAGTAAAACGTTAACGGAAATAAGGTCCACGGAGGGGCGTTAAATGACTTTAACGGTTAATTAGTCCTGATAGAGTGACCGGAAGTAATAGTCTGCTGCGATAATCATATTACAGTGCGTAGAGCTAAATATTGGATACTAGCCGTGCTCCGCGAATTCCCCCGCGTACGTCAAATTAAAAATTTGACTATGTGTTAATCCTATGTATATTCCATGTATCGTCCAAATCTGTTCAGCCGTTACAGCGTGAAGAAAACAAACATATTTACACACAAACGTCGGATAGGGAGCCGGCTGAAATTGCTTACAAAACATGTGTTATGAAGCATCCGATTTTTTTTTACAGTAAATCAGTTTAAAAAGTATTTATTTTTGATCTTAGCGACAATCAAAAAGTGATTATAGCAATACAATCATATAATGATAACGTTTATCGATACAATTACGTTTACAATTTCAAGATATTTATGGCCCCCAAATTGGTATATATATATTATTTTTCTCATATGTAGCTAAAATCTACGGGACATCTGCCTGTATTGCCTAAAACTATATACAGCAAAGACCTAAGTTACCTACAAGACATCGAGCTTATAGGTAACCCAAGTGCTTAAACCCACTACCAGTGTATGGCTCACTTATTACTACAGAATTTGAGCGGCGCGGTGGTAAGAAATCTCAGTGAAGACAGACTCGCACTTGTCTGGTTTTTGTTAAAAGTATATTAGCATTGTTTCCTCAATAGTATCTCAATAATTGTCAAAATATTATAAACAATATTATACACTTTTTTATGCTAAATAGGCAAGCATTTGACCACTATCTCACCTAATGGAAAGTGATGATGCGTCCGAAGATGTGACATACTTGCCTAGAAGATACCTATTCACTCTTGACTTGAAGACTCCCAGATTATAACCCTCGGGGAACAATGACGCAGGCAATGAATTCCACTCCTTCGCTGTACAGATGATGAACGGAGAAGCAAAACGCTACTAGCGAACTGGAAGTATGTCAACCATAAATGGATGACGTTTGACAGTTTATCTGGTTGTCAGATGGTAAACTGGGCATGGTGGAATAAGTCATGTAATTCCTGCGCACACTCCAAAATGCAAACGATAGAATACCGATAGACTTGCGACCATACGTCTGTGACCGAGGCTCTGCAATCTGGGGGTCTATTCCGGGCGTCACATCGACGTCGAAATCGAGCGATTTTCTTTTGTTATGAACATCGAATCAACTGAAATTTCAACCAATCGACTGTCGTATCGACGACGTCGCATCAATCCGAACAATCGTATTTTGACGACCAGAATAGACCTCCTGGACTCAGCTTATTATCGCCAATGAGTTACACACACATTATAATACTACAAATAATGTCAATAATATAATTTAATGTAATCTTAATACATCGATTTTATCCACCGAGGACTGAATACCGTTCAATTAATTTCAGCCGACAAATTGAGGTGACCTAAATATTTTATAGATTGGCCAAACAATCGATTGTTGTACAGTACAATGCACCGCTGGCTTAGATATTGAAGGATGTTTTAGAATTTTGATTCTGTAGCCCGATTCATGATTCATTTTCGATATCATGAAATGACTTTGAACTGCCCGTTGGCTTAGTTGGGTGGCGTTCGCCTTCTATGCAGGGGTTAAGGGTTCGATTTCCGGCGGTAACACAAGTTTTCTCCCCAAGGAAAATTTGTGTTTCTGGTTCTGGTTGTGATTGTGTGTGTGATGTGGATGTTTCCGGAACCCACGATACAAGTCTTTAAACTTAGTGTGGGACTGTGAGTGTGAATGCGTTTGTTGTTTGTTTGTATCCTTGGGAGCATGCGCTGTAGCAGCAAGAGAGCCTGGTGCGTCTATATCGCTCGAACACCCGTTGAGTTTTTCGATTAAATTAAACATAACGCGAGTCCAATCAGAACTAAATCAATATAAATACGTCAACAAGGTGGGTGATACCGACGCCAGAAAAAAACGAAAAAAGAAGACTCAGTACATTGTGAGTCGTGATTATTTGTAATGCTGTTTACCAGATTGCTTGTCTATAGACTAATAGTGATCAGTTTTGTTGTCAGGATTTTCAGGTCGCCTAAAGGCATCCGGCTTAACGACTTTTGTACCACTAACAACCGGGACCGACGGCTTAACGTATCCTCCGGAACACGGTAACACTCAGTTGAAAATCTCACTATACAATCACCCATCCAAGCAGTCGCCTTACTGAACATTGCATAACCTTGTCAATCAGTTAGAGCAAAGAGCAAGACCGACCAGATGGGCTGTTACCAGTAACAAATGGCTTGTGTTTAAACACCGCCCAAAAAAGTACTTATTTTACTACCAAAAAACTATTTTTTTACAAGATACAATGATTTTTTAAAGCAACAAAAGCCACATATATATACGAGTATCTATAGCTATATTGAATATTAACGTAATTTATTTTAATCTTATAAAAACATTTAACCACAATGTTTTAAAATACTTTGTTTATTTTCGCTTCATAAAATGAATGCCGTACTGTGCATTTCATTTAAATAATTAGGCTCAAATTAATGCTGCATACAATAAAATTGAAGCATCATTAAAATTCCCACCCGTCAGCATTCAGCATACCGCTGTTTGCAGCAAGTAATCAAATTCACCAACTACCAAGTAATTATTGGGTTATCCAGAATTCTAGACAATTTTGTTGTAGAATTTGCTTAAATCATCTATCTTCATGTGTTTATATACTAGAATAAGGTTTTAATAGTAAAGATTACTTGTACCTACCCAATATGAGAACCTGGCAAGAAATTGGGTCGCATTTACTAACGACTTCACAAAAAAGGAGGAGGTACTCAAGTCGACTGTGTTTTTTTTTATGTGTGTTACCTCATAACTTCGTTCCACGTAAACCGATGTAGAAATTTTTGTTTGATAGATGTTCCAATTGGTCCCATTTAAATTGTATCAAGATCTGATCAGTAGTTCTTGAAGTATCTTCGATAATGCGTGCTTAGTACTAGTACACCTAATCTGATCAAAGTTCATCGCTTTAGAACACGGTTTTTTTAAGGTTTGCATATATCATTAGAAAGCAAAGGTGTTTCCAGCTAAGCTAAGGGGCATATTTTATGTTTCAAATATTGAGCAAATATCTCATCGATAAATACTTAACATTACATAGCTAACCGATTACAGATATCCAGCGTGTTTATATCGATGCAATGAACCCTTTAACCCTACCAAATCCGTCCGTGCATTAATGGCCGCACAAAATTAGGGTTGTATCCGTTCGCCATAATGAACCGTCAAGTGACGCCATTTTTGGCCGTTTTTATTCTGTTTTTAGGCCACGGCGATATTAAATGGCACGAGGTGAGATAAAGGACGGAGTAAATCTGACGTCGCGTCGTGTTAACATAGAATGGAAAATAATATAGAAGTTACTCGCTGAAACCTTGATAGCCCTATAAAAAGTATTGTTAGTACGGAGAATGAGATTATAAGATAACTTAGTTATATCAATTGATGTTAACGAGATATTTTTAGGTGTACATTTTAATTTTGATTGAAAAGTTATTTTGGCAAAGTTATAAGCGCAATGATCACGAGAGCTAAGTTAGTTATGAGATCCCGGCAGATCGATTTCTAAACACTAAAAATCGGATAAGATTAGGCATTTTGACTAACGGAATTCCGAAATATGACATCTCTGCAGAACGATTTCTATTTACCGAAAATGCCTAATAGGATCAGATTTCAATTTCAATTTCAAAATATCTTTAATTAAACATAAATAATAATAATACATGTACATTTCTAGTGTAAGTAATATCCTAGAAGCGACAAATAATGACACATTTGTTTGTTTTACAAGCTGAGGCGCTTTTACAAAACTTTTCTCTTATGGTTTAAAATATTATTATATCATTATAAATGAACGTGAATACTAATTATATGCGACTTATTTCTTTTAATAATTTTGTAAGTTTTAGTGCTAACTATACAATCAAGAGGTAAACATAACGCCACTAGGCAGTAGTAGTTAAATTAACTACTTAAATAAAGTTGTTTGGATCGCGCGCAATACGCGCAGACGTAAGCAGCTAACAGCAGGATCAAAACCGGTTGAGTATTTCTCGTACAAGCTCACGCGTTCCGCCTGCTGTCGCGCGCGCCATTACCGCGCTTCATATGACTAGATAATACGGATGGGAATGGCGCGAGCGTCAGCGACAAGCGAGCCGCTCGCTCACTTGGCGCGGGTGACTATTTATTCAAACCAGTCCAGGAAAAGGTGATGTGGTAATTTGTATCGATTATATTTATCGATATAAGCGAGATCTGTTTTTCGTGTTTTGCATATATTTTTAATTAATTTGTTTTTATGTTTGGGATTACTATGAAGATAAAACTTTTTTGATAATTTATAAATAAACATTTTAACTGTGGGCAACCCAATTTTTTTGTGTAATTTAGAAATATTGGTGTAAAAAGGGGTGTTAAACGAATATTTTACAGCTTTATTTTGGATGACTTGTAGTTTGATAATATTTGTATGACAGGTACTGCTCCAAACGGGACACGCATATGTGATACACGGTCGCACTAAAGTACGATATATGCTCAATTTTGTTGTGCTACTGAGACAAGATTGTCTATTTAACACAGGATTTAAAGCATTGAGTGCTTTAATACCCTTCAGGCGTAATTTTGTGCAATTTTCGGACCAGTTGAGTTTATTATCCAATATAACACCCAAGTATTTGACCGAACGCCGCCAAGGTATGTCGTAGCCATCAATTTTTAGTGTACGTTTGGGAAAGGAACGATGGCGGGAAAAAAGTATTGCTTCAGTTTTAGAAGCATTTATTTTAAGTTTCCATTTTATAAAAAAGGATATGAGGCGGTCAATTGATAATTGTAACCGGTCAATTATAAGATCTATATCATTTGACGAGCTATAAGATGCAGTATCGTCAGCGAAACAGGCGATACTCGTTCTGGTTTGCACGGGTATGTCGTTGAGATAGATAAGGAAGAGGCGAGGCCCCAAGATTGAGCCTTGGGGCACCCCAGCGGGTACGAGGGTTGGCGAGGATGAGTAATCGTTAATATGGACTCGGAAAGAACGTCCAGAGAGATACGATTTAATCAGTTTTACTAACGGCATTGGTGTGTGTAAGTTTATAAGTTTGTGTAATAGAGCATCGTGCCAAACAGTGTCGAAAGCTTTTTCAATATCTAGCAGAACCATGCCTGTTGATATTTTAAGGTTAAGATTGTGTGTCACGGATTCAGCAACTCTGGCCAACTGCTGCACAGTAGAATAACCTTCGCGAAATCCAAATTGTTCGTCTATAATGTAGTTTTCAGTGACTCGGGTAAGTCGAGTATGTATAGCCATTTCAAACAATTTGCCGAAGCATGGAAGTAAACTAATTGGTCGATAAGAGGTGGGATCTGATTTCTCCTTTCCGGGCTTATGTATAGCGATCATTTTAGCGTTTTTCCAGGACGTTGGAAAGTAATTCAAGATAAAGCAGGCATTGAATATCTTCGTTAGTAGTACGATACATTTTTGAGGTAAATTTTTAATAAGTAAGTTTGGGATATCATCAGGGCCAGGCGCTTTGCGGGTTTTTAGTTTTTGGATACATCGTTTAACTTCAGCTGGGCGAACGGGATCTATGGTGCCTTCATCAGGGTGATTATCCAAGGCTGTTAAGGAACAGTCAATTGCAAGTTGTTCTTCGCTTGACCAAGTATGAGTTAAAAGCATATTATTGAGGAAAGCAGTAGCAAGAGCGTTGCATTGTTCTTGTTGGTTCGTAGTAAGAAATCCATCACATGTTTTTAATGCTGGGATAGGCGCAGAAGTATTCGCATGCAGTCTTTTAACAACCTTCCATATATCAGCACTTGGATTGTCGACTCGTTTAAGTGTGTTTTTCCACTTCTCATCATGAGTTAGCTTTAAGGAGTAATTTATTTCAGCCTGAAGGATTCTGATTTCAATATTTATTTGCTTACGTACAGAAATCACGGTTTCAACTGCAGCATATCGACGTAAACGGTTTTTCTTTTGAATCAATCTTTTTATTCGTCGCGGTAAATCAGATTTATTTTGGTTGGATTTTAATAAAGGAACACATAGGTCTCTGGTCTTGATCAAAGTATTTTGAAAAGAGGATATGGTAGAATTAATTTCATCTATAGTTTGAAATGTGCGAGACGATAAAAATACATCGTTGTTAAGAGTTTGGCGGTACTTGAGCCAGTCAGCTTGAGAATAATTGAATTTTCTAGTAGCCTTACGATCTATTTCAGCACTAAAACGAATAAAAACAGGTAAATGGCTAGACGACAGCGCGGGTAACGTAACTATATCCCGAAGTGTATGAATGTTTTTTGTCAGAAGTAAATCAGGAGTAGACGGTTTGTGTTCAGCCCTATAGTGAATAAGAGTTGGATCTTGGGGAGCGTGGATAATAAACTCACTGTTAAGCATATGATCGTACAATCGCTGACCGTGTGGATTGGGGCACCCAGGTGACCAGTAAGGGTGTTTTGCGTTTATGTCACCTGCAATCATTACACGATTTCCAGCAGATATGAGCAGATCAAAGTCACTGATTAAAAGTGGTAGGTTTGGAGACTGATATACAGAATATATAAAAGTATTACTATTACCTAGTTTAAGGGACACACCTATTGTCTCTAGGTTGGCAGTAGGCGGGGAAGAGACAAGGCTATGTACAATGTCAGATCTAACTAATATAGCTACGCCTTGACCAGTGCCATTGCAACGCTTATCCTTGCGATAACAGACAAAACCAGATACGTTAAAAACCTGACGATCTGTTAGGCGTGTCTCACTTAATGCAATTACGTCAATGTTAAGTTCACTTACCACCAAGTTTGTAAGTTCCTGCTGCTTGCTGCAAACGCCATCAGCGTTCCAATACAGTAAACGGAGTTCATTGATCAGATTCAATAGGATCAGATTAGGCATTTCGATAAACGGAATTCAGAAATATGAGATCCCGGCAGATTGATTTCTATTTACCGAAAATGCTTAATCCGATCGGATTAAGCATTTCGATAAACGGAATTCAGAAATATGAGATCCTGACAGATTGATTTCTATTTACCGAAAATGCCTAGTCCGATCGGATTAGGCATTTCGATAAACGGTTATAATCTTACGGTTTTGAAAGGTTAAAAAATTATCTAGTATTGATAGCTGCAAGCTAGCATCGCCTTTGTCGCAGAGACCCGCGTGTCAGCCCTACCTGCGCTGTACTGAGTAATTTGTCAACGTCGCTCTCGCTTCACTGATATTAATGAAAATTTAGCGCCGACTGAATACGCCTTTGTGCCTTAATTACTCGTGATTGTTTCATTATTGATTTTTGTCAGCCTAGGTAATTATTTTCGGACGTTAATGTAACTTGTGTTGTTTGATTTATGACTAAATTTGCGGTTCAGTGTTCAGGAGAAAGTATTATATAAACGGTCTTTTTTTTTCCTGAAAGAACATATTGTTTGGAAAGAGAAAAAAATGTTGATGTACTCTTTATCTAGGCAGTGGGTACTTATATATAAATTTTAAGTAAATGATGTTAGTCTGTGATGGTATATACAGGGTAATATTAAAAAAATATAAACCTCTTGGAATATCATTTCTACCATAGAGGCCAACGTCTTTCTTGGCAAGGCTTTTAAAAATTCTGATTTAAAACAAAATTGGGTATATTATTTATCTCTGTTAAGTTTGAAGTGTCAAGTCTCAACTGGCGTTGGCGTGCCATAGTACGAGGGGCGATGATGCCGTTTTTATGCGGGACAGTGTAGTTTAAACAACTATTAATTACAAATTGTGTGGAATACATCATCTTAATTATAACAGAAAATTTAGCATTCAGAAAGTCATAAAGCTTAATGAGCTAAGGCTACGAACAAGAATCAGGGACTGAGAGGTTTCTGGTATTTACAAATTACCCAGTATATAGGACCAAAATCAAAATATCCACGACTAACTTTCTGAAAAAAAAAAAAAAACGGCTGCACCGATTTTCACCAAACATGGCTAAGAATACTTTCGATCATCATTGTATATATTAATATAAAGTTGGATGAAAACATTTTCAATAACACACGTAGATAATTGTATATATAAAAAATATCAAAATAGCGAGCGAGAGAGAAAAAAAAAGGAATAAACCCTCTTCTACTCTTTAGGGTTACATAATAAACATTTACACTTATAGATAAGCTCAAAGTCGCACAACGAGCTATGGAAAGTTATTGGAAAGGACTATCCTCGGGGTTTCTCTAAGAAATCGAATCAGAAATGAGGAAATCCGTAGACGAACGAAAGTCACCGACATAGCCCGGCGGATTAGCAAGTTGAAGTGGCAATGGGCAGGGCACATAGTACGCAGATCTGATGGCCGATGGGGCCGAAAGGTACTCGAATGGAGGCCACGGACTGGCAAGCGCAGTGTCGGAAGACCGCCCACAAGGCGGACGGACGACAATGAAGGTCGTAGGAAGACGCTGGATGCAGGCTAACAACCGTACTTTTTGGAGATCTTTGGGGGAGGCCTATATCCAGCAGTGGACTTCTTGTGGCTGAGATGATGAATAAACATTTTTTTATTCTTTTTTACCGACTTCCCAAAAAAGGAGAAGGTACTCAAGTAGACTGTTTTTTTTTATTTACCTTCATACCTCATAACTTCTCTCCACGTGAGCCGATTTCGAAATTTATCCCATTTAAATATGATCAGTAGTTCTTGAAATATCGTCAATAATGCCTATTTTGTGACGAATAATGCGTACTTTGACGATGTTCTCGTTTACCCGACTTCAAAAGTAACCTCATAACTTTATCGTTTTGCGCCGATTTTGATGATTCTTTTTTTATTTGAAAGCTGGTGCTTTTTATGTAGTCCCATTGAAATTTGATCAAGATCTGATCACTAGTTTTTGTGTTATAGTCAATAGTGCGTGTTTAATACGTTAATTCTGATCAAGGTTCCGAAGATAAAGCGGTGCAGTCGGTTTTTTTAAGCTTTGTTTGCGTTTAATTATTTAATACACTGCACCGCTTAATTAAAACATTTTAAAATTTAAACAGAGTCAATACTTTATCCGAGTACTCGACCTTTTTTTAAGTGATGCTATTTTTAACCTAACGTGATCAAGTGTTTTCTGTCTGAGATATTTGTTAAGTACTTGATTTTTATTATCAAAATTTAAACTAAGCGTACGTTTTGTGTTATCTAGCAAACCATTTTATCGAGTAGGTACTCTTTTTTTTATGATTGCCCGTTGGCTTAGTTGGTTGGTTGGGGTTACCTTTCAACGCCTTTCGTTTTTATGGTTCTGGTTGTGGTTGTGTGTGTGATGTGAATGTTTTCGGCACCCACGACACAATTCATCGAATTTAGTTTGGGGCTGTGAGTATGAAAGCGTTTATGTTTAAAAAAATTTTTTTTTTAAATTGCCTATATTTCTTAAAACACTTTTACTCTAAACCTTTTTCCGAGTACTTAAATGTTTTTTAAACGCTTTTACACTCACAGCCCCACACTAAGTTCGATGACTTGTGTTGTGAATGGCAACATTTACATCACTGACACAATCACATCCAGAACAAGTAAATAGATTTTCCTTGTGGAAAAAAATTGTGATTCCACTGGGAATCGAACTCGATACCCGCTGCCTTTAAGGCGACTGCACAGCTTAGCCAACGTGCAGTTAAATATTGAAGTTTATTTAATTTATGTTCCATCCGTGTTGTATTGTTCTGCCTTGTATAGAGAGGTCAACGATAAATCAATAGGGTCCTTATTTGGGACAAAATTGTTATTGATGTGATGTCGTCTTAATTAGGCTAAGCAAGGTCACAGTAAATAAGTTACTGGTTAAAAACTTTTTTAAAGACAAACTTTTAGAAGTCCGCCATATTGGATTTAAAGTGACGTCACTTTATTTTTCAAGTTATTCTCAGCAAGCCCTTTCATTTGATACTCATATTGTAGGAGTGCATTAAAAAATAATTGTCCGCTGTTTTGTGTGTCCCGCCATGTTGGACTTAGAATAACGCAGCTAACCATACATTGTCATCCAAACTGAACGTGAATACAAAATTTCATCCAATCGGTATTGCGGTATCAGTAATAGGTATCTCAATATCTGCTTCAAAATTGAGTTGCAAGATTCCACCCGAACAAACATACATACAGTGCAAGCTAAATAAAAGCTTGTATAAAAAAAGCACCTCTTCAAGATGTACCTATTTATTATAATATAGCCGTGTCCTAAAAGTTCAATATAAAATATATATGTAATCAAGATGCAATTTACCTTTAAAAGAGATTACTAAACCGAAACTTAAGTTGTCATACTCACAACCCTGCACTCAGTTTAATTCGTTTGAATTTGTTTAGTGTTAGTGTATTAGTGTAATGTAGTGTTTTATAAGTGCTGCTCAAAAAGAACGCATGAACCAAGTGTATTTTGCCTTAATAGAGACAGTAAGAAAAGTGTTAAGGGACACATTCTTGGATGTTTTAAATCTAGCAGAATAAGTTAAATCTAAGTTACTTATTAGCCTAATCTTGGCTAGATTGTAACAAAAATAGGGAACACGCTATCGTGATCTATAATAGTTGTTAACGCTAATTATTGTGTTTCATTTAACTTGAAATGCGCACGCGCGAACCTTAATGTCCAACCCCATCCTTTTCATTTCCGTAGTTGAGAAACCTGTTTTTTCCTTGCGTACGCGCATCTAATAACCTTGCCTGCGACCCCAGCGCAGGCAGTCGCCCGTAACCATTATCACGAAGAGGTGCTGCCGCCCGGTGCACCCCAATTTCCGTCGAAACCATCACAAATCCCTTGTGGTGTCTTAAATTCATTCCCCGTGGACCTTAAAAAAGAAAAGAAAAGAAAGTTTAATTTGTACTAGCGGACTCATTCAGGTCTCACCCTAAAACCATAAACACAACTGATCCATAGCTTATTCATATTTGAGTCACATATAGATCGCTTACTTAATAACCTAATGAAAAATCCTAATGAAGATAAAGTCAAAATTCTTCCAAATTTAGAAAAAAATCAGAACCACTTTCTGGTAAAGTAGGTCAAACTTCTGAAAATGGTTAGCTATTGATCCCGGATTTACAGATGTTTTTTTTTATTTTAATTATCATTGTAATAAAAAAAACTTTATTGGTTGCTCTCATCTCCAAACATATTTGATAATTCATTATTAATGTATTAAAAAAAGCCGTTTGTTATTAATGCGGGCGGATCCGCAGGCCCTGGCTAGTGAATCTATTAGTATAGTTAAAAAACGATTTAAATATACTTATACTTACAGATTTACTAGCCGGGCCCTGCGGATCCACCCGCATTAATTAAGTTAAAAAGTAGCCGATGTATTAATCCTGGGTGTAAGCTATGTATATTTAAAATTTCGTCCAATTCAGTTCAGCTTTTATATGATGAACTAGCTTTTGCCCGCGGCTTCACTCGCGTTAAGAAGTATTATTTTAAAATTGACAAAGTTTCATACAAACTTTCGTCCCCTATTTTATCCCTTTGGGGGTAGAATTAATCAAAATCCTTTCTTAACGGATGCCTACGTCATAACATCTACCTGCATGCCAAATTTCAGCCCGATCCGTCCAGTGGTTTGGGCTGTGCGTTGATAGATCACTATGTCAGTCAGTCAGTCACCTTTAAGTTATATATATATTTAGAAGATAGATGTTAATATTTTAGCGTGAATAGAAAACAAACATACTGACACATTTACACACAAACTTTCGAATTTATAATATTACTAGCTGCGCCCCGCGGTTTTACACGCGTAAGATCTGGACCCGCGGGAATTCTGGGATAAAAAGTAGTCAATGAATTAATCAAGGGCGTCATCTAACTGCATTATTTCATCATAATTGATCCAGCCGTTCGAGCTTGAAGAAGTAACAAACATACAAACACACACAAAATTTTGCCTTTATAATATTAGTGTGATGTGATGTGATTATTATATAGTGTGAGAATAGTTTTTTAATTTTATGCAGCAGCCAATTACAGCTAGAAATTATTGCATTGATTTGTAACGTCGACTGTACAATATCCGTTAGCAGTACATGGCAGTACTTATGTATCTACGACCACATGCTGCAGAGATTGGGTGACATCATTGTGTCAATACTCAAAGCCATAATATGGTCCAGTTTTAGTGCTCAGCAATAGTTTAACCTGTGGCAATACTGGTGTGGTAACTGGTGATGAAGCTGTGGCTTTACTGCCATGTGGTGAGGATCGCTTGAAGTTCCGAGCCGTTTGCAGTCATCGGCTGAACTTTTAGTGTTTTCGACGGTCATTACGAAAGTTTAAGTGTTAAGGTTCCTCAGAACTGTAGTTGATGCTTTTTATAGCTTGAAGCCAACAGTTTAAAATCGTTTATTTTCCCATGAGGGAAGAACTTATTGAACTAAGGTAAAGCGAACTGTTTTACAATCAAGAAACAATGAGATGTGGTTTATGTGTATTGAACAAACACAAATGTGTTGTAGACTGAGTATATTATTAGATAATTTAAAATGAGAGTCAGTTTGTATGTTGACAGACATGTTCGAAAACTTGTGGTCGTGGGTGCTGGAAACATTCACATCACACACGTCACAGACAGAACAAGAAACACTACCTTTCCGAAAAAACTTGTGTTTCCATAGAGAATCGAACCCGATATCACATTAAAAGGCAGACGCACAATCAACTGCGCCTACGAAGAGTTTTACGGTGATCTACTGGATGTTAGGCATAAAAAAAAACTCAGTAAATATATTATAAGTAAAGTCTCAATCACGACTACATAGTCTAATTGTAACTTCTAGGTAACTTAACCAAGATATACGTTGAAGTGTATGCGGTCGCAGCACAGTAGTTATTTGTGTTCGTAATAAGGGCGGTCCCCGATCGGTTTCGGTTCCTACGACGGGAATGAGTGAAATTAATAAAATTTATGATAGTGCGTAATTGTTTCTTGCTCGCCTGACTATATATACTTGCACCCTGTACTGAAATTTAGAGTTTACCATCCTCGACCACATCACTTACCATCAGTTGAAAGCTTCTCTAGCCTATTACAATAAATAAATAAACACTAGATAGACATTCCTACAGTTCCGTGCTGGTACAGTTCCTGGGGCGCAATCAAAATTTTACATTAGTTGACAAACAAAATGACCTAGTATTTTTCCCCATTCACAAAAACAACATGCCTTTTGTAACAGGTACAGTGGTACTGGTGCCGATTCTGTTATCCAGAATTAGACTAAACTAGCCTAAAATTAGTTTTAGTCCTGCTTTAGTCCAAAACCTATTCAGAAAATGCAAGATTAGACTAAAATTAAGTTTGACAGGACTAAGTTAGTTTAGTTACTCTATTTAGTGAAAATGACCAAATTCTTATTCTGATGTACATGTTTTACGTCAAATTAAGACTAAAAATAGAAATTTTAAACTCAAATTAGTCTGTATGAAAAAGGTCTGGATTATTTTTAATGTGATCTTATACTTGAAAGAATAACACGTGCAATTAATCAAGCAAATACTGACCTACAAAGTCTATAATGGAGGAATATGTGATTGCGGCTCTTGTGAATACAATTCAATTTGGTTGCTGTCAAAATCAATTTTAGTCCTATCATTTCAACTTTTAAATTAAGTTCAACGTAAAATCAGAATAGCGTTTAGGTATTCTTTGACTAAAATTAGTTTATTTTTAGTTTAGTTTAGGTTAGTTCGGTGCTCAACAGAATTAGCACCACTCTCTGTCAACTGTCGCACTAGCCAATCACAAGCACGCGTCGACCAATCACAATCATACATTTTTTAGATATGATGCAAAATTTGCCTCACGCGCTATCAATTCGATTATAATCTTTGTGTTAATTAAACAAATACCTCTAAAAGGCAAAATGATTATTTATGAGCACTATTAACATTAATGTGTGGTAAGTGCGGTAAGAATTATAGTTACGTTAGGTTATTGCGTCAATATTCGAGTAAAATAAATTGTTACAGCATTATCCTAGACCAGAGTGCAGTATTTATGTGACACTGATCGTTATTTATGCTGTACATCGAGACAATCCGATAATTTATTTTATAGTTCTGCTAAATAAATACATACGAATGTGTACCTATGTAGAAGGAATATTTAAAATTGTAGTTGAAAATGCAATGCATATCATTATTTTTAATCTATGATAGTTTAGCGTTTTATCACTATCTGTCCCGATTGTAAGTGGTAATGTGTCGAGGGTGGTACGCTGAACTAGACTGGCTCCCAAGGATAGCTGCCGGAACATTTTTTTTGTGATTTTGGCGAAATATTTTTCTACTTAAGGGGTGTTAAACTATATATTGGGGTGATATATTACAATATACACAAATAATAATATCTATTTATAAGTTTAATTTATACTTATTCACATTCACATAAAATAAATACATTAATACTTTTAACAACATTTATGCTATATTATACAAGTTATAAAAAGAAAGGTTAAAGATGGTTTAGACGATCTTTAACGTTCTGCAAAGTTCCCAAAATGCTTGCTGCATTACCACGCATATATATAAATTATAAATACACATATAAATTATAAATAGTAATTTTAGTTGTTATTATTTAACCCCCGACTAAAAAGAGGTGTGTAATAAATGTTTGGTGTGTATCTGGGTATTTGTGTTTCTGTCTGTCGCATCTTGGCTTTGAAACGGCTGGACCGATTATAGTTTCGTTTTTTTTTTTTGAATGACTTGATCGAACGTGTTCTAGAAATCGGTGCAGCCATTTTCTAAAAATATAAATCCAGCATCGAAAAAACGACAGCAATATGTTCAAGTATATAAAAAACGTAAAAATCTCTAAGCTTGCGTACCGTAACTAAATACCATTATTCATAGTGCGCAGATTAGTATTAGTCAGGTTTATTGGACTGCTTTACTTAATTGGCTATTTGTCAGCAATTATGTTAAAAGGAACTTCAACATAAGTATAAGAAGTTGACATATCATTCAGCTCCGTCGAGCAAGTAATACGCTTGTTTTTGTCTCGCTACACGAGGATAGTGAAGCCAGTCGCTGGAATAGTTTTTTTTGTGGAAGAACTTTTTTTTTTCGTGTCGGGAAAAATGCCTGGCATTTCCCTTCCTTCCCAGGGGTGAAGGAAAGGGGTGTGTGGGGCTCGAACCCACTAAAACCCAGTGAGCAGTCCCTCGCCGAGGTGGGGTAAGATAGGGTCGCGCTAGCAGTCAATATCTTGCCCCAGCGCGGCGGTAGGCACGGATGCAAACTCCTCCGGGCGACTGAGCCCATGGAGGGGTGACCTTGCTCACCAAGGCCACCCCCAGATGTTTGGGGCCGTGTAAGCCGATGTAGAGGTGCCCTGACTCTCCACCAGTGACCTTGTGGAAGAACGTTTTTAACGCTCGCTAAGCTAGTTGCCACTATACCTTACCTACTAGTACAGATGTTACGGTGGTCAAAGTAGTAGCTAGCTGTCAGCTAGTTTTCACCTGATGGTAAGTTATGATGTGGTCGATAGCCGCCGAGTTTCTTACCTGCTTCTTCACGAGATTGCTGTAATTTTGTGAATCTATCAATAGAGTCTTTCATGAGTGCCTCTTAGGCCCGGAATGATTAGTTATGTTATAATTATGTGCATTTACCAAGAATTGCAGCTAACCGTTGGTTTGTCTCCTATCTCGATGGCATCTACACTATCAATATAATATAATAAACATAGTTTATTCGTATATACGTAGATTGCGGAGACAAATGTACAATATATAAAAAAATACAAATTCTCGGCTGGAATGACAGTAACGGGTTTTTTTTTGCCGCGGAAGTAAAAATGGCGTTCTTGGTTTTATATAATTTTGAAAATGACTATGATAAAATTACTAAATGACTATGACTGGACCTTCATTCTTTTAACTGACTTTGACTGTGACGTTTGATCAGGCTAAATGCACATGATTGCGAAGCCAAAATGAAAAGGAAAATTCCAGTGACATGTTAACTGTGACAGTTGTCTTCCGGCATCGGCAAAACTGTGTTTACAATAATTAATTACGTGCTCGTGCCCGCGACACTCATTACGTGAATGCGTGAATCAAAGCGCAATCGACTAGAAACAAATAAATTGAAGCCAATGAGTAAAAGTTTTTACAATGAAAGTTTTTTTTTTTTTTTTGTAACTGATTAACAAACGTTTGGCTACAATCACAACTATGGAAAGTGACGATGTAATCTAAGGTTGAGCACGCTTGCTCAGTACATACCTATTCGCTTTTTTTTAACACATCTAAATTGTAGCTGTCGGGAAATACAGATGATGGCAAGGGTTGTGCCACTGCGCTCCATGAAATAGTGGACATCGCTCCACGAAATAGTGGACATCGCTCCACAAGCACTGTTTCTTACTATTAATTTATATAATACTAGCCGTGCCCCGCGGCTTCGCCCGCTATTATTAAGTTAAAAAGTAGCCTATGTGTTAATCCTAGGTATAATCTATGTACATTCCAAATTTCATCCAAATCCGTTCAGCCGTTAAAGCGTGAAGAGGGAACAAACATACTTACACACAAACTTTCGAATTTATAATATTAGTAGGAAGTAGGATAAGACAAGTACATTTAATCCACTTCGCTCCACAACAAAATTATTTAGTACAGTCAGCAAATAAAGCTCAAACAAAGCGCCTAGCTGTTTCAGACTCTACAACTGTAAATTATACCCAAATTTTACTTGTTAATCGGTTGCATAGGGCTCACTCGTACAATAAAACATTCAGTAGCATCAATATTTTCCATACCAGCTAATTTGGTCTGGAATATTAATGATTAATAAAATTTAAGAAATTTAAGAAATATCATGACTAATCTACAAAAATATATATATATATAATGAAAATAATAATAAATAAGTTATATGTTAAGGCAACTGTCAATCGTTAAACATTACCTATCACTCAATACACACCCTCACACAGCCCCTCCCCCACCCCCCAACCACACATACACACACACCAACACACACACTTAAGATATCAAACATCCGTACATTAATAAGGCCTATTTAGATAATTTTATTATATAGTACATTTCTTGTTAGTTTATTTCTTAGTTCTCCACATCTACCAGTGTTATATAGTAATCGGTTCCGGTCGCCCGCGATACAGGCTAGCCCTAGTGCGGGGACCAATAGAAACTAAGGAGCTATTGTAATATGTTTCTTTGCAAATAAACAATTTTTGTATTTTTTTTTGTATTTTTTGTATTCATTGTAATTAACGTGAATGAGTGTAGGCAAATCGTACAAAGTTAAAAAACGTGATTATCGGTTTGATACTTAAATATAATAATATCACTTTTTGGGTAACGAATTTAATCATTTTACAACATTAATACTTATTATGTTTTTTTGTACATTAATTAATTCACAGTATAAGCTTATCTGGCTTACTGATTAACAAAAAATAATATAGCTCCTCTAAGGAAAAACGTTGTTATGTTATAATCATTATAATTTTTTGGTAAATTAATTTTTTTATCAGCAGCTGCACATGGGTCGACTAACAACATGCCTACTAAATATTTCTATTATTTATACTGAAATTGTATTTAAGAAAATAAATATTTTTTTTTTTTAACATTTATAATAAACTACATTATAATATAAAAAATATATATAATGTATGCACCAATTCTACGGGCACATTGCCTACTAAAATTATATACTTCTATATATGCAGCAAAGACCTAATATACATAATATATATAATAATTCTATATATATACTTACCTACAAGGCAACGAGCTTATAGATAAGTCAAGTGCTCAAGCTCACTACCAGTGAGCGGCGTTCCTATCAAGTTGGCGGCATCATACAAAATGTATTAACTTTCAGTAAAGTTTACACGTCTTTGCTGAGGTATGATTTAACTATGACTCTTATACTTGACTTTGACTGCGACTAGACTTCGATTTGTTATGATTCATAAAATTTTAATATAACAAATACAAAAACAAAATATTTAATGACATGAATTATAAAGTAGGTACAAATTAGAGAGCGAAACCCTGCCTCTTGCTTTAGTTTCAAACTGTGTTGCAAATGGCAGTGTCTTCCCTTTAATGTAGGAACAGGTATTCATGTTATTTAACACTACAATAGGTACATTAACTAAATTTTTATACAGATATAAAGTAATATACAGCATGTAATTGTAAGACAAAATAAATTCTACATTTAACAACATTTACATATATTTTCAATGCATATAGTGCATTGAAGTCAAGTAGACGTGCGAAGCTCAAGAATCCGCTACAGTTCAAAAATTACTTTTGCTTATAACAATAACACTTTATTGACACCAAAAAATAAATACTGTTTACAGAGAAACATATAAAGATAGGTACAATGGTCGGTTTTATCGCTAACAACGATCTTCCAGACAACCTTTGGAAATATAAACGAAAAGTGAATGTAGGGATTGTTGTGTGATAAAATGAATAAAATAAGATATAATATTAGCATAATACATAATCAAATAAACTTTGCTAATAAAATAATGCTTACCTATCATATATATATATATATATATATGATTATGTTTTATTTATTATATTATGTTGTATTCATATGTATCACGTCTATTATAGCATTTGTATTGCTTTTTTAGATGTATATGTTTTGTTTTTAATTTGATCATAACAAGACATTCTTTTGATTGGGTCATATTTTTACCACTTTTTTTTATTTTTAATGCATGCCTACTGCCTCCACTTTTCAACCATGAGCGGTTGACTGGTAGAAACCTTTTGTACCTTGTTTGGGCAACAAAGAGTTAAATAATAATAATAAAAATATGTACTTATAATAAAATTTTTTTTGCTGGATATACAGACTATAACATATATTATTTAACACATATAAATCACATATAGCAATGTTTAGAGATTGGACGAATAAATGTTTTTGTCTTGAGTTTTAAATGACTCTTGAGTTTGGGCACGTTACATATTCACAGGCAGATCATTCCAGAAACGCACGGCTTCCATGGTAAAAGATGAACCGAGGAAGTTCGTGCTGTGCGCTGGCATTTTGAGACGCAAGTTTTCCGATGACCTTAGCAACAGGGAATTGGAGTAGTCGAAACCACCCAGTTGGCGCAGTGGACAGGTGTCCGCCCTCTGCGCCGTGGGTCCTGGGTTCGATTCCTGGCAGGAGCACAAATTCCTTCCCAAGGGATATTTGTGCTTCTGGTTCTGGGTGTAATGTGTGTGTGATGTGAATGTTTCCGGCACCCACGATACAAGTATTTGAACTTAGTGTGGGGCTGTGAGTGTGAATGCGTTTGTTTGTTTGTTTGTTTGTTTGAAACACTTATTAACGTAATTATAATGATTAATGGTAAAATATTATTCATCATAACATTAAAAACGTAGATTTCATGGATGTCACGGATGATGAATACGTAATAATATACAGATAGATAGGTTGCTATACATCATGCGCGTGCGTGCCTGTCGCTCAACCGATGTTCAGTCAATCGGAATATTGCCCATAAATGCTCAATAGCTCCGCTAATTTTGCACATGTCATTAAAAAATATATAAATTGACATTTTGTTATAGTGTCATTGTCTCCAGGATTTTTAAGCTATTGCATAGCTTCTATCGCGGGCCTTGAGCGTGGAGACCGAATCCAGAAATTCCGTAACGAAAATAACCTAACACCCCCCACTCCAACCGGCACAGCGGTGATACTTTTTAGTTTTGCCATCTATCGATGAATAGCAGAACTTTTAATGACTTTTTTGAAAATGACGCTTGTCTCTTTAGTTCAGCAACTCGCCTCTAGGTGGCAGGAAAAATACTGCATAAATAAAATAAATAAATAATTATAATTGCGTAAGTTGATAAAAAATGCTATGCAATAGCTTTACCACGGCAGTCCCCGAGTGCCACACGTCTTTTTATCTTTTAATTTTGGCTACTCAATCTTGTGCATTTAGCCAGTGTCAGGTGTTAATATATTTCAAGTATACATTTTATATTTAAAGTCCTTGTCACAAGTCACAGTCAAAGTCAAGTAAAGGAGTCAAGGTCCAGTCATACCCTAGTAAAGTGGTAGAAACTTTACTAGAACTTCTATTAGAGTTTTGGAGCGAAGGCGAAAATAACGTTTTGCAACTTTGTATGATTTGCCTACACTTGTGCACGTTGACTAAGTATTAACGGTTAATAATCCATCTTTATTACACATTTATACTCGATGAATCGCAGGTTTTGGAAAAATGTACAAAATTAACAACGCCATTTTTTCACTTTCGCGGCAAAACTCATTTGGGGGGTTAAAAACGACTTTTATCGGTTACCTACAACCAGACTGTATCCCGGTAGGTAGTACCTACCGCAGACCTCAGAAACTAATTTAATAGATATGTATGGTGATAACCTACCTACCAACCTCGACCGCATCGTAGATAAGATAAAAATAAGTGAGATAGTGGTCAAACGTGGTATTCTATACTTATCACACATTTACAACCAATATAGTCCTAGTCACTAGACTGTAGTATATATATTTATATACTTAGTAACCTTTTCTGAGTACAATGACAGTTATTTATATAATAACCATGTAGCGGAAGTTTTGCCGCGAAAGTGAAAATACTTTGTAAACGTGCATAAGTGTAGGCAAATCATACAAAGTTAAAAAACGCGACTTTCGCCTTCGCTCCAAAACTCTAATAAAAGTTTTAGTAAAGTTTCTACTACTTTACTCAGGCATGACTTGACTATGACCTGGACCTTGACTCTTTTACTTGATTTTGACTGTGACTAGGACTTTTAATATGAATTACACTATAACTTGACACTGGCTTAATGCACAAGATTGCGAAGTCAAAATTAAAAGAAAAATAACACCCAAATTAAAAAGTGGGATGGTATACGTATCTGATAATTCCCGACTGTTAAAATCACTACGATCCGTGTTAGAATATAATTGACTTGTTTTTTTTAATTTTATTTATTCTTGAAAGATCACAAAACTGGATACAATGACTAAGTCTTACATAAAATACTGTTTGGTTTTTTTGTTGTTTTTATTGTAATCGGGTTTCTTAATTTATTTTACACTTTTCATTAAAAAGAGATTTTAAGTTAATTTTAAGTATTGAAAAGTTAATTGTTAATGGTTGCTCACTAACCTTATTTCGTTATAGATCCTAAACTGTCATTCAAAAATTCAATGTTACCCCACTTGACTCAGTTGGTCGTTTTTTTTCAGTGTTGCCATGTTTAATTTTCATTACTGTCATGTCTTTAGTAACACTCACACGACGTTTGATGTAAGTAAGAATCATCGAAATCGGTTCACACGTTTGGGAGGAAACATACATAGGGTGATAAACAAGAGCAAACATACATACATAGGGTGATAAACACATTGTGTATAATTCGGATGCCTTTAGATCAAAATTAAAATCTCTTATTCACATGGGCCCCAAAGTGGACTCATGAATGTAATGACTAGTCAGTGGCATCTCTATTTAGGTGGTCTAAAAATCCAGAACTATTCTAAATCAGTACATAAATCGAGCGTTATATTTTTTTCTTTTATGGCAAGCATTTAGCTAACCAAGACAACCACAGTGTTTTTCTATAAAAGTTTACTAATTTAGAACTTTAATTAACTCAAGTATGAACATACCGACTGTCTACATTTACAGTATTTTTTGTGCAACTAAAGACCGAATAGCCTTAGGACACCGAGTTTATCGTGGTTTTAGCGTTCACCTTGGCCCCGGCTTTATTGGCTGATATAAAATTTATAGTTTTCGCCGACAATACTACGTCTTGCATGGACGTATTCAGTGAAGGCAAGGCAGGGGGCATCTAACTAACCTTTTAGAGTGAGTTAATCCAAGATGGTACAAACTTCGTTCTTCTCTATTTATGCTTTAATTTAATATTTGTGTTGGATGTGAATGCAGTTATCTTTGAAACGAAATGTTTCCTGCACCGGTGATTGTCTACTTAGTGTAAAGCTATGATTGATGTGACTTTATCATAGATATGATCAGACTTCGAAAAAAACGTCATAAATTATAATTTTCCTCCATCTTGCTTGTATCTTATGAGAAGGACAAACATAGCTTCGGTTCTTAATGATATATTATATTTCTTATTTAGAAATCCTTCCCTAATTTTTAGGTTCAAGGAAAATGTAAGAATTTCATGAAATGCGTTATGATTTCTGTATTTTGTATATATCCAAAAATATAACTATCGCAAGAAAATCGAAGTACGACTGCATATGTTTGACACAGAATTATGGTCAGATTCAAATTAAGATGAGTTTTTTTTTTTATTAAAATTGTTTGCTCGTGTCTATTTTGTCTAATCGAGTTTTCCTTAGCGATTCCAATCATAAGCTTCGCTCTCTTCTATCAACTTGCAGAAGAAAATATGTTTAAGATACGAATGTCTTTATTGTTTACAAGCGTTTATTTAGTTTTACCTGCTCCGTTGTCTGTCTATTCGTCGGTCTGTACTAAAACCTTGCAAGCTTAATTAGACCTACATTCATATGTCCGATACTCAAATTTGGTGTACATATGCATCTTCGGTGATAATACAACAATATGGTATACGATGATGATCAGAACAGATCATGGAGACGGTAGATGACCAGAAACTTCTGAATTAAACAAGATAAACCCATCTAGTTTGGGCTCGTTTGATTCGACTTAAAAAGTTTTTTTTTTGCCCGATAGGCAAGCATTTGACCATGATCAAACCTGATGGAAAGTAATGATGCGGCTGGAGATGTAGCCTGCTTGCGGTATTAATTCACTCTTGACATGAAGCTCTCTGGTTATATAACTTTTTAGCCCTATTTGATATAGCTAGATAGATAAGCTGGATTTTAAAAGACTTTTTAAAGTAATACATGTTCGTATTCGAAGTAAGCGCCATGGCCAAGTCACCTTGCCCTATCTAAATCCTAATTACGAGCCTGTTTTTAAATGACGTAAAGTAGTTCGCGACAATACGTTTAGAATATGTGGGAGTTTACAGTGGTCCGCCCGTTTAGAAATGTAGTTTAATGAGTCGTAAAGTTCTGTTATTCTGTATTGTGTGAGGAAACACTATTTTACAGTCACATTTAATGCTATTTTTTGTCTGTTTCAGGTAAAGAAACATCGGGATTTAATCATCGAGGAAGGGATGTATACTTGATACATATATTAAAAGACGCAGTAGAGTATATAGTTGCTGTAGAATTAACTCTGATTACAGTCATATTGGTCTTGTAGGTATTAGGTATGGCACTTAGCATTGTTCGCGGTAAGCAGCGTCCAATCTTACAGATCATACGTTGCTTGCCGACGTGGTTCTAAAAGCTAGTGAACATATACCTTCTCCGGTAACGTGGCATAAACACAACATTTTTACAATAATAGCAACCCATTTTTAGTATATTGGTAGATACATATTACTTAAAAGGTGAAACTGGCTAATAAAGGAGGAAGATCCTAGAATAAAAATAAAGACCATTTTCAAGCAACTTCAAAAAAGGATGTTCTCACTTCGACTGTATGTTGTATTTTTTGTATATATGTTACGTGAGAATTCCGCCACTTATGAATCGATTTAGATGTTTTTTTTTTGTTTGGTAGATTATGCTTCAGAGGTGGTCCCATATAAATTTTATCGAAATCGATTAAGGCAAAACCAAAATATTAGCGGTGAATTCGGCTTTTTTAAGCTTTGCTTGTGTTTTAATTATTAATTAACCATATCGGCGCGTAAACAAACAACGTAACAGTTAACATGTTATCTTTAACAAAAAGTGATGTAAAAGTTGCTAAAAAAATGTTATACCTATCTCCTTTATAGCACCATATTTTATTTCACAAATACTACATACATTACAGCTATCAATCCCAGCATAAATTCCTTAAACCTATCTAAAATAGATCAGAGGTAAATCCATTGTTATCCAACTTAAAGAAAAGTGATTAACCGACACTTTGTCGTGCGGCTATTGTGAACAGTTACCGGGTATTGTCGAGCCTTCCCGACGAGACGCGGTGTAACTTACGGTCAGTATAAAAGCTTTCTTAGATACTAGTTACAGTCCAGTGACGCTGCAGAGGCTGCTCAAAGTCAGCAGCTAGTAGACCGTTCGAGTAAGAAGAAAAAACGAGTTACACATAGTAATTTAATTGTAATTTTCCTTTTTTACCAAATTAAGTTACATTTAATTTTGATTTTTCTGCATACTCTCCTTCCGTATTTGTAGTATTGTCATCGCACTAAAAATAACTAAGTCTTTATTTAAAATGAAAAATAGTAAAAGAAAACAGGTAATTTTCAAATACCTATTCAATGATACTTATTCCACTTAACACAGTATACGTCGATTATTTTTTTTTACATTTTCACAATATGGCATCTGGTGGTTCCCAAATTTTTACCAAATTAAGTTAGATTTAATTTTAATTTTTTCTGCATACTCTCCTTTCGTATTTGTAGTATTGTCATCGCACTAAAAATAACTAAGTCTTTATTTAAAATGAAAAATAGTAAAAGAAAACAGGTAATTTTCAAATACCTATTCAATGATACTTATTCCACTTAACACAGTATACGTCGATTATTTTTTTTTACATTTTCACAATATGGCATCTGGTGGTTGCCAAATTTTTACCAAATTAAGTAAGATTTAATTTTAATTTTTTCTGCATACTCTCCTTTTATATTTGTAGTATTGTCATCGCACTAAAAATAACTAAGTCTTTATTTAAAATGAAAAATAGTAAAAGAAAACAGGTAATTTTCAAATACCTATTCAATGATACTTATTCCAATTAACACAGTATACGTCGATTATTATTTTTTTAAATTTTCACAATATGGCATCTGGTGGTCGCCTTATTGAATTTGGAATACTTATTGAATACAAAGTTTTCTTTACATTTTTAGAAGAACTATAATTCTCTTGTACATAATTTTTATGGATCTCTTACGGTTTTGCCTCCGTAAGCCATGTAAATTTATTTTTCGCCGACTTGGTTGCAAAATATTGCTTTTTCTACTTACATATAAACTTAATAGGTTCTAGATATATACGTTCCGTGAAAAATTATCTATCTGATGGCGAAAACCGCATTAAAATCCGTTGCGTCGTTTAGTTAGCAGATAAACAGACAGAAAGACGTGGAAAGCAATTTTGTTTTCAACTGACTTCAAAAAAGGAGATTCTTAATTGGACTGTATGTTTTTTTTGTATGTATGTTACGCGATATCTACGCCAATTATGAATCGATTTCGATGATTTTTTTACTTCAGAAGTGGTCCCATATACAATTTATCGAAATCGATCAAGCCAAAACCAATATATAAACGGTGAAGTCGATGTTTTAAGCTTGGCTTGCGTTTAATTATCTACTATGTAGAGGTGTAACATTTTCGGCAATAATTAACGTAAAAAATCGATGAATTGCTATTAATCGATTGATAACAATGGTGCATTTTCCCTATATTATAGAAACCTTAATTACTGTGTCACACGAGCCCCTGCTACTCCAGTCATTGTCGACATTACCCGGGCAAAGTGCGGAAATGGAGGCCGCTATCTGTGTAGGTAACGGCCGTAATGGAGCACACTTATGTATTTATGACGCCTTTGGATGTGGTAAGTACTTTTTGTGCGACTGATGGTGTTCATAATGTATTGATAGGTTCTAAAAGGTTCCAAATATACATTAGGGTTCATGAATTGTGGAAAGCATGAACAATAGAATAGAATAGAATATGATTTGCTGTAAAAATGTGTTCGTTTTTAGGTATTATTGCTATAAATTACGTCACGTCAGTTTTTCCCTTTCGGACATACAATAATATATTTTTTTAACAAAATAACTCATTCACACTCACAGCTCCACAATAAGTTCAAAGACTTGTGTCGTGGGTGCCGGAAACATTCACATCACACACACATATACGGGACCAGCTCTGAAGTATAATCTACCAACCAAAAAAAAAACAAACAGTCGAATTGAGAACCTTCTTTTCTGAAATCGGTTGAAAACTAAATGGCGCTATGTGTGAAGTCTTTGATCTTATGTAGAGTATATAGAGGTAGCATGTAAGCACCCTGAAATCGATCGTCGTCTTAGGCCGTTATGCGAAAAAGGACGTTGTTTGTGGAATTTGTTGTGGTTTATATGACTTCAAAATAAGAGGAAATTCTTATCTAAATAATAAGTTTTTTTTTTAAGTAATTTACCTAATGTCTCCAGCGTAGTTATAGCGATTCAGTTCCTCAGATAATTATAGTCGAAATTTTTGAAAAAAAATTGGTGGTTTCTACTCCATTTGTTAAAATAAAGCTTGTTTATCATTAAAAGCCAACTAAAAAGTTACCTAAATACTTATAACAGCTGCTCTTGATGACCTCAGTATCAGGCAAAGTTGCTTAAAACTTGGGTATCGAGAGAGTCGAGCATGGTACTAAGTTAAATTAAGATCTGATTTCTTCTACAAGTTGTGGAAAGTTCTTAGGGAACGTTGCTTGCTTGGTTTTAAGTTGTGCTAGTTCATAACACAAGCGAGTCCTGTGTAGAGTAGAAGCTTTGGAAGTAGTTTTAGTTTGTTAAACATATCGCTTGGAGCTGTGTTTGAACCCGCGGCCATATGGTGTCATGCCTTATTGCGCTTACCACTGAGCTAACCAATTTCGGCTTCAAGCGACGAACTTATCTGTTTCATATGGTTAATGTGTTATGACATGTGACAGCATCCACAGGAAATAAAAAAAACCGCTTTCGCTACGTTACAACCCCACACTAAGTTCGATGACTTGTATCGTATAGGTCACACAATCACAACCAGAACCTGAAACACATTTTTTTCTTAGGGAGAAATTTTGTGTTTCCGACAGGAATCGAACCCGCAAAGTTAAATTAAGATCTGATTTCTTCTACAAGTTGTGGAAAGTTCTTAGGGAACGTTGCTTGCTTGGTTTTAAGTTGTGCTGTTGTGTGTTTTAAGCGAGTCCTGTGTAGAGTAGAAGCTTTGGAAGTAGTTTTAGTTTGTTAAACATATCGCTTGGAGCTGTGTTTGAACCCGCGGCCATATGGTGTCATGCCTTATTGTGCTTACCACTGAGCTAACCAATTCCGGCTTCAAGCGACGAACTTATTCGTTTCATATGGTTAATGTCTTATGACATTTGACAGCATCCACATAAATAAAAAAAACGCTTTTGCTAAGTTACAGCCCCATACTAAGTTCGATGACTTGTATCGTATAGGTGCCGGAAACATCCAGATCACACACACACAATCACAACCAGAACCAGAAACACATGTTTTTCTTAGGGAGAAATCTTGTAGTTCCGCCAGGAATCGAACAGGTTCGATTCCCTTACTACCCTTGCTTAGAAGGTGAACGAGTATAGCTTAGTTGGATGCTTGTTTACCTTCTAAGCACGAGCAATTAAAAAATCCGCGTCTTTGTCTCCCAATTTGGGAGTCTTCTAGTCAAAAGTGAATAGGTATCTTCTAGGTAAGCGTACTGCATCTTTGGCCGCATCATCACTTTCCATTAGGTGAGATATCGCGATACTAACTGTACAGGTTTTGCCCATAAAATCTTATCTTGTGTTTTTATATTAATTTACCATTATACCATTTAAAATTTTTCTCAGTCGTTATTTTTTACCTCCGATGAAAAGGTTTGTAGTGTATATCTGTGTACCTGTCTGTCGCATCGTACCTCCCATACGGCTGGACCGATATTGATGTAGTTCATAATTGTTTGAAAGGTGAATTGATCGAGAGTGTTCTTAGCTATGCAGCCGTTTTCACCAAAACTTAGCTAATGGCTATATTCAAAATAAATTTTTTTCCACTTGTTTATGTATATTAGTAAAAAAACAATATTTTTGCATATTTATTTTCAACCGACTTCAAAAAAGGAGGTTCTCATTCGACTGTATGTTTTTTACTGTATGTATGTTACGCGATATTTCCGCCAATTATGAATTGATATAGATGTTTTTTTTTGTTTGGTAGTTTATACTTCAGAGGTGGTCCCACATATAAAGCCAAAACCAAAACATAAGCGGTAAAGTCGTTTTTTTAAGCATTGCTTGCGTTTAATAATTACTATTAATGGATGTTACTACTAGTTGGTAAAAAATACCATATCTCAGTTTTACCATGAAATGATAAAATTCATATATCACCGACATAACCGGTTGTTACATTATATATTTACTTTGTTGCACTGGTGACGAAACAAAACTCTTTTCACTCATGATTTATCAAGATTACAATGTAAAGGTGTTTTATTAACCAACTAGCTGTCCCGGCGACCTTCGTTCCGCCTAACAGTCAATGAATGTGCATGTTTAGGAAGCCATACCCGGCATACAATGCCACGTGACTATATTATTACCTCCTTCGTTGTTATGTTTGCCTAGTACTTTACCAAATCTGAGTGACGTATGAGAAAATGATTTTTATACACCTATTTAAAAAAAAAAACATGTGGCGTTCCTAAAAAGTATCCTATGTCCGTCTCCTGGTTCTAAGCTATCTCCCCACCAATTTTCAGCCAAATCGGTTCAGCCGTTCTTGAGTTATAAATAGAGTAACTAACACGACTTTCTTTTATATATATAGATGTAATACAGGAGCCAAGCACGCATCGCTCTAAATCGATTAATTCACTTTCGCAGCAATCTCACTTTCCGTAATATATAAACAAGTTCTTTTCAGATTATATGCATGTCAATGTCAAATAACAAGCTATCTTGAATTTGTGGCTTATACAGTTTTTTTTGCAACAATATCAGTTTATGCGGTCACGCAATCACGTTCATTTTTTACATCTGTTGATCAATCATCAATCAAAGTAAATCTTCGTGAAACAAATAAAAAAAAAATGTTGTGAACTTTAATTTACTCATTAAGAAAATAAATCCGAAGGTTTGTGCGTGTGTAAGTGTGTTTGTTCCCTCACGCTTTAACGGCTGAACGGATTTGAAAGAAATTTGGAATGTACATAGATTATACCTAGGATTAACACATACTTTTTAATTTGATAAACTAACACTTGTTACCTTTTTAGCTACGTTCCACTTAGCAATTAGTGCTGCTCTCGCCATGATGTATCCATATGCAAAAATGATTTTATTTTATAATTTTTATTTTTTAGACATTATTATTTTTTAACTATGTGTTAAAGATGCTTGGAGTTAGAATATCTATTTATAATAAAATACTTTGTTTGTTCCTTTTAATCGGTTTACGTAACTAGGGGTTGAAATTGATTATCCTTACTATCTCTCTGTGACAGTAATATTTTAAGTAGGTTATCCAAGGAACGAAGTTATAATTAGTTTTTACTTTTTGAGTGTATTAGACTAAAATCAGCAATCTCTTACTTAATGACCGGCAGATAAAGTATGTTTGCATAGCAGACTTGTAACTTATAGATTTAAATTATTGCATGTATATGTTATTTTAAAATATTATTATTATTTATAACTACTATTTTTTATATATTCTATTTATTTATACATATCATATAGTACAAAAAAATATTATTTTATTTTTATATGTCTCACAGTAGTATTGATAGTGACAATGAGTTATTTCTATCATTCTCTTCGGAAAATGATTTAAGTAGTGATGAAAGTTTTGTGAGCATCCCGTCATTAGGTGATGCGTTATCGAGTGAGTTTTCCGATGTGCCTAAGAACTTTAATGTCATCCACATTAATGCTCAAAGCATTCCAGCTCATTTCCATGACTTGTTGGTGTCGTTTAACGACAATAACATTTCCGCCATATTGGTTTCAGAGTCTTGGTTAAAACCCTCTCTACCTTCGTCTTCCTACTCTCTTCCCGGCTTCACATTAATTCGTAATGATAGAACTGGCAGCGGCGGAGGAGGTGTGGCGATTTATCTCCGTTCTCATTTCCGTTCCAATTTTCCTAACTGTACTCCTTCTCTTCTAGATCTTATACTTGTTTCCTCCCTGCAACATGTTGCTAAGCATGGACAACTTTCTGCTGATGCCTTCTCTTATCACGATCTCATCTTCCTATCATACAAGATACGTCCTCCTAAAGCTAAACCTAAAATTCTTCTGCAGCGCAGCTTTGGCTCAATGGACTTGGAGAAGCTCCGCAGTGATGCTTCCAATATAAACTGGGATTCTGTGATCAATTCTGACACAATTGATGATAAAGTAACTACTTTCAATGCATTACTCATAGCCCTATATGATGTACATGCTCCCATAAAAGCCATTAAAATTAAACACTTGCCTGCTCCGTGGTTAAATAAAGAAATTAAACAGCTAATGCATAAGAAGGTTATTGCAAAGTCGAAGTTAAAAAATAACCCTAATAATGACATCTTTAAACAAAAATATATGCTAGTTCGTAATCGCTGCAATAGAGTATGTAGAGATGCACAACGCCGCCATATCCATGAATCTGTTTCTAACGAAGACCAGGCGAAAGTTTGGAAATTTCTTCGTTCGCTGGGAGTTGGGAAGTCACGACAAGACTCAATTAATCAACATTTAGACATTAATTCTCTTAACAAGCACTTTTCTCTTTCACCCACAATGAATGTTAATGACAAACACGCAACTATTAGCTATCTTTCTTCTCTTCCGACTCCAAATTACTCACCTTTTGTTATTAGTCAATTTACCGCATGTGATGTAAAAAAGAGTATACTGTCCATTTCCTCAAACGCAGTAGGTGGAGACAGCATCAGTCGGAATATGATCGTTCCTATATTGGATGAAATCTTACCTATTTTGTCTCATATATTGAACAGTTCTGTTTCAAAGGGTGCTGTACCATCATGCTGGAAAAAAGCCCAAATTGTACCTCTACCCAAAAAATCCAATCCTAAATCCTTTTCTGAATACCGTCCCATCTCTATTCTCCCTTTCCTGTCCAAAGTACTTGAGCGCCTAATCCATAATCAACTCAGTAGATTCCTTAATCAAAACCATCTCCTTAATCCTATGCAGTCTGGTTTCCGCCCTGGCCATAGCACAGTGTCTGCGCTTGTCAAAGTCACTGATGATGTTAGGCTTGGAATGGAAAACAGTCAGTTAACCATCCTAACCTTATTGGATTTCAGCAATGCCTTTAACTCCGTAGACTTTGATATCCTCCTTGCCCTCCTTCGCTCTATGAACATATCTCCATCGGTAATTGACTGCTTTCACAGTTATCTGTACGGGCGCCGGCAGCGTATTCGCATTGAAGATAATTTCTCTTCCTGGTGCGATACAAGTGCTGGTGTCCCACAAGGCGGTGTGCTTTCTCCTCTTCTGTTTGCTGTATTTATTAATTCAATTTCCTACTTTCTATCTTCTTTCTATCATCTCTATGCAGACGATCTGCAAATATATACTCAGGCTTCACTTGTGAATATAAATGATGCTGTCAAAACTACTAATGATGATCTGGGTCGTATAGCAAGCTGGAGTAAGTCTTACGGACTCACGGTCAATCCCACAAAAACTCAGACCATCATTGTAGGTAGCTCTAGACTGTTGGCTAAACTTGACTTTAACCGACTGCCAAAAGTTATATTTGATAATGTTACAATACCTTACAGTAAGCAAGTCAAAAATCTTGGTATTATCTTCGACACCAATTTTACATGGGGCCCGCAGCTGCAGTCTGTGAGTCGCAAAATGTTTGCATCTGCTGCCTCACTTAACAGGCTACGTAACTTTTTACCCACTGCTACTAAAGCTGCGCTTGCTCAATCTCTTTTGCTCCCTATTCTTGATTATGCCGACGCCAGCTACCTAGATCTCACTCAAGAACAGCTAAATAAACTAGAGCGATTACAAAATTTTTGTATTCGGTTTATTTACGGCCTCCGGAAATATGACCATGTCTCCGAGTTTCGCTCAAAGCTCAAGTGGCTCCCTATACGGCAACGTCGGAATACTCATTTACTCTCTCTTCTTTATAACATTCTTTTTAATCCCTTCACTCCTTCATATCTGAAAGAAAACTTCAAGTTCTTCGACTCCTCCAATTCCCTGTTGCTAAGGTCATCGGAAAACTTGCGTCTCAAAATGCCAGCGCACAGCACGAGCTTCTTTGATTCTTCTTTTACCATAGAAGCCGTGCGGCTTTGGAATGCTCTGCCTGTGAATGTCAAACGCGCGCAAACTCAAGAGTCATTTAAATCTCAAGTCAAAAACTTTTATTTATCCAATCTGTAAACGCTACTTTAATATGTGTGTGAATTATATATGTTAAATAATATGTATTATAGGTACTTATATGTAAATATTTATTTATTATATGTAAGTATATTCTGATATTATTATTGGTATGTATTGTTTATGTAGTTTAAACAATGTATTTCTATTATTTTTAAATCTATTTCAGACATTTTATCGCACCACCATCCCTACATTGTCTTTTCGTTTATATTTCCATCCAAAGGTTGTCTGGAAGAGATCGCTCTTAGCGATAAGACCGCCCATTGTACCTATCTTTATAAGTTTCTCTGTAAGTTGTATTTATCTTTTGGTGTCAATAAAGAGTTTTTGTATTGTATTGTATTGATAAATAGCGGGCGAAGCCGCGAGGCACGGCTAGTGCTGCATATAAAAACCATCGTAATAGTTATTAATTAATAAAATGATAAATATAGCGTCTATACTTAACATTTGTGTTCCTGGTTCTGGTTGTAATTGTGTGTGTGATATGAATGTCGCCGGCATTTACGACGCAAGTCATCGAACTTAGTGTGGGGAAAGCGTTTATACCTACTATTTCATATATTAAAAAACAATTAACGCTTTTGAATATGATATGTTATGGGGCCGATTTCCAAAGCAGCGTTTGTCGGTTTACTCCAAAGTTATTACCGTAAATTTCCCATATAGGAAAAGTAATTAATACGGACAACCAGACGTACAGCCACGCAACATAAGTTGTGTACGAAGCGATTTGCTTCCACATTTATTATGCGTTCCGCAAAAGAGTAGAATTCTTTGCCCGAGTCTGTGTTTCCCGTGACTTAAGTCACAAGTGAACATGAATCTTCTAGGTAAACGTGCTCCATCATAATAATAATAATAATAATTTATTTCATTTACAAAAAATATATTACACAGACTAACATTATATGTAGGTACACATAATGTTACAATTAGTGAGCCCTGTATCCCACACTAGGATAAGTCCTGTGTCGTGGGATTCAGTCTCTTTCAGTATTGATTGGTGCACTTTATTTTGAGAATTTATACAAATCATCGACCACATCTTCATTGATCAGGTGAGATAGCGGGCAAATGTTGGCCCATAATTAAAAAAAAAATCGAACTAGGCTGCCTACGATTTAAATTCGGTCCGAAATACAGCCACAGAAATAGGTAACTACTTAAATTCCCCAAAACAATTCACTAGTTTCATATTACACCTGGAAAAAACCTTTCCAGCTGCACGCGACTTCAGAAAATGGCGGAATTTATTTCAGAGCATTGCACGATACGAAAGCCACGTACACGTAACATGAGCTGAAAATCTGCAATTTATTTAATTTTGAAGTAGAAATACTGGCTCTGCATTATTATCTTTACCGCTGCTGTTTTTCGAGCTGAGATTACAATTTAAATTTGTAGGTATGTATATGTTGTACTGTTTTATTCAGTAGGGATATTATTTAAGTGAAACTTTTTATAGAAGGGCTTTGAAATTCTGATCCGCAACCTTATTGCGTGACGATAAGTGGTGGGGGTAAACAAACAAACAAACGCATACTAACAGCCCCACACTAAGTTCAAAGACTTGTATCGTGGGTGCCGGAAACGTTTACATAACACACACACAAATACACCCAGAACCAGAAGCTCAAATATCCCTTGGGAAGGAACTTGTGCTGCTGCCGGAAATCGAACCCAATACTCACAGCGCAGAGGGCGGAGACCTGTCCACTGCGCCAACTGGGTTGTCGTTACCCTGTGGTGAATAATTAAAATGTTTCCCTGTAATATAAAAGTTTCACTTCTATCGTGTATTTTATTTTATGCTAGAGAGGCAAGCATTTGATCGCTATCTCACCTGATGGAAACTGACGATACGACCGAAGATAGAAAATGCTTGCCTGGAAGGTACCTTATCACTCTAGCCTTGAAGACACTCAGATTTTGTACATTCAGATTGTGTTCAGGGAACAAAGATTGTCTTTACGATACATGTTGTTTTTTTTATTACGTGGTTATTTACGATAATACATTACCGAAAATATATTTTTTTAATAAAAACAGTACATTTTATATCAATATAAATATTTAAAAATGCGAGTATGTTCGATCAATTTAAACGCGACCATTTTGATGTTCTTAGACGTCCACGATCCAAACAAGGCTTCCGTAAATAAAAGTTGACCAATCATAGACGGCATAATTATGTAAAAAAAACCAGTTTAGCCGTTTACTGCAGAGGGTATGGTCGTCAATATACATTCGTGTTTACCACCCTCACGTTAATGAGTATGCATCACTTACCAGCAGTTGATGTAGTGGATAAACGCTAGTCTACCGGAGGAAAAAAAACTTATTACCAATGTAAATTGGCGTAATCAAGTAATATTGGTTATCATTGAATCTGATGCAGATTTTTTCTCGAAGCAATTGACCAATTCTGACGAGTACTTATGCCAATATTAATAAAGTGTGTAGGAGTATTTAATCATTATTAAAAAGGTTAAAAGGCCATCGATTGAATCAGTTTTTTTTAAGTGAAAACTTCTTTAGAGACGTTATGCACTTTTTTGGGATGGGTAAAAAATGTTAAACTCGCTTCAGGACACGTGATCGAAAATTCGTAAGACGAAAGAGAGGAAGTCATATCCCCCTCTCTTTCTACTCATTTGAGAGTCTATCTAGCAAATGCGGCCGATGATGTAACTTATGCTTGACTAGAAGATACCTATCCACTCTAGAATTAAAGAAACCCAGATTGTACTGTTCGGGGAACAATAAATGTTTTACCAGCAAAGGACCTCTTGTGTATTTATCAAATGATATTGTTTGCTCGTAAATCTGAATGTTGCCCGTTCTCCCGATCCGCAGGTCGCGGTTTCGAATGATACGACGGGCTTGTGTGCCGAAGTGAGCCGAACCTCACCCAATCTCACGTGGAGAGGGGGGTGTCTCAGCAAATATCACGTAAATTTTTTTTGCAATGGTTTTTGCAATGCAAACTGGGCTTAATGAAGTAAAAAATACTACTGAAATATGGCTAAATCATAGTTAGTAGGAGTTAGCCTTAATAAAAAGAATTGAACAAATTGTGTGTTATATAAATCTAACGCAATCAAACACATATTAACTTATTTACATTAAATATACGCATTTTGAAAAATCTTAGGACACCTCACCAAGGGGGGAGGGGGGTCGATAAATCACCAAAATCATCTCACGTAATTAATCGATGCTCCCTACTATGTTCATTACTTTGGGTTTGAATGACTAAGTTTTTTTAGTACTTCTTGTAGTACATTGTGTATAAGGAAGAGGTAGTCATTTAAATAGAAACCACGGAGTCCTGTCTCAATATATGCAAAATGATTGTCTATCAATAACAAAAATACTGTACCCACGTGTCAATATGACTCATTCGTTGGCTCGTTGTCGCCGCTACCATCTGCCAACTGAACAATTGAATTGAATGACACGTTGGTTTAGGAATTTTGTGATTGAACACCGATGTGTTTCGATTCTAAATTCAAAAATGTTGTACACTTGTAAGCATAGTACTTACAAGTCATATATACGCCCACAAGTTACATGATTATGCTGTTAGATAGTAATAAGAAAATTAAAACTATCGTGAGTATTAAACATAATTTATGTTGTATACGGCTTGAAACACGTAGAAAATGTTGACTTACTTTGAAGTCGACTAGTTTCGGACAAATTTGTTGTCCTTCATCAGGATGAGTCAGACGCGCAATACGAGGAGGCGAGCGGCTCGGGCCTCGGCGCGTGACTGGAAATTTGTCCGAAACTAGTCGACTCTATAGTATAGACTGATATAGTGAGAAGATAAAATAAGAAAACTGTTTGAACTTGTTTAGTGTTAATGTAATGTAGTGTTTTATAAGTGCTGCTCATAAAGAACACACGAACTGTCTTCGCCTTAATAGAGACAATAGAAAAGTGTTACTAAACACATTCTTGGAAATTTTTAATCCAGTAGAATATGTTAAATTTACTTACAAATTTATGTTACTTACCGACTGCTTGATGGGAACGCTACCCACTGGTAGTAAGTAGGCTTGAGCACTAATGTTACCTATAAGCTCGATGTCTTGTAGGTTACTTAGGTCTTTGCTGCATATCGTTTTAGTTTAGTTTTAGGAAATATAAGCAATTGGCCCGTAATTAGGCACCTTGGATATTATAAAAATAAGTTACTTATTAGCCTAATCTTGCCTAGATAGTAATAAAAATAGGGACACATGTTATAGTGACGTACAACAGTAAGAAAAAAAATTGGTTTCTTTCCATCCTTGGTATCCACTGCGTTTCACCTAACAAAAATTTAAACATTTTTTTCTTTTAGAAATAGCTTCACACTTGCAGTTGCTAAGTTGTTTACATTTGCAGCCAGAACTTAGAACTTGTTACTCTTATTAAAATCTCAAGATTATTTCATTTTGTTTACAGGTGAATCAATTATAGCAGGGACTGAACGTTAATTACAAAACTAATTACCAATTAATATTACTAACTACTGAACCTTATATCGTTTTCATTAATACCTCTAAACGTTTTTTATTTATTTTAATATTGGCTTCGCAATCTTGTGCATTTAGCCAGCGTCAAGTTGTAAAATATTTCATGTGTATTTCATATTTAAAGTCCTAGTCACAAGTCACAGTCAAAGTCAAGTTAAACAGTCAAGGTCTAGTCATAGTCAAGTCATGCCCTAGTAAAGTGTTAGAAACTTTTACTAGAACTTCTATTACAGTTTTGGACCAAATGCGAAAATCACGTTTTTCAACTTCGTATGATTTGCCTACAATTATGCACGTTTACTCAGTATTAACGGTTAATAATCCACCATTATCACACATTAACACTCGAAGAATCACAGGTTTTGGAAATTTATACAAAATTAACAACGCTATTTATTCACTTTCACGGCAAAAACTCCTAACCGTATTTCAATATTTATATAGATAAGTAATATACAAATCATATTTTTAACAGTGTGCAAGTTTTATCTATTGCATGTCTAGGTAAAATAAAAATTATTTAAGATGCGAATAATGATCTCTTATGCAACGATAATCAAGAATAGATTTTATTACTTGATTAATTAGTTATTCGTATTCGTCTAGTTACTCGTTATTTTAAGTCAATCACCTTTTTAAAAATAAAAAAACAGACTTTTAAATATGACAACATTAGTTTAAATGAGTTATATTCGACTCGTCACCCGGTCTACTTTCATTATGAAACTAAACGCATACACACTCACATCCCCACACTAAGTTCAAATAATTATATAGTGTGTTGGAAACATTAACATATTACACAATCATACCAGAGCCAGAAGCACTAATGTCCCTTGGGAAGGATAATTGTGCTTCTCCTCAGAATCAAACCCAGGACTTAGGGTGCAAGAGGGTCGAGATTAGCTTACTTTACAACTGGGTCTTCAAAACAAATAAGTATTAATAATAGTACGTTGTACTAATAATAGTACATAATGCTAATAATAGTACATAATACTAATAATAGTATTAATCATCTTCATCTTAGCTCCTAAGGCCCCACCTCAATATTTCGCCATTCCATTACATTTTGTGCTGCACGCTTTTAATAAGTTATATTAATAGTACTTATTAAATCAATGATGATCCCTGTTTTGACATTAGTTGCAGCAAAATAGTTACAGTCAGCTCAGTTTCAATTTCAGTTCGCGGTCGCTGTGTAATCTTATCGATCGAGAGATATTTCATCTTCTTTCGCTGTGACAGAACCTTTTGCAGTTAATATGAATTGCTGCCAAGATCGGGAGTGACACTAAAACCGTTTGCGAAGGTTCTCATAGAAATCTCTATATTTAAAAATCAATTGTTCTGAGCTAGTCTCACAAAAACTCGAGTACAGCTCGACCGATTTGGCCGATTCTTTTTTTTGTTTTGTTCGTAATTGTTAGGGCAAGGTTTCTATGCATTTTTTTTTAATTCACCATAAACTGCACCCGCGCTAAGCTGGGCGGATCGCTAGTGTTAAAAAATGTTTTATTGTTGGACTAGTGAATCCTGGTTTCAGATTTTTTCAGGCTTAAAGGCATTCAACTTTTTTTGTAGTACCGAAAGCTCAACGTGCCCATGAGGGATGTAAATGATAACCACTGAATTGGTACTAATGTTACTATTGGCTATAATTAATTATGCAGCCTGCGCTACCATATTACATGTATCATATGGCGGTACTATATAAATCGCTATTATACTGCGCACCCAAGTGCCCGTTGGCTTAGTTGGGTACGCGTTCGCCTTTTACGCAGCGCTTATCGGGTTCGATTCCCCGTGGAAACACAAGATTTCTCACCTAGGGAAATTTGTTTGAGGTGTTTGAAAATTAATCGTGAAACTGTCTAAATGGAGGATACAAAAATGTCTGACAAATTATAAGTTTTTAAAAGTTACACATTGTTAGTATATGTGCTCGATTCAGGATATCATTACAATATATTAAAACTTTTTGGAAACCTGCTCATAACTAATTACTTACAAAAAACTTAGACGAACTCATATAAGAATAAGAATTTTTCTTCGAGCTTGCTTTACAAGATAAAGTCCAGTGCTGATTTTTTTTTGCTAATAACAATTTGGAATGCTATCTACGGGCCAATTTTCTATATTTCCTAAAACTATACGTACATTAATAAGATAAATATTCATACTACGGGCCTATATTTCCTAAAACTAACTATGTACCATATACTATATTATTAATTTCAAATCACTTAAGAAAGCATTCACATTACCTCCCATAGTTCCGTCATCCAAATATCAAACATTTAGTTTGGATTGGAGACGTTGACTTATCGGATTGAGAGCTAAAGAAAAGATAGATGAGCCGCACGGGTCACCCTGCTGACGACCAACCGAAGACAAAAGAACATCATTTTTGTAATATTTATTTTGATGTTTCCCATAACATTTCCTAATAAAACTATATATATCTCTGGAATTTTATCTATCACTTGCGTCAGAAAGGTGCATCTATCAACAGAATTAAAGCATTCTTAACATCCACCTTTAGCAACACCTCTCCACAATTTTGATTCAAAACTTTTTAAAGTGATATGCTATATAATGTACTTATTGTGTCCCATATCACACAATGTGATCCACAGACGAGCTAGCGACATCTATCTAGCGATAACTGACACTGCGTTTGTCAGCGACGGCTGTTAACGTTATCGTGCTGCGTTAGCTAATCGCTAAGCTTTATGGGCTGCTGACGTCATGTACTAGGCTAGGCTATTATTGGGTCACTTAAGGTGAATTGTGGGACGGTAGTCGACGGATTAGGGTTTGGCCTGAGTAATCTGTATATGCTATAGCTATATAAAAACGTGATTGAAGATAAGAACGACTCACTATACACGCCCACTGAACGTCATACACAATTCCACTGTGCCCTTTTTACAACAAGACAAACTGGCTTTTCTTTTTTTTTTTATTCCTGATAGGCAAGCATTTGACTACAATCTCACCTGATGGAAAGTGATGATGCGGCCGAAGATGTAGCATGCTTGCCTAGAAGGTACCTATTCACTCTCGACTTGAAGACACCCAGATTGTACCGTTCGGGGAATAAAGACGAAGGCAATGAGTTCCACTCCCTCGCAGTACGGATGATAAACGTAGAAGCGAAACGCTTCGAGCGAACTGGACATCATTATGGCAAACGTCATCCTTTTATGATTGACGTACCTCCAGTTCGCTTGCAGCGTTTTGCTTTTACGTTCATCATCCGTACATTGAAGGAGTGGAATATTATTATGTCTTTGCTTTCTGAACTCTGTATATATAACCTGGGAGTCATCAAGTCTAGATTAAATAGGTATCTTCTAGGCAAGCATGTTTTATCTCCCACCGAATCATCACTTTTCATAGTAGTCAAATGCTTGCTTGTCCAGAAAAAAAATGGATCTAAAATGTATACAAAACCCAATAATTAAATGTTATCAACGCAAACTCCATTGAAGTACTAAGTCAATTAATTAAGCTTAAAATGCATCTCACGCGCATCCTGCGCCCGACTCTGATTGCATCTTAAAGGATGCTATCATAGCTTACGTGCTCGGCATTATTAAAGATTAACTAGTTTTTGCCCGCGGCGCTGATCACATGTGGTTTTTAGTACGAATTTGTATTTTGTACTAAACGAGTAAGTTCTTCGGACACGTCAGGAGGCGAGGAAGTGATTCTATAGAACGTTTCGCCGCGCAGGGTACAGTGGAAGGCACCAGACGACGCGGAAGGTCACCCATGCGATGGACCAATCAGATCAAATCGGCTCTGGGCGGCCCCTTGTATGAGTGTACCAGGATGACTTTAAATAGAAGCAGATGGTGAGAAATCGTGAAGCGGGTGCTGAATCCAGAATGACGACCACGACCGCTCCAGCCAAGAGCGAAACGAATGAGAAGAAGAAGTATATTCTGTGATGAATAGCCCTTTATGTGACTTCGCTGTCTTCATTTAACACCATTAACGCTTTGGTAGTGTTCAATTGTGTTATAAATATACAGATCAGATTATATCGTATGAAAATAAAGCTTGCTAAAAAGGTATGTATCAAACTTAGTTTATGAGTTTTTTTGGCTCGAAAGTGAATAATACTATATCGATTTTGTATTATTTCCAAAAGTTATTTATTTACTTATAATAAAAAATGCCTACTGCACTTACAGTCGTGACCAAAGCATGCAGCAAGCCAACAACAATTGGAGCTCGATTACAGAATAGTAACTATTAACTAACAATTTTTTTAAAATCATTCACTATAAAATAATTTAGGTTTACAACAAAACACGTCTAGTAATTGTTCTTCCTAGTGTTAATGTATAATAATAGTAGATTATACGTGTTTTTCGCGGACGTACCTGCCACTGTGTTCTGCTTCAGTACGCAATCTATAGAAACGTTTACATTGATAATACTCATAAGTAGGTACGATTGCATTTGCTAAGCCCTAGTTGTCCATTATTATTATTTAACTCTTTATTGCCCAAAAAGGTACACAGGGTGGACTTAACGCTAAAAGCATTCTCTACCAGTCAACCACTCATGGTTGAAAAGCGAAGGCTGTAGGCATGCATCAAAAATAACCATATAATCCATAATCAATCTGCTCCAGCTACAAATATATAGACTGCAGATATATAAACACGATTGGTTTACATAATAGTCTCATACCACCTGCCGATTTTGTAATCTTTGCCATACCTAGTATAGTTTAACATTAGTTGATTTTCATTTTCCTTGCTACGTCCTAGAAGCAGAGCGGGAACAATCCACCCGTTTTCTCAACAGTCTTTCTCGACTGGTAATGGCACAAGTAACAACCAAGCTCAAAGTGTTCCAACAGCTATCCTTTAGAGCCAGTTATATTATTGGCCTAGCTTGTTTACCACAACATGATACACACATACATACGCTTTCACATTCACATCCCCACATTAAGTTAAAATACTTGTGTCGTGAGCGCCAGCAACGTACCCGGAACCAGAAACACATTTTTTTCTTGGTATAGAAAATTTGTGCTTCCACCGGGAATCAAACCCGATACCCGCTGCTTAGTTGGCAAATTCTACCAACAACGCCGGCAAGCATTACAACGGTGATATAAGTAAAACGCTAGCCAATCAGAGATAAAAAAAACACACGGACCAAAGAGGCCTCACAATTTTCACCAAAGTTAACTTAAATCACTGACATGTAAAAATCCTGCCGTGTCAATAATCTGGGACCTCAGGGGTGCTCCCGGGGCTGACAAACGGCAGGTCAGCCTTTTTTATCTACCTCGGGCAGTCCGCCCGTCATACGTCATTGTGGATTAGTTGCGTATCAAGGACGTTTTTTTAGGGGGCGAGAAAAAGAGGAAGGGCCTGATAAAACTTGATTTGCAAGCATACGATTGCTTATAATTTCATTTTGGTGTATTGTATATATGATATTCATAATTTTTTATGATTTTTATTTTCAACGAATATTAAGTACATTCGACGGATCTTTCACTGTAGGTATACAATAATGAGCATCAAGTGTAGCGATGGTACAAAAATTCCTAATTATGTGACATGTATTCCTTACAGCGATTGAGTGGATCTCATTACCTGCATCTTTGTTTCCGGAGGGGTATAGTTTGGAACTCTTTAGGTCAAGAGTAAATATATCTACTAGACAAGCATGTCACATCTTCGGCAGTATCATCACTTTCCATTACGTGAGGTAGTGGTGAAATGTTTAACTATATAGCATAAAAAGAAGATTTGTATCGCGCCAACTTCATGTGTTTTGCTTAGTATATTAATTTATATTTCGTGTGGGAGATTATTTGGTTATTATTTTTGTAAAAAGCCTAGGTATCATTCCTAATGAAGCCCCGTCTGCAGAGATACACGTAACTCTTGTCGATATGTACGAAACTAAATTAGACAGTTTATGTGGCTAATAAAGACCAGCTTAAGATTAGGTGAATCATTTCATTTGAGAACGACTAGTCTAGACTTGCAATTTTTTCATTACATTCGTTAAAAATTCAGAATGCGTTACTTCCTAATTTAGTCCTCCATGTTTTAGATATCCTTAATACGTCTATGTCGAGCCTGCCGATTTACGAGTAGTATTGCGTGAGTTTGTTTAATATTGACTGAAGTCGGAACTATAGGTTACGAGTCAAGAAACTTTTGATAGTGTTTTGTTAAGAGTTGTAAATATTTTTTTACTACTTGCATCGTTGGTCCTATATGAATGATTTTGTGCCCTTGAGCTAAGTCCAATTATCATGGTTATATTAATTTATTGAATATACTGGATTGAGAAAAGATAATTCATTGGTTCATTATAATATCACATTTACAAAAACTATGCAATTTTTATTGTTCAAAAGTGTTTCTCATGTACCTACCTAAGTGAAATGTATTTCTTTATACAACTACTATCCTACTATTATTATAAATCCGAAAGTTTGTGTGTAAGTATGTTTGTTCCCTCTTCACGTTTTAACGGCTGAACGGATTTGGATGAAATTTGGAATGTACCTAGATTTTACCTAGGATTAACACATAGGCTACTTTTTACCTTGATAATATCGGACGAAGCCGCGGGGCACGGCTAGTGAGAAAGAAATTAATCTCGAACTTATTTATTTATTTGCTCCAACCTCATTTATGAATTACACAGTACAACAGGATCTTAATTAAATATTAGACCTACTAGAACCGCCAAAAATTTATGTACAAACATTATTTATTAATTGTCTTATAATTTACCATTCTAGAATTAATAGGTATAAGTAAATTTAAGCTTTATCAAATTCAAATTTATCAATTCATTCCTCCTAAATATCTTCAGTTCGACTATATAAACATTTATGATTAACCGTGCCCCGCGGCTTTGCCCGCGGTAATTAAGTTAAAAAGCATATGTGTCAATCCCGGGTACAACATATGTACATTCCAAACGTCATACAAATGCTTTAAGCCGTTACAGCGTGAAGAGAAAACAAACACACTTACCACACTTACACACAAACTTTCAGATTTATAATATTAGTGTGACTATAAATTACAGTACGTTTCCATACTGAAAAAACCTGCAGCTACCTATCTTTAGAAAGTTATCGACCGTGTAAAAACATTCCATGGCAAGCCAGCTTTTCAATTCCGCACACACACTCCTAAATATCTTCCTTTTTTGGGTACTTAGTTTACATAGTGATACAATTTTCTTCAACCATAATACGTAGCGATTCTTCTCTTAACAAAATTATAAGTACCTGCAACTCCTTTAGTTCCCACAAGTCCTTTAATTGCTCCACAAGCACTTCAACTATCATTCACAAGAAAAATCCGACAATTAGTAATTAATGTCGAGATCGTGGGAATTGTCTCAATCTTCTAGCGAAACCGGTCGGGTGAAGACGGGAGGTAGCATGACAGGACGTCATAGTTTTTGCCATCATCCGGCGCCATCTGACTTGGGTTTTACTGAGGGCATAAAAGCAGAGTGATCAAAGCTTATTACATACAAGCCGTGCCCCGCGGCTTCGCACGCTATTATCAAGTTAAAAAGTTGCCTATATGTTAATCCTAGATATAAGCCACTGACATTCCAAATTTCATCCAAATCCGCTCAGCCGTTAGCCCTCCACTACTTCTATCCTGAAAATATGTCTATTTCATCACTTATGGTTTAGACTGGGCTTTGAGTCGGTCAGTCAGTTTAACAACGGTTTAATATATATTTAGAAGAGAATTATAATATTAGAAATTTATTTTTTTGTTGGTTTAGTCAGGTTCGATTCCCCGCGGGAACACAAGTTTTCTCTCAAGGAAAATTTGTGTTTCTGGTTCAGGTTATTATTGTGTATGTGATGTGAATGTTTCCGGCACCCACGAAACAAGTCATAGAACTTAGTGGGAAAGTTTATGTTTATAATTATGAATACCAAGTTGTGATACAATTTGCCAGAGTTCCATTCAATTAGAAGCTACGTCGCCACTGACAAACAGACATATACATACAAAGGCTTGAAACTTTCAACACCTCTATTTTTGGGTCGGGGCCAATATTGAATTTGACTGACCTTTCCAGTTTATCTACACCATCTTCATTAAAATGTGGAATACCTTAAATAATTGAATATCGTGCCGTTCTTATTTAAATTCGTTTGACGTGCCAGACGAAGACTACGTAATTTCATTATGAACTTCTATATTTTTCACAAACTTGCGCCGGCTGTGCTTGCCCTTCTTGCCCTCTTTGACATTGACAATTGTTAATTAGAATTTTAATCGATGGGAGCGAAATACACATTAAGCAAGTAATACTAAATATTTTTTATATCAAGATTGTACCTAAAAAAAAAAGGAATAAAAGATATATAACCAGAGAACTTGTCAAGACGAATCAAACGAGCCCAAACTAGATGGGTTTATCTAGTTTAGTTCAGAAGCTCCTATGACCATCTTACGTCTCCATCATTTCTTGGTAGGTACCATATAATTATAGTCACCGAAGATACATAAGAACACCAAATTTTAGTCCAATCGGACATCGGGAAGTGGGTCTAATGGGTTATGCCACTGCGTTCCACGAAATAGTGGTCAACGCTCCACGAGCACTTTTGTTGACTTTTAATTGAAATAATATAAGCCAGTACATTTATTCCACTGCTCTCCACGAGAAAATTATTAAGTACAGACAGCAATTAAAGCTCAAAAATAAAAGACGTGTGGCACTCGGGGACTGCCGCGGTAAAGCTATTGCATAGCATTTTTTATCAACTTATGCAATTATAATTATTTAATTATTTTATTTATGCAGTATTTTTTTTCCTGCCACGAGGCGAGTTGCTGAACTAAAGAGACAAGCGTGATATTTCAAAAAAATCATTAAAAGTTCTGCTATTCATCGATAGATGGCAAAACTAAAAAGAATCTCCGCTGTGCCGGTCGGGGTAGGGGGTGTTAGGTTATTTTCGTTACGAAATTTCTGGATTCGGTCACCACGCTCAAGGCCCGCGATAGAAGCAATGCAATAGCTTAAAAATTGTAAATATATGTGGTTACGTTTCGCTTCTTCTAGGCGTTTCTAAGAAAAGAGACAAACAAACTAAAGATTTGATTACAGAACGACAGATAAAGGGACAGGTGAAAGTAAATAAAAGCTTGTAAAATATTTTTTACTCCGTAATATTGTCAGATTCAGTTTATCGTGTAGTCAAATGATGAAATGGAGATGGCGGAATTACCTATTCTAGGAAAATTATCAATACTAACAAAAAAATATTACACAGAGAATAAATTTGTTTGGGGAAAAACCATGATTGTTTTCAAACCATAAAAATAAACTGATATCTATATTCCAGGAATCGACACACACAGAGCAAAAGCCAAATAGGTATTAGGTACCTTGTATTATAGGTTTGTTTAAGAGATAAGACAAATTGGAACAATATTGCGCTAAATATCGATTATTAATCGAGTGAAGCGAGATCTCTAAGTTGATTTTTGTGGTTCATCACTTTGTCCGTCCGTCAGTCTGTCAGAGGCATCTAGCGTCTAAACCATACAAGCAAATAACTTTACAAATCTCAAGATATATGTAAAGGTTTATGAATAGACGTCCTATGTAAAGGTATATAGTGTACATCTCCTCGATTTGGTATCCATTCTACAAAGTCCACAACGATAATATTGAGAGAACTTAGATTCGTTTCTTAAAAACTCTTAGCTACAGATGCGGGATGGGCCGCAGGCTAGCAAGCTATGACAGACGGTTGAATTTCAAAGTGACTTTACTTGAAGTTCGACGTATATAATCTCTGCTACATAAAATAATTCACTCCATGCCTTAGATTCCCCCACTCTTCTATCACTCCGTAATTTAAATACTAGGTTCAGAACACGTGACAGTAATTTAAAAAATAAAAAAAATCTGTTTATGTCAAATGTATGATTAAACTAGCTGTGCCCCGCGGCTTCGCCCGCTATTATCAAGTTAAAAAGTGGGCCATGTGTTAATCCTAGGTATAATCAATATACATTCCAAATTTCATCCAAATCCGTTCAGCCGTTAAAGCGTTAAGTGGGAACAAACATACTTACACACTTACACACAAACTTTCGGATTTATTATATTATTAGGATAACAATACAATAATAATATCATGTATAATTCTTATATGAAACTATAACTTTTCTAGCAATTTATGAATATTATTAGATTGTTGCTTTTAGGCATACATAGTTAAGGAATATAATTTAGATCAACCCCATATTTTTATATTTTGTTCCTGTTATTATTGGTTTTCAGTTATGTTTGCTAATAAATCAATAAATATATCCCTGAGCCCGAAAAGGCAATAAAAATGTTATAATTGAAAATATTAAAGCCCCATACACGTCAGTGGCGAGCAACATACTTTAATTTTTTTTTCTACCCATGTGGTATATTGTTAAAAAAAGCTTGACCAGTAGAATACGGAACTGTTTTTTATAACAAATCTGTGTAGGAAAATAACAATTTGGCAGGTCACCAAAACTGTTTTAAGACCTAATTTGTCCTTGGGTCTATCTGAAAAGCGGCTACACATTTAAAGGAGAAACTTGCAGATCATACCCTTTATATATTCTTTTATTAAACAACACTCACAATATCTAACAAATATATTATTAAGAAAAAAACATTTGTTCGTCAAAATGTAAGCGCGAGATACGAGTTCGGTATATTATCAAATGACTAATTACTTAAAAAGACCCCACATAATGTATGAAAGCTTATGTAGGCACCTATATGCTGTCTGTGTCAAATGGTTAGATACGTTACACAAACACTCGATTGATGTTATTTCTACGAGTTCTGAACTCAAACGATACGACAATGTGTTAACATTCATAAAATACGTATAAGGTTTACTTATTGGGAATTATGGATTTGAGTCATGTTCTTTACCATAAAGTAAAATAATGGAACTCCTTACCTGAGTCTGTGTTTCCTGATAAATACAATACGGGAGTTTTAAGTCACGAGTGAATAGGCATCTTCTAGGCGAACGTGCTCTATCGTCGACCGCTTACCATCTGGTAAGATAGTGGTCAAACGTTTGCCTAACTTAAATGAAAAAAAGTTAGTTTTTTTTATGTTGAATAGGCAAGCATTTGACCACTATATCACCTGATGGAAAGTGATGATGCGGCCGAAGGTGTGACATGCTTGCCTAGAAGATACCAGTGATTATTCACTCGAGACTTGAAGACTCCCAGATTATACCGTTCGGGGCATCAAGACGCAGGCAATGTGTTCCACTCCTTCGCTGTACGGATGATGAATAAACTTGTGAGGTGCAAAAATGTAATAAAAAGTACATATTTATAAATCAGGACCTTGGAACTTCTGTACGTTGCTTGTTGTTTCTATTACTTACCTCGCAAAATTGAGAAAGCCTATGAAAGATGTAAATTACATCCTCCTTCAACACATGTATTAAAAATAATTAAAATATATTAACGATTTGCCATAAAACGAGCCCATTTAGAAATAAGCATAATAAAAAAACAAAGAGGCCATTCAAACGTGCATCTCTATGAAAAACAGACGAAAATGTGCGTCCCCCACATTTGTTTGGCAACCAGCCCGGGAGGAAAGTCCTTGTAAAATGATCTCAAAGTGTCTTTGAATAGGGCACTTTTTTGTTTGCTAAAAGTTAAAGCTGCAATGCTTAGCATGTTGGTTGTTTTTTCGTTTGCAAGCTCTTCTTATCAAATAGTCACGGTTACGTTGGTAGTTCGTGGAAATGATTCAGTTTCCTACAGGAGCTTGCAATATATTATTATGTGTTTGTAAAGTGCACCGACGGACATAGGTACGTAGTTAATACATTGATAGATAACACATTATAATTATTATTAGTAATGTTTGATGAATGCCGCGATTATAAAGTGTTTTATCTGTTTCACGTTTATGGTCGCCTAGTACTATAATACTACTCTGAATATTTGTTATTTATATTAAAATCGCGATCAAAAAATTGGGAGTGGAGGGTGAAAAATACTTAATATAAAAAGTAATTATAGTGACATAACTACAATAGTTGGATATATGATCTCTCGAAGTTTTTTGTAGATATTGATATGTCCTATAATATTGTAAAACATATTTTTACACCTTGGGTTGGTTTTAGTAGGGATTTCTAAGGATCTCTTATTTATTCTAGTAATAAATATAGACTATGTTACTCAGTGATAATTTAGCTTTATAAAGGTAAAATAATTTTTGAAATCGGTCCAGTAGTTTTTAAGTTTATTCGTTACATACAAAAATCCCGACTGCGTAAAATGTGTTTTTTTTTTACACTTTTTCATTAATATCTATTACTATGTATACACTAATACTAAAAATACTTCTTTGGTTAAAATGTACCTTTAGTTAAATGTTATTATTACACATCTTTGCTTTTTAGTTTGATTAAAATATTACTTATAAGTAATTTCAACTAAAAAAGCAAATTTTTGTATTATTTGTAGTTTTTCACAATTTTTCTGGGCCATCATGATTTCCCTATCTATAGGAATAGGGTTATCCATTCGTTACGCTACACCCTGTAAATGTATCTGTAGAGTCTCCTCCTATTAAATAAAGTATCACATTCCAGCACTTCACTTTTATTAATCCACCTCGCTTTCAGCACCTAAAACGTCAATTCCCCGAGCACTGGAATTGAAAATTTCATTAGCATTTGAATAAGCTCTTCGCAGATTAATAAAACAGTGATAAAAGCATCCCTTAGTCTCGCTAATCAGTAAGATTGTTAATCGAATGGTCTGCTTCATTCCGCTAAACCGGTGTTATGAATTAAAAGAATGTGGTAAAATAAATTTCAAAGATATATTATTCAATAGCTGTGCCCGCGACTTCGTCCGCATATTTCCATACAAACATTCATCCCTTATTCCCTATTGTAATTTTACACCCTTGAGGTTAGAACTTTTACAAACTTTGAATGTCATATTTACTTATATCGAATCGGCCTACAAAATAAGTTTCAAGCGTCTAGCTCTAAATATTACGATACTTCCATTCAACTTTTCATCCCCCCTTTCAACCCCTTACAACTTTTTTTTCGCATTAAAAAGCCTATGTCCTTTTACAGGCTTTAGACTATCTGTGTACCAAATTTCATTTAAATCGGTTCAGTAGTTTTGGCGTGAAAGCGCGACAGACAGACAGATAGACATAGTTACTTTCGCATTTAGGTATACTATTAGTAAGGAATTTATTAAAATCATAACTAGCCATGCTCCGCGCCTTCGACTGCGTTTATCAAGTTGCAAAGAAGTCTATGTGTTAATCTTAGGTATAAGCTATGTGCATTCCAAATTTCATCCAAATCCTTTTTGCCGTTACAACGTGACGAGAAAACAAACAAACTTACACATTTGCACACAAACTTTCGAATTTAAAATATTAGTGTAATGTGTTCGTATGAGTGTTCGTTATTTATTATTAGTTTTGTTGAAGTTTTTAGATCAATGACCAGGTTGTATTAAAAAGTTTGGCATAACACCTATGAACCTAGCGAAATTGTCGCGTACATTTCTCTTCGTTTATATATCTATATAAACAATGATTACGACGATATACGTCAAATTTTACACCTATAAATTAACTGCCCATTGGCTTAGTTTGATGAGCATTCGATTCCTGGAGGAAACACAACTTTTCTCCCCAAGGAAAATATGTGTTTCTGGTTCTGGTTGTATGATTGTGTGTGTGATGTGAATGATTCCGGCACCCACGACACAAGTCATCGAACACTTAGTTCGATGACTTGTGTCGTGGGTGCTACTCGCACTTAGCGAGGCTGTGAGTGTGAAAGCGTTTTAGTTTAATTTAATTTGACGAAGCTCTCTAGATCCGCCCTAGAAATATCCCAGCTCAGAATTTACCACGATCCTCTCGAAATCATCCAAAACTCAATAACCAACTGTAGGAAGCCTACCCTATTAATACCACGTGATAGAACTACCAATACACTATTCTGATTACGGCAAACCTAATATTCCCCCTTCCGACACGTGTTGGACGTGACTGGATTTGGCCAACACGATTTATAGAAATTGCCGCTGGACATGCAGTAATCCAATCAATCGATCTACGTCTTCGATACGTCGTGTTTGCCCAAATGTGGGCCAAGTACTGGCAAGCATCTGAGGCAGTCTCAGGCCAACGATTGTCAGTTGGTTGCTACAGAATTCAATGGTTATGCCTCATCACAATATACGGAAAGTTATACAGGGTGGTCCAAACAGTGACGTCCAAAGAAAAAATAAATACCCTACCCCCGTGGTTTCTGAAAATACCCCATGCAAGTTCCTCGATATTTTGTAGTATTTAAGTTATAAGCGCATTCAGAAGGCTGAAAGATATTTTTTTAAGACATTGTTAAATTTGTATCGAAGTTGGAGGTGGCTATTTTGAATTTCTTATCCAATAAATTGGTTCGACATGTTGTGTTATTTTTATTGATATGATTATAAAAAAAAAACAAAATAACCGTTTAGTAAAATGATACCTTATTAAAATTAAATTGTTAGTGTTGCCAATCACCATTAGAACGTTTTGAGTTTTTTAAATAATTTGATCTGTACCTAATTAATAAACAAAGTTTTTACCATTCCAGCCGAAAATTTTCAAATATGCTCTAAAAGCATTATAACCTGAATACTACAAAACATCGGGGAACATACATGGGGGTATTATCAGAGACCCCCGGGGGAGAGGCATACATTTTTGAAGTGAACACTTCTTTTGGCGCATTGAGCACTTTTTGGGTGAACAAAAAATCATGGAATTTCTAGTTTTCACTTCTATCAGCAGTCCCTAAAGACTGCCCCGCATGTGTTTTTTCTTAGGACTTCGTCACTGTTCGAACCACCCTGTATACGTACATCCTACTTATATACGTGGCCTTATGTGTTAGGCTTAGTACAATTCATATGCGTTGATAGATTGCAGGCTTGATCGCACGCATTGTTATGAATTGAATAGACAGTGAGTGCTGTTATAATCAGATTAGGATTGTCTGAGAATTCTGGATATAATTATTATGCTTAGAAGGTTCAATAAAAATAAATAAAACCGGCCAAGTGCGAGTCGGACTCGCGCACGATGGGTTCCGTACCATTGTCTATAAAAAATCAAGTTTGTTGTATGGGAGCCCCCTTAAATATTTATTTTATTTTTAGTATTTGTTGTTATAGCGGCAATAGAAATACATCATCTGTGAAAATTTCAACTGTCTAGCTATCACCGTTCTTGAGATACAGCCTGGTGACTAACGGACGGACGGACGGCGAAGTCTCAGTAATAGGGTCCCGTTTTTACCCTTTGGGTACGGAACCCTAAAAACAAGTACAATATATGGAGTGTACGTTGAGTTTAAGGCAAAATGTTATGTTATACATAGAACCTACGAGTATTTGATCGAGCGAGCGCGAAGCATCTTCGTTTAAGCTTGGGCAAAAATGCTTTCGTATGTCTGGCGGATGTCCGGCTGTTCTCCTCTATAGGTCGCATTTCTTAACCGATCCTTGTGAAATGTTGTAGCAGTGAATTTTTTGTCGATTCCATTTTTGAAAAGTGTTCTAAATGGCTGAGATAAGGACTCCTGTACCAATGTAAAAAAATACAAAATTCAGCCATTTCGAAAAATATTTTAAGCTTTCAGCTCACAGAGCTCAAAAGCTGTCCTCTATTATGCAACATGTAGTAAAGTAGGTCTCAGTTCGGGGTGAACTACTAGTAAAAGTAAAAAAAAGTGGGCTTAACACCAGCCATACCGTGTTATGGGGCTACTCGTGTTTATATACAAATATTTAATCCTTTTAACTTCATTCATCTATATCATTAATTAATTAGACTCGTACTAAAATTACGTTATTAGGAAACCCTAAATACTTTTTTAAACGGCCTCTTATTTCATAAAGCGTTTTGGGACATTGTCTATTCGAGCATAGGGAAAGGAATTTGAGTGTGGGTGTATAGCTATACTTTCCAGGCCGTTCGCTTTGGACGTGTATCGATTTTGAGTGTAACTGGAGACATTAGGGCGCGTCGGTGGTCAGCTAATGCCAAGGTCAGGGGATACGTATCCCTGTTAACTATTGATTTGATGTTCACGTTTATGTCATACTGGACAAGGCCGCCAAGAATTTTCATGCATTTTGATTGAAGTAAACACTTATAATTCACGCCCCATAGTTTCACCAGTTGTTCAGGATAATAACACGTACACACACACACACGCACTCACACACGCATACACGCTTAATGAAATAGGTATATAAGTAATGTGACATTATTTATTTTACAATAACTAAGCCCTTGATGGGAGAAGCCATTGGCAACTGAAATACTGTGGTTAACACTAGTTCAGGAGCCTATAGAATCACTTGATCTGAGTGTCATTTTAATTATATCAATAAACTCATTTGATTTGAATACAACATTCGTTCAAGTTTTTGGCGCATTAAAAATGATGTTCTTGAAAGTGGAAAGATATGTTTTGGGGCCCTAGAAGCTAGGGCGTGGGCCGCATAAATTAGGTGCAATTCACACAATTTCCCTCAGTCACAGTCACACATCAAACTAGTGTTCACACAAATTGTATTGTGTAATTGCGATGATATTCAGCCATATGAGTTTTGTCCCGTGGATGCCTAACTTGCGCGACTTGTCGCGTTGAAATCTATCAGCTTGTCTGGTTGTCGAAGAAATAGAAAAAGTTTTTCGTCTTGTAGTCTTATATTAAATAATTAAACGCAAGCAAAGCTTTAAAAAACCGACTTCACCGCTTTATCATCGGAACCTTGATCAGATTTAATGTATAAACACGCATTATTGACTATAACTAAAAAACTAGAGATCAGATCTTAATCAAATTACGGACTACATGAAAAGCACCAGCTTACAAATAAAAAAAGAATCATCAAAATCGGCTCACAACGAAAGAAGTTATAAGGTAACTTTTGAAGTCGGGTAAACGAGAACATCGTCAAAGTACGCATTATTGGTCACTAAATAGGCATTATTGACGATATTTCAAGAACTACTGATCAGATCTTGATAAAATTTAAATGGGACCAATTAATTAAAAAGCAACATCTTTCAAACAAAAAAAAAATTCGAAATCGGCTCACGGGGAGAGAATTTATGAGGTAACACATATAAAAAAATAAAAAAAATACAGTCGACTTGAGTACCTCCTCCTTTTTTGGGAAGTCGGTAAAAAATCTATCTAGCTATTAAATAATACATATATTTACTATTTGTGGAATAAACACTGTCTGTTTATATGAGGAATATAAAAACTAGCCCTTAACCTAACAAACTTGCTAGTAAACAACGTTTCCAAAATGCTGGATAGCAATACTACACATAAAAAAATATTTGTTTGTATTGAATGCTTTGTGCCAAGTGTGAGATGGACTGCCGCACCGAGGGTGCTATACCATCACAGAATCCCGTGACTTTAACTTAGCCCGTTTTAATAATTACAGTTTACAATTAATCACTCCTACGTTTTAGATGCTTGTTAAATAATAACGCTGTATATAAAGAAAAACAAATTTAAGTATTTTACACAATCTATAATTAATAGTTATTTAAACTACACTGTTTCGCAAAGAACGGCATCCCGCGCTGCGTCTCGTAATTTGCACGACAAAGCCAGTTGACACTTGACATCTTAAACTTAACAGAGAAGATAAAAAATATGTTTTAAAATGTATTTTGGAAAACAATAAATAAAAAATTGGAATTGGAATAGCCGTACCGACAATGACGAAATGATTTCCCAACAGGTATCTGGTATTAACAGTAACCCTGTATAGTATATAAGGTCCCGTTTACGCCATTTATGTGAGTAACCCTAAAATTGTGTTGTTTATGTGAGAGCATTCTCAAAGTACGGCCGCGTAACTTCACTTAGGTCAAGCATCTCGCTGAATATTCACCTAGTTTGCCTCACAAATTCGGTCACTGTATTTGGGCGTATTTTAAAACAATTTACAATTCAAGTAACTGTTTGTTCCATTTCCATATTAATAGTGAGAGATAGAAAACGGAATTAAGTAAGGATTAATTCACCTCAGGTCGCGGAGTCATCGTTTATGCAAATAAGAACGGGGGCGTAGTTAAGGGGGCGGATGACAAAAGTTGTCAAAAAAAGAGGTCCGCTTGAAATTAACACCCGCTGCTACAAAAGTGTATCGCCAAGCACTAAACGGTATTTCAGCAGCTATACTAACAAGTCAGTTCCTATTCGACGCCACTTAACACCCTTGACCATATCTTTGACGTCTTGGTGGATGGAGCAAGAATTGCCTGCGCTGTCGAAAAACCGTTTGATAAGAGGTGATGAGCTCGACATTTGGTAAAGATAGATACGAGTTTTACTGTGGCCAATACAGTCACAAAAAATGTCCGGTTCTGATTGGATATGCGAAATTACTCCGCTTTCCCCCTCTCGCATTTCTGGGCGTATAACTTATAGTCTAAAGAAAAAAGAGTATTTTAGCTATAAAGTGCTACTCAGTAAAAATACTTCTTTCAAGCCGAAAAAATCCTTTTAGGTAACAAATGTATTGCGGGTATTAAAGGTGTAAATACGACTACCATCGCAAAACTTGCTTGTCTTATTTCTTGCTAGCATACCACCTAGATTGTATAAACGACAATTCTAACAAAAGACTGTCAAAGTATATCAATCCCGTACAAAAAAAAAAAAAGTCTTCTAAAAAGAAAAAAACTACCCCTGAAAAGAATCCTTACTACGCTTTTCTAGAGACAATGTTTTACCGGAAGAAAAGGCTATGGTTTATCCGGCTGTCCCGCCGACTAATTGTGATGAAAACGTGTAAGTAATTAGCCTTTTTGTTTAGACAGAGAATGTTTTACAAGATCGTGTGAAAAGGTTCAGTTAGCACGTGACGTGACGTGACGTGGGTAGGCAGCCCTAATTAAAATGTGAGTGGTGATGAGCCCTACAGTTGTCTTTTTAAAAATAATTTAATAGTATGAAAACAATATGCTGCTCGTGTTATTTGTACACGCTTATTGTCTCGGCGCATTTTGTTGATTTTGTGGCATATCATTTGTTTTGGTCGCGTTTCTATTATTTGGTGCGCTTCATTTGTTTTTGTTGCATTTAATTTGCTCTCTTTTTATTCATTTGTTTGGTTGTATTTAATTTGTTTTTGTGGGAGTACATTTTTGTGGCTAATTGTTTTTTATCGACATACATTTTTAGTCATAAAAAAATATTTTGATACCTTCGACCTTACTGATCAGATATTTTAAGCTAAGTCATAATAATTAAATGATAATTTGTGTAACTTTTTGTGTAATATATTATATATTTTTATTATTACTCTGATGAATCCCGAGATTGAAAGTAATTAAAAAAACCAAGCGTTCAACCACTAAACTCAGAAATAAACCAAATCGACACTATTGAGCTCTCTGGTGGATCTTTGGCAAACCCGACTAAAGCGGTGCAAATAGTCAATATAATTACTTTTGACGAATAACAAACACACATAGACTTCTGGCGGATGAGCTTTGGCCTATCTTTCTGGTCTTAGGTAATTTATCATCATTATAAGATGAATACTTACACAGTACAAACGAATATAACTAGAGTTAAATCGCAATAAAATTTAAATGATAGACCGCGCAAAACAATGGACCCTAATTGAATCAGGATGCCGAACGAGGGCTGTACCGTTCCCGAATGCCGAAAGCGGGCCGAATAACGAAGTGTTACCGAATGGCGATCATTGTTACAGTAGGCTAGGAGATGGTAGCTATTTCGATGCAGCTACTTTCATAATCTTCTAAGCAAGCATGTCCCCCCCGTCGACCACATCGTCGCTTGCATTAAATGATTTGATTTGCCATTGCTTGTCTATCAATCATAAATAAATAATATGATCATACGTTATTGATAACTAGTTGTTCCCCGCGGCTTCTTACGCGTAAATAAAATAAAAAATGCGTTGTAGAAATATTATCAAGATATCCGTCGTGTAAAATGAACGAGAAAATGTTTTTTTTCGTGAATTTTTTTAAGCTCTTCTGGGCAGAGACGAATCCATCAAAGATCATAAAAATCGGTTCTGCCGTTCTGACTCGTCCATCGATTTATTACTATCTACGTGCCAATTTCCTATATTTCCTAAAACTATATACAGCAAAAAGACATAAGTTACCTACAAGACATCAACCTTATAAGTAACTCAAGTGCTCAAGTCCACTACCAGTGGGTAGAGTTCCCATCATGCTGGCGGCATTGCCTCTCTGAATTGCAATGCTAGTACGTTGAGCCAAATAAGTACCAGCATTTTGATCACACATCGCCTTAACAAGGGGCTCTAATAGATTTTGAAAGTAGAATGAGCTCCCGGTATCCAAGGAGTCTGTGTCTCAACACCTAACGGCTCAAATATGTAACCACTGCCGAGGTTTCCATACGTTCGCCGTTTGCGCTGCTCTCCCGAAGTTGCCGCGACGCCAACCCCATTCTGTGTTTCAGGAAGATGTGATGGAGCTAAAGTGTCACACTAAAGGCAATCCCATCTTCCGTGGAATGAAAGTCATGTCGAGAGGTCTTTTACCATCGTCACGCATTCGGTTCGAAAATGGCTAGAACTTTGGCGCTCGCAAAAGCCCGGCGGATGATATCGTTGAGACTGGCGTGGCGGGAAATGCGGTTAGCACTTTTATGGCATGAGAGGCCGTGGTGACCGAGCTGGTCAATAGCAGTACAACGGGCAACATAGCTATAAATTACAAGTCAACACAAAATCAGAAAATATTACAACGTAGTACATTTATAGTTAACATATTAGCATGCTATTTCATATAATAATAGAGTCATTCACCAAACATTATTATCGCAATATACATTATTGATATGTATAGAATACGTGATTGGTGAGCCAAGTCTTTTACTTTTAAATATAAATAAGCTTGGAGCAATAACTATTGTTGTTGGTATTCTATTGTAGACATCAGGGCCCATCACATGGAGCATCTTAGCTGTGTTAAATATAGCTTGAGTGAAATTTCTGCGACTGTTTTTTTTATAAAAAATAGTTACTCTCCTAATTACTTTAAATATTGGATTTAAAGCATTTATATTTGTTTAGTGTCATATAAATGTATTTTCTTTCTTCTTCTTTTACTTAAAACAATTAATAAAAAAACGCCCATATTCACTGTTGGTTTTTTAGACCGAACTGGAATATCAGCTGGTATTATTTTTAATTTACTTTATTTGCTTTACGCGACTTAGGTTATATTACATTGATAGATTTATTGTTACGCTTGTATTTGTTTCTGTGATGATAGTAACATAATTTACTTAACTTGGAATATAAAAGACGCTTAGATAATGAAGAAACGGATGAACTCCTAAAGAAGCAACGACTGAGACAGACTATGCTTTAGGAGATAATAAATGATGCTTAGATGGAGATATAATGAGTACATTCTATAGAAACATCGATCAATCGATAAACTAAACAGTTCTCGACAGCTATTAGTAATGCCATAAAAGTGTTATTAATTATTAAAATAAATTAGTGTCACATTTTTTAAATAAAAAAAAATTAAATGATATGTTTTGTTGCTTCGATCACACATACACACATCACAATTCTATGTAATTGAATTATTCAACATCACAACACAGTCGGTTCAGGTTCAGTGAATTCAGGCTGTTTTGTTTTACAGAATCGCCATTACTTTAAAATTAACTCACATTAATTACATAAACGCTTTCAAACTCACAGCCCCACACTTAGTTTGATGACTTGTGTCGTGGTTGCCGGAAACATTCACATCACACACGCAATCACAACCAGAATCGGAAACACAAATTTGCCTTGGGGAGAAACCTTGTGTTCCCGCCGGGAATCGGACCCGATACCCCTGCTTAGAAGGCGAACTCTCACCCAACTGATCCAACGGGCAGTTGATCATTTAAAATTTAAATCATACCTGTTTCAAAACAGCTAGCTCCGCGTCTACGGTACAATCCGGCCCGCACAATGTCAAAGTGAATTAGAGTATCGATTAACTGCGAGTATCGATACCTACTTGGTTATTCGACGTTTCGGTTCGTAATCGACGAGTGGAACAGCAGTATTGCATTGAATTTTAGCCGAGACTAGAGAGATCAATAGTTAAATATTGTAGGAAAATTCCTCACGAACCATGACTGTCATGGTAGCCTTTTGCCATTAGTTATGTCTTTTGATATCCCACCCTCTTCGCAAATGGAACATCAATCAAAGGTCAAGGTTAGCACTGTTAGCAGTTTATTGGTTTGTTTAATATTTGTATAGCGCTACCCACATTATACTAGTCGTTCGCGCCGAACTGGGATCTCGCGCCTACATTTTGCCTCATAGCGAAAATCTTTTGAGTTTACTTGCTTATAACTTTTTCCTATATTATAATTGTTTGATTTCTGTATTTTTTGTTCAAGTACTGGATGTATCAGACATTATACGTAAGTTTCAGCGTTCAGTGTGAAGCCGTTTTTGAGATAGACCCCTGGACAAAAAAGGTCTAAAAATAGAATCTTTGGTGGCCTACCAAATCGTTATTTTCCAACTTAGATTTTTTTGTATGTATGGGAGCCCTTTTAATATTTTTATTTATATAATTTTAAATGTAATTTTTGGCTTCGGTCCGTAGTTTTAAATATTATATGAGGATTTGAATCATTCCCTTATATGGCTTAGACGCTAGATGCCTCTGACAGACGGATGGACGCACGGACAATGTGCTGAACGAACCAAGTCCACTTAGAAATCTCGCTTCGCTCGATCAATAATATTGCCAGCGGTCCCGCCAGGCATTGTCCTATTCAAACGTTTTAAATAAGAAAATTAAAAAATTGTAAATCCACTCGGTCACACAATCGGGCTAGCCTTTTAGGAGGAGTTCAGTCACATAGACATGTACGGAACATTTTTTTTATTTTTATGCTCATAAAATAATGTATATAAAGGTACGTAACCCAGCACTTACGGAAGGTGTTTGCTTATGATTTTTTCGTTTATCTTTAAGAATAATAATATGTCTCTACAATGTTATAGACAGAATAAAGGCTGACAGACTAAGGTGTAGTATTTTTATATTGACATCAAAGATCCTGGAAATTTGGATCCTGAAATTGGTCTGTAAATGACTTGATATACAAAGCGCACCAGGCGCGGCTTCGCCCCTTCTGCTGCCACAATATAAATACGCGCGCCCTGTCCGCTTCGTATATTTTGTTACATTAGATCCTATACAAAGGGACGCGGGCGCACGCCGCTCGGCCGATTTGTATATCAAGTCCCTTAAGCGCTATACATTTTATTCATCTTCACAGCGCACGTCGCACGGGGCGCGCGCCTGTGTCGCTTTGTATTTCAAGTCCCTCAAATTAGTTTTGTTCCACATTAGATTTTATTATATGTTTTATGTGTGTATCAATTATAAAACTAAGCCAATCAAAAAAAAAAAAAACGTTTATTCACATGGGACCGAAGAGGCACTCTCACACAATGATGTAGTTATTCAAAAAGTATTACTTAACAGAATTCTAGACTACTGGACCTTTTTTCTTTTCAGTTTTTGTTTAAAGTTCACTTTTTATGCAGTAGGGATTTTCATTTTTTACTTTACTTTTGGGGGAAAATGCCGTGCAATCCTTTCCTTCATGGGTGAAGGAAAATAGATGTGTGGGGTTCTACCTTATTAAAACCCCTAGTGAGCAGTCCCTCGCCAAGATAAGGTCGCGCTAGTAGTCATTATCTGCCCCGGCGCGGCGGCAGCCCTTATTACAAACCGGGCCACTGCGCCTGTGGACCATGTCCCCTGACTCTCCAACAGTATTCCCACTTCAAAGGAGAGAGAAGGTGGGCATACCGCCTTCTTCGCCTCCTTTTTCTTTCCTCCTCCCTCATAAAAATGTTCCTGCAGCATTCCTTAAGATCCAGTTCCATTCTGAGGTAAACGTGACCATATTCACCAACTTCACCACTGGAACAGTTATGCCAGCACCCCAAAACCACACTCCGCTATTTTAAGGAGCTGGGGTGGATGGGGTAGTTCCTGGCAGGGGGAAATGCACAATACAGCCCAAGCGGGATGTCAGTGCAGGCCTTAACGCCCCCATATTTAATAAGAATTGAATAAGTGACCATATTCGACCCCATCATACCTTACTAACATATGATGGGTCAACGCAACAAAAACAAAATAAATATGTTATAATATGCACTTAACTCTGATAAATTGAGAGATGGTTAAGTACTTACTATTAAAGTTTTAATTAGTTTTCATGTAGGTATTTTGAGAAGCATTTACGTATTTTGACAAAGTACTTGTTCTCCCTAGCTAACAATTTTTCTCTCTCCATTCCATCGATCACTGCGAAGCGGTTTTTAATTATCCGGCCTGTCTTGTCCCTTGTCATTATAGCGCTGTCCCTTTCTAACACGAGGGTGGCTACTGGGTTCAGCTAATTTATTTATTGTCTGTTGTACAAATCACTGGGATGTTTCGGCTTTTCAGTCTTGCATTTCGTTTCAGTTTGTGACTTTTCAGGATTTTATTCTAGTGTTTATTTTTTAACTTTGCATTATAAGAGGCTCTGCGTTTAAAACTAAAAATCAAGTAATACTTTTTAAAGTTCCCTAAAATCAAGCTTTCATCATGTCATCGATTTTAGAGAGGGGCTTTGAGTGTGAAAGCGTTTTTTTTTTTATTTATTTATTTTAATTTTTCACACATTTCCTTCCCAAGGGATATTTGTGCTTCTGGTTCTGGGTGTAATGTGTGTGTGATGTGAATGTTTCCGGCACCCACGATACAAGTCTTTGAACTTAGTGTGGGTCTGTGAGTGTGAATGCGTTTGTTTTGTTTGTTTTATCTATTTATTATTAACAAATGTGTCGTTGACATATTTACAAGTTTATAAACGTTCGATAATGTTCACCCTCTTTTACCCTTGACATTGGTCGTCTCTTTCTAACTAGAGGGTGTAACTAATTGACCGTGTGGGGGTCAGGGGTGACGAATACTCTTAGGGTGAATCTAATTTTATTTTAAATCTGTTTGCGGTTTTCGTAGTCTGGGTTTTAATTTGATATTTTAATTGAGTTTGCATTTGCAAGATAATATTTCTATGTAATTAGTTAGTGTCGTAGATAATAATGTTCATATTAGAAAACGTAACATATCATTTAACAAGTATAGATTAAAATTAATACTTTTATATCTTATTATATTATATAAGTTTTATTATTTATATATTTTCACATATATATCCTACTAATATTATACTTAAATCCGAAAGTTTGTGTGTAAGTGTGTGTGTAAGAATGTTTGTTCCCTCTTCAAGGATTTGAATGAAATTTGGAATGTACGTAGCCTATACCTACGATGAACATTTAGGCTACTTTTTGACTTGATAATATCGGGCGAAGCCGCAAGGCACGGCTAGTATATTATAAATCCGAAAGTTTGTGTGTATGTTTCTTATATCTTCACTCTGTAACGGCTAAACGGATTTGGATTGTACATAGCTTATAACTAGGATTAACACATAGGCTTCTTTTTAACTTGATAAATGCGGGTGAAGCCGCGGTGCACGGCTATTCCTAATATACCATAACTTTAACTATTTACATTTAATTAAGGTGTGTATATACCTCATTAATAACCATTGAATGTTTCTTTTCAGGTAAGTTCTATAAAGTTGACAGAGGGATTAAAATAGAGTTCAAATGCTAATAGAAATATTCCTGCCGAATAGAGGTAAGTACTTAACTATACTTATTATTTTCAGGCATGTACAAAGAGCTTGAGATGCGTCGTCCGGTTACTTATTATTAGTATGGTTTTATAGTTAAGCATCTTTTGAATTTAGCGGGCATTCTGGAATGTGTCCTATAAAATGCGTAACTTTGTTACTATTTTACTCGGCATTCATAAAATTAACTAAATAATAAAAATATTTGATGGAATCTGCATGATATGAGGAAATACATCTTTTCATTTTTAGAATATTTATAGCATTCAAAAATGTAAAAGAAAATTCAATATTCACATAAATTCTTCTTTTCAAGACCTATTTGTTCCTAACTTTGTATCAGAATATTAATTACATTTTAAAATATATGAATAAAAAAAATTACAAGTCACATGAATTTTATTGTTCTTTTTAGTACCTAGTTGCCCCGTAACTTTGTATCAGAATATTAATAACATTAAAAAATATATAAATAGAAAAAATAACAAAACACATGAATTCTTCATTATTTGTCTTTTTGAACCCTTTTTTCCGTATTATTGTTTCAGAATATTCTGAATGCTATTTCATATACTGCTCTTTGGCTTAGTTGGGTGGCGTCCACCTTCTAAGCAGTTTGGGGAGACCCATGTAACATTTGTGTTTATGGTTCTGGTTGTGATTGTGTGTGTGATGTGAATGTTTCCGGCACCCACGACACAAGTCATGGAACTTAGTGTGGGCCTGTGAGTGTGAAACCGTTTATTTATGTTTTTACGTTTATATACGCATATTTACTAGTCAAACGATATCATCAGCTAGTTTTTTTTTGGTTTAGTCTCATCATGGTACTTATTCGATGAGGTATAGTTGCCGACCTACCTCATCGAGTACCAAGATGAGACCAATACGGGGGTTTTGTGTGTAGAAAGTTATGCTAAAAAAAAAGCAGTGTTGTCTGATCCTAGCCTGAAGAATTTTGAACAGGCAACAAAAAAATTGCTAATTTTTTGGTGAAAATTACCACATTCAAGTAGGGACAGTATAATGGCAGTTTTTAAACAATAAATTTGGTACATTCGATAACATTCATAGAGTACTGCATAAAAAATAGGAACCTGCAATACTGGAGCGCTTGGGAATCCGAGTATAATACTCAGTAGGTCTATTCTGGTCGTCAAAATACGATTGTTCGAATTGATGCGACGTCGATACGACAGTCGATTGGTTGAAATTTCAGTTGATTCAATGTCCATAACAAAAGAAAATCGTTAGATTTCGACGTCGATGTGACGCCCGGAACAGACCCCCTGTATCTATACTTTGATATATGTATATACTCAGTGTTTGAAATAAATATCCGCCTACTACTAAATAAACCGATACCCCTGTGTGAGCCATGAAATATTCCCTTTTATCTCGACTATAAAACATTTAAAATATAGCCAGCACGGGGCTGTATATCACTATAGAATATGTAAAACTGAGCTAGGAGAGTTATGAGACGCGTTAGACAAGTGGAACGTTGACCTAAATAGTGTTCTAACAGTGTGACAATAAGTTTCAGAACTTATTATTACATATGTATAATATGTATTAGGTGTTCCGCAAGGGAGTTGATTCGTGCCGGATTCTGTGTTTCGCAATAAATGCAATCTAAGAATCTTTAAGTCGCGATTTATATAGTTATTAAAAATTGTGTACCCCGCTCTCATTTTTTAATAAGTTTACTAACTATGTAGTAAACATGACTGCAATTTTAAGTTTTCTATTAAACCTTGTTCTTCTTCTTATGTCGATGGCAAACCGTTAAAGAGCTGAGACCAGACTCCAGCCACCCGAACTGCATTTGGTGCTGCATCCATGAGCTCTTGTTGCGAGCAGGTTACGGGCATGTACGATGTGCCATAGTTTGATCTGCTGCGCACCGACAGGCTATATTGATATCTTCCGATTAAAACTTATTAATTTGAAATAACTTAGCAGACTTTGCCGTTGCGTGGTATTGACAGCAATTTACTTACAGGTGAAAACTTTTCAGCATAACAGCCATTGAAATCAGGCTTGTCAAAACAAACTTTGCCTTTGGAAACTTTGTCGTCGTCACATCAATAGCTTTACCTTGAATTCGCCTTACTTTGCCTTAATGTATTTTTAGTAATTTTAACTTAGCTGATTCGGAACATAACATAAACGCTTTCACACTCACAGCCCTATACTAAGTTCGATGACTTGTGCCGTAGGTGCCGAAAACTTTTACATCACATACACAATCACAACCAGAACCAGAAACACAATTTTTCCTTGGGAAGAAAACTTGTGTTCCCGCCGGGAATCGAACCCTGCCTAAAAGGCGTTTGTATTGGCGTATTGGCGTTGGGTGGTTTTGGTTGGTTTAAGCAGGGAATATCAGGTTCGAACACGAGTTTTCTCCCCGAGGGATAATTGTGTTTCTAGTTCTTGGTGTGATTATGTACACCTGAGTCCCAATACATTTTGCTATCTCCTCTCCATCCAAAGGTTGTCTGGAGGAGATCGCTTTAAGCGTTAACACCGCCCATTGTACTAGCCTAAGTTCGTTTTAATGTCTTTAATGTATTTTTCTCTATTTCTGATGTACAATAAAGTGTTATCTATCTATCTATCTATGTTTGTGATGTGAATGTTTCCGGCACCCACGACACAAGTTATTTAACTAAGTGTGTAAAGTTTGTGTGCAAGTGTGTAAATGTGTATGATTGTTCCCTCTTCACGCTTTAACAGCTGAACGGATTTAGATTAAATTTGAAATGTACGTAGATTATACCTAGGATAAACACATAGACTAATTTTTAACTTGATAATAGCGGAAGCCGCGGAGCACGGCTAGTATGTTTTATTTTTGATTCGTTCGAAGGCAACACATTTTTTTGTCATCATCAATCAGTAGGTTTTTTTTTATTTTTATATTTGTGACAGGCTAGTATTTGACCACTATCTCACCTGATGGTAAGTGACGATGTGATCGAAGCTGGTAAACACACTAGACCTGGAATACGCAGGCTCTCAAGGATAACTGCCGGAACACCGTATTTGGCTTGGCGGCAGACTCTCAACTTGATGGTGGTAAGCTACTTTGGTAGCAAGCCAGGCGAGCAACTCACAAAATGCTCTACCACCTCTCAAATGTCACCTGATTAGCACCACACGGGGACCACGTGTAGGGAGTCGGACTTAAGGGGTATCCTCCTACGGACGTGGGTGACTCAGGTAGGTATCAGTAGGTATTAATAAGGAAAATTATCTTCCGATGTAATAAAGACCTGTTGATCTCATATCAATTTCCAATATACTCGTAAGTCATGATATAATCGCTTATTAAATTAAATTCCCGTTCACGGTTATACCTGGTTATAGGCTCAAATTCCTATAGCGGGTCTTCAACACAATCTGCCTTCGCTAGGAATGCAATAACGATAACTCGAATACGATCGAACCTTCATTTATAGTTGGTAGATGGTAGCAGGAGAAGCTAAGAGCTTTGTCTTATATGTGTTTGGTGGAAAACGGTACAGCAGTTTTTGATATATATTAAATATATTTTTTTTTTGCCGTGCCGGCAAGCGAAGCGGACGGACGTGTGCAGTGCTATAACGTAAAAATATATTATTTTCGCGGCTTTCGGCCACAAGAGAGAGAGAGAACATCGCGATTCGGCTGCACTCGGCGAATAACGTGCTAACTCGGTGCATAGTAAAGGTGCGTACACAGTGCATTTTACAAAACAGTTTGCTCATAATTCAAGCCAATGCATTCTCCTAATAAAAAGCTTACTAAAATGGTTTCTGTGGGAAGAAATAGTAGTTCTCAGCCAGAATTATCTAAATTCGAAGAAGCCTCATCAGATTCGGAAAATAAATTTACGCGGAAGAGAAAAACACCAGAACATGATTTCACGCAGCAGTTCACCGAATTCAAGAACGAAATTTTAAGCATTCTCAAAGAATCTGGTACGATACAAAACCAGAACATAAACACCATTAGTGAAAATACTACTTCCATCAATGAAGCTTTAAGAGACTTAAAAACCACAACGGAACAGCTAGCAGCAGATAATAAAAATTTTAAAACACAGATTCTGTCATTGACAAACACTGTCAAAGCAAATGAAGAAAAAATAATGTTACTAGAAAATGAACTTCATACGCTTAAATCAAATAAAACAACGACCTCGTTATGTGATAAGGTCCCAGAATTCAACATACAAACAACAACTCAAACTACTTATGATGATTTAATCGTTGAGGTCCAAGAACGTGCTGAGCGAAGTAAGAATATAGTCATAGTTGGCGTGATTGAAAAACAGCACAACAATTTTGAGGAAAGACAAGATTATGATAGAGCTGAGGCCGAAAAAATTATAAAATCCATATATCCGGATTGTCCTAAAGCTATCAAAGTAATAAGACTCGGTAAATACGAGGGTAAGAAGACACGCCCCTTAAAAGTCTGCTTTTCTACCCAAGACATAGCTAAAACAATACTGAGAAAGAAAGCAAATCTTAAAGAAGAAGGCATTCGACTATATGCTGACCAGACAGTTCAGCAACAAAACATCATGAAGAACCTTGTAATCGAACTGAAAAACAGACAGGATAGTGGAGAAGATGATCTAATAATAAAGTATATTAAAGGAGTCCCGAAAATAATTAAGCAAGAGACAAAAAACTAAATGGAAATGAGAGTACATCAAATGAGATCTGCAAAATCACATATGAAATAACAAGTAACTACACTAATATTACAACTTCTGCAAAATCTTTAAGGTTCATATACGCAAATGTTCGAAGCATCGTAAAAACCGGCAAATTAGATGAGTTACGGTGTATTATACAATCACTACCAACTACTATACATATCATAATATTGGTTGAAACATGGATAAAAAACGAAGATGAAGCACTAAGAATGACACTGCCAAATTATACACACCACTACAACTATAGAACATTATCCAGAGGGGGTGGAGTATCAATTTATGTTCACAATGATTTAAAGCACGAATTTCTCGATAAACAAAGTGAAGATGGTAATCATTATTTATGGATACATCTGAAAAAGCTTTCTCTAGACATCGGAGCCATCTATAAACAACCAGCGTCCAATCCAATAAATTTTTTTAAAACGTTTGAAAACCAAATTACAAAAAGAAGAAGAGCTATTATATTTGGAGACCTGAACCTTAACCTGCTCAGCAGAGAGAAATCTATCAAAGAATATAAAATAATATTAAAACAAAATGGATTCAGGATTCTAAACAAAGTTGACTATGAACATAGTACTCGTATCGCTGAAACGTCCAAGACAATTCTAGACCACGTGTGTACGAGCCTTACAGAAAACAATTTTCACTTAGCTCTAGTAGAAAGCTCGATGTCGGATCATAAACAAATTTACTTCGAGATGAAGAGAGTCAAACCTGAACGTCTAAAGAAACTCCAGTATCAAACAATTGACTACAAAAACCTTTACAAAACGATTGAAGATGCAAGTATAAATAATTTATGTAATGAGTATAAAATGTTAGAAACTATTCTCCTGCAAGCTATTGCTACAAACAAGATAACCAAAACTAAAATCTTAAATCCACCTAGAAAAGATTGGATCAACAAACATTTAATCGAATCTATTAATAAAAGAAATATGCTATGGCATAATCTCAAAAAAAAACCTAGTGACGAGAAACTAAACAAGGAGTTTGTGCAACAAAAGAGCGCAGTACATGAAAATATCCAGAAAACAAAAAATCAATATTATTGCAAAATCTTTCAAAATTGTAAAAAAAACCCTCTTAAAATATGGCAAATAATAAATAATCTAGCTAATAACAAAATTAAACAAAGCCAAGGGCCTCCTACTCTTAATACTTCGTTAGGACAAATTACTGACGCAGTACAAATATGTGAATGTTTTAACTCCTTTTTTTCTAATATTGGTGCAGAACTTGCTGACAAACTTCCGAAGCCGGACAGTAACAATCAATTAGCCCACATGTCAGTAACTACTCAATCATATTTACATCAATTGAAACCTGCCACCTTTGATGAGGTGTCTAAAATTATTAATAACTTAGATTCAAATACTAGCACTGGCATAGATGGAATAAGCACAAAAGTAATAAAATGTGTACAAGCTTTGATCATTGAAAATTTAACTCAATGTATTAACAGGTGCCTCTCCGAAGGTAAATTTCCAGAATCATTAAAAACAGCTAAAGTCAGCCCAATATTTAAAGCAGGTAACAAAAAGGACCCTGGAAACTATCGACCTATATCTGTATTGCCAATTATATCAAAAGTTTTTGAAAAAGTTTTACACAACCGTCTCAGTCAGTTCCTTGAATCCATACAATTTATGCATAAAAAACAATATGGTTTTCGCCCTAAGTCTAATACTCTTGCAGCTACAGTTGATTTGATAACAACTATTAAACTTAACATAGATAAAAAGTTAATAACGCTTGGTGTATTCATTGATCTCAAAAAAGCATTTGATACGGTTAGCCACGAACTGCTTATAACGAAATTAAAAAACATTGGTCTTAAAGGCCCCGCGCTTGAAATTTTCAAATCTTACCTCACTAATAGGTACCAAATTGTCAAAATAGATGGCATTCAAAGTACACCACGATTGATAACATATGGCGTACCTCAAGGTTCAATTCTGGGTCCTTTACTCTTTCTCGTTTACATTAACAGCATACAAAACATTGGCCTCAAGGGAGACGTAACTCTATATGCTGACGACACTAGCTTATTTTATTCCGGTAAATCGATAATTTCAATAATAGAAGAAGCGCAAAATGACTTGAATCTCCTACATATATGGCTACAATCGAATCTACTTACAATAAACACATCTAAAACAAATTTCATTATTTTCACAGCTAAAAACAAAAAGGTTGGTCAATTCCCAGATCTAACGATAAACGGAGAAAATATCAACCAAATTACTAAAGAGAAATATCTTGGCCTGACACTTGACAGCCAGCTCACTTGGAAACCACACATAGACCATATTCGCAAAAAACTAACGTCACTCGCAGGATCAGTTCGTGCTATCGCAGGCTGTTTCCCGACAGAAGTGCGATATACTATTTATAATTCTATGGTTAAGCCTCACATAGATTATTTAATAGAAGTTTGGGGAACGGCGGCAAAATCAAACCTACAAGTTTTACAAAGAAGTCAGAATAAAATTATAAAAACACTATTTCGATACGACTACCTAACATCCTCTAACAAAATTTATCAAGAAACAAAACTTATGAATTTGGCTCAAACATACAAGTATAACACATGCGTATTAATTAGAAAAATTTTAACTAAAGATATACATTCTCAAATTATTTTTACAAAAAAGAATCAAATACAATCTCGTTTAACAAGGCAAGCCAACAACATTTCCTTAGGAATACCTAGGACTAATTACGGTAAAAAGAACATCATGTATGAAGGTGCGAGTTTGTATAACAAGCTACCCAAAGATATAAAGGAAATTAAAACATTCAACGTGTTCAAGAAGACTCTGAAAGCTCACATATTAAAAGACATGTCCTTGTTTGTTAAATAAATACCCAGTAATTACGGGCAAGCTTTCGTATTTGTAATATTAATGTGATAATAATTAAAATTAGGTACTAAAATAATAACAATACATTTAACGAAACAATTTTAATATACTTGAAAATAAACTATAATAATTAACAAAAAAAGTTTGTGTAAATAAAATAAACAAATGATCTGCACTGTGAAGTAGGCTTTACTTACAGAGTCCAACCAGTGGAACCGGTCCTGACTCTCGAGTAGGCATAGTTCGCGCCATGCGGCGGACGCTCGTCGCCCGCTCATCGCTTATCTCTGTAGGTACAAACCTACCACTCCCGCGCTCTTTTGCTGCACAAATCTACCTTATATTTTAATTGAAATAAATAATATAATATGGACTAATAACTAAACTTAAATAAGAATAAGTATGTACTTAGTAATTTTAAGCTTCGCTACGGCATGCACTTAATTAGAATTTAAATTTGTATAATTTCTCAGTAAGTGAATTATTGCTACAATTCTTTTGAGAAATAAATATCTTTAACCACATATCAAATTATATTTGTATAATATTTTTTAAATATGTTTGTATTACTATACGATATCCATTTCTATTATCTATAATTATTATCATATATGTTTCTTCTTTTCCCCTTATTGGAGCACGCCTCATGTCATTTCATTTCAACCGCTGGATCACTGGTAGAGAATGCTTTTAGCATTAAGTCATCCTTTTGTACACTATTATTGTGCAATAAAGTATTAAATAAATAAATACCTAGTCAATAGTATAAGTAAAAAGTCTGTGTAACTATCGCTACATTATCAAACTTTCTACCCTTTTGTGAATAAGGGGGTTAGTTATACTACATGTTCTAATTTATATCTCTACATATTTGACAATTACTACTCGTATAATACTTACTAATATCAACATAACATAACATAACATAAACGCTTTCACACTCACAGCCCCACACTAAGTTCAATGACTTGTGTCGTGGGTGCCGGAAACATTCACATCACACACACAATCACAACCAGAACCAGAAACACAAATTTTCCTTGGGGATAAAACTTGTGTTCCCGCCGGGAACAGAACCCAATACCCCTGGTTAGAAGGCGAACGCTCACCCAACTTAGCCAACGGGCAGTTTAACACTAGGCACAAGTACAACAATAATTATAATAAGACTTATTGGCGATAGTAAGCTATTTGAATTTGTTCAAAAGTGACTGCAAAGTCTTGGTCACCGACATGAGGTAGCAAGCCTATCGGTGTTCTATCGCTTACATTTTGCTTCTACGTTTATCATCCGTACATCGAAGGAGTGGAACTCATTGCCTGCGTCTTTGTTCCCTGATCGGTACATTCTGGGTGTCTTCAAGTCTAGATTCAATAGGTACTTTCTAGGCAAGCACGACCCATCTTCGGCCGCATCTTCACTGTCCATCAGGTGAGAACATTTCATTACATAAAAAAGAACATTTCATTACAGAAATTTAATATATTTTAAAGAATATCGCCCTCATCTGCTTTAAATTGTAGTGCTCTACAGGGTCTCTAATCTATACTATCTATACTAATATTATAAAGAGGTAAAGTTTGTTTGTTTGTTTGTTTGTTTGTTTGTATGTAAAAGGTAATCTCTGAAACTACTGATCCGATTCTGAAAATTCTTTCACCAATAGATAGCTACACTATCACTGAGTGCCATAGGCTATGTTTTGTCGGGATAGAAGTTAGTTATCAGTTCGAAATAATAATATTCGTAAGACAAGTCGGAGAAAAATTTGCTAACTTTCCGCTTTATCGGCGTACGCTGACTAAACGGTAAGACATAGTTGAATACAATGTATGGCAAAAATGTTGGCCTTCATGAGTTTTACAAAAAAGTCCGCGACAGCATATATCTAACATGTATGTATAGCTCAGAAAAAATACTTTTCTTTGTAAATAATCTGAAAAATAAGCGGCCTATGTTTAGTTGGCTTTTTGAGACATTCAGTATTAATCCTTATCAAAATAAACTATTTCATCGTCTTACGTAGTTCATGTAGATACATTTTGCTTTTTACTGCATATGATTTGGATAAATAGTCTATGAGAAATCGTGAAATTAGTTTCACGGGAGCCCGCCCGTGAACGGGACGGGTCAGAAATGTACAGAAACGTACTACGAATTCCTGCTCATTAAAAAATAGCGGCTTCTATTTCGTTGGCTTTTTTAAAGTATTTAATATTAATTCTTATCAAAAAAACCTATTTCATCGGCTTACGTAGTTCACGTAGATTTAATTTGCTCTTTACTGCATATAATTTGGACCTATAGTCTAGGAGAAATCGTTAAGTTTATTTGAGGGTGAAAACGGTGGATCACAGAATGGAACAGTTACTGCGTTATCCGGCATACGTCTATGTTTTGAACCGACTAACATAAGAAGGGGGATATAAATTCGACTGTTTTTTTTTGTTTAGTCTTATCATTGAACTTTGAACTGCCCGCTAGCGTAGTTAGGTGGGCGTTTGCCTTTAAAGCACCGGTGGGAACACAGGTGTTTTCCCACGGGAATTTGTGTTCCTGGTTTTGAGTATGTTGTGAATACTTTGTGAATCTTGGATGTTTACTGCCCCCCGATACAAGTCATTGAACTTAGTGTGGGGCTGTGAATGTGGAAGTGTGTTTATTTGTATATTTTTTAACCGGGCGACGCCGGGCGGGTCATCTTTTGAACTATCTACTCGCGTAAATGGGTACGCGTTTGCCTTCAAAGCAGCGGGATCGATTCGCGGTGGTAACAGAAGTTTTCTCCCTACGGGAAATTTGTGTTCCTGGTTTTTAATATGTTGTGAATCTTGGATGTTTACGGCCCCACGCTACAAGTCACTGAACTTAGTGTTGGGCTGTGAATGTGGAAGTGTTTATGTGTAGATTTTTTAACCGGGCGACGCAGGGTGGGGAATCTTTGAACTTTGAACTACCCACTGGCGTAGATGAGTGCGCGTTCGTCTTTAAAGCAGCGGGTTCGAATCTCGGTGGGAACACAATAACAAAAGTTTTTTCCCCACGGGCAGTTTATGTCTCTGTTTCTGGGTATGACGTGAATGTTGTGTGTGTGGTGTTAATTGTTTACGGCCCCACGACACAACTTATAGTACTTTTACAGTGGGGCTGTGAGTGAGAAAGCGTTTATTTAGCTTTTGTTTACCCGGGCAACGCCGGGCGGGTCAGCTAGTGTACTATAATTTTATTCTACCATCACATATAGTGAGACGACTCAAAAGAACAAAACCGTTTGAACTTGTTTAGTGTTAGTGTATTAGTGTAATGTAGTGTTTTATAAGTGCTGCTCATAAATAACACATGAACCAAGTGTCTTCGCCTTAATAGAGACAATAAGAAAAGTGTTAATGGACACATTCATGGATATTTTGAATCTAGCAGAATAAGTTAAATGTAAGTTACTTATTAGCCTAATCATGGCTAGATTGTAACAAAAATAGGGAACACACCATCGTAACCTACAATAGTAAAAAAAAAGATGTGTGGCATTCGGGGACTGCCGCGGTAAAGCTATTGCATAGCATTTTTTATCAACTTATGCAATTATAATTATTTATTTATTTTATTTATGCAGTATTTTTTTTCCTGCCACCTAGAGGCGAGTTGCTGAACTAAAGAGACAAACGTGATATTTCAAAAAAGTCATTAAAAGTTCTGCTATTCATCGATAGATGGCAAAACTAAAAAGTATCACCGCTGTGCCGGTCGGAGTGGGGGGTGCTAGGTTATTTTCGTTACGGAATTTCTGGATTCGGTCTCCACGCTCAAGGCCCGCGATAGAAGCTATGCAATAGCTTAAGAAGCCGGGGAGGCTTTGAACGAGTCAATAGGCTGTCTCTGTTTAACTGGCAAACTGTGCCCATGCTTAATGCGATAGCACTACCGACCGAACAAATTATGATAGGTGCCGTAATACCAAAAATTATGAATGAAAATGTAATGTTTAGCCATTGTTTTTTGCATTCATAGTACCTTGAAATGATAATCTATGTTCCTGTTGTAATGACAAAAGAAATGTGTTAGTTTTTAATACAAAACGAATAAGTTAAAGATGCAACATTTATGTCGTAATAATGTGTAAAAATCAATTGGTTTATATTTCGTTTTAGGTAATTATTTTGGAATAAAAACTATCCAGGAACCTAGATTAATATGTTTTTAATCTGAATAACAGCACAGTATGGTGGTAATATGCTTTAATTGTAAATAATTTCGGTATTACGATTGTATGGGCAAATCAACCTCCGCAGGCCTCTTAATAATTTAAAGTTATCATAACATATTTGAATTACTTCCATTTAATAAATAACGTCAGTTAACTTTTCGTCAGGTCAACACACGCGTTGCACGTAAAACAATAATGAAAGTATTATAAGATCATTGTCCGAGCAATTAACCGTTATAAAATGTATAGTAATGACCGTGAATTTAATAATCGTTAGCACATATTTGCACTCAAATCTATCATGTAACGTTTTAATTAACGCCAGCTCAACGATTCTCGTTCGATTTGTTTTATTCATCGAATCTTGATCGATTTCTATTATTACGACGATCGTGATACACTGTTACTTTCAGTTTAGGTTAGTTTTTTGAAGTGAAAACTTCTTTAGCGGCGTTGTGCACTTTTTTGGAATGGGTAAAAAATTTTAAACTCGCGTCCGGACACGTGACCTGATCGAAAATTCGTAAGACGGAAAAATCGTAAGACGAAGGAGAGGAAGTAATATCCCCCTCTCTTTCTACCGCGCGGCGAAAATGTATGCCTGCTCCTGCTGTTTAGTTTTCACTTCTGCCGGCACTCGGAGGCAAACATTTGAGCACTATCTCACTGAAGAAAAGTGACGATACGCCTAAAGATGGGACATGCTTGCCTAGAAGGTACCTATTTACTGTAGATTTAAAGACACCCAGATTGTACCGTTCAGGGAACACAGACGCAGGCAATGAGTTCCACTCCTTCAGTTCAAGCTGAGTGTGCTAAGGCTTTCTCTGATTTCTTGACTGTTCAGTTTTTAATAAAATGTAAACGGACGAAAGCAACTACCATTGTCACGCTCGTTATGTTTCCTAGTAATAGTTGCTCCCAGCACCCAGCTCACACTGAACCCAACTTATGGCCTGAACTCACCTTACCAGCTCGGGATAACGAGACTCGCGAATCCTACGAAAAATCCTAATACAAAAAAACATGATCATATCATAATTCAACAGAATTAGCATTAAGTATTCACTAGTATCGCCTTTATGCCACATCAAGTCACATAAAGTTCTCCCATACATTGCCTTTGTCACTGCCTAAGGCTCGCCTGACTTATTATTTAAATTTATGTTGCCTGTAAGCAGTTCTAGTGATTTGTTGCTATTTCTGTCTTGTTTATGATCCAATGGATTTTCTTATTAGCTGTTTTCTATATAAAGTTAACGTCTTTATGGCTCAAAGTACGCGTATTTATGAGCCTTTGTTGGTGCTAAGTCTGCAAGGTGTGTTTAGTGCATTGAAGTTGCGATTTTTAAAGTCAACACCCACTGAAATAATATATGTAATAGTTACCACATAAACTAAAATTTCAAAAAATACAGATATGCGTTCTCACTCTCTGCTCCACATATATATAAAACTTGTATAGTGGGTGCCAGAAATATTTACATCACACACAATATCTCACCCAGAACCAGAATGATGGCAACACAATTTTTTGCCACAAAGAAAACTTGTGTTCCCATCATTCTGGTCAACACCCACTGAGATAATATATATATATTTATTTATTTGGAAAACCAAACAGTCTTCTTTCAAAATAAGTCAAAAACGTCAGAATGAGAGCACCTAGGTCAACATAGGTTATAACTTATATAAACACCTCGGTAAAGGTACACGAAAAATATAAGTTCGTACTAAGTTCTACATAAATAATATCATTCGTTGCCATGCTAATTCAAAATATACATAATAAAGTGTTTATATATCTTTCTATGTTTCATAGATACGTAATCTACGTATAAATTTGAAATCAAGTCCACATAGTCACAAAAACACACTATTTCAATGCGATGACATAATAACATAGGTAATAAAATATCTAGTATAAATAATCATACGATCGTCTTTATGGTCTACGGAGCCCTAAAAGAAAATAAAACAGCTTTGTTCTAACAGCACAGGTGTCAAGGTTGTCTGGCAAGATATACCAGTTTGAGACAATAATAGCACATGCTATGTATATTTCTATGTAGTGATTATGAATGAAGTCATTGATAATTTTAGAATATAATGAAACTGATACAATGCAATTATTATAGAGAGAGACCTATACCCAGCAGTGGCATCAGATGAAAAGTTTATGGATTGTATTGAAAATAACAATAAGTCGCTTAATTTGTAAATATACAGTGTGTCCGTTCATGGACTAGCGATATTTTAGGTACTTATATTTCAACACTTTTGTTACCAAAATACACTACACCCAGTCCTACCCCCTTCCCCTCTATATGGCAGCCATTTTGTTTTTGTTTTGAGATTTTCTCTACGTGCTTACTAAAAAATCACATATCTCAAAGTTTTGATATCCCAATAACATAAAAATAGGGTTATTAGAAGAGTATTTTGATATTTTCTATTGTTTACAACATATTCTAAATAAGTTTTCATATATTCGCAACTTTAAAAAAAAGCTCGTTGAATAATTTTTGTTTTTATTCTCGATAGGGAAACATTTGACCTCTATCTCACCTGATGGAAAGTGAAGATGCGGCCGAAGATGTAGCATGCTTGCCTAGAAGATACCTATTCACTCTTGACTTGAAGACTCCCAGATTATACCTTTCGGGAAACAAAGACGCGGGTAATGAGTTCCACTCCTTTGCAGTACGGATAATAAACGTAGAAGCGAAACGCTTCGACCGAACGGGAGGTATGTCAACCATATATGGATGACATTTCACAGTTTGTCTTGTCGTTAGATGGTAAAACGGACATGGGGGAATTAACTCGTGTAATTCCTGCGCACTGTCTCCAAAATGTAAGCGATAGAATACCGATAGACTGGCAACCTGACGTCGTCGGTGACCGAGACTCTGTAACTTGGATTAAACTAGCTTGTCATCGCGAATGAGTCTTTTAGCTCGTCGGTCAATGTCAGGTTGAATTTTCTACGCGCCGAATATTGGCGACGATTATTTAAAAAATGAGCAAGTTAGCATAAATTGCTTTTGACTTCCAACTCTACAAACGCCTCTTTCCCAACTTCTCCGACTCTAATCACATTGTAAAAATTACCTCTACAAAAAAAACGTGATATTTTGTAATAAACGCAGTTTGTAAAGTAATTAATGATAGTTTATGATAAACCGTTCATTAAAAACTCGTTCAATTCAATGCCGTGAAATCACTTCGCGCGTCGCTTCAATTCCATATACTTATCGTGATGCACGAATGATCATTCTCATTCACTCACTGACAGCTTACATAATCGATACGTTAACAACCGAATAATCAATTTGAACGAACACGTAGCACGGTAGCGTTTCTTCTCTAAAAACAAGTAGTATAGATAAACTACGATAACACGGGGCGCCCCTCTAAATTACTGTTTCTATGTGTATCATATCCTTACGAAAGTGTTTGTATGTATTTGTAAGTTATCGTCTTCAGTAGCAGGCAGCACACATGCGTTGCGAGTTTTGGTGGCGCTATAGAAATACTGTCACAAAAACGTTCAAAAGTCTTGCCATTTGGAGGGGCCGCTATGTTATCGTAGTTTTTCTAGAGTCGTCTAACGGTAACCAATTCAGCCACTATACATCTGCAATGTTACGCGGGTCCTATTGACGTGATTACGTCTTATAAAAAGATGAACGCCGGCTGCACGCACGAAAAAGCATGACTTATTGTCACGTTCCGCCTGAGCCGAGCGTGCAAGCGAGAGCGGGAACAAGCGATAGAGAGGCATGATCGGCCTTAACTACCGTATGCAATTCTCATCAATGTTATCACGTAAAATTATCGTCTGTAAACCGACTTTACAAACAACCATTATTTTTTTGCATAGGTTCGCGTGGGATTGAAACGTGCTCCTTTTCTTGTCATGGTCGCTGTGGTCTTGATTGCCCAATAACTAGTTCTTATTTACTAAGACCTAGGAACAGCTAATTGACAACTTTCCTATTAATACTTAAAATAAGTCTTGGCTTTTTGTGGCCACAAACTGTAAATGAAACACTTGCGAGAGTCAATATTACCTGCGATGCCATCTAGTGACAGCTTTAAGAACTAATATTGCTTTTGAATCAAATCAAATCGTTTATTGGCCAGAATACAAGTAAATAAGATCTTAATGTAAGTACATTGCACAGTGACACAATATGATCGATTTCTTTCTAATACAAAAATCGAATACTAATGGTATTTGTTTATTATTATTCAGTGTGCAAGCAGACGAGCAAATGATGATTTCTTTGTCTATTATAAATTATCTATAGATTTACAATAAATACCTATAGATTTACTATAAATTATTATTTCTTTGATTTAACAACAGTATTTGCTTACGTATATATTTTTTCTAATATATAATTATTTGTTTTTATTATATTTAAGCACAGGATATAAGTAAAATTATACATAAGTTGCAACTTTGATGATATAGCCGTTTTTGTGATAGATCCTGAGAATAGTTTGCGAAGCCAAACCAAAAAACAATATTTTAATGTAAAAATAATATTAATATATATTATACTAGCCATGCCCTGCGGCTTCTCCCGTGTTTATCAAGTTAAAAATAGTCTATGTGTTAATCCTAGATATAAGCATAGTAGAAATCTATGATATAAGCGACGTACATTCCACATTTCTTCCAAATCCGTTCAGCCCTTACAGCGTGAAGAGAAAACAAACATACTTACACATTTACACAGTTTCGGATTTATAATATTATTGTGATTACTTGACGCTCGCGCTGGCTAAATATATAATGATATATTACGGAGCCAAGATAAAGAAAGTAAATGTACTACCACCTCGTTGTTGACGAACTCTCGAGACTTGTGGACCGTGGTTCATTACTCAAAATGTCTGGAAACTGGAGTACTCCTAATAATTCCATTATTTCCATGACTCGTTTTATGTATAATTTCGTCGCAGGCCGTAAACCGTAAAGCGAATTTGAGGGTCTTCACTTATTCAAAAGTAGACGCTCATGTTCGTATAATGCAATTTATTTGTGTAGTCCATGCATGTTTGATAACTTTTTAAGACTGTACACGAAGTATGGACGTTCATTCATATTAAATACTAGGTGCTCCCCGCAGTTTTAGCCGCCTAAGTCCCGGACTCGCGGAAATTCTGCGATAAAAAGCCAGTTAATCCAGTTAATCCATGTTAATTCAACGCGACCCTATCTTGCCCCACCTCGGCGAGGGACTGCTCACGGCCCCCCGTGAGCAGTTTTTAGTGAGTTCGAGCCCCACATACCCCTTTTCTTCACCCCTGGGAAGGAAGGGAAGTGCAAGGCATTTCCCCCCACAAAAAAAAGGGTATCAGCTACCTCCTTACCACATTGTATCAAAATTGGTTCAGCCGTTTCAGCGTGAAGAAGTAACAAACACAATCACAAACTTTTGCCTTTATAATATTAGTTGATGCATCATTTCCTAAACTGTAAAATAAAATTATGTTTCAGCCATTTCGAAAAAAGTTACAAACAATTAACATCCAATTTTTTTTCTATAAGGCAAAATGTAGGCTTCAGTTCTAGGCGAACAACTAGTTTAAGTATGTAGTTGTACGAATGAGATCGCGGTCATAAGCTTGCCTATTAACCAATTAAATAAACGATATTTAAAATACGGGGTGAAATGCCCGTACTGTTCGTTTCGTGTATGAAATATTACATACCAACGGATCTAAGGGATATTATGGGAATAGGGAAATTCACCTCACATTTCAAATGGAAAGTTGAAAAGTATGTGACGCGTGCGGATTTAGTGAAACAATGTTTGTTTTGAAACAGAAATAAGTTATTTTGTTTCATTTTAAAATATATTTTCAGCTCTTATAGAAGCAGTTTTTTTTTTAATAATTTGAGGCATTTCCTATCCCAATGAGTCTCTGCTATGTCGAAAAAGGTAGCAATAATTTGCTTGGATCAAATTACTTACTTTGCGAATTTTCACGTCAATACAATTGAAGACCGGATTCAGCAAACAATAGCATAACATTAAGTAGTAATTTTAGTATTATTATGAAAGCTAAGGGAATCTAATAAATAATATTTTGTTAAGGTAATATCTCGGGACTTAATCGCGCTAAAAAACTATTTTTATTTACCTCGACGTTTCGGCCAAGTTGCATTGGCCATGATCTCGAGAAGAAAGAAGTCTTCTCGAGAACATGGCCAATGCAACTTGGCCGAAACGTCGAGGTAAATAAAAATAGTTTTTTAGCGCGATTAAGTCCCGAGATATTACCTAAACTATGTGTTCGAATCGCGAAAGTTTAAAAATTACAATTATATTTTGGTTTTGGCTTGACCAACTTCGATAAAAATTGAATGAGACCACCTCTAAAGTATACCAAACAAAAAAAATCATCAAAATCGATTTATAATTGCCGGAGATATCACGTTACATAAATACAAATAAAAACAACATACACTCGAATTGAGAACCTCCTCTTTTGAAGTCGGTTGAAAAGACTTCTGTTTATTCTAAATACTCTAAATACTAAATACTCTAAATACTCATTTATTCATAAACATTTGTTTACACGTCATATTATAAGGTCTAAAATGAGATTTTATTAAAATACAATTATAAAATGAAAAATGTCACATATAAAATCAAAAATTACGAAATAAAAATTAAAAGATAATAATAATAATAATTATTTTCATAAAGAACATGTCAATATATAAAATTATTTAATTTTCATAAAGTCATCTGTGCTATAGAATGTTTGCTCGATAAGCCATCGTTTCAATTTATTTTTAAAGCAGTTTATGGAAGTTGCCTCTATTATGGTGTTAGGAAGCCTATTGTACACAGCCGGGCCCATAACATGCGTCAGCTTGCTGGTCTTTGTAAGCTTACGAGGTAAGCCCACAAGTTTGCTTGCATTGCGCGTGCTGTAGGAGTGCATGTCACTACGTTTGGTGTACGTGCTGAGATTTGTTCTCACATATACCGCCACCTGATAAATCACGATGGCAGGCAATGTGAGGATCCCGAGTTTTCTGAAATAGGGTCTCGCTGAGGTATCTTGTGTCACACGTACCAAGGCCCGGATTGCGCGCTTTTGCATGCGGAAGACGCGCTCCCAGTCAGAGCCGCGCCCCCACAGTTCCGCACCGTATTGCAAAAGCGAATGTATCGTGGCAAAATAGCAGGCGCGTGCGACATCCGCTGACACCACCCGAGCCACCCGACTCAGTGCGTAACATGCACTGCCTAGTTTCGCACAAAGTTTATCAATATGGTTCTCCCACGTTAGCCCTCTATCAATTTCGAACCCTAGAAAGGTAGTATTGGAAACCTGTTCGATTTCACTTCCGTCCACCAGCACTGACATGGGTTTGGTGGCCCTGCCCGAAAGATTAAAGTGCATGAAGTGCGTTTTGGAAATGTTAAGGGCTAGACCATTCATGTGGAACCACTCAGCCAGTTCCGACGCCGTTTCGTTCACTCTCATCTCCAGCTGATCAACATTTGGCGCTGTGACAATAGCGGCCACGTCGTCGGCATACATCAAAATGTCCGCAACTGTCACTAGCTCCGGTAGATCATTAAGGAGGAGGGAGAATAAAATGTTCGAAACGGACGATCCCTGCGCCACTCCAATGGTAGAAGAGAGCGCGTCCGACCTATGCTTTCCATCCCCTGCGTCAACGACTTGGGACCTGCCTCGTAGCAGGTCTGTGAGCAGAGTGTACGGCGTATGGTCAATACCGTAGTGTTTGAGCTTAATAGCAAGCACTTTGTGATCAGCTACGTCGAACGCCTTTGATAAATCACAGCTGAGAAGTATTCTGGTTTCTACAATTTTACCACTCTAACTTCTTGTTCAGAGTGAACGCGGTGACATATAGTTTAATTTTCTGATAAACTTGTTAAGTAGCGGACTCAGGCTCACTGCCTGGCTTGATTTATATTATGCTTTGTATCCTGTGTTACACTCGGAATACAGATTGTTACATTGCCTTGCTGCAGTTTCATGAGTATTGTTTGCACTTCATTTTAGATAGTATCAAAGTCTCGCCCGGATATAATTAACAACGGTTTTCAGTAGCAAAATTTTGGTATTGAGTTGTTCTTGGACCAGATTAACTTCATTTGTTTTTCCGATTTTCAAATGTTTCACTCGACTCAATCGTAGCTCAATCTATATGTTTTTTACGGACTTCTCAAAAAAGGTGGAGGTACTCAGGTAAACTGTATTTTTTTTTTATTTGTGTTACCTCATAACTTCTTTCCATGTGAACCGATTTCGAAAATTTAGTTTAAAAGATTTAGCTTTCTAATTGGTCCCATTAAAATTTGATCAAGATCTGATAAGTAGTTCTTGAAATATCGTTAATAATTCGTATTCTGTGGACTACATTGACAATGTTCTCGTTTTTAACCGACTTCAAAAGTTACCTCATAACTTCTTTCGTTGTGAGCCGATTTTGATGATTATTTTTTTATTTGAAAGCTGGTGCTTATCATATGGTCATTGAAATTTGATTAAGATCTGATCAGTAGTTCTTGAAATATCGTCAATAATGAGTGTTAAGTACATCTAATCTGATCAAAGTTTCGAAGATAAAGCGGTGAAGTCGGGTTTTTTAAAGTTTTGCTTGCGTTTAATTATTTGCGTATTTATATGTTTAGTTTAATATATTTTAGTTTAATATTAGTTAAATATATATTATATTAGTTTAGTTCAATATGTTGAACTGCCCGTTGACAAAGTTGGGTGGGCGTCCGCCTTCTAAACAGGAGTATCGGGTTCGATTCCCGGCAGAAACACAAGTTTTCTGCCCGAAGATTTGTGTTTCTGGTTCTGGTTGTGATTGTGTGTGTGATGTGAATGTTGGCTGTTGGCTGTTGTGTGTTGAAGTGGGGCTGTGAGTGTGAAAGCGTTTATAATCCTCAAATTTGTTTGGGCTAAACCCTAGATAACTTAAACTTAGAAGCAGACGTTGACTCTAGATTTACGAGTATCATTTGCTCTATCTGTCTAGCGGTTCGTTATTTTAATTCAGGGTTCAGGAGGGTTCAGTACTTAGCTCAAAGATTTATGTAGGCTCTACCTGATGTAGAGTCATAATGTTTTATTGTTGTAGATTAATTTAGTAGAGTTCGCCCGCGTATTTATTACCAGCTCTTTGTAGCGTTTATTGCAGTTTGTTATAACTGTCTCTATGAAAAATCAAAATCGTTAATTCATATGGGCCCCAAAGAGGCACTCAGTTAGTGTAAAGTAAATTTCAAATTGTGGTATTTCAAAGTAGTGTGTTGTGTAACGGGCTATGGCAAAATAGTGAGTATGCATTATTTTTGTTTTTGTATTTTTTTATTGCTTCTTAATTACACTTCTAGCATTATTATCTTAATTAAATGCTTTTTAATTAGGAATTTCATGATTAATAATTAAACAAGCAAAGCTAAAAAAAACCGACTTCATCGCTTTATGTTCGGAATTTTGATCAGATTAGATGTACTAAACACGAATTATAGAAGATATTTCAAGAACTACTGATCAGATCTTGATCAAATTTAAATGGTACTAATTGAAAAGCAACATCATTCAAACAAAAAAAAAATTTGGAATCGGTTCACGTGGAACGAAGTTATGAGGTAACACAAATAAAAAAAAAATACAGTCGACTTGAGTACCTCCTCTTTTTTTGTGAAGTCTGTAGAAAAGTTATAAAAATGCATGGAAAATTCAAAATAGCTATACGCACGCTGTTGGCTTAACTGATTCGTGATGTCAGTTCAAATAGTCTATGATTTGTCAACTTTCTTGACGACAGCCATGGCACTCTTTTATCGTTCATTTTAAAGCGAACCTACCCACTTACAAAAAGCGAGTTCATATATACTACTTACTTTACGTCTGAACTGCCCGTTGCCGATGTTGGGAGCACGCCCGCCTTCCAAGCGGATAATGGGTTCGATTCCTTGTGGACGCAAGTTTTCTCTCAAGGAAAATTGTATATAAAGGTTCTAGTCCTTGATCGAGATAAAGTGAATTACCTACGACTTCTAAATCATACTTCCAATACCTTTTTTCATATAGATACTGAGAAAATAATAAAAAAAAGGTCTCTTCAGTTCTTCAGTTCTTGTTATTGACGTATATTGAATTGAGACGAGAGTTCCATTGAGTCTATGTCAGGTGCTTTATGTATAAACAATAATTAACGCTTTCACACTCGCAGCCGCACACTAAGTTTGATGATTAGTATCGTGGGTGCCGAAAACATATACCATACACAATTACACCCAGAACCAGAAGCACAGATGTTACTTGGGAAGGAAAACTATGATCCTGCCGAGAATCGAACTCAGGACCCACGGCGCATAGGGCAGAGACCAACTGAGTGCCTACTGAGCCAATTAATATGTAAGCCCGAGTATATGCAAGTTTAAGAAGTGCATGATGTAATACTTATTACCCGACTGCCAAGGAAGGAATATGTTTTTCGCACTTATCTTATATGTATGTATTTATGAATTTCTTTATGACCTCGTATCTCCCAAACGGCTGGATGGATTTCTACAATTAAGGTATCGTCATATTCGTCTTAAAACCCCTAGTGTTCTTAGATAGATGTTTGAAGAAATGAAATGACGGATTCGTGAAAAAGTAATACGTTGGTAAAAAAACAACTCAAACCTATCAAGTAGGGTATTTTTGCTGTCGAGTTTTTACCTACACTGACTTATTTTTACTTGTTTTGAATTCCCACAAATCATACAGTACAAAATACCCAATTATGAATGTTCTGAGAATTACGAAAACAATACATTGGTTATTGTTTCATGACTCATACTCGCATTTGCTTTGGCGCAGTTTTCGGCCATTTCTTAGTACGAAATTGTTTTCATTTCGACGCTGTTTAAACTTCGAGCTAATATTTCTTTGTGATATTGATTATTCGGTGTTTTGGTTTACGAACTATTTGCTGGTTTTTCAAGGTGATACACTGTTAGTGAAACACTATACTTATATTATTGATGTGGTTTTGTAAGTTTCAATAGCACTCTATTTTTATGCGACTGCGCGACGCGTGTTATAAATACATTACCCACCTTTGCGTCACGTCTGTTTTCATGTTTGTTCCTTTGTGTCGCTTTAGAGAACATACGTTTGGGCCGATTTTGAGAATTCTTACGTCAATCCATTTCTCTCAATCATGCTAGTGTCACTTAATAGGTAAAAGACAGTAATAAAAAATCTAATAATTGAAACGCAAGCAAAGCTTAAAAAACCGACTTCATCGCTTATATTTTGTATATAAAATTGTTTATATATTTATTTTTTAAGTATATAAAATTGTTTATATTCACTTAAAATCTATAAGCATTCATTCGTCCAGTAGAAACTTACAAATCTAGCGCCTAGAACATCTGTAGCAGTGTAGATTAAAATCATGTTGTCCTATTTACAATAAACCTGCAATTTATAGATGTAATAAAAGGAATGTTCTGCATAGTCACGCAAAGATCAAAATCAAAATCGTTCATTAACATAGGCCCCAAAGAGGCACTTCTGAAAGTTAATGACTCTACTGCCAGACTCGCAAAATTACAGCAAGAGAAAGGTACAAAAATACGTAATACGAATGTACCAAGGATAAGTGACGATATCGTCAATTGTACAACGACATCCAGGGTAGTCGCAGAATTAACATAGGTCCTCCAAGTCAAGCAAATATCACACATTCCACATGCATAATGTAAGCAATGTAAAGCGTGCTCCACGACTTCGCTTCTATTATCAAGTGAAAAAGTAGCCTATGTGTTAATCATAGGTATAAACTATGTACATTCCAAATTTCATCCAAATCCGTTTAGCCGTTAAAGCGTGAAGAGGGAACAAACATACTTACTTGCACACACACTTACACACAAACTTTCGGATTAATAATACAAATAATAATAGGTAATAGGATAAATAGGATATCCGTTTGAAAAAAAAATGGTTGTACACTCACAGCCCCAAATTTCCTGTTGGGAGAAAACTTGTGTTCCCACCGGAAATCGAACCCGCTGCTTTGAAGGCGAACGCGACTACGCTAGCGTGCAGTTCAAAGTTCAAAAATAACCCGCCCAGGCGTCGCCCGGGAAGAAAATCATAAAAAAACATACACACGAACGCTTGCACACTCACAGTCCCACACTTAGTTTAATGACTTGTGTCGTGGGGCCGTAAACACATTACATGTATATCACACCAGAAACTTGTGTTCCCGCCGGAAATCGAACTCGTTGCTTTAAAGGCGAATGCGCACCCAACAATGCTAGCGGGCAGTTCGAAGTTCTAAGATGACCCGGACGTCCGCTCGGGTAGAAAAACGTAAAAGCTTGTTATCAGACAGACGCGAAAAGCGACTTTGTTTTATACTACGTAGAGAAGACATGTGTAGATAAAGGTTCTAAAGCCAAATTACTTCAACAAGGCCTTTTTTTGTTTACCGGGGGGATATCTTTTAAAGATACCCGGCTACTGTTGTGGAGCAACCGGGTTAAGTATACATATATATATGATATTGAAGGGCTCCAGGATCTCGCTGAACGCCACTGAAACCCCTCTATCCACCTTGCTTTTTATCTCTTCCCGGAGACACTGACATTTGTGCCTCCGTTCCGACACAACCGCGAGAATGCTGTTGAAGGCTTGGGCCATATTCAACAAGCGCGGCGCCACAACAGTAGGGGACCACACCCCGCTGCTGTCCTCCTCGGGCACGTTTGACTGGTGGTTTGAGCCCCAACTCCAACACCCACGTGCCCAAAGGACCCCTTTTTGCGACAGGCAGGGGATACCGTAGCAATATTCTGATGCCCTGGCTACTGTGCTTACTTCAACAAGGCCTAGGTAGCGTGCCTACATATATCGAGCCATATCATATTTTTCGCGATTGGCAAGTATTTATAAATATAATATAACCTACGACACCGATAGCCACTCGACCTCAATATTATCTTAATACAAACTTATTATTCAATATATTATACAACATTATCTTAATGCGTTTGGTGTTATCGCTTTCCTCTAGACGCAACTCGAACGAATTTTAATCGATTGTCACTTGTTTACCAATCCACATATTTTCAACAGACTTCAGAAAAGGAGGTTCTCAATTCGACTGCATGTTTTTTTTTGTATGTTACGCGATATCTCCGCTAATTGTGAATCGATTTTGATGATTCTTTTTTTGTTTGGTAGATGATACTTCAGAGGTGGTCCCATAGGTTTAATACATTTTATCGAAATCGGTTCAGGCAAAACCAAAATATAAGCGATCAAGTCGGTTTTTTAAGCTTGCGTTTCAATTATCTTATTGAGGCAATAAAGTTATATATAAGCACAAAAATCGGTAACAAATATATTACGTACAGATTTTATTTAACTAAGATAAACAAAAGTAACACCATCCTACTAATATTATAAATCCGAAAGTTTGTGTGTAAGTGTGTAAGTATGTTTGTTCCCTCTTCACGCTTTAACGGCTGAATGGATTTGGATGAAATTTGGAACGTACATAGATTATACCTAGGATTAACACAAAGGCTACTTTTGAGCTTGATAATAGCGGGCGAAGCCGCGGGGCACGGCTAGTGTTTTATAATTTAAGTTAACTAGTCGTTCGCACCAAACTGAGATTTGAGGCCTTCATTTTCAATAGAGAAATACTTTTGAGGTTGATTTACTTATACATTTTTTCAAAATTATAATTGTTTGATTTTTGTATTTCTTGTTCTATACAATCTTTATCATTTTAATTCTTGTTCAATAACATCTTTATCTTTTATCATATTAATTATTTTATGTAGTTTATTAACTTTAAATATTATATTTATGTAAATTTGTACTGTACACCTCCACCAGTTACTACTACAATTTCTGTCCATCCAAAGGTTGCCTGGTAGAAATCGCTGAAAGCGGTAAGTTCGCCCATTGTACTGCCTTATAATATTAATTTCGTAGTTTTAAATTTGTTTCTTTTTGTTTATTGGTGTACAATAAAGAATTTTGTATTGTATTGTATGATGTGACGAATATTATACGTAAGTTTTAACTTTAAATGTTTAGCCGTTTTTTGAAGAAAACCCGAGACAAAATAGGTTTAAAAACTGCCGTCTGTCTACCAAATTGTTATTTTACAACAAAGAATAAAAAAAAAACTACAAAAATACTAATAAAAAAATGGTTTCTACTCTACTTGAAAAGCTCTTTTCAAAGATACTTACCCCATACAGGCAGAAAAAAAATTATATACCACATTTATTTTGATTTTATTAAGTTTTCTTTAAGTCATTGCTTTACATATTCTTAGACAATTTGAAGTTATTCGAGTGAACGGTTTAGACGCTAAATCTATCTGACAGACGTACGGACGGACAGTGCTGAACAGCCTAAGTCAACTTAGAGATACAGCTTCGCTTGATCAAATATTCAGAGCTAACCGATCTGAATAACGACGATGCAGTTGGTGCAGTGGACAGGTCTCCGTCTTCTGCGCCGCGGGTCCTGGGTTCGATTCCCGGCAAGAATACAAATTCCTTCCCAAGGGATATTTATGCTTCTGGTTCTAGGTGTAGTGTGTGTGTTGTTAATGATTCCGGCACCCAAGATACAAGTCTTTGAACATAGTGTAAATGCGTTTTATTTTGCTTGAATACGAGTATATGTTTAATGCCAACAATTTGTCCGGACATGTGACAGATCGAGGACGTCACTACGTCTAAATACAAAACAGACTACCCGAAGACCTCTTTAGATTTACTTGCCTTATGAATATTAAACTCTTACACTACAGGGAACTCTGAAATCTCTCTTCACTTTGTTATATCTATTCGGAGAACGAAATGGACTCTTTGATAGTTCCTTTGAATTTCTAGTAGATTGTACATTTCATTAGGACTGTTCAAGCATTATTGTTATTTTCTGTTTCTTGTTATGGATGGGACCGACGTAAGGTGGCAAGCCTATCGGTATTCTATAGATTACATTTTAGGGAGTGTGCTCAGGAGTTACATGATGCCCTTTTTACCATCTATCAACAAGAAAAACTATGAAACGTCATCCATTTATGGTTGACATACCTACCCCTACGTTTATCATCCGTTCGTCTTTGTCCCCGAACGGTACAATCTGGGTGTCTTCAAGTCTAGAGTGAATAAATACCTTTTAGGCAAGCATGTCCTATCGTACGTCACTTTCCATCAAGTGAGATATGTAAATGGTCAAATGCATAAAAAATATACCAATCCAGGATAAAAAAAAATTTTTCCTGTACCCACGACACAAGGCATCAAACATAGTGTGGGGTCGTGTGCGAGCGTTTATTTAACGTTAGTGTAAAGTTGTGACAGTAAATATGTTTGTTAGTATTGATATTATCGACAACCATCTACGGACCAATTGCCTATATTTCCTTGAACTTAACTAAAATGACAGCAAAGATCCAAGTTACTTACAAGTCATCGAGCTTATAGCTAGCTCAAGTGCTCAAGCCCACTACCAATGGGTAGCGTTCCCATCATGGTGGCGGCATTGCCTCTCTGAATTGCTACATTAATTTGTTATTTTGTTTTAATTATGTCATTCGTGCGGGTGTTAAATTAAAACATTTAGGCGGCTCATTGTGATGTAAATTTGTGTTTATGCCCCCAATAATGAGGTTCTCGTGTATACAAGTTTGTTGTCGAGATCTGGATTGAAATATAATGGGTTTTATAAGCTGTTGAGTAAATACTAGTCGTTCGCGCCCAACTGAGATATCTCGCCTACATTTTGCCTCATAGAGAAATACTTTTAGGGTAACTTGCTTATAACTTTTTTTCTATGTTATAACTGTTTGATTTCTGTATTTGTGTTTCAAGTACAGGTTATAACGGATATTAAACGTAAGTTATAGCGTTCAGTGTGAAGCCGATTTTGAGATAGACCCCGGGACAAAATAGGTCTGAAAACAGTGACTTTGGTGGCCTACCAAATCGTTATTTCCCAACATAGATTTTATCAAAAACCGGTTTCGTACTCTACTTGTCAAGCCCTTTTCAACGATACCCCACAAGGATAGATGTTTTTTACGCTTTGCTTACGTTTATATTATTTATGCTTTGCTTGTGTTTAATTATTATGTACCAATTCTTGTAAGTTATAGCGTTCAGTGTGAAGCCGTTTTTGGGATTGACCCCGGGACAAAATAGGTCTAAAAACAGTGACTTTGGTGGCCTACCAAATCGTTATATCCCAACATAGATTTTATCAAAAACCGGTTTCGTACTCTACTTGTCAAGCCCTTTTCAACGATACCCCACAAGGATAGATGTTTTTTTACGCTTTGCTTACGTTTATATTATTTATGCTTTGCTTGTGTTTAATTATTATGTACCAATTCTTGTAAGGTGTCAATAAAGAGTAATTGTATTGTATGTCCCAGGAATGCTGACGTAGCTGTTCCATTGTGTTGTGTAGTAACCGAAAAAATAGAATGTTCTCAGGAGGAATTCCTGCGGCCCATTCAAAAAACGGGTAGAGCGTAAAGGCATGTTACCTAGTATAAATCATTCGATATCATTCCTCAGTTAACGGGCTTATATGTAATCCCGACCGCAGACCATAACCCTGTATCCTGGCAGCAGTCCAAAACATTAGTTCGGTAAAAACAGTACCGATTGCCAGCCCAATGTGTTTTGGCGGAGTTACACACCATCATTCTTGGGTGGTTGCAGATGCGTACGTTATTGGCGTAATTTCGTGAAAAAGTATGTTAGTTTGTGAAGAGGACGTTAGTTGGAGCAAGTTTCGGACGTTTCGGAGAGTTTCGTCATATTATCCCTATGTAGGGCGACGTTGGTCTGTGAACTTGATAGGCATGCCATTATTCACAACTTTCTCGATCTTTGAAATCATTGTGCCAACACAGTGATCTGCTCGTTGCTGCTTAGTCGGGAGGCGTTCGCCTTCTATCGGGTTTGATTCCCGGCGAACTCAAGTTTTCTCCCCAAGGAAAGTTTGTGTTTCTGTTTCTGATTGCGTATGTGATGTTAATTTTTCCGGCGCTCACGACACAAATCATCAAACTTAGTATGGAGTTGTGAGTGTGTAAGCGATTAAGTTCCAATTTAATTGAATTAATTAACTTAGTTACGCGATATATCGAGAATACTCGTTTTATGTGAGAAACAAAGATACCATTTGAAACAAAAATCGTTTTTTTTTATTCGCTATAGACAAACGTTTGACCACTATCTCACCTAATGGAAAGTGAAGATGTGATCGACGATGGTGCACGTTTGCCTTAAAGAAACCTAGTCGTTTACCATCCGGTGTGATTGTAGTCAAAGGATTGCTTAAACATTTAAAAAAAAAAAACAATTATAATCCAGATATCGTTAAGAAAGTCTTAGTCCAATGCAAAGACATTGGCCCGTGTTCAAATTCAAATCCATGATGATGATGATGATGATAATGATTTCTTGCTAGTCGTATGGACTAGAGGGCAGTCCTGGTGTAAAGATCAGGCCGCCTGAAGGAATGGGTTAACGACTGTTGTCTTATGACTAATAACCAGGGTCATCAAAGCACGGTAACACTCATTTGAAATCCCACTAAAGGTCACCACAGAACTTAGAGTGAGGCTGCGAATGTGAAAAAAAAAATGCTTTAATAACCGATTTACTTAGTACATAAAGCCGCAGCCACACCGGGTGGCGCACGTCGGCGCATGCTGACTGATAACCTCCAGTGTGACCGAGATTGTCAACTCGCACGTCAACGTGTCAGATAAAAACACATATTTGTTGAGATTACACACTAAAAAACAAGTCAATTCTTATTTATTCCGAATAAAATTTAAAACTATATTCATATCTTCTTCTAAATATATATAACTCAAAAGTGACTGACTGACTGACTGACATAGTGATCTATCAACGCACAGCCCAAACCACTGGACGGATCGGGCTGAAATTTGGCATGCAGGTAGATGTTATGACGTAGGCATCCGCTAAAAAAGGATTTTGATTAATTATACCCCCAAGGGGAAAAAATAGGGGATGAAAGTTTGTATGAAACTTTGTCAATTTTAAAATAATGCTTCTTAACGCGAGCGAAGCCGCGGGCAAAAGCTAGTTTTACTATAATTCCGAAAGTTAATTCCTTTTGACTTTGTAATGGCTGCACTGCTTGGATGAAATTTAAAAATGGAAATGGCTATATTACTCAGGATAAGGATAAAGACAATACACAATTTTATTTTAGCCGGAGGTGAATAAAATCACAACGAGCTTTTTACCCACAAAAAAAACTTATTTATCAGAGCCACGTCTCATTTGACCGCGTTCTCTTCTGATTTTTGCCTGACGGTATGCGACTAGTTTTTTTTTACCGACTTCCCAAAAAGGAGAAGGTACTCAAGTCGATTTTTATGTGTGTTACCTCATTTCTTCTCTCCACGTGAGCCGATTTCGAAAATTTTTTTTAGTTTGAAAGATGTAGCTTTCTAATTGGTCCCATTTAAATTTGATCAAGATCTGATCAGTAGTTTTTGAAATATCGTCAATAATGCCTATTTTGTACGCCTACTTTGACGATGTTCTCGTTTAAACGACTTCAAAGGTTACCTCATAACTTCTTTCGTTGTCCTCATAACTTCTTTGTTGAGCCGATTTTGATGATTCTATTTGAAAGCTGTTGCTTTACATGTGGTCCCATTGAAATTTGATCAAGATCTGATCTCTTGTTTTTGATTTATAGTCAATAATGCGTGTTTAATACACTAAATCTGATCAAGGTTCCGAAGATAAAGCGGTGAAGTCGGTTTTTTTAAGCTTTGCTTGCGTTTAATTATTTTTATTACTAACTATGCAAACGTTTAACTACAATCACGCCTGATAGAAAGTGATGATAAAGTCTAAGGTGGAGCACGCTTGATCAGTAAATACCTATTCACTTTTCTTTTGAACACACCCAAATTGTACCTTTCGGGAAATAAATTAATTTAATTAAAGTTGAATCTAAACAATTTATATATTAAAATTAGTATTTTAAAATTAAATTAAATCCAATTAAATATAATTTATTCTTTAATTAAATTAAACTAGATTAAATTAAATTTTCTTAAACTAAAATTAATTTAATTAAAGAATTAATTATATTTTAATTAGATATAATTTAATATTACATTCAGTCCCTCTGTGTAAGCTATCCCTAAAGTAAAAAATACCAACATGATAAATATTCCGTTTTTTTAAATAATGCAAACAAATAAATTAATCGGATTCATTTGTTTAATTAATTTGTTATGACTGGTTGTTATCGTAATAATTATTAATCTAAGGTTAAAAAACATTTAATTTTGTGTTATTCATATACAATCACATTATTTACTTTTACATACATTGTTATTATAAATACTGCTTAATTAGTAGATAAAATAATGTCTCGGTTTTAATGAAATATTATCAAATGTTTTCAAATATCAGCCAGTAAAGTTTGAATAAAGTGATGTAAATAATATTTTATTGCTGGGTTTTAATTTAATTATTAAGTATAGTCTCTTTTGATGTACTATACTAAGATGCTCAGTTGGCGCAGTGGACAGGTCTCCGACCTCTGCGCCGTGGGTTCTGGGTTCGATTCCCGGTAGAAGCACAATTTCCTTCCCATGGGATATTTGTGCTTCTGGTTCTGGGTGTAATGTGTGTGTCATGTGAATGTTTCCGGCACCCACGACACAAGTCTTTGAACTTATTGTGGGGCTGTGAGTGTGAATACGTTTGTTTTTAAGCGTGCATTCTATTATTATTATAACAATAAGAATATAATTTATTACGTGGAGGTAATGTCTATAATCCTGCTAGTAAAACTAATATTATAAATCCAATAGTTTGTGTCTAAGTATGTTTTCCCTCTTCACGCTGTAACGGCTGAACGGATTTGGATAAAATTTGGAATGTACATAGCTTATGGAATGGCACCAAAAGAAGAAGAAACATTTTTTTTAAAACTTAAAGAGTCAATATCATCGTAATATTTAATTATTTATTTATGTTAGTATTAATTTCTAGTTGATAAGCATTCGTGAGCGCGGTCTTGACAGGCAGACCGCCAGCGAAATTATCCTTTATGGTTTCCTTTGAGCTACGGAACCCTAAAAACAGCTTAACTTTATCATCACGTATCACTTATAAAATAGCTAACCTCGCTAGAGGTTTTGCCGCGAAAGTAAAAATGGCGTTGTTGTTTTTTTTTGTATAATTTTCATAAACCTGTGATACTTCGAGTGTTAATGTGTAATAATGGTCGATTATTATCTGTTAATACTTAGTGAACGTGCATAAGTGTAGGTAAATCACACAAAGTTGAAAAACGTGATTTTCACCTTCGCTCCCAAACTCCAATAGAAGTTCGAGTAAATTTTCTACCACTTTACTAGGGCATGACTTGACTATGACTGGACCTTGACTGTTTTACTTGACTTTGATTGTGACTAAGACTTTTAATATGAAATACACTTGAAACATATTAATACTTGACAGTGGCTAAATGCACAAGATTGCGAAGCCAATATTCGAAGAAAAAAAAACCTTCGCTAACTTAAGCTGAGATTACAAAAAATGTATGAATAAATGCTTATTTTCCACAACAAAAGTAGAATATGTATACATAATACAAGTTAGACATAAATAAATGATCCTTTACTTTTTCTCTAAGAAAGGATTGTATTTATCCTGTGTTGTATTTATCAAAGAAAAAGAGCAAATAATCTCGCAATCCAGACTTAAGTTAGTACTTAAGTAACTAAGTTACAAGTGACCTGCAACTTCTATAAAGAATTCTCAAGTGGCCAACTTAAAACACAAATAGTTCTACAAGTTGTGAAGAACGCCACTTAAACTTACAAACGGCACTTAGACCAGTAGCTGGAATATACCAAAGTAATTTAAAAACGAGTACACTTCTCCCATGGGATGAGAAGAGGTGAACCTATTAAAAAGCGGACACATTGAGAGCAAAGTTACGGTTTCACATCGTCGCTTTCCATCAGGTGAGCTTTTGGTTGGACATTCCAGGAATTGGACATTCCGCGAATTGGACTTTCCGCGACCACTGGACATTTTGCGAATTGGACATAAACGTATTAATTGTGTCGTCATCTGTCATGCTTTTTATAGTTTTAACTTTAAAATCAGTTTTTAATTTTTCTAATTGAATCGCTACTAAATGATATGCTTAACAAAATAGAGACGGACATAGTAAGAGTTTGTATAGTAACGAAATATTTTATAGTTATAATTATTTACATTGGACTCATAGAAAAATTGGAATATGGTATATGGTAGACACCTACCTTCATTGTGCGAACCGCAAAGCAATGTAACTTCTTTTCTGAGTCGGTGTATCCTGATGAGTACGATATGGGAGTCTTCCAGTCATTAGTGAATAGGTATCTTCTTGCTCCATCGTCGACATCGTCACTTACCGTCAGGTGAGATAGTGGCCAAAAATTTTCCATGTATTCATTTCATGGGAAATTTTTGGCCACTATCTACGGGCCAATTGCCTATATTTCCTAAAACTAAATTAAAACTATATACAGCAAAGAACTAAGTTACCTACAAGACATCGAGCTCATAGGCAACTCAAGTTCTCAAGCCCAAAGTTTGCCTACCTCGAATAAAAAAAAAAGAAAAAGCTGGCGGGCGTATTCAAGAAACAGCATAAAATTAAGTGTCATTAATAAACAAACAAACAAACGCAAACACTCACAGCCCCACACTAAGTTTAAAGACTTGTATCGTGGGTGCCGGAAACATTCACATCACACACACATTACACCCAGAACCAGAAGCACAAATATCCCTTGGGAAGGAATTAGTGCTCCTGACGGGAATCGAACCCAGGACGGACACCAGTCCACTGCGCCAACTGGGTCGTCGAAATTAATTAAATTAATGAGATGTTATGAGCGAAAAGTTAAGGAAACTGACTGACATCACAGATCTACTCATACCTTACACTGTCAAAATAACACTTTCAATCAGCCAAAAGCCACATTGTACAATTTCGATATATTGCATAAAAAGAAAAACATTTCTCTACCATTCCAAATTTCCATGTATTTATTATGTTTGATAGAGACCTATTGATCTGCTTTCCTTTTATCTATATACCTTATCAATATCAACATCTCTTGAATGAATAAAAACAAAGAGACTCATGTCTTTGAGTAAGAAAATGCAAAGAACTCGTTTTCCATATTCCTTGTAAATACAAATCGGATGAAATTTTTCTCTGCTAAATTAGCATAGACTTTTTGCTACTCAATCTTTTGTCTTAGTTTTTTCTATTTTCTTCAGGTGGAAGAATAATTGAAATGGAAATGCTGACTTTTGTCAGAGTAATAGAAACTGGCAAATGTCTGGCATTTGGAAAAGTGGAACGGATGCAGGTTTAGTATTCCGGGAGTAAAATAGCATATTCGATTAAGACTTCTAAAGTTCGATCTAGAAACATAATTCTTAAGTTTTGTCAAATTTTAACAATACTGTAAAAATACTTGAAATTGTTTGTCATACTATTTTGATGTTGAATTTGATTATCATCAGGATACCTATATACCTCATCATAGAAATTCACGCCAATACTGCTGAATTTATTCAAATTAGGTAGAAACCTAGTTCAATTTACGGATGCTTAGCAATATAGCTTAAATTATATTGGTATTCTGATTGATTTAAATGAAAAAACCGCAGTAAACAATTAGTATAGTTCTTAAAAGATTTTTTTCGTATATTCCATTTATATTTTTACGATCATTACTATTTTTACCGACTTCCCAAAAAGGAGGAGGTACTCAAGTCGACTGTATTTTTTTATTTATTTGTGTTACCTCATAACTTCTTTCCACGTGAACCGATTTCGGAATTTTTTTTTTAGTTTGGAAGATGTTGCTTTCCAATTGGTCCGATTTAAATTTGAACAAGATCTGATCAGTAGTTCTTGAAATATCGTCAATAATGCGTATTCTATGGACTACATTGACAATGTTCTCGGTTTTGACCGACTTCAAAAGTTACCTCATAACTTCTTTCGTTGTGAACCGATTTTGATGATTTTTTTTTTATTTGAAAGCGGGTGTTTTTATGTGGTCCCATTGACTTGAATTTGATCAAGATCTAATCTCTAGTTTTTGAGTTATCGTCAATAATGCATGTGCAATACATTAAATCTGATCAAGGTGCCGAAGATAAAGCGGCGAATTCGGTTTTTTTAAGCTTTGCTTGCGTTTCATTATCTACTATCACTACTACTTTCGTAAGCAGGTTTCGATCAGACCACGGTTTTGGTTCATCGACTAATCTTCATATCGTTTTATCGATAAAGTCTCTGATTTAAACTTTTATCATGTATACTATTTTTTTTTATTTTTATTTGTGACAGGCTAGTGTTTGACCACTATCTCACCTGATGGTAAGTGACTATGTGATCGAAGCTGGTAAACACACTAGACCTGGAATACGCAGGCTCTCACGGATAACAGCCGGAACACCGTATTTGGCTTGGCGGCAGAGTTTCATTCATTTTCATAGACTTGATGGTAGTAAGCTACTTTGGTAGCAAGCCAGGCGAGCAACTCACAAAATGCTCTACCATGTCTCTATGAACACCATCAACGTAAGTAAGCATACATACTGCATCTTACTTGCATAATGTAGGGGCAAAGTTCAGTGTTGGATAAAGTGAGTGGAACCACAGGACTTCGGGAACTTGTTTACTCCGAGACTTGTTAACTTGTTAGCTACAGGCGTTATGGTGAGACAGCCATATTTTAAATGCCGTACCGTAATATGCTAGATAATATACGCTTTCGTCCGAATGCGTCCATTGTGTTTCAAATCGTGTGATTTTTTTATGATATAATATGATTACGTGTTTTAGTGTTTCTCTCATTTATATATTACTAGCCGTGCCCCGCGGCTTCGCCCGCTATTATCAAATTAAAAAATAGCCTGTGTGTAATCCTAGGTATAATCTATGTACATTCCAAATCCGTTCAGCCGTTAAAGCGTGAAGAGGGAACAAACATACTTACACACTTACACACTTACACACAAACTTTCAGATTTATAGTATTAGTAGGAAGGATATTAGTAGGATATGTAGGTATTTCATATATTATATGTGGGTATTTCAGTCTCTCGTGACCACGGCCGGTGCAACCCTGCCGAAACGTCAAGGTTAGTCAAAATAATGCTATTTTGAAAATAAAACCGCGAAAAGACCCGGTTTTCTCATATAAATATGTAGGTATTTGTTAATGATTTTTAATTTTAATTTTATTGTATCTGAATAGTGTGTATATTTCTAGTGTCGTTTATTTTTATCGTTGTCCTGACACGCGTGATGTGCATGAGTTCCGCCTGTAAATCAGTTACTGGGTAGGAGGGTACCCGCCTATACCTACTTAGTTATATGCTGAGTCGGAACCTCATTCATGGCATCACGCAGCGTTATATTGTTTATTGTATTTTGTTTAGTTTGTTATTTGTTTTCGTCTTGTTTTGTGTAAATAATGTAGCGTTGCGTGTTGTCATGAATAAATGTATTTTCTTTTTATCTATTCTCTCTTTCGCACTCTCAGTCCCACTTAGTTAAATAACTAGTGTCGTGGGAGCCGGAAACATTCACATCACACACAATCACACCAGAACCAGAAACACAAATTTCTCTTGGGGAGAAAACTTGTGTTCCCACCGGATCGAACCGGATACCCCTGCTTAGGAGGCGGACGCTTACCTAACCAAGCCAACGGGTTGTTTAATTGTAACGTTTTCTAAATAGATATTTTGATTTATAATTTTTTCCAAACTGCCCATTGGCTTAGGCGAGTGCGCCTTCGCCTTTATGCGGTATCGGGTTCTATTCCCTTTAAAAACACAAGTATTCTTTCCATGGTAAATTTGTATTTCTAGTTCTGGTAATGATATGTTTACGCTTTTAACCGTACTTATTATATTTATTTTAATCATAATCAGCTTATTTCGTTGCCATAGTTGGGACTCGAGACTTCTCCCACAGAAGTATGAGTATTGTTATGAGTATTGTTTTCTCTCTCTCTTTTGGACCCAGGTGATGCCGGTGGAAACACAAGTTTTCTCAGCAAAGGAAATTTGTGTTTCTTGTTCTGGTCGAATATCTTTTGTCATGGCCTTATTGTTAAATGTTCTATTAATGTGTATACACAATAAAGAATATATAAGTATGATGATGAATATTTTGCGAAATTTGAGATGCGCTATCTTGCTTATCTTATTCAACCTTATTCATATCTAATCAAAAGCTACCGTATTTAAATTCAAAGGACTGCCACATACGTAACTAATATGCCAATCCCTGTGTGCCCTTACCCTCTGCGGGCTCGATCATGCCGTGGGGAATAATTCATGCCCCCTTCATGCATACTGTACATCCCCTTTGGTGTAAATTACCTGTCTTGTATTGCATCATATTTCCAGCTGTTTGAGCTCATAATCTAATTCCATTGAGAGTTTTTGAACGTACGACATCTATCTTACGAGATTGATACTGGTTTGTGTACACGGCATATTTAGGTACTAGTTTTGTTGTAGTTTTGTCCGTATTATTTAGTATATATATACATTTTTTGGTCTGTTAATGAGATTTTAGCCGCAAAAATGTAGGTTTACTTCTTTATTTGTCCTATCTATAGATGAGACAAGCAAGTCAATTACCTATCTATATAGTGTATTTAGATACGTATGTATGAATGCTTGTTCTTTTCTGGTGCTCTAGAATTTGTTTATCTAGAATTAGTCTTCCCTTTTAATAGAGACTATAAGAAAAGTGTTATTGGACACATTCTTAGTGTACTACTACTTAGTAGGGTCCAAATTAAATTATTTATTAGTCTTAAGCATAGATCGTAATTCCAATATTGTACCAAACGAAATTCATCTATATAAAAAAATATCGTCATTATAAAAAAAAAACGCAATCACATCAAGACTAGACAATTCCTTCAGGGAGAAAACGTATGTTCATTAAGTCCTCCTATGTACACAGTATTTGTGCATGAAGTTTTTAAATAAATAAATATTCTCACAGGGAATCGAACCTAATACACGGTGCTTAGAAGGCGGTTGTGCACCCAACTTCGACAAAGGGCAGTGCAACATACAAAGATATACATATAAATGTTGGCGAGTAGAGATCAGGCCGTTGTAAGATTTGTTAAGAGGCTGGTATACGTCAATGCGAGCACCTTTTTTAACCACAGCCAATTATCCCCCTTACACTTTTGCATGTAAAGGTGTATATTGCGTGAATCTTTAATTTTTAATGGTTTTATTAATATTACGTGGAAACGCGCTTCAAATAAAATAAAAAAAGCTGAAGACATCAATCGTGTAGTAAATATGCGTATGTGAAATAACTTTCACAGTGTTTTGATACAAAATGGCCGAACGAAATGGTTACAAAAATACAACTTGATGCTATTTGCATGAGATTAAATATTTATTTCCTTTATATTTACGAACGTTATAAATATTCTAAGAAGGCATCAATTATCGTATCACACAGATTACGACGAATATTTTTATATATCTGGTTTTATTATGAATGCCGAGTAAAACGGTTACAAAAACACGCGGCTTAGATAAAATTCTGGTATCGCCACCTTAATATGAGAAACAAACGTTTCAAACGATATAGAATATAGTTATACATATAATACACATACAGCGTTTTGTCGATATAATGAACCAATTATTGAAATAGGCGCTTTTGCCTCGGCACTGCATAAATACGTTTCATAGACGCCTAATTGGCCATTATGATTTGCCCAATTTGACAATCAGGTAACTGCTTGGAAAATTTAACGGAAACATTTGAAAATAATTATTCTTCACTCAAAAGAGTTTGTAAAAGGCTTTTAAAATGTAAATGTGGCTTTGTTGATAAAATAAGTCCACCAAGGGAATTATTTGTCTCTTTATATCGGTGTGAAAAATCGGTTTTTATACTCCAACGCCTGAAGACATCGACCTAGAAACAAATGGATTTCGGGTCTAACAACAACATCACGACCTGAGTGTACTAATTAATGCATTAACGCAGCTATAGGACTGACGACGCGAGACGGTTGCACTATTTACACCTTACGAAGTCATTAAAGAAAACATATTAATTTGTAACAATAACTACCCACTTTAGAATTTTCAATCACATGGATAAATTAGAAAAGTCAATGTCACAAAACGGCTCCAGCTCAGCATAATGCTGGTGTACAACCAACCCTGATCATCCGCAGGAGCCTACCACTAAACACACAGAACAATAAAAACACACACGGAATAATAAAAACCGTAAAATTAAAAAATAAAAAAGATACTAACGAGGTATGATTTAAAAAAATGCTTTCACACTAACAGTCCCTAAGTTCGATGTCTTGTGTCCACAAGTCTTCGAACATATTTTGGGGCTGTGACAGTGGTCGTTTATGTTATGTTTATGTTTAAACATCCAAACATCAAACTTTTCGCATTTAGGTATATTTACAGTAATAAGATAAATGGAACCGACCGACTGCGCAAAATTCAGAGTATGGTAGCGCTCGTTTAAAATGACACTAGTGATGATGATGATGATGTCGTCCGCGTCGTATCTGACGATGGCGACCCTGGCTATTTCTTGGCGTGTGCTCTGTGTGGCTGGCAAACCCAAACTTCGTCTTGAACACCCGGTCACAAGTAGCGCTGTAGAGCCCGTGCTGTTGTATGTGTAGTACCAATGCGATCACCTATCGAGTTAAGGTCATGCGATCGAATACAACCAAACAGCCGCTGTGAGATAAGTGCCCGTAGACACGAGTTGATATAATGTGACATTGTGGTCTCATGAGCCCGCAATCTTAAACAAGATAGGCAGCTGATGCAAGTAATCCAATCTAGATGACCTGTCGGCATCGTCTTACTAAATAACTTTAAATACCCTGCCTTCGTTCTTGTTTCCAGATAATTATAATTTAGCCATCTTCAAATCAAGAGTGAATAGGTATCTTCTAAGCAGGTATGTCCCGTTGTCAACCGTATCGTTGGTTTCCATCAGGTGAGATTGCGGTCAAATACTTGCATGTTGATCATTAAATTATTAAACGCAAGCAAAGCTTAAAATAACCGACTTCACCGCTTTATCTTCGGAACCTAGATTTAACGTATTAAATACGCATTATTGACAATAACTCAAAAACCAGTGATCAGATCTTGACCAAATTTAAATGGAACCACATGGAAAGCACCACTTCCTAATAAAAAATTATCATCAAAATCGGCGCAAAGGGAAAGAAGTTATGAGGTAACTTTTGAAGTCGGTTAAAAACGAGAATATCGTCAATGTAGTCCACAGAATACGCTCTATTGAGGATAACTCAAAAACTACTAGTCAGATCTTGAAATTTAGAAATTTTCTTCAAATTTAAATGGGACCAATTGGAAAGCAACATCTATCAAACAAAAAAACATTTTCAAAATCGGTTCACGTGGAACGAAGTTATGAGGTAACACACATAAAAAAAAAATACAGTCGACTTGAGTACCTCCTCCTTTTTTGTGAAGTCGGTAAAAAGCCGACTTATATTTTTATTTTGACTTGATCAATTTCGATAAATTTTATAATTTATATGGGACCACCTCTGAAGTGTAATCTACCAAACAAGTAATCAAACGCAAACAAAGTTTAAAAAAACCGACTTCATAGCATCGGCTTTCAAATAAAAAAAAAACATCTAAATCGGCTCACAACGAAAGAAGTTATGAGGTAACTTTTGAAAAGAGAACATCGTAAAATTAGTCCACGAAAAAGGCATTATTGACGATATTTCAAGAACTACTGATCAGATCTTGATCAAATTTATATGGAACCAATTGGAAAGCAAAATCTAAAACACAAAAAAAAAAATTCAAAATCGGTTCACATGTAACGAAGTTATGAGGTAACACAAAAAAAAATACCGTCGACTTGAGTACCTCCTCCTTTTTTTGAAGTCGGTAAAAAAAATCATCAATATCGATTCAAAATTGGCGGAGATATCGCGTACAATACAAAAAAAAAATTGTCTAATTAAAAACCTTCTCGTCAAGTCAAGTCAAGTCGGTTGAAAATAACCTCGTAAATAAACACATTATACATTCATTCCATAGATAGAGCACCGCGTCTAGCACCTGAGCATAAATACATAAATATCTATGAAACGGATATTTTATTCCAACTGCTTGTTAGTCAAAGCGCAGGCACCGGTGCTGTTTGTATCTCGTTCGGATATCAAACATGCGCTGTTTGCTTTTCATTTCTCAAGATGTGTTCGGATATCGGTATTTTGTGCTATGAGATGCCTTACTTCGTGATGTTATTCTAATGGTACATAGTCGGCTCAACCTTCGGGCCAATTGTCTATGGATATATATATAGGCAATCAAACTAAATTTAATTCTATACATCTACAATCTGTACTTGAATATGTGTATCGTGTCAGGAATCGTCTGCGAGGGAACGATAGTAAAAATTGGAGATATTTTTTTCCAAATAAAAATTTCAAATCTTGTTTTTCAAATATTTTTGACCACCCTACGGCACACGTCTGTGGCGCGTGACCTTGTCAAAATTCTAGGTCTAAAGGCTATGTGGTGTAGAACGGTAGCTGATGAAATAGGGTTGCAAATGACATCATTTTTTAGAAACTTTAATTCATCATAACGCAATATTCATTCTGCTGCCGCGAATTTTATAAGTCCTGTTAGACTCCATACATGTAGCTAGTTGCGTGTCTTGAGTATTAATACACCATGTATACAGCAAAGATCTAAGTTACTTTCAAGACAACACACACAATTGAGTCGCTATAGGCTATAGCGACTCAATTGCTCAAGCTACTACCAGTGGGTAGCGTTCTCCTCATGTAGGCGGCCTCTCTGAATAGCAATGCTAGCACGGATTTTTTTTTTTGGCACGTTTATAGCGATTAATAGCCGCTTAACACCACGATATTTTTAGGTTCGTAACTTTAGGTATAGGTATGTAACTTAAAAAATATCCGACAAAACCAATATTCCGTCTGCTGTTTGACTGAAAGCTGTATTCATATTAAATCCTATCACTGGAACTTCACTCCCGTATAACCTCGGCAAACATTCTGAACATTCGCAAAGTCCATACATAAGTTATATCCGCGTAAAGCTTAACTCTGGCTGTAAGTTTCCCGTTTGCTACACCGATGTTTGTCTTTCAGACGAAGCTTCATACGTCGTTAATGTGAAATAGAATGTAGGTTTGCTTTATGGTTCTCACATTCTGTGAAGTTAGGGCCGCTTAGTTACATGTGTGCTTGATTGATTTGGACATTAGTAATTAATATTGAACTGTCCGGCTTAGTTGGGTGTGACTTAGCTTTCTAAGCAGGGGTCGTGTGTGATTCCCGGCGGGAACACAAGTTGTCTCCCCATGGAATATATGATCTTATATTATTTTCCAAAACTTGTGTCTCTTCGAGTGTTAATGGTGTAATGATGGTGGATGATATTAACCGTTAATACTTGGTGAACGTGAATGTGTGTAGGCAAATCATACAAAGATTACAAACGCGATTTTTGCTTTCGCTCCAAAACTCCAATAGAAGTTTCTAATAAAGTTTCTACTACTTCATTAGATACACTCTTTTACTTGACTTTGACTGTGACTTGTGAGTAGTACTTTTATTATGAAATATGTAAACACTTGAAATATTTTATTTATACCTGACACTGGCTAAATACACAAGATTGCGAGCCAAACTAAAAAAAGTATCGTCATTACATTTGTTATAAGTTTTAAATGCAACAAATGTATTTCCATAACGTCCATATTTACTTTACAAGTTACTAGCTGTGCTAAAATTGTTAAGATAGATAGATAGTGGTCAAACGTTTATTGCCTATCATGAATATAAAAAAAGTTACAAACGTTTAAACAAATAATTCAGTCGAGTTGAAAACCTCCCTTTTATATGTTGTTTCAAATATAGACAAGTACCATTAATGGTACTGGCGATGTAACCAGTGTCACTAGTACTATTAATGGTACCATCCGATAGAACTTGTGATGTAAAGGTTTAAAGTAGTGCCATTAGTGCTATTGATGGTACTAGAGATATAAAGTAGCGTCAATAGTACCATTAATGGTACTATCCGATGGTACTTGTGATATAAAGGTTTAGAGTAGTGTCACTAGTAACTAGTGACACTGCTTTAAACCTTTTACATTGATAGTACTAGAGACATACAGTAGTGTCACTAGTACCATCAATGGTACTATCAGATGGTACTCGTGATATAAAGGTTTAAAGTAGTGTCACTAGTACCATCAACGGTACTATCCGATGGTACTCGTGATATAAAGGTTTAAAGTAGTGTCACTAGTAACTAGTGACACTACTTTAAACCTTTTACATTGATAGTACTAGAGGCATACAGTAGTGTCATTAGTACCATCAATGGTACTATCCAATGGTACTAGTGATATAAAGGTTTAAAGTAGTGTCACTAGTTACTAGTGACACTACTTTAAACCTTTTACATTGATAGTACTAGAGGCATACAGTAGTGTAATTAGTACCATCAATGGTACTATCCAATGGTACTAGTGATATAAAGGCATATCCATCGGTTTGCCCGTAGTTCTTACACGCATGAAGCGTCAGCTTCCATATGTTACTGTTATTGATACATACAGTGATACATCTTTCTTATCTGACAGCAGTTGTAGCCTCTCCCACGACGGAAAATTAATCAAGCAAATTTTCGAAGAGAACGTTACTAGTCATTCGTAAAACCCACTGGAGCTGAATAACAGAATAAGGCACTTTTGAAAACTCGAACAATTTCATAATTGAATATTAAAACTCTGGTATCGATTGGAGGTAGGTTGTTTCTGCTAAGTAAAAAGTTTTCCTTAAGTAATTAGCGAGTTGAATATTAATTATCTTCTTTATAAGTTTTCTAGAAAGGTAGATTCACACTTGAAACAGAAATGATAATTAGGAAGGTAGTATAGTTACTTATGTACAGCAATTATCTTTTATATATATATATTCTGTACGTGTGTGTGTATGTGACTGAACTCCTCTTAAACGGCTGGACCGATTTTAATTATTTTTTGTGTGTTCAGGTGGATTCAAGAATGATTAAGATTCACAATTCGATTCACATTTTATAAATAATGTTTTTTAATTTACGCGGGCGAAGCCGCAGGGAACAACTAGTATATCTATATAGAAATGCCCGGTGGCTTAGCTAGGTACGAGTCCACCTTATGAGCAGGGGTAACGGGTTCGATTCCCGATGGGTACACCAGTTTTCTCCCTAAAGGATAATGTGTGGTACTTGGTATGATTGTGTGTGATGTGAATGTTTGCGGCACTCACAAAATCAATTGCCATGCGTTAGTCTCAGACACTCGAAAATGGCTCCAAAGATTATTTTTTTCAATCAGAAATTCTTATATTAAAGCTTTGAATAGATAACAATCAACCAATTCAATATTATTTTTAATTTTGTTCCGCAAAATTTACCTTTAGCTGGTGTCAAGTGTGTCAATATTTCAAGACGTAACTATATTACTTTGTAAAATTAGTCAGTCACCAGTCAAAGTCAAAGTCTAGTAAAAGAGTGAAGCCCTAGCAATTTGGTAGAAACTTTACTAGAACTTTCATTGGAGTTTCGAAGCGAAAAATTATCAAATAAGGAAATGTCAACGGTATACATAAAATTTCGGGATAAAACAGTCTGATAGCTACCTCAATGACAAACATACACACACTCACAAACTTTCACCCTTATAATATTAGTGTGATTAACACTCGAAGAATCACGTTATGCAAAATAAAATAAAGTCAACAAGGCCCTTTTTTATTTTCGCGGCAACAGACAAAGTATGACAAAGTCTTTCTCAATATTTATCTACCAAATCAAATCTGGCAAACTAACAAAATATCCAAACATCATCCGTATGACATTTCCCCTTCTTTTCATAGCACAATAAAATTCATAAAGACTGTAACAAAGTATGAATAAGCGAGAGTAAACATAGATAAACGTTTTAGGCGTAAACATCTTTACGGGGTTCTATAGGGGACCCCACATAAAAAGAAAAAGGTAGCCTATATTGTTGGGAATACAGTGTGCACAGATGGCACTAAAGTTAGACTGTAACTGGGCCATATTACCAGTGTAACTTACGAGCAAGCTCCCTAAAAAATTAAATATATATCAATGATGTCCTGAGTCTATCACATGTCATATCAATGAAGTAAATAAATACTGTCATTCAATTAAATGAAATGCATTTATTTGCTTTAAGTGGTATAAACAGATGTAGAGTTTAGTGTATCATCAGTTCGCGCACTTGGTCTTAATATTTACAAGTAAATATTGATTTAAGGGCTGGGTATATAAGTCAGTTATCTTTAAAGCGTCATAATAATATTGATGATTATTTTTATTATATTTGATATATGGCACAATTACAATAAGTGAAAATGGAAAATTCATCATTAAAGTTATAATATCAAGGGATGTCAACATTTTAGATTATTAATTTCAAATATAATGTAAATAAAGTAATAATTATATCATCATTATATTAAATTTTTATTATGTTTGCAATTGTCATGAAAGTCGTTTACAGTGTAGTAGTATTTTACTACTATATATAATACCGACTTCAAAAAAAAAGGAGTAAGTACTCCATTCGACTGTATTTTTTCATTTTTTTATGTGTGCTACTTCATAAATTCTCTCCACATGAAACGATTTTTTTTTTTTTGTAAGATGTTGCTTTCCAATTGGTCCCATTTAAATTTGATCAAGATCTGATCAGTAGTGTTTGAGTTATCGTCAATAATGCGTATTTAATACATTTAATCTGATCAAGGTTCGGAAGATAAAGCGGTGAAGTCGGTTTTTTTTAGGCTTAGCTTGTGTTTAATTATTTCGCAAACATGAATTATTCAGATAATTTATGAAAAATATTTATTACTTTTAAAGAATTTTACTTTACTTTACAAGTGGTTATTTTTCATGTTTCTAGTTGTAGTTGTGTGCCTGATTTATGTGTTTCCGGCACCTACAATACAAGACTTAGAACTTAAACTTGACGTGAAGCGTTTATTTTTTACCGACTTCAAAAAAGGAGGAGGTACTATGTTCGACTGTATGTATATTTTTTTATATTTGTTAACCGATTGCTCCCCCATTTGTGGATCGATTCTCAAAATTATTTTTTTGTTTGGTAGATCTTCAGAGGTGATCCCATATTAATTTTATCGAAATCGATCAAGCCAAAATTAAAATGTAAGCGTTGAACTGGGTTATTATATAACAAGCAATCAAGCAAGCTTGCTTGCTTTTTGTATTATGAGAATGCATGTTAGAATAGCTATTCTACCATGCATTCTCCTAACATATACTATCTCTAGGTAACTGCCTTTCTCGAACGTCGGATCTCAGGTGCGAGGTGTCGAGCACTGAACCACAATGCAAGATTAATGCGCGCTCTACCCGCACGCTTTTAACGCTCCGATAGATAGCACTCCGGCACCGTATACGAGTAATCTTATCTGCAAGTTCGAGCTGGTAACCGATGACGTAATGAACGAAAATGTATATTGGATAAGTTTAAGTAAGAATATAAATGAAACTGTTTTTATCGCATTTTCCCACAGACAATAATAATAAAAAAATAAGTGAAATAATATGTAAAATGTTAGATCAAGTGCTAATTATTAAATTAAATTAAAACATTTATTTTAGGTGTTTTAACTCATATTAACAATAGTCATAAGTACTGTACATATACACAGAAATAGCTGTCGGTTATGAATAATAAAAATAATCAAATAATAAATGATAAAAAAAGTGCAAGCTTGACTCACTTTCTGATATCCGATTGAACTCAAATTTGGTGTTCTTTTGTATCTTCGGTGACAATACAATGATATGGTAGCATGGAGTTGGTCTGATGGAGACGAAATATGGCCAAAGGAACTTCTGAACTAAACAAGATAAACCCATCGAGTTTGGGGTCTGTTGATTTGTCTTGATAAGTTTTTTATTTAAAAGTGGTAAAAGCTAGATTAAAAAAATAAGTAAAGCATTACTTATTTTTAATTACTTATTAATAATATTTGACAGTCTTGATACCTATATGTAATATATTTATTATAACCCTACCTCCTTGCTCATGAAAATATATTAGCTGAGTACAGATTATTATATATATATATGTGTTTAAAAACTAATAACCGACTTCATTCGCAAATATCTCCGAAACTCTTCATCAGATCTTGGTCAAATAATAATAGGACCAATAATAAAATACCCTTTTGACGAACCTCATCCTTTTTTTGAAGACGGTTAATAAAACGTTCTGCATCATACAGAAGAATTAACAGTACCCCTAAGTAGGTATCAGTTGCAACGCGTCGAACCGCGATGCATCATTAATGCTCGCTCCACGCGCACGTTTTATCGCCTCGAGACAGATGGGGCGTCTGTGAAGATGTTTAATTAGTCTTAAACGAGTTTAAGTTTGGAACAGTTGTGACACTGCAGTTTGTAGTGTCGTGAATCTTAAATAGTATTAGAGTTTATGCAAGTTGTGGGTTACATAGGGCACAAGAAATATAAACAAGTAAAATTATATCGGTCTAAATTGTTGTTTTTAAGTCTTCAAGAACACTCTACTAGGAACACTTCCGATCTATCAACTTTCAAATAAAATAATTAAACGCAAGCAAAGCTTAAAAAAACCGACTTCACCGCTTTATCATTGGAACCTTGATCAGATTTAATGTATAAACACGCATTATTGACTATAACTCAAAAACTAGAAATCAGACCTTCATCAAATATCAATGGGACCACATGAAAAGCACCAGCTTTCAAATAAACAAAGAATCATCAAAATCGTTAAGTTATGAGGTAACTTTTGAAATCGGGTAAACGAGAACATCGTCAAAGTACGCATTATTCGTTATAAAATAGACATTATTGACGATATTTCAAGAACTACTGATCAGATCTTGATCAAATTTAAATGGGATCAATTAAAAAGTAACACCTTTCAAATTAAAAAAAAATTTCGAAATCGGCTCACGTGGAGAGAAGTTATGAGGTAAAACACATAAAAAAAAAAAAATATATAGTCGACTTGAGTACCTCCTCCTTTTTTGGGAAGTCGGTAAAAATAAAATCGGTTCAGCTGTTTTTGAGCTGCGATATTACAGAAAGTTACACAGACACGCCAAGTACATAACACCTCTCAGTTTGTGCCGGAGGTAGCTAATTAAACAATATTAGCATGAATAAAATATAATCATAAACGTTTTCACACACACAGTCCAGCGCTAAGCTCAATGACTTGTTCCGTGGGTGCCGGAAACATTCACTACACCCAGAACCGGAAACACATTTTCCTTTGAGAGAAAACTATTGAAAGAAAGATGATTTTTTTTAATTTGTGACAGGTTAGTGTTTGACTACTATCTCACCTGATGGTAAGTGACAATGTGATCGAAGCTGGTAAACACACTAGACCTGGAATAGCAACGAAAAAATAGACATAGAAAGCAAACGCTCACCAACTACACCGTTCGAGTTTATCTATCTAATACCTTTAAACGAGCAATTCTTGTGTATATATATATTATGTGTAATCATGATCTCGGAAACGGCTCCAACGATTTTCATGAAAGTTACAGATTAGGGGGTTTTCGGCCCAAGGAATCGATTTATCAACATTCCAGGTCCGAGAAATGCTCGGTTCCCAAACTGCATTTGAAAAACCGGGCTTAAGAAACTATCAGCGCCATCTATTACGCCATGACCGATGTAAAAAACTGTTTCTACTCGACACTAGATGGAGCTTTCTGAGGCTACAAATTCAAACACATTCTACCAAAAACAAAAAATCTAGCAAAGCTCGGTCATCCGGATATTATTATACTCGTATAATGCGTCATATGCAATATTTGAAACCGTCATAAGAAAACATATGACAAATGCCTTACAATTCGTTTTCCTTGTTTCAGGTGCGCGTCCCTATAAGCCGGAAGACATCGACGTCCTTCCTCTCTTTGTATTAGAACTACGTTTGTTCACACTTCCTACGTGTCAACGTATTACAGGATACGAATAATACGCTTTCTATTCAAATTGCGTAGAGATTTTTATAGATCACTAGCCGTGCCCCGCGGCTTCGCCCGCTATTATCAAGTTAAAAAGTAGCCTATGTGTTAATCCTAGGTATAAGCTATGTACATTCCAAATTTCATCCAAATCCGTTCAGCCGTTAAAGCGTGAAGAGGGAACATACATACTTACACACTTACACACAAACTTTGGGATTTATAATATTAGTAGGATATATTTACTATTTCATCAGCATCTATCTCACGTGATGGAAAGTGACGGCGCGCGGCGTAGTCAAGATTGTAGCATGCTTGTTTAGAAGTTCGTTCCACTTTATACAAATTTGAGGCACTGGAGACAATTGAGGACTGGACTTATTATAAAATGAATGATTACATTAATGACAAGGGTGCATGGTGGCAAACTGCACAAGCGCTTTCTGGCGACAACATAATACCTAGGTAAATGTAATTCCTGTATTAGTCATTGAAGAGTGTTTAAAAAATTTATGAAACCGCCGCCAAGTATCTTGCCAGGTTCTTCTCGAGATCGCTGTTATTTTGTGAATCTGGTAGTAGAGTCATTAACATTCATGGTGCCTCTATGGGGTCCATGTGAATAAACGGATTTGAATTGGGCGATGAGCAAAGAAACTCATTATAATATACTCATAATAATGACCAGTTGACTTCAATGAAATATAGGTACTTTAATGGCCACAATTTAAACCCCTAAATTGAATGTAATTTTTTTTGTTAGGTAGGCATGACATTTGACCACTATCTCATTGTTTGAATCACTATCTCACTGGAATGTTGCCGAAGACGGAACATGCTCGCCTAAAAGATACCTATTCACTCTAGACTTCAAAACACCCAGAGTACCGTTCGGAGAACAAAGACGCAGGCATTAAGTTCCACTCCTTCGCTGTACGGATTTGCTGTGTCGGAGCGATGTTGTTTTAGTGAGTAATGACCTCAAATGTAACGCGTCCGAAGCCGCTGGTTACAGCTTGTACAATTATACACGAGCTGTGTCCCACGGCTTTGTCAGAGTTAATACGGATAAAAAGTAGCCTCTCATATTTAAGGGATATACTAGATATTATATATTGTATCAAAATCCGTCGAGCCATTCAAAATCAAAATCGTCTAATCACATGGGCCTCTGCCACAGTAAAATCACGGCCATTTCGAGAAAAAGCTGGCAAGAAACTAGGTGGCGCATTTTTTCATATTTTTTTTTAAACATTCTTAAATTACTTTACCGGGACACCTTATTTAAACGGATACTCCTATTGTGTACAATATTCTCACACTCCCACACACAGTTTTTTATTGTGATAGTTAAAGAAAAAAATACTTATAAGTTTTAAATGTCCTATCAAATGTTACCAACCTAATTGAGATGATTTGTAGATTTAATCGATATACATAGAATGGGCCAAAAGCTTTGTGGTCCGACCCTTACTTCAAGTTGATCTTTGTGCCTGGCTCTCAAGTCACAGGGATTTGGGTACTTACGGTTTTGGGGATAAAGCTGCTGTGATGTCAGTTATTGTCCTTTGTTTGACGACAAATAGCTTGAAAGTTTATTTATTAAGAGCTGTAGATCTACATCGTACCTACTCATGTTTTATTTTAGTAATCTGTCCTAGTTTGATGGGGGGAAAATCTTTTAAAGATACCCGGCTACTTTTGGGGTGTAACCGGGTTATGTGAGATTTTCACTTACTAAAATCCCCTCGGTGGCCAACCTCAGTAGATTTTGAAGGGCATCAGGATCTGGTGACCTTATATCCACTTTGCTTTATACCTCTTTTCGGAGACTCTGACATTTGAGTCTCCGTTCCGTCACAACCACGAGAATGCTGTTGAAAGTTTGGGCTATATTGTTGGCTATCAAGGTTTGACATATCATATGAGTAACAATCATGCCCAATGGTTACACTCTAAAAACACTTTAAATGTGTAAATTTTTTACTAAAATGTTGGATTAAAAACAATATTTTTAATGGCCCTTGTTCAAAGTGTGTAGTGCAATTTCTATTAAATCAAAATTAATCTTAAATTTAATTTAAAAATTTTGGAATCCAATTAGGTAACTGCCAAAATCAATAAAAAGTCCTATCATTTCAATGTTTAAATATACGAGTAGTTCAAAGTAAAATCAGAATAGATTGTTGAATTTCTTGATTAAAATTAACAATTTTAGGATAATTTAGTTAAAAGCGGTGCTTATTAGAATCACTGTGCTGTGAATCTTTTATTTTAATTTGAGTATTGTAATGTTTTTGTTATCCAGAAGCTGTCGTCCAATGTAGGCAATGCCTCGTCATTGTTGTGTCCCATTAATCGATTCACATGCAATGGTCCCAACGGCTTTGTGGTCCGACCCTCATTCATGTTGAACTTTGTACCTGACCCCTGAAACACTGGGATTGTGGGTACCCGCGGTTTTATAGCTGTGATGTCACTTGGGTCCTTGTTTTGTTGGTTTGTAAGGCTGTTTTTGTATCACAAATTGTATTAAAAATTGGTAAAACTCACACAAGTTTGTCGAACGTCAAAACAAGTATGTATTGGATTGATGACATAATATTAATTTGTGTTATTGATTCTATCTTCTTCATAAAAGAATTAGCCTTCAATTTCAATATAAAAACCTCGATTCCGAAGATGTCATTATATTTAATTCGTTTTACAAGAATTGTGTCTTTTTCGTTCTGCCGGTAGTTATCGAATGGCCAAAGACTGAACATACACCACCGACAATCGAAAATATTCTGTCTGTCGGTGTCAAACGGTTTGAAATGTCAATACCAATACGCCATTCGATTAAACAGATGCTCGTTACCACAGATCATTAAAAGACTACATATAATTTATAAATACCGTAGACAATCTGAATGACTATAGCAATTATCTTACATTCAGTGATTGGCTATTTTTATATACACGTTTACAATTCAGTAGAGAGGTCGTGATAGCGTCAATAGTATGAAGCCCGCATCTTGACCACCCGTCACCGTTAAGAATGCTAGGATGCTTTTTATTTTCGATAGGCATTTTACCACTTTCTCACCTGATGGAAAGTGTTGATGCGGCCGAAGATGTAGCATGCTTGCCTAAAAGATACTTACTCACTGTTGACTTGAAGACTCCCAGATTATTCCTTTCAGGGCAATGAGTTACATTTGTTCGCGGTACTGCTGTACGAAACGCTTCGAGCGAACTGGAGGTATGTCAATAATAACTGGTTTTAATCTTCATATTAATCTCTACAACTCTACATAGTAATATAACTAACGTATTTAATACTTAGACCCGAAACACAGAGCAGTAAACTTACAAACCACATAATTCTTATGACAAAAACTATACAACTGCTTCTGTAATCAGGAACTGAACAAGCGTATCCTCCCTCTCTGTCTTTCTCTAATTTATTTCTTAGGAGTGAGTGAGGCAGTGTCGCAAGGTTGCTAGATCGTAAAAAACGCAATTCCCTACTACGTCAGATGGATTGATTTACGATACAACCCCTGAAGGGTAAGTTAAACAAAATTCTGCGGTGAAGGATAAACCTCACAGTAAATAAGATATAAATCATGGTGGTATGTAGAGCTTCATAAAAAACACTGTCAGAAGTTTTATTTCTAAAAGAAAAGTTTTACTAATTGTTTTTCACTAAGTATGGCGTGATGGCGCCGTTGGAAGTTCGCCTTTTAATCGGTGGTCGCGATTTCGAATCCTACAACTGGTTTAATCTTCCGTTGAAGGTAATAAGACTGATAAATTATGAAATCCATGACGGTAGGGCACTCGTTCTTGTGCTTGCCTGGCTTGCGGTAGCGGTAAGGGGTACTCTGAAGTTAAAGTCAATACCACTTTCAAGTAGAAAAAAATGTAGCCATTATCACTGAATGATGTTTCGGCAGCTATCCTTTAAAGCCAGGCCAAGCGTGAAATTATTATAATAAGTGGATTCGAATCTTATAGGAATGCGCTGGATGCATCTTGCGACTTGGTATCCAGTTGGCGGACTGTAGCCAAACTGTAGCCTTGTATAGAATTGCCTGCATAGTCAGCGTGCGCGCGTTCATATATTTTTTTTAATTAATCTTACTCTTTTACAAAAAAATTGAGTTCACGACGAGGTTTGAATGTTTGTTGGGATTACACTCAATATTTTTTGTAAAAAATATCTTTTATAGAAACAGAATAAAGTTGATTCATTCCACTGACGGGAACGGGAAATTTGGTGTTTTTTAGTAAAGTTTAATTTGTTTTTCTATAGAGCCAAATTTATTCAATCGTGTATCGCTGAACATATCCGAATGAAATATTTTGTGAACATTTCTAACACATAAAAAATGCTGTTAATCGGTCAAATCTTTAATATTCGTGGGGATGAATCATCCAATTTGGAGTCTACTTCACCTTAAATTTTGCGAACCAAACACTCGTTCCTTTCAACTGAACTAGTATATAGTATAGTTATACTGCATGCTGCATATTGCACTAACTATTTGCAATCCATACATGGCCTCATCCTTATATGCAGGACGGCACTACTTACAAATATAGGAACACTAAAATAAAAGTGCCAGTTTGCTTGGTTGGGTGAGCGATCGTCTTCTAAGCGGGGGTATTGGGTTCGATTCCCGGCGGGAACACAAGTTTTCTCCTTAGAAAAAAATTGTGATTCTGGTTCTGGTTGTGATTGTGTGTGTGATGTGAATGTTTTCGGCACTTACGACACAAGCCATCGAACTTAGTGTGGGGCTGTGAGTGTGGAAGCGTTTATGTTATGTTAAATGTACGATTCACTCTTCATCAAGGAACAGACACATTAGTTGGTTTAGTCAATACCATTATAAATACAGCTTTTTTTTTTTAAACAAACGCATTCACACTCACAGCCCCACACTAAGTTCAAAGATTTGTATCGTGGGTGCCGGAAACATTCAAATCACACACACACACATTACACCCAGAACCAGAAGCACAAATAACCCTTGGGAAGGAATTTGTGTTCCTGTCGGGAATCGAACCCAGGACCCACGACAGCTTTATTTAGTAAGTAACACTTAAATTAGTGACAGTGAATGGTTACGAATGAAAACTATTGGGTTATGCTACTGCGCTCCACTGCTATTGTTCTCAAACGATTGAAAGTCCATACTTTGTATCCACCTGGGCTCCACCAAACAAAAATTGTTAGTTTTATATAAACAGGAATGGATTTCGAAAATTTTGGTCAAATGACGTGAGTTAATAGCAGTTTGTCAATATTTTTCAACCGATTTGTAAGAAAGAGGTTCTTTATTCGATTGTACGTTGTTTTTTTTTTTATGTATGTTACGCGATAATTGCGCCAATTATGAATCGATTTTGATTTTTTTTTTCGAAGCGGAAATCTCTTTATCTGCTTTGTGCACCTTTTTTGGGATACGTAAAAAATGTCTCTCGCGTCAGAACACGTGATCTGATCGAAAACTCGTAAGACGGAAGGCGAGTAGACCGCCGGCGGGCGCGGCGTAGGAGAGGAAGTAATATCCCCCTTTCTTTCTACCGCGCGGCGAAAATGTATGCCTGCTCCTGCTGTTTACAACGTTAATGTTCAAGTTTTCACTTCTGCCGGCAATCCCGGAGTGCAACCCGTTGTTTTTTTTTTTAATTTAGATTATACTTTAGTGGTGGTCCCATATAAATATTACGTTTACCATATTGATTTCACGTTATGAAGGTAATTTTTTAATACGTTATATAGCTTGATCTATAGTTTTAGTCAATCCATGACGTTGGTTTACTTACTACCTTATCTTGGAACATCGGTTTAATAACCTGCGATCCAAAATCTATTAATAAATGTGTATATCTGAAACTCTCGATTTTTTGCTAAATTGGTATTTATTTTGAAAACCTACTGACATCAAATATCTACCTATTTCATCACGAAATTCTTGAGCTCGAATTTTAGCTTCCAAATTCTTTACATATTTAGGATGCTCTCATCCGATGAGACAAAAATGTTGCAAAAGTGAAAATATAAAAGAATTTCTGAGATATTTTATGTTCCATCACAATAACTTGGATAAGAAAAGCAATATTGAAAAGATCCAATATTTGTAGTTAGCGATATTGGGCTGTCCAAGAACTTTCTTTTATTAAAGCTTAGCACATTGTAATAAGAGTGTTTTTTAAATAAAAACGGTCTTTGAAGTCGGATTTTTAAAACAGATTTTATCTTGTTTGCTTTACGTATATGTATGTTTCATATAGGTAAAATAATCCTCTTTACGGAAATACTTACAAAATGACCAATTCAGATAAAATGACGCAAAATATCTAGGAAGCTTTGTACCTATAATAATCTAACAACACATTAATTAGAATAATAGGTATGTTATATAGGCAAGTTACATCTTCCACCGCATCGTCACTATCCATCAGGTGAGACAGTAGTCAAATTCTTTGACAATTGAATGATTTATTTGCTCAAAGATTACTTAATAATGTGGAAATTAATAATTGCTAATGAAACACATTAAAGTATTTGAATGTTTTTCACTTCTTCACGCTCAAACCCTGGATAATTGATATCCGGAATTTTCCTCAGGTCCGGGGCTTACGCGGGAAAAACCGCGGGGCGCAACTAGTCCTTCTAATAGCGTTATAATATTAAATGTGAAAGTTTGTGTGCGTGTGTGTGATTTTTTTTTTTACAACATATCTCCGTATTTAAACGAATAAACCAATTTTGATGAAATTTAGAATGTAAATAGTTTAGGTTCCGAAAACACATAGGCTACTTTTTAACTTAATTAACGCGGGCGAAACCGCGGGGCACGGCTAGTTGTAAAATAAAAAGGACGCAAGATCCATGTCACAGATGCACAATATTAAATCGTCAAATGCTTGCCTATCTAGCATAAATAATTAAACGCAATAAAAAAATGCAGTCGACTTGAATACCTCCTCCTTTTTTGCGAAGTCGGTAGAAAAATACAGTCGACACAATTTTCAGTTCACTGACCTTTAACCCAAAGAAAAAAAAATGCTTAAAAAACCGACTTCACCGCTTTATCCTCGGAACCTAGATCAGAATAAATGTATTAAACACGCATTATTGACGATAACTCAGAAACGACTGATCAGATCTTGATATAATTTAAATAGGACCAATGGGAAAGCACCAGCTTACAAACAAGAAAAACATCAAAATCGGTTCACGTAGAAAGAAGTAATGAGCTAACACACAAAAAAAATACAGTCGAAATGTACTAATTATTACTAACGCATTCACACTCACAGCCCCACACTAAGTTCAAAGACTTGTATCGTGGGTGCCGGAAACATTCACATCACACACACTGGTGGCGCGAGTAAAATCGCTGGCGTGTAAATAGCCCACCATTTACGTATTAATATTTTTAATGATAGCGGTAAATTATTTTGGATTAAAACATTGGCAAAAATCAGTAGGGATACACGAATCAATTTACAGTGTTTATTTAAGCTCACGTACCTTAGACTGCTTCGAAACCGCCTCCGGAGCTCCCCAAGAAAGGAACTACAGCAAACTGTATGTATGCCTAAGCGCACACACACAACTCCACGTCGCGCCGGCCGGCGAGTTTGAATCCGTGGTAATCCGAGAGGGTACGAGGCACGGAACACTAATCCTGATCACAGTTCACTCGGTCGATCACAATAGACACGATGAAGTTTTTATTTTAAGTCCTGGTTAATTAGATGATAATTATTTAATTAGTTTTCTACGTCACAAAATTCAATAGCGGAGGGTTTGTCGACCACACACGATCAGGTGACACACACGACTGAAGTTTCTCCTTTTTAAGTCTGTGAAGTTAGTCGCGAGTGCAAAAAATGTCACTCGATACAACTAGCGCCATCTCTGGGATCGTCCTTGAACGATCTCTAACAGTGGTCAGCAGAGAGCCCAATACACTGCAAATGCATTCAGACATCCAAAGATTCTTGCCAATATGAATATTAGGTATATAACGTGAAGTATTTATTCACAGATGTATAATTTACATTTATTTTTTATATTATAAAAGGCAAAGACTCTTCACCATGCACCCCGCCTTGGAAGAGCGCAAGATCTTTCAAAAGAAACAGTAAGAGTTATTAGATTCTACTCGTTTATATTATGAAATAATCTAAAAGATCAATGAACTTTATGTCTGATCAGGCGTGAATGTTACTTATTAAGAAATTGTAACTTAATCCTAATAATGCGGAATACTTATAAGCGCGCGTAGATATATAAATAATAAACAACAATAAATATTTTACGAATATACATTTATTGTGTCGGAATGGGATATAGTTTGACGATAGGGCGTTTAAAACTACCTGAACTGGTCTTGACCGTGGCAACACGAACAATACCGTCGGTGCCTTTATAAACTTCGGTAATAACCCCTAAAGGCCAGTTTAGAGGAGCTAAATTATCCTGCCCAACGAGTACTACAGTCCCGATTTCAACCGGTTTATCCGGAGTAGCCCACTTTTGCCTTACGTGCAACGTATGCAAATACTCTAAGCGCCATTTTTTCCAAAAGGATTGGACCATGCTGTCCAAAAGTTTTTTGCGTTGTACAAGACTGATGCGCTGATCAGAAAGATCGGCAGTGGGTAAGTATTGCAGGGGAGACGACATTAAAAAATGGGCGGGAGTTATCACCTCTGGATGTGGATCAGAAGATACGACATTCAGAGGGCGCGAATTAAGAATACACTCTATTTGCGTCAATACGGTTTGTAATTCCTCATATGTTAGAAGCTGACTACCTATCACCCTGTACATATGAGTTTTCAAACTCTTAATGTTCGATTCCCACATTGCTCCAAAATGAGGAGCTCTAGGAGGAATCATTTTCCAGTCAATGCGTCGGGTCATCAACTCCTCTGAGAGTGACGAATTGAAACTAGAGTTCAATAAAAAAGTATATAGCTCATCCAATTGAGCTTTAGCACCAACGAAAGTGGTGGAATTATCAGAGTAAAGACAGGATACTGATCCGCGGCGGGAAATAAAGCGTTTAAAGGCGTCTACAAAAGCCGAAGAATTTAATGAAGTTACCAACTCAACATGCACAGCGTGGGTAACCAGGCATACAAACAGACAGACATACGCCTTCTGCGCGTGTTGACCTCTACGGCGGGTAAGCGTTATGCGTATGGGACCCGCATAATCTACTCCTGTGTGAGCAAAGGCTTTCGCTTCTGAAACACGATACGCAGGAAGATCTGCCATCATGGGAGTGGGATGCGACGGATTCACCTTAAAACACGTATTACATTTACGAAATTGAGACCTGACGACAGTTCTGGCATCTAATATCCAGAAACGCTGTCGTAAAATCGACATGAGAAGTCCAGGGCCAGTATGACAGTTCACGACATGGTAATGTCGTATGATAAGATCAACGATATGATCGCGTTTAGGAAGTAGGACTGGGTACTTGGCATCAAATGGAAGATTTGACTTAGAAAGTCTTCCGCCAACCCGCAAAATATCCTCTTCATCTAAGAAGACAGCCAAGCGTTGCAGCTTCATGGATGGCATTTTTTTATTTTTAATGCACTTTATGTCATCTGCAAAATGAACTGATTGCACGGCGCGGACCATAGCACGTTCCGCGGCTGTCAATGCCTGAACAGACCGTGGCACGATGCTATTTTTCGGTCGTGCGAATCTCAGGATGTATGAGATGACACGCAGCAATTTGTCCCAAGACGAAATGCGTTGCGCCAACTCACATAAAAGCGGTTGTTCCGATTGAGAAGTCACTGTCAACACATTTGTCTTGTGCTCAGGAAGGTTACTGCAGTCAGTCGGCGAAAATGGCTTGATTGGCCATTCTTCAGGAGCGGAATGCATCCAGGAAGGGCCATTCCACCAGAGGTCATGCGAGACTAGCTGCGACGGCAGCATACCTCGCGACAGACAATCACTAGGATTTTCTACACCAGCTACGTGGTAGAAGTGTTTCGCGGCTAAGTTCTCTTGACACTGAGCGACGCGGTTACTCACGAAAATCGACCAACGATGTGGGGAAGAATGTATCCACGATAAGGCAATAGTCGAATCGGAGAATGCATACACTCCTGCAATAGGAACGCGTGCAGCGTAAGAGTCATGGACAACCTTCACTAACTTAGACATAAGCACAGCAGCACATAACTCAAGACGTGCAAGAGTCGTGACTTTAGTCGGTGAGACCTTTGACTTTGCGCAAAGTAAGCGAACTATGATGCCAGCAGGGTAGGTACAGTGTAAAAAGATCACACAACCCATGCCATTTAAACTAGCATCACAAAAGCTAACGAGATTCACAATGCAGTCAATATTTACACCTACATGGCGCGGAATCCGTAAGGTATCAAGCAAGGGAAATTCTTGCACAAGGGCGGAAAAGCGGACAACAATACTTTCCGGAGCGGGATCGTCCCAGCCACTGTTACTCAACCACAACTCTTTAATGAGCAATTTGGCATAGAGAATGACTGGAGCGACCAAACCCAGAACATCGAATAATCGTGCAACTACGGAGAGTATATTCCTCTTAGTGCATTTATCGGTTATTACAGCGGAAGTGAAGAAAAAGTTATCTTCAGAAGATTCCCAGGAAAGACCTAAGATCTTCGCGGAAATATTGCCTTCGTCAAAATCGAGGGATTTGCGGTGCGAATCAGGAAGACTACTTAAGAGAGCTGGTGAGTTGCTAGACCATTTCACCAGATCAAAATCACCCGATCTGAACATGTTTATTAGGTCTTGTGACAGCTGCATAGCGGTTTGTTCATTATGTGCAGAATATACCAGATCATCCATATAGAGACTGGATTCTGCAATTTTTGCAGCGTCAGGATAGTGTGGACTCATGTCGGAAGCCAGCTGTCGCACAGTGCGCATAGCTATATAAGGGCTCGACTTGAGTCCAAACGGTAAGCGTTTGAAGGCGAAAGTACGCACTTGTTCGTTCTCGTTGAAACGAAACAAGATGCGTAAGTATTTACGCTGGTCCACGGGTACACCTATGCGTAAGTACATTTTTTTTATGTCAGCGTTCATCGCGACAGGAAACAAGCGGAATTGCAAAAGCAATAAAAACAGATCAGCTTGCAAATTAGGTCCTATATGCAACACGTCATTTAAAGACAAACCTGTGTGAGTTTTCGAACTTGCATCTATGCGCGGCATCGGCTTATCAGGTCGCACGACCGCATGGTGAGGTATGTAGTAGCCTCCACCAGAAATTTCGGTTTCATCGACAGAGCTAAGATAACCATTATCGATATATTCTCGAATGACCTGGTTGTAATTTTCCCTCAAATCGGGTGACTGGCGAAATTTTCTTTCTAGTGCCATAAATCGGCGAAGAGCAACAGCATGTGAATTGCCGAGTTCAGATGGATCCTTGCTGAATGGCAGCGATACCGTGTAGCGACCGACATCATCACGCGTCACTGATGACGTGAAAATATTTTCGCACTCCGTCTCTTCGGGTGACAACACGCATCGTAGGTACTTCTTCGAGTTCCCAAAACTTCTGTACTAGATCGTTCAGCGCGAGCGCGGTGAAAGAAGCGGTAGGTATGGTGTCATTACGTGGATAATCTCCCATCAGAACGTAACCAAAAGTGGTTAGAAGTGCAGGTGGAAGTCGCAGACCAAAGTCAACCCGTTTCCCCAAATAAATGTACGGAAAGAGTTGGGCACCTATAATTGCCTGAATGTCTCCTGGAATATTCCAATTCAAATCTGCGAGCGGGAGGTCGTGGTAATCTATGTTACGATTCCATTCAATAAATTGCGACGGCAATTGATCTGTAATACACTCCACGACAAGAGCGTGTATGGTGTATTTCTGTTGCGGGTACATGCGGGATTCAATATCCAAATACACGTATCCAACAATTGGACGCGAAGTTGAGCCAACACCTTTGACAAAAGAATTACTCAAAGGTATTATCGGCAAGTTTAAAGCGCGGCAACATTCAGTCGTTACTAAATTGTTCATGCTACCATTATCAATTAAACATCTGATGATAGTTTTCGGACCTGTACTACCTTTAGAACGCGCGTACACCTGAGCGGTTGATAATAAAACAGTCGACTTCGGTTTTGTTTCGGCGGATAGAAGCACAGCGGCATTATGTGACGTAAGCGGTAGATTTAAAGCGGGTGAAGGCGCGCAATCAGTCGGCGGCGGCGGCACCGGCGGCGGCACCGGCGGCGGCGGCGTTGTCGGCGACAGCACGGGAAAATACACATAAGCAGTGTGTACATTGTGTGTGTGATGTGAATGTTTCCGGACCCCACGATACAAGTCTTCGAACTTAGTGTGGGGTTGTGAGTGTGAATGCGTTTGTACATGCGTATTATTATTTTGTTTCACAAAATGTAAAAGCGTATGGTGTCGTTTTCTACATAACTCGCAGACAGATGACGAATTACAGGTCGATAAATTATGCGTCATACTGAGACAGTTTACACATCCACGTTTGGATTTAATAAAATCATAACGAGATTTAGGATCGTGTGTATTTTTAAATTTAGCACAAGTATATAAATGTGTGTGAGCGGTTTCATTACAAAATGCGCAATGAGATATGGCGGGCGGGTATGAGTGCGAAGCAGAGGTTCCGGTAGCAACCATTGGTACCTCGCTCGCAACAAAGGATTTATATGTGTTTGAGCGTGTGTTCCGTGACGTAGAAGCGGGCGGTTTATATGTGTTATTTGAATTACGCGGGTTTGAGTTCATGTACATGATCGGGTTCGAACGTCCTAAGATCTTAGCCTGATCTTGAACGAAACTGATCAGCTGTTTTGTTGTAGGTATTTCAACATCTCTAACAGAAAGTTCAAAACATTGTGCGGTTTGAGTGTCTAATTTTCTAAGTGCGCAGTGCACGAGAATAAAATCCGTCAAATCCGAAACATGCAGCTGTTTGAGAGCAGAAATCGATGCCGAAAAATGATCGATAAATGAATCGAGACTAGCGGCAGTGTGAGTACACCCTTTTAAATCTAACACATTGTTGAGATAATGTGTTCCTAAAAGTCGCTTATCCTGGTATTTCTTGACTAAGCTATCCCAAATTATGCTGTATGTCTCACCCGTGGGTACAATACCCGAAATAACGGAATTTGCGGAATGACTCAATTTACTTACCAAGTATTGAATGCGTTGCGAATTACTTAGACGCGTATTATCGTGAATATTTGCTTTAAAGGATTCTTAAAACGCTGGCCAATTCTGTGTTTTACCATCGAATTCCTTAATATGAAGCGGCTCCAATTTAAACACAGAAGCACTATCACTACGCAGCGGTGATACATTGGCGTGGTTATTCATCTTATTTCTAACACGTTTCACTCTTGTAAACAATTCGTCAAACGACTCCAAACAACCAAAATCGGGACTCGCGGAAGGGTTTGACATTAAGGTAATCTCATTAATTTGATCTACAATAGATTCAAAATTATTATGAAGGTCATCCATAGTTTCTGTTTCAGACATAAAGTTTTCATTCGACCTGGAACTCTCGAAAGAAGTGATGTTCTTAGACATATTAAACAAATGATTCATACGTTTAAATAACAACTCTTTCTTTCCTCCTAAAATGATCAACATCGTATCTGAACTTGGTTTCGACATGTTCGGTTATCGTTATGCTAATAATTTATGCACGAATAAACTACTAAATGTTTGTTTACAAACAACAAATGCGGGCGGGAACAAGTAGGTAAGTTAGCGGGCGGTTTATACTATAGGTAGTTATAAGCGGAGTGAATTGCACTTAGCAACGGGCGGGCGAACTTATGTATGAAATGTTTATGGTTAATAACTCAAAGCAAAAGGTAATTAAAACTGGACTATCCGGCTCGAAAAGGACCAAAATTATGGTGGCGCGAGTAAAATCGCTGGCGTGTAAATAGCCCACCATTTACGTATTAATATTTTTAATGATAGCGGTAAATTATTTTGGATTAAAACATTGGCAAAAATCAGTAGGGATACACGAATCAATTTACAGTGTTTATTTAAGCTCACGTACCTTAGACTGCTTCGAAACCGCCTCCGGAGCTCCCCAAGAAAGGAACTACAGCAAACTGTATGTATGCCTAAGCGCACACACACACAACTCCACGTCGCGCCGGCCGGCGAGTTTGAATCCGTGGTAATCCGAGAGGGTACGAGGCACGGAACACTAATCCTGATCACAGTTCACTCGGTCGATCACAATAGACACGATGAAGTTTTTATTTTAAGTCCTGGTTAATTAGATGATAATTATTTAATTAGTTTTCTACGTCACAAAATTCAATAGCGGAGGGTTTGTCGACCACACACGATCAGGTGACACACGACTGAAGTTTCTCCTTTTTAAGTCTGTGAAGTTAGTCGCGAGTGCAAAAAATGTCACTCGATACAACTAGCGCCATCTCTGGGATCGTCCTTGAACGATCTCTAACAGTGGTCAGCAGAGAGCCCAATACACTGCAAATGCATTCAGACATCCAAAGATTCTTGCCAATATGAATATTAGGTATATAACGTGAAGTATTTATTCACAGATGTATAATTTACATTTATTTTTTATATTATAAAAGGCAAAGACGCTTCACCACACACATTACACCCAGAACCAGAAACACAAATATCCCTTGGGAAATAATTTGTGCTCCTGCCGGGAATCGAACCCAGGACCCACGGCGCAGAGGGCGGAGACCTGTCCACACATTTTATTCTATTGTTACCTCCTCCATTTTGTGAAGTCGGTAACAACATCTCTATCAAACCCCGACCCCTCATTTAGTCTCCAACTCCCCCACTCAAAATGACGTCACAAATCCATATTTTATGCCACAACTCACATCAAGCACATCAGGCATCAAGCCATCAGGCAACTACGAGGGTGTCACATCGAACCTCGATCAAAAACTCGTCAGTGATTGATCGATGGACGATAGTATAGGAGCTACGCCAGATGTGTAGCTTGGTACATGGTCTTATTAATATCCGAATGCTTTAATCACGACTAGAGCTTTGCAAGCAGTTTAAAAAGAAAAAAGTTTTTACACTAGTGATGGTTTTGCCGCGAAAATAAAAAAAATGCGTTGTTAATTTTGTATATTTTTTTGGCAAAACTTGTGACTTCGAATGTTAATGTATAATAATGGTCGAATATTAACCGTTAATTATTATTTATTATATATTTATTTTTACTTACAGCGTTGAAAAACGTGGTTTTAGCTTTCGCTCCAAAACTCCATGGAAGTTTTAGATAGATAGATAAACTCTTTATTTAACACCATATTTGTAAAAAACAGAATAGAAAATAATGACTTACAAAATAAGTGTAACAATAAGCGGTCTTATCGCTTAAAGCGATATCTTCCAGACAACCTTTGGATGGAGAGATATTACGCAACAAAGTTGGACGTAAAATTTTTAACATAACAAAAATCTAAAAGGTGCAATCTTTACAACACTTAAAACACTTTGAAAAATAATATTAATTATAGTTTACCTGCTTAATTATAAATAAAGATAAATAACAATTAATATATACCTTTGTACAATTATGACCTAATATAAATAAATACATATTAAAGTTTTAAAAATTTCTAGTTTTATTAAAGTTGTAGTAAAGTTTTTACCACTTTACTAGGGCATGAATGACAATGATTTGACTTTGCTTTGTTAAATAACTTTGACTTGTGACTAGGACATTTTTTACAAAACATTTTTTACAACACCTACACTTAAAATATTGTATTACTTGAAACTGGCTAAATGCGCAAAGATTGCGTCGCCAAATTGTATAAAAAACAAATGATGTCAAATTATTTACATTTGTTCCTGACTACGACCACGCCCAAGAAGGCGCTGCTAGGTTTGAAATATGGTTTACAGTGACTATTCAAGAGACGTTTGATTCACCTTTTGTCTTTTTTTACCGACTTCACAAAAAAGGAGAAGGTACTCAAGTCGACTGTATATTTTTTGTATTAATTAAGCCAGCTTATTTGACCAGAATCTCACCTTATGGAAAGTGACGATGCGGTCGAAGACGAAGCACGCTGGCTCAGTAGTACTTAATTATAATCTTTACCAATAATAGGTTCAGTAAAGCTATACTGTAGGGTGTTTAAAAACCGTGTGAAGTAAATATTAGAATAATTATGTGGACAATTTTGTGTCGGCAATATAAACATTATTTTCCGGCTTTCTTTTGTGTCACTGATGGCTACTTTATATGCAATAATATTTTCACCGTGCAGTTTCTCATTATTTAAGTTTTTAGTTACCCAGACGACCCAGTTGGCGCAGTGGACAGGTGTCCGCCCTCTGCGCCGTGGGTCCTGGGTTCGATTCCCGGCAGGAGCACAAATTCCTTCCCAAGGGATATTTGTGCTTCTGGTTCTGGGTGTAATGTGTGTGATGTGAATGTTACCGGCACCCACGATACAAGTCTTTGAACTAAGTGTGGGGCTGTGAGTGTGAAAGCGTTTATGTTTATGTTATGTTTAGTTAGGCATTAAAGTACTAGGCAACCATAAACGTGAAAGAGGTAAAACACATTTTCTTTACGTGGCATTTCAACGCATGACGGAGTACAGCTAGTATGTTATAAACAAATGAGCTTCTTGTTTCCATTTACATAAAAAAACATGGCCAAGTACTCGCTAAATGCAAAAGACCTGTAAAATCAACATTTAAAAGAAAGATGGTGTGAAAAATCTGCAGTGTGCATTTTCCTTATCAAAGAGCGAGGATCTTTTCACAATTTGCGCGCTCTCTTTTGTGTTTTTATTATAGATATCTTTATGAGCACTGTATTTCGTTGTGCTTTGCTTTTTTTCCTGTATATTTCAAAGACTCTGGGATGAGGGGTGACTGTATTTCACAATTTATATACTACATAAAAAAAAATACCACGCAATTGCAATGCCACGTAAAAGAGAGAAGCATTTTATCTCTCTCACGTTTATGGTTGCCTAGTACTATAATGCTATACTAAAAACTTATTGACTAAATTATTATAAACGCTTTCACACTCACAGCCCCACACTAAGTTCGATGATTTGTGTCGTGGTTGCCGGAAACATTCACATCACATACACAATCAGAAATAAAAAAAAAAAAAAAAAAAAAAAAAAAAAAAAAAAAAAAAAAAAGACCCTTGTCAAGTGTTGTTGCTTTTCTGGCTAAATTTCTTTTTCAGCTTTTATTCTTATTTTTAGGGCATAATTTGCCCACTGGCAGGTCCTGCGCCTTATGGGACTTGCAAGGTATTGTTTGTAGACCTAAAGATAATCACTATTTCGTTTTATAAGGGTATTTGTTTTCATTGCATTTTTGACATAAATAGTTCTATTTGCTGCTAATTTGTTATTTTGTTTTCATGGTAACGCGGCTGCGCGCCGGCGCTTTGCGGGCCACGTCAAGTCACACTGACGTCTAGAGATACTAAGATATCTTTATTTACTTTTGTGAAATGGCTCTTTGCACGCAAATAGTGACGAATACAGATGCCCTAAGTAGTGTGTCGCAAGAGAGCATGGTTTTGTGTGCTGTGTGTCCCCAGGCTCGATATTTTAAGGGTCAAAAAGGCCTTAAAATTCACCAAAGTAAATGTCATAAATTTAATGTCCCCTTATCGTTGCCAATTATTGATTCAAATATAAATAGTAGCAGTCTAACAAGCGCTGCTACTCCTCTCAAACCGTTTTGGGAGGTACTGAGCTTGTACAAAAATTCGGTCCCTCTTTTAAAGCGCATTCCGCGAGGCGCACGCATTTCGGTTGCTAAGTCCCTTTCAGGGGCAATTAAGAAAGTGGTTTTTCAAAATTCAAAGAGTGCCTGGGAACATCTCCTGACTTTTCCTTACCACGTACTTTACGTACCTTTTGACCCTAATAACAAAACGTCCCTTACTAATAGAGTAAAGGAAAACTGCGTAAAGTACATGGCATTGGAAGACATTTCTTTCGATACTTGCATGATTGTCCCGCCAATAAGGCGGGATAATACAAATTCTAAAAAAAATGATAATTTGGCGAATTATAAGATTGTAGAGAACAAAATTAGTGATGGTGACATTACAGGGGCAGCACGAGTCTTGTTCTCTAGCGACACTTTAGCCCCTTATAATTCGGATACGTTACAGTCACTTCGTGACAAGCATCCGCCTGCGGCAACAAATCTCCATTTACCTGATCCACCTCAACAGAGTGACGTCACTGTTGAGGCGACCGCTCAGGATGTTGCTTCGGCTGTTATGTCTTTTAAAGGTGGATCTGCCGGTGGCCTAGATGGCTTAACACCGCAAATTCTAAAAGATCTTTTATGTGCTAGTTCTGGCGAGATTGGTGAGATACTTTTAAAAGATCTAACGGCTTTAGTTAACCTGATGTTGTCAGGTCAAGTCAATAATGACGTCACAGATATTTTGTATGGCGCAAATTTATGCGCACTTAACAAAAAAGATGGTGGCATCAGGCCTATAGCGGTAGGCACCACATATCGCCGCCTCGCGGCTAAAATCGGTTGTAAGAAAATGTTTGTTTCTTTAAGCAATCTTTTTCAGCCTATACAGCTTGGTTTTGGTTCACGGGGCGGATGTGAGGCTGCTGTCCATTCCCTTAGAACATTTTTAAATCAAAATTGTGGAGAGGTGTTGCTAAAGGTGGATGTTAAGAATGCTTTTAATTCTGTTGATAGAGGCACCCTTCTGACCCAGGTGAAAGATAAAATTCCAGAGTTATATAATTTTATTTGGCAATGCTATGGCAAACCATCAAAATTAATTTACAAAAACGATGTTCTTTTGTCTTCCGTTGGCTGTCAGCAGGGTGACCCGTGCGGCCCAGCAATTTTTTCTTTAGCTGTCAATCCAATAATTCAACGTCTCCAATCCAAACTAAATGTTTGGTATTTGGATGACGGAACTCTGGGAGGTGATGTGAATACTGTCTTAAGTGATTTAAAATTAATAATTGATGAATTTAAAAAGATTGGGCTTGAACTAAATTTTTCGAAATGCGAACTTTTTGTTTGCGATAATTGTTTAGACAAATTATCGGTTTTACAAAAATTTAACTCATTGGCTTACAATATAAAACTAGTAGACAAGAGTTCACTTCGCCTTTTGGGTTCGCCGATATTAGATGAATCATTTTCACCTTTTGTAGAAGAAAAAATTCAAAATTTTAAAAATTCTTCTGACAGATTGCTCAAAATTAACACTCATATGGCTTTTACAATTATTAGATTCTGTCTTTTTGTCCCAAAATTTACGTATTCTTTAAGATGTTGTCCGCTATGGAAACATGGCGCGCTCCTCGAGAGCATGGACAATATCGTAAAGAATACTCTTATATCGGTTTTGAATATTGACATAGATGACAGGGCTTGGTCGCAAGCTTCTTTACCTGTAAGACTAGGAGGCATAGGTATACGTAAAATTTCTAGTGTTGCGTTACCGGCTTTCTTGTCCTCAGTTCATGGTACTTCTAAATTAGTCGAAAAAATACTTTCACATAGTTTGGGTTCTTTAGAAATAGCAAACCTGACTGAGGCCAGAAGCGCCTGGGAGATGGCATGCCCAAATACCGGGCTCCCAGTGAGGTTATCCTCACAGAGACTGTGGGATCGGCCGCTCTGTGAACTAGCACGGAAACATCTTTTAGATACGTGTCCTAGCGTCACAGAGCGTGCTCGACTTCTAGCAGTTTCTGTATGGGAGTCAGGGCTTTGGTTGCAGGCCATTCCCTCTTTTAATACTGGTACACTTATAGATCCATCTGCTTTCCGTCTCGCTATATGCTTACGTTTGGGTGCAAGGTGCTATGTTGCCCATAGCTGTCAGTGTGGTACTGCTGTTGACCAGCTCGGTCACCACGGCCTCTCGTGCCAGAAAAGTGCTGGCCGAATTTCCCGCCACGCCAGCCTCAACGATATCATTCGCCGGGCTTTTACCAGTGCCAACGTTCCAGCCATTCTCGAACTGAATGGTCTGATGCGTGACGATGGTAAAAGACCCGACGGCATGACTTTAATTCCATGGAAGATGGGACGGCCTTTAGTATGGGATGCAACTTGTGTCGATACTTTAGCTCCGTCACATCTTCCTGAAACACAGAATGGGGTTGGCGTCGCGGCAACTTCGGCAGAGCAGCGTAAACGGCGCAAATATGGAAACCTTGGCAGTGGTTACATATTTGAGCCGTTTGGTGTTGAGACACTGGGTCCGTGGGGACCGGGAGCTCATTCTATTTTCAAAATTCTATCAGAGCGCCTGGTTGAAGCGACGCGTGATCAAAATGCTGGCACTTATTTGGCTCAACGTATTAGCATTGCAATTCAGAGAGGCAATGCCGCCAGCATGATGGGAACGCTACCCACTGGTAGTGGGCTTGAGCACTTGAGTTACCTATAAGCTCGATGTCTTGTAGGTAACTTTAGTTCTTTGCTGTACATAGTTTTAGTTTAGTTTTAGGAAATATAGGCAATTGGCCCGTAGTTAGTACATAATATGTGTGTTATCAGAAATAGAAACACAAACTTACCTTGGGAAGAACACTTGTGGTCCCGCCGGGAATCGAACCCGATTAGATACACCCGCTTAGAAGGCGAACGCTCACCCAACTAAGCCAACGGGCATGGCAGCGCAATTATCTCCGCTATGTTCATGTTTGCCTAGTACTTTACCAAATTTGAGTTACGAATTCCTTCCTGTCAATAGGAAAATGTTGAATAGATTTTCTAAACCATTCCTGAATTCACTTAAACACACAAAAATCATCAAAATCAGTCCAGCCGATTAGAAGGAATTCAGTCACATAAACACGTTCATAAAAAATATTTACCTAAAAACATACGAGAAAGCGTAGTTAGTGTCATATAATGATATTAGCAGTTACGGAGAGTGTACAATTAAATTAAATATGTTCCTAACAGACCTTATCTAAACTTGTGCACAACTTGGAATCTTCCATTATCCAGCACAAGTGTGAAAACGTGGGAGCCACTGATTCGTCCCCGGGGCGTCGTAACTATCCCGTAGCGTTATTGTGATTCAGTGTTATACCGTCTTGCATTTAGATCCTTTACGAGTGGCCATTTTTTATCACCCACAAGAGCTCGGTACAGTTATGCACATAAGTCTTAGAGGAAAACATGTCAAATATGCTCTTTAGAAGGAAGTTTCTTTAGAAGGAAGAGTGGTTTTCCTGATGAGTACAAAATGAGAGCTTTCAAATTGTGACAAAATAGTCATATAGGCAAAAGTTTTCCATCGGCGACCGCATCGTCACATAACATCGGGTGAGATTGTGAGATAGTGGACAAACGTTTGCCTGTCTTGAATACAAAAAATGTGAAACGGAGTACGGATGATATATCCAGAAGCGAAACGCATCGCACTGTAGGTATGTTTACCATAATGATGACGTTTGACAGTTTGTCTAGTTGTTGGTATAAAGGGCATGAGTGAATTACATTGTTTAATTCTTCTCCAAAATGTAGGCGACAAAATACCCACTGCCTTGTTACCTTACGGCGGTGATCCAGATTGGCAGTATAATTTATTTTATTTAATCATAATTAATCTCTAGAGATAACCAGTTAGGTATTAAAAGTTGCTGCTAGTTGCTTCATCTAGGGGTCGAAGGTACTATGGTGCAAATGCGTCTCAGTGCTCTCGAGGCAAGCCTGTCTTGAATTGCTCTCGGCAATTGGATGAGATATGAAGTCAGGTTTCGATTTTATTCCAATATTTACTGGAAAATGACTATTTTGGTAAGTTATTTTGAAAAGAGATGTTAAAATTAAGTATTTTTCGATGCAATCCGTTGCGATTGGCGTAGTTGTGTGCGCGTTTGCCTTTTAAGCAGCGAGTAACAGATCTCTTAGATTCTCGGTGGAAACTAGTTTTCTCCCCAAGGGAAATTTGTGTTTCTGGTTTCGGGTTGCTGTGTGTGATGTGAATGTTTCCAGCACCCACGACAAAAGCCTTCGAATTTATCGTGGGGTTGTTAGAGTGAAAGCGTTAAAAAAATGTTTTGACGAATGAAACTTTATTTTGATTTTATTCGTTTTGTCTTTGAGAAAATTTCAATTGTAGGTAAAATATTTTATAATCATCTTTCTTTTAGCGTAAAGAAAGTGAAGATGTAGAAAGTTCCAAAATTTCTTGGGAAAAAAAACTAATAAATTTAAACTGTAGATAATAATGTTAATGCCATTGTATTGCCCCAACGACAATACTTCATATTTTTAAAGACACCAAAGCACTAGTTATTTATAAACCAAAAACTTATTTCAATAACTTTATCTCCTAGATTACTTCAAGAACCCTAAGACAGGAAAATACCATTTCCTCGGAGGGAATGGCGGGCACTTTATAAAGAAGACGTCGCGTACGTGGAGTGTAGGTGAGATTTAACAGAGGCTGGATGGAGTTAAAGTCTAGATGAAACTTGGAATAAGGGCAGTTTGCTCTCTCGGTGCACGGGATTACTAGATGAAACTTGCAATAGAGGCACTATTCTCTGTTAGCAAGAACTTCTTAAAGGTATTTAAGTAGAGCTCATAAAGACTCAAATAGAGATTTTGACTGATTTTATATAAAAATAACAAGTTTGAAGAAAGAAGTAATACTTCACATATTTTTTTAAAAGCAAGCATTTACCAGTTGTAAATAAAAAAATGACTAAAAAGTTACATAACAAGAGAACTTGTCAAGACGAATCAAACAAGCCCAAACTCAATGGGTTTATCTTGTTTAGTTCAGAAGTTCCTATGGCCATCTTCCATCTCCATCATCATCTCCGTTTCTTCTAAGGAAACGTTTAAAATGCGTGTGAAAGAACACTATCTAATTGCTTCTTTAGTAACTTTTTTTTTTCAATTTTGTTTTTTATAATACCTACCGGAATTACCTCGATCAATCGTACCTAATGAGTTTAATAATTTTATAATAATTATGTTTTATGTATTATATTATGTTCTATTCATATGTATTACGTCTATTAAAGTATGTGTATTGTTTTTCTTAGATATATTTCTGTTTTTAAATTTGGTCATAACAAGAAATTCTATAATAGTGTCATATTTATACCACTTTTTTTATTTTTGATGCATGCTTACAGCCTCCGCTTTTCAACCATGACTGGTTGTCTGGTAGAAAATGCTTTTGGCGTTAAGTCCACCCTTTGTACCTTTTTTGGGCAATAAAGAGTTAAATAATAAATAATAATAAGAACATAAAACTTGAATCCAATCGAACATCGGGAAGTGTAGACCTATTTAGCTTGCAAGATTTTACTACAGACCGACAGACAATTGGACAGGTGAAACAAAATAAAAATAATATGAAATTCGATAAATTATGTTAGCTAAAAATATTTAAATCTTCATTGAAAAATTAAACCTCTAAAACTTTGTATTGCGCTATTTGTAAATCTCTGATGGCTTCTATTTCCTTAAAGTGAATAGTCTTACAAAGTTTGATTTGTTCTTTAGTTATTCATTAAACAAACTGAATCTCATTTAAATAACCTTTGTTTCTTCACGTCAACATTCACTTTGCTAATACTACGAGCGCACTTACCGTCTGACTTTTATTTGTAAAGTGCTATTTTACTTGGAAACGGAAGTCTCGGAGACAACTATAAAGAAAAAAATAATAAAAAAAGCTATTTACGTCAAGACAGTGAAAGATCCCTTCGATAGATAAATAAAACTTCTCATTAAAAGTTTTCTATTCTTTTTATCCTACCAGGTTGTCCAAACAGATCGTAACTGATGAATATTTAAGGAAGAATGACTATAAATCTATTCACTAATACGATAAGCCATATAAGGTCAGGTGGAGCAGAATAAAAACCGAGAAAGACGAGCATAGTCCTAATAACAAGCCTTTGAATGTATTTTTTCTGGAAAATCTGTAAGTTTTTTAGAACGGTGCTATCACCGCTTCATGACGATGGAACTATCTCCATGCGCCTTCTGTCGGCGGTCGGTAATGGTGGTATCGATTTGAATCCTACGATAAGCTTGTATTTCCGGTAAAGTTAACATTGAAATAACGTCTTGCTTCTTCATTTATTATGCGAACTGCTAAGAAGTGGAACTCCTTGCGAGTCTGTATTTCCAGATAAGAACAATCTAGGAGTCTCTACATCTCACGTAAACAGGTGCTCCATCGTCGATCACATCTTCAATTACCATTAGGTGAGAATATATAGTAGTCAAACGTTCTTAAAACAGAATAAAAAAGATTTAATTTAGTATAAAAAGAAGTAAACCAATATAAAAAAAAACTTCACTTCTTGAACGTTCGCCTAAAATATTAATGTGTACCTTCGGCGGATTATGACGTTGGAAACTATTTCTTGGTTAATAGGGTCTTTATTTAAAATGTGAGAAGGAAGAATTAAAAAACATCTATATATCTAAATATTTTCTTGGTCAGGTATATATTATACTTACTAATTAATATAGTTAGAACAACTTTCCAAATCTGCAACAAAACTCCACGTGAGCTTCTAAACGCTTTCTTGGTAATTAGGTCTTAATTTAAAATTGAACAAAGACGGTTAAAAATATATTTAGAAAACTCTTGATCTTATATTTTCTTAGGTAAGTATATATATATATATATGATACTTACTAATATACTTAGAACAAGTTTCCAAATCTGCAGCATAACTCCGTGAGAGCTCCTAAACGCTGACACTGAAAACTAGAGGTTATTAAATCTTACTTCTAGTGCTGAATTTAAGAGACATACTTACAAACCCAGCATGTAAGTTTTACAGGACGGTTTTACTGTGGTTCCCCTGAGATATGCAGCGATAAACGTGTTTTATGTTATGATTTCACAGCTGCTGCTCGGCATCGTCTGGGGCGTATATGCTAATTTTGTGGTGAAAATTGGTATTGTGTCGTAAAATGTTTTGTGGGCATATCATTCTCTTGAGTAGATGCATGGTAAAGTATTTTTTTTTTTTTTTTTTTATTTGTGACAGGCTAGTGTTTGACCACTATCTCACTTGATGATAAGTGACGATGTGATCGAAGCTGGTAAACACACTAGACCTGAAATACGCAGGCTCTCAAAAATTATTAAGAAAGTATTAAGAAAGAGAGTGACGAGGTTAAAAGAAGGGCGAACAGCGGAAAAGTAAGGTCGGTTTTTGGAACGAAAGTTCTTAATCGCGCGTTGCGAAAGGGGGCTAGACGAAAAAAATTAAGACCAAAAGTTGTAACGACACTTTTTGCTATAGTTGTAAGCCATACCACGGACGTCGGGCGCGGTCAGTACTTGGATGGGTGACAGCCTGGGAACACCGCGTGATGTTAGTTTTTGCATGTTTCTCTTAATTTTGGAACGAAAGTTCTTTATCACGCGTTGCGAAAGGGGGCTAGACGGAAATTGAACTTCGTTCCATCCGGGTGTCCCTTGACACCTCTCAAGCTCTTTACGTCAAATTAATCCGGCCTTAGTGAGCCGATTTACAGAATGAATCATATCAGCAGCAGTTTCAAATCATACCACTGTTACTAAAATAACCACTTTTGAAATGTCTACTTCTTGAAATGACCACTTTTAGTTGTCTGTCACAAGACTAAACCAAAATGTTTTCATTAAGTATATCTATTTCTCTACTACTATAAAGCTGTACTTTGTATATTCAAAGCTCACGCAATAACTACTGGTATTGTTTGCTTGCATATTACAATATGCAAGCAACTACTACTAAACTACGGTAACTGGAATTGTAGTTGTCTTTCGAATAACAACTGGGACCGACTGTATTAAATAATACAAGATCAATATCAGTACAGTAAAGTGAAAGTTCTTATTGGCTTAGCTTTTTTAGACTAAAAACTGTTAAAACATTATTTTATCATCATTATCTTGAATAAGCTCCATTGTTATAACACTATGTAAATCAAACACAATTAAGTCACCCATGAGGTGGAATATAAGTCCCAGTAAATTTATTAGTAACTGCAGACAAAATCGCGGGTAAAAACCGTGTTTTCTATCAAAGTAATCACATTACATTACATCCAATACAGAATTATCAATTTCAAAAGATTACGTAACTATCGTCATGTCTCTAAGACACAAATGTTATCTCATATCACAAAAGTTATAAAAACACAAGGGAAGTGAAAAAATAGCCGCCATTGACATACTTCAAGAAATGTTATGAATAAGTCGGCTTAACATAACATAATTAACTTGTAAAAAAGATATATTATAACATTATAACATTAGTCGGTGTCTTTGTATATTCCCCTGGTAAAGTTATCAATGTGGCACATGTTTTTACCCAGATTGATTGACCCTGATAACTCTGTCTGGATGAATAAGCAAACAGAATTCGCAAAACATATACTTCAAAACAGATTGATAAGACTTCTGCAATGTTTATTTCATGAATGGAATAATTATATACTTATAACATTATTCGTATTACTTACGTGATCAAATTAAATCATGGGCAGTATCTATGTACTATCTGTTTTTCTTAATGTGGGTTTTTATGAGACTTTAAGAAGTTGGGTGAACTTTCCTAGATACCTTCTATTGATCGAAATCATTCAAATGAAATGTCGAGGAGGATATAAGGACCACAAAAATTAAAATACTAAATATAGTAATGAAGATTACTATATTTAGTATGAAATATAGTGGTTATATATTTGTGCCTTTTGGGGTTGAGACGTTGGGACCGTGGGACCGGGAGCACATACAATCTTCAAAGAATTATCTGGACGATTGGTCGAATCAACTCGTGTCCAAAATGCTGGAAAATATTTTGGACAGAGATTAAGCATTGCCATTTAACGTGGAAGTGCTGCCAGCATTTTGGGTACTGTGCCAACTGGCAGAGGTCTATTAGATTAAGTTTTGTACATATTTATGTCTGAATGTCTCTTGTATAGATTTTTTTTTAGTTTTTAGTTTAATTTATTATTATTAATGAATAGTCGAATAATTTTGTAACTGTATTCTACACAAAACGACACACTTATATTAAAATTTGTAGTCGTAGGGCTATTTTTCCAGAATCTGACTGAGGCAGTACTACATCATTGCCAGATATTCAACCAAACAGTAGTGTGCAATCATAACTGTATTTTGGATTGAAGGGAAACGTTTCCAGTAATATTACAGGCATTTCAATGAGATGAGCGCCGTGCTTTGCCGCTTAGGAGTTCGAATTATATGTATAAGTTCAAAACTCTGAGTGTCACTGAACTGACTACTAAGACAACCGTGACTCTTACGACTTGAGAGCTTAGCGAGCGAGTCTTGTCTATCAACTACATAAAAAAAAACAAATGCTTTTGTATCAGTGTCTACGTATGTTTGTCTTTTTTTTTCTCTTCACGCTTTAAAAGCTGAATGGATTTAGATGAAACTTGAAATGAATTAAAAATTGAAATTGAATGAATGAAATGAATAAAATTAATCGACCACACAGACTATCATGATGAATGGCCGGGCTCACATTGCTGTCTGTGGACGATCGGTGATTTTATTTTTATTTATAAATTATTTTAATATTAGTTAATTAATCAACCTACCAATCGAGAGTACATGTTTTTGTGTTTAATTGTAATTTTTATAATTTTTAAAATAGTTTTTATGCCTTACTCTATAATTACTCTCAAGCTTTATATTATGTGACTTTGGTATAGTTTATATTATAGCGTAAGAACTCAACTATGATAAGATATTCTGATGGACTATGGTTTCCAAATTTCACTAATACACTTGGTAGGTGACAAGTGATTATTTATTGTATTTAGTAAAGTAGTATTGTCCAATCCAGGATAATTATATACTGAACTTTTATATTTCAAATTATATTTAAATATTGAATTTTATTATAAGTTATTATATATATAATATATATTACTATATTTTGTGTATTTTTATGAGCAACTTATATTATGGTAAGCAAAAAGTATATAAGAATTGGTCTCCTTAATGCAGGCTCTTTGGGCACAAACCAAGATGATTTTATAGCAGGTATGGTTAAACACGATGTGGAAATAATGGCAATAAATGAGACTTGGTTACGTAGAGGAGAAGAGGGACGTGCGCCTCGTGTACCTAATTACCGCTTACGTCACATCCCTCGGTCAAACGAGGTTCGTGGTGGCCGCGGTGGTGGTGTGGGTTTTTTTGTCAAACATGGAGTCAATGCACGTGTACGGCAGCATCCATCTGACCCTAGTTATAGATCTATTGAGCAAATGTGGCTTACAATGTCTGTCAACGGTAAGAAGATAGCAATTGGTACTGCTTATCGCGCACCGTGGCAGGACTTAAGTTTATTTTTGGACGCACTGATTGATAGTATCAGTTGGATGTCGAATCATACCGATGGTGTGGTAGTTCTAGGAGATTTTAACGTAAATATGTTACTTTCAACTGACAGCAAGACAAAATATCTTTCTGACGCATTGAATTGTTTAAGCCTAACGCAAGTAGTTAAAACTCCTACACATTTTACAAACACTAGCGAAACCCTTATAGATTTAATCTGGACGAATTTGAATGTAAGACATGTAGTAGTCGAGCCTGTTGGATCGATGCTCGGACACTCTTTTGTCATTTGTGAATTAAATATAAAACACGATAAATTCATCCCACGCACCATCGTTTACAGGCCATTAAATAATATTTCCCTTGACATATTCAATAAACACTTAGATTCGATTGCCTGGAACACGATTTCAGGACTTAAGAACGTAAACGATGTGGTTGTACAGTTTAACGGCATTTTACTGACATTATTTAACATTTATGCACCATTAAAAACAATTCACATTAAAGATCAAAGTTATCCATGGATAACGGATAATATTAAACTAATGATACAATTGCGAAATGACGCTCTTACAAATTACAGACAGACGAAGTCGGAAGGGAAAAAAACATACTACAAGTCTCTCAAATCACTAGTAAATCGATCATTGTTTTTTGAAAAATCTGCATATTATAAAAATAACATAAATAATAAAATTAATCAACCTAAAACGCTATGGAAAAATCTTAAGAACATGCTTTTACCTACAAATAAAGAAACAGATCTTCCACTACATTTTTCTGATGCTAACATTATAAATAACCATTTCCTAGATATTCCTGGTAGTACAGAGATTTCACTTAATCAATTGACATTTTATGAATTTCACAAGTTTAAAGATAATTTAGTTTTTTCTTTACACAATATCAACTCAAACGCAATTCATAAAATAATTCGAGATTTGAAGTCAAACGCCGAGGGTTGTGATGGCATCACACTAAAAATGCTTTTAATGAGTTTACCTTATACACTTGAGACTATAACTGCAATAGTAAATTCTTCAATTAGCACTTCTACCTTCCCTGACTTATGGAAAACTGCAATTGTTCGTCCACTGCCCAAAATTACCAACCCTATTCTAGTCAAAGATCTCAGGCCCATTAGTATATTACCGTGTATGTCAAAAATTGTGGAGCGTGTGGTATGTCATCAATTAACCGAATTCCTAGAAACTAATAATATTCTTCCTGAGGTTCAGTCAGGATTTAGAAAGTGCCGAAGTACAGCCACCGCCCTTCTCGACGTGACAGATAATATTTTAGCATCTCAGGATGAAGGGAAATGTACTGCCTTGATTTTGTTGGATTTTTCTCGTGCTTTCGACTCGATAAACACGTCACTGCTTCTTTCCAAGCTAAGTTTTTACGGTTTCGACCAAGCCACGCTTAAGTGGTTTGATAGTTATCTCAGCAATCGTAACCAGTACGTGGAACTACGACAGGCTTCTGGTATTACTCTTTCTTCATCACTAACTCCGGTACATAGAGGTGTACCACAAGGATCTATTCTTGGTCCTATATTATTTATTCTTTATAGTGCAGATATTACAAAATGTTTAAAAAACTGTAAATTCCATATTTATGCCGATGACATTCAGGTTTATATATCTTTTGAACCGAAAAACGTCGCCGAAGCAATCCGAGACTTAAATGAAGATTTAAGTAGGATAGTCGCATGGTCGAAAAATAATTGTCTCTTGTTAAATCCAAGCAAGACCAAGTATATGATTCTGGGTAGTAAACATCAATTATCCACCATTCCTGATACCATACAAATATGTCTGTCGGGAGAATCTATCGAAAGGGTTTTCGAAGCACGCAACCTCGGATTAAATGTTGATGTTGCACTGAGGTTTGAAAACCACATAGCAAATGCCGTTAGAAATTGTTTCTATAGACTCAAAACTATATATAAGCTTAGACCTTTCCTGTCTGAAGAACTTCGCATTCAGTTAGTAGAAACTCTTGTGCTTTCTAAATTAAATTATGCTGACACCGTCTATGGACCCCGGTTGTTGGCTTGTACACAAAGACTCGTACAAAGAGTTCAAAACGCGTGCGCTAGATTTTGTTTTTCAATTCCACCTAGGTCTCATGTGACCCCGTTTTTGAACCAGCACTACGCTTTAAAAATGAAGTCACGTCGTAAAATGCATCTTGCGTGTCTCTTGTTCGGTGTCATTAATTTTAAAAATCCTTCATACTTGCACAGCAAATTAAGATGGATCTCTGAAGATAGGCAGTGTTCTAGAAGGCATGCTTCCCAGCAGCTTTCTATCCCGCGACACCGCACCACGGCTTTTAAAGGTGGTTTCTGCTATGCTGCTACAAAGTGCTGGAATAACTTGCCACCACCAATAAGAAGCATCAAAATCTTAAACACTTTCAGAATTAAGCTAAGAAAGTTCCTGATAGATGCGCAGAGGCAGCACGAAGGTATCAATGCTGACATTTCCTTTATATAATAAATTAATAATTAAATCATTGATTATTATAAGGCATTGATAACTAAATCTGTCGGAACTACATTGTCTTGTCTCTTTTAATTAGCGTACTTTTTTTTTTTTTTTTAATATACTCAGCATATGTGGCAGCATTTAAAGGAATCACTTATTTTTTTTTTTTTTTTTTTTTTTTTTTTTTAATTGTAGTTTGCTCAAAATATTTTCCTGTTTATATAATTTTGCTTGTTTGTTGTTCATTTTATACATATGTAAATTTATAAACTTGTGTATATGTATGTGTATATTTTATATTATTTAGACTTATTTTATTTATTTATTTATTTATTATATATTTATTGTATTTTTATATATTTATAATAATGTAATATGATATCATACATATATAATATATAAATATATATGTGTATATATATATTTTTACTGTTTTAGATCCGCCACCTCTGGGTTGTGACTGAAAATCAGCGCCTATTGGCAATAATGCTGAGTCACGACCCTTTTGGCACTTTTTTTTTTAACTTATGCCTAATTACCTTTATAAGCTGTTTTTATTGTCTATTTCATGTTTTTGTTGTTTGTTTATCTTATCCTTAGTGCCAAATAAATGTATTTCATTCATTGTTCATTCAAATGTACATAGCTTATATCCAGGAATAATAGATGGACTACTTTTTAACCTTAAAGCGAGCGAAGCCGTGTGGCACGTCTAGTTCCTAATACTACACATAATACATTCATCTCAGCTATGTTGATCGGAAACCTTTCAACAAAAACCCAATTCAAGCACCATCCTTAAACATACCTCGAAACAAACCTATCGAAAGAGCACTTAACTGTATCCTGGACCCCGCAAGTTGCGCACAATCACACGGCATTCCAACTGATTGTGTTTCCAACTCATTAGGGAAGTTGTATCTAGTTTCCGAGAGGGTCACTAGAACCCTTCAGTTGTGGACTTCAGTTATTAAAGTGCGCAGCTCGCAGCGTTATGTAAATGTTCTTTTTTTATGAAATAATAAACATAAATACACATCAACGCTTTCACACTCACCCCACACTAAGTTCGGTGACTTGTGTAGTGGGTGCCGGAAACATTCACATAGCATACAAAATCACAAACAGAGCCAGAAACATAAATTTGCCTTGGGGAGAAAACTTGTGTTCCAGCTGGGAATCATAACCGATACCTAATATGATATAAGTAAAAATGCTTTAAAAGCGAACGCTGACCAACTAAAGCAGTTCAAAACCCAAGCAAAGCTTAAAAAAATTGACTTTACCTATCTTCGGAAACCTTGACCTGCAGATTAAATGAATTAACGCATTATTGAGGATAACTAAAAAAATACTGGTCACATCTTAATGAAATTGAAATGGGACCACATGGGAAACATGGTTTCGAAGGCAACCAGTGCCAGATTATAAGAGTGCAGGAAAAGCAAACATAAACGTTTTCACACTCAAAGCTCCATCTAAGTTCAATGACTTGTATCATGCCAGAAACATTCACAGAAACATACACAATCACAGATTTCCCTTGGGGAGAAAATGTGTGCTCCCACCGGGAACCTGATACCCGTTGCTTAGAAAGCAGACGTGCAACCAACTACGCCAACAGACAGTTCGCACGCAGCGGTAAGATAATAAATATAAATAAAAAGCAAGATCTCCAATACTGTTTACTCATCACACGGCTAGAATGATGGACGGAGCTCATTAGCCCTCGCTAATGGCTCCAGAAAGCGTTAGTGAAACTAATACAAAGCTTTTATTTAGGACAGGTGATCTGACCTTGGCCTTAATGAATCCAGGAATGTTTACTAACAAAGTTATTTTGATCGGGAATTAATGAAGAAGTCTTTTTTACAGCGTAGTGAAGTAGGAAAGTGTTAACATATTTCACCTTTTAAGCAGGGGTATCGATATCCGTGTCATCAGAGATAGGGTTCGATTCCCGACGGAAACACAAGACGTCTCCCCAAAAGATAATTTGTGTTTCTGGTTCTGGTTGTGATTGTGTGTGTGATGTAAATGTTTCCGACACCCACGATACAAGAAGTGTGGAGCTGTGAGTGTGAAAGTGTTTATGTTTTATGTGTATGGTCATATCAAGAGCAAGCTCCCTAAAAATTATGATTCTTTGCAATGATGTTCTGAGTCGATTACATATCCGATCGATGGGTAAAATTTTTCAGACATTTCGATACTCTATTTAATTTTAGCCAGCTTTACGATTTCACACGGTACATTTTTTCATTGAAAATTATTTCTGTTTGAGTATCATGGACATAGATTTATGTCGTATATATTGTAGGAACCATACTACAACATTTGTTCATAATTTTTTATAATGTATAAACTTTAATATTAAATTATTGCACAGACAAAGCCAGTGCGGGATTCCTGGGTTCGATTCCCGGCAGAAGCACAATTTTTCCATCCCAAGAGACATTTGAGATTCTGGGTCAGGGTGTGATTGTGTGGGTGATATGTAATTTATATCAAGCTCAAGTCCGATCGTGTATGGAGTACTGCGGCCACTTGTGGGATGGATCCGCAAAGTACCAGCTTGAAGCTCTTGAGTCCATCGACCGACGAGCAAAAAGACTCATTGGCGATGATAAGCTGGTCGAGTCCAAATTGCTGAGTCTCGGTCACCGACGTAAGGTCGCGAGCCTATCGGTATTCCAGCGTATACATTTTGGAGAGTGTGCGCAGGAATTATACGAGTTAATTCCAACTAGTCCATTTTACCATCTAACAACAAGACAAACTGTCAAACGTCATCCATATATGGTTGACATACCTCCAGTTCGCTCGAAGCGTTTCGCTTCTACGTTTATCATCCGTACTGCGAAGGAGTGGAACTCATTGCCATCGTCTTTGTTCCCCGAACGGTACAATCTGGGAGTCTTCAAGTCAAGAGTGAATAGGTACCTTCTAGGCAAGCATGCTACATCTTCGGCCGCATCATCACTTTCCATCAGGTGAGATTGTGGTCAAATGCTTGCCTATCAGGCATAAAAAAATAAAAAATAATAACCGGCATCCACGATACAAGTCTTTGAACTTAGTATGGGGCTGTGAGTGTGAATGCGTGTTTATGCGTATGTGTTATCTATAATATATTATTACTATAATTATCTATAATACATCTAACAAGTTTCTCTTTTTGTTTTTACGTGCCTATGTAAGTATCTAAATACGTCACAAAACTATTTGTGAACTCTGTGTCTCCCATTATAAACGCAGACAGGTCTAGCTTCCCCGCCCTTGCAAACAAAAGTCAACTGGGGTGACAGGGGGACTGAAATTGCAGAGCACAATGTAAATATAACGCAGTAACTAAGATTTCCATTTTTTTATGCTAGATAGCATTTGACCACTATCTCACCTGATAGAATGTGAAGATGCGACTTAAGATGTAACATGCTTGATAATGGTCAAATGCTTGCCTATCTAGCATTTAAAATCCGAGGAAGTGAATCAGAATAATGTGTCGGTGCCGGAAAAATTCACATCACACAATCACACTCAGAAATAGAAACACAAATTTCTATAATAGGGAGAAAACTAGTGTTTCCACCAGGAATCGAATCCGATACCCGCTTCTTAGCACTCGTCTAAGCCAACGGGCAGTTTGCAGCAGTTAATAAAGTTAGTGAGAAATAGCCCATGATGAATGTTTATAGTTATGACACTGTCCTTGCATGTAGGAAATTAAAATCAGAGGGGCTGAGGTGAAGGGAACGCACTTCTGTCTGAGGTGTTACTGCCTTGCTTTGTACCATTACGACTATGCCTACTTTTGCGACTGAAAGCCTCGCAAAGAAAACCGTACTATAGACTACTGTATATGTCAAAGAAAAGATGTACGGAAAAGTTGCAAAAATTATGTTGCAAAAACAGCTATTTAAGCAGTTAGAGTTACTCGTATCGACGGTTTCCTTTTTAATTTGGATATTGATGTAAGCAGTTGTTAAATTATTTATTAATAATATATATCATGCTACCCGTTATTTCGTCCACGTTGGACTTCTTTTCTTAGTGCTCCAATAAACTAGATACCAAAGGTTTCTTCCCTGAAAACGTCAAGTCTGGTCTGGTTTAGACTTTGTGTTGATTGTCAGTCAGTCAGTCAGTCAATCGGTCAGTTTTATATAAATATAAATAAACGCTTTCACACTCACAGCCCCAGACTAAGTTAATATATCTAGATATTATAATTAAGTCCTCAAGAAACACTTAGCCTTCTTCTGAGGACTATAATACAGCTTAAAATAAAATTTATAAAATGTATAGGTACATTTTATTTATTATAGTCCTCGGAGCAGAAGAGAGCAAAACGATTCCTCAGTCTTTAGTAGGTAAAGATAATGTATTGTTTTAGTTATTATAGCTAGCCATGTGAGACAGAACTAAAGTAGTAAATTTTAGAAAGGAGTATTATCGCTTGAAATGATCGTTAATAATAGGGAAAGAATAGTTTCGTCGCTTGAGGCAGAGCTTAAGTAGCTCAGCGGTTAGAGAAATCAGACAAGAATAGTTCGGTTTAATAACCGCTACAAGCGATATTTTGTCTTTCTAAAATGGACTACTTTAGTTTATGTAAACATTGAAAACAATCATATCGATTATCGTGGTTGTGATGTCTATAAACGTAGTTTGTGGCGGAGAGTCTCTATTTGTTTGTTTGTTTCTTTGGTCTCATCCTCGCAAAAGAATTTAAATTATTTGTAATCCATCGAAACATATTATAGTATCTCTCTTTCACAACGATAGATTTTATTTGTATGAAACGCCTCCGAAATATATACCGTGTACGTTGAAGCAGAATTGTTGCTGCTGGTAATGCATCTTCAACAAAGATTTCGTAGCATAGCATTAAGCTGTTATACATGATCTTATTTTCCACATTTAGGTCTACAATATAAATAAATATATTTTTTTCCACATAAAAAGATGTTATTATTATAATTAATGTGCTTTTCCTATGAAGTGCGTATTCCAGATCTAGTGTGTTTACCAGCTTCGATCACATCGTCACTTACCATCAGGTGAGATAGTGGTCAAACACTAGCCTGTCACAAATAAAAAAAAAAAAAGTTTTTTTCTAGGCTTGCCTAATTCTGTATAATAATTTTATCTATTAAACTATTAAAAATTTTACTTTCCTATCAGTTATTGGATATTTATTAAAATTACTTGGTATGTTATATAAAACCAGTCCAATTTCCACTACTGAGTAAAGTCTATCGAGGGTTCAAACGAAGCACCCTGGGATCTTAGTTCGAGATGAAATACTAGCAGTAAACGGTGCCAACGAAAAATTGTAGATTTCGTAGCAAAGGTGCGACCGCTTGCGCGAGACTACGGTATAAATGTTGATTTCGTAGCAAAGATGCTACAGCTTACATGCGTCTGTAGTATGAATGTTCATTTCGTAGCAAAGATGCTACAGCTTGCGTGCATCTGCAGTATGAATGTTGATATCGTAGCAAAAATGCTACAGCTTGCGTGCGTCTACAGTATAAATGTTGTAGCAAAGATGCCACAGCTTGCGTACGTCTGCAGTTTAAATGTTTACTTAGTAGCAAAGATGCTACGGCTTGCGCGCGTCTGCAGCATGAATGTTGATTTCGCTACAAATACGTATAAATGTTTGTGTAGCAAAATCGTGCTGGTTCGATAAAGTACAAAATACGAGTATTTTGCGTGTAACTATGATTTTAATTTAAAACATTCACTTATCGAATGTTAATGTTTGTTTTTCTTGACCTACAGTTTAACTGTAAATGTCACAAAAACGGCGCATCAGTATTTTTGTTTGCAATTGCAAACAGGCAAGCATTTCATTGAAAATGCGAGCAAACTCCATAGACGAAGCTAGTATAAGCCTAGCCTAACTGGCTTCTATTTAACCTTGCTGGCCGTACAGATTTGTTACGGCTTCAACGTATCCTGTTACGTCATTAAAACGTTCACTTTGCAGGGGTGTTATTTAATAATGTTTTAAAATATTTTGTTACAATATTTAAAAATCGTGATAATGATTACAATGTCATACAAAACGACGTCTTCTCTCCTATTGCAATTACGACGGACAGCTCTGCAAGTCTATAGTGAGAACCAAAGGTAATGTAATCCGTTTTAGTGAGAACCTCCTACAAACACAACATGTCACCTACAATATTTTATTTCTTTTTACTTGCATGATAATAACACAAACTTGGGATCTGATAATAAGGAGGCACGTTGTACAATACGTTTAGAACAAAGTGAGCCGGGCGGGGCCTTGTCAAGCGCACGCGGCCATTAGGCGCCGCTCGGTGTGTGGGACGAATAGAAAGGAAAAGGGATTTTACAGTGACAGACCGACAGACAGACAACGAAGTGATCTCTTATGGGATCACTTCGTTGGCTGTCTGTCGGTCTGTCTGTCGTTATCGTCTTTTTTTCCTATTGAGATAGGAAAAACTAAAACTTTAATCGAAACATCTTCATCACCATTTATCACTTTCCATCAGGTGAGACAGAGGTCAAATGCTTCAAAAATAAAAGTGTGTAAATGTGTAAGTGTGTTTGTTCCCTCTTCACGCTTTGATGGCTGAACGGATTTCGATTTTTGAAATTTGGAATGTACATAGATTATACCTAGGATTAACACATAGGCTACTTTTTAACTTCATAATAATGGGCCAAGCTGCGGGACACGGCTAGTGCTATATATGTGTGCATGTTATAGACGTGCTTCTATATGGTTTTACCGAAAATTTATTTCTACTGTTGGTTCCCCATTCGTCCCATTTAAATTTGATCAAAATCTGATCTGTAGTTTTTGAGTTATCGTCAATAATGTGTGTTTAACAAGATTCCGAAGATAAAGCGGTGAAGTCGGTTTTTTTAAGCTTTGTTTGCTTTGAATTATTTATATTTTGCGTACCTATAACAGAATTATTGCCGCGTCACGGATTTGTTGTCAGTTATTACTTTATCCTATGCAATTGCCTTAACGTAGCTGCAATTTAAAACGATGATAGAGGTGAAGAGGCTCTAAAATTTTATTTAGTTTTTTATATACCACTGCTTAGAAGGCGAACGCCACCCAACTAAGACAACGAGCAGTTGATATATATATATATCATATTATTAGGAAAACGCTCTCCGCCCATAACTTGACACATTCTAAGTAATGCTTTACTAATGACCGTGTGTCGGGATTTTTCCCCCATTCATAAATATGCATTAATGATGGGTCGGTACATGTAAGCACATTTAAAATTTCAGTGTACAAAGAATTTTAAAAGGAGATTATTACGCTTTCCCTCGAAATGTATAACAGGATTTAAGGTTTTCATTTCGGTTACGAAAAATTAATGCTAGAATGAATTTTCTAAAATAACTTTAACTTACATTTAAGAGATTTAATTTACGGCGCTCGAGTACGTTTGTCTGCAAGCAATCATAGGGAGTATTTTGTAAGAAATAAGGGCGTATTAAGTGTTGTAAAAATATGGCAGTCACACATGGTCGCCCGAATTTTCTTCTCCGAATTTTAGATTTTAAGTTTCATCGAAAATTTCTTTTAAATTAAGAAATACATCAAAATGTTAGCTTATAGGCAGCTAATAAACATTGTTTACTAATTGTTAGTATTTTTTATCAAACAAGACCTAATCCAATGTAAACAAAAAAAAAAATCAAGCGAAATTTACTTCAATTGTGAAACTGACTTAACGGAGGAAAGAAATAGGTTTGAAAAATCAATTTTACATTGATAAAACTATAACAACAATTATCCCCTGATACTAATATCTACAGGCCTATATTTCCTAAAACTAAACTAAAACTATATACAGTAAAGACCTAAATTACCTACAAGATATCGAGCTTATAGGTAACTCAAGTGCTCAAGCCCATTGCCACGTTCCCATTATGCTGGCGGTATTGCCTCTCTGAATTGCAATGCTAATGCGTTGAGACAAATAGGGGAGGGGAGGGGGGATTGGGAGAGAGGCACAACATTAACTGACTTAAAATTCCATGTTGTAAAAAGATTGCGAAGATATTTTTTGACTAAATAGTAGCCAGCTAATGGTCATACAATCTCTGAGCAATCTTGACACTGACCTTTTGGAATGCCTTTGTTACTCACCGGAGCCTCGTTTGCTATGTCGTGGTAACGAGCTTACCTTATAACATAGTACGTTTAACAAAAAAAAAATACTGTACAAAAAGATATTATAATATAGTACAAATATAATATAATATCCAATGCATCTGTTTTTATCAAATTTAATTGTTTTAATTATCAAAATGATAATTAAATAATTGCTATTGCTATATATCAATAATTTAATTACCATTTCTGTAATATCATTGTTTCTTTTACTGCTGTTATACTATCCAATGCATATGTTGATATCATTTTTTCGATTACGGAAATGGTAATGAAATAATTGATATTTAACAATATATATATATATAAACATAATACCTCTATTTAATTTCATTAAATTTAGAGGCTTTATGTCATTGCAATTAAATAATAATAATAATAAGAATTCATCAAAATAAATTAAAAAAAACAGAATGCCAAAAAAAAGTTAAATTTAAAGTCAAACTTTAGCTATTTTTAAATGTCATGCACATCGATTACGATTATATTATATTATCGATTATTATCACGCGCATAGATCGGTTTTGCGTTTCTTAATTCTTGCTTGTAATTAATTAGTGTAGTAGTGAATACGATAATACAAATCTTGTACATATCTACAATATGTAGTCGTTTTGAGACTGAGCCGACAAATCTTTTTTTTTATACTAGATAGGCAAGTATTTGACCGCTATATCACCTGATGGAATGTGGCGATGCGGCTAAAGATGGAACATGCTTGCCTAGAAGGTTTGGGAGGTTCACTCTAGACTTGAAGACACCCAGATTATACTGTTCAGGGAACAAATACGCAGGCAATGAGTTCCACTCCTTCGCTGTACGGATGATGAACGTAGAAGCAAAACGCTTCGAGCGAACTGGAGGTATGTCAACCATAAATGTATGACGATTGACAGTTTGTCTTGTTGTTTGATGGTAAAAAGGGCATGGAGGAATTATATCATGTAATTCCTGAGCACACTCTCCAAAATGTAAGCGATAAAAAACCGATAGGCTCGTTACCTTACGTCGGTGACCAAGACTGCAGTTTTGACTCAACTAGCTTACAAAATATATCTATACAAAATATATTACAACTAAAACTAACTTCAATCGTTAATAACTCTGATATCAGCGAAATCAGTTGAATACTCGTAGAGACCGTAATTTTCATTGATAGCTTCGCATATACGATGCACAGTAGCCGGAAGGCAAAATGCTTGAACAAGGCACTGTGAGTCGCGAACAAAGTCGCGCGATGTCGCCAGTACTCATTGTTTATACCCTGAGGGAATACGTAGAAAATATACCGTTTGCAACAAAAAATAATCACTGGAATCGGTTTAAGTGTGTACTAACTCATGAGGTAACATTACAGTTTTTATTAAGATGTGATCGTGGATGATAAGCACTGACTAAAAAAATAGTCGCTAATTTTTAATTTGCATATTCGGGTATCGGGTACGATTCCCGACGGGCTTTTTTCTCCCCTAGTAGAATTTGTGTTTCTGGTTCTGGGTGTGATTGCGTGTGATGTGAATGTTTCCGGCACCACATAAGTCACCTAACTTAGTGTATACGAAACTATGACTACGAAATGATTACGAGCTTAAAACGTAGCCGATACGGTGCCATCATGGCCCAACTGTAAGGGACATGATACACAAAGCGCCCGAGGTGCGCGCCTTGTACTGCCGTCATAAGGAAAAAAAGACATAACGGATATTTTTGTCAAAATTGAGTTACATCAGAAATGTCTTTGCTATTTAGTATATGTTATGACTGTCGTAGTTGTAGCAGATGCGTCTAAATTAAATATTAAAAAAATAATATTAGATGCGTCTATTTCTCCTGATTACGATAATGTATATAACTCAATATTGATAAAAATGCAGTTACGTCTTTTTTCCTTATGACGGCAGTATAGAAAACGGTAGTGCGGGAGGAAGAGTCGAGGGCGCGCTCCGCCGTTCGGCCGCGCGCCTCAGGCGCTTTGTATATCAAGGATCCTTACGCGCCATACATTTTACCTTCACAGCGCCCGGGGCGCGCGCCTCGGGCGCTTTGTATATCATGTCCCTAATATTTATCCTCACTATTTTTTACGGTGCGTTTTCACCGTGATCTCACCTGATGTAGAGCGAGTGGTCTTATGTGTAGCAAAATTTTATCAAAACAAAGAACAATGGTTTTATTTCTAGAAGCTTAACATTATATCCGTCGCGTTATTTACAATAACACTATTTCAAGCATCAATTTAAAGTGCATATTTTTCTTATTACCACAAATAAACATCGAAATTCGATTGTCATCGAACATATAATTGCCTTAGGGTTGCGAGTAATGTGACCACAAATGCGGAATGTCCAATATCTGATATTGATACATTAATAATGCGGCCAGACATCATGCAAACCATCTATTAGCTTGTATGTGCAGACCCTGCAGTTGATTGCGGTTCATATGAGTAGAGGGTATGGTCGAGATCATAACAAAGAAGTGTACCTATACCATATGCTATATTTTTTAACCGACATAAGAAAGGGGGAGGCTCTCAATTCGTCGTTACGTGTTTTACCTCAGAACTTTTTTTAATTTTGTGAACTGATTTTGATGATTCTTTTCTTATTTTATATGTAGTGCTTTCTATGTCCCATTCAAATTTGAACAAGATCTTAATCTTAATCAAAATCTTAATTAATTTAATCTAATCAAGGGAATGTTTACAGCACACTTGATACAAGTTTTCGAGCTTAATGTGGGGAAATTAATGTGAAAGCGTTATATTATAATATAAAATAGAAACTACGTTTTGTACGGCCTTTTAAATTTTGACTGTGTATGAAATTTATACTGCACGTATATAAATATCAATGCACGAATGAAATGAATGAATGAAAAAATACAATTAATAGTTATTAGAACGAATCTGTTTTTAATTTTTGGTTGTATTTTAATATTTGGTTATATGTGTAAGTGACGCAGAGCAACATCAGTGATTTGATTTGATGGAAACCTACACAACTTTCTTTTTTAATTTAACGCTTCATTAACAATATTCTTTGGAGATTTAACGAGACGTCATAAAACATGGGAATATTAATGAAAAAAGTCCCCCAAAAATCAAAATGCGTGACACTACAAGATAATTAATGATAGCTGCAATAATGTTGATTAATGGGACGTAAAAATACACAAATTGGACTTTTAATTACTTTTAGTAGTTACTGTGGTGTTGATTTATTTATACTTCAAGTGTATTTTTGGTTCTTGGTAGAAATAAGTTTATTGTAACTAATCATGAGCTCTTTGCCTTTTCCGACAGTACTGTACACGGCAGCAATATAAATACACCTTCTAATCTACTACATTTTCTTAATTAGGTTTTTTTATTAATTTAGGTGCTGGGACAAATTTTATTCTTTTCTTTTTGTGTACAGTTGTGTTATAGTTTAGGTAATATCTCGGGACTTAATCGCGCTAAAAAAAAACAGTGTGTTACAACAAAAATATTTCTTTCTTACTTTCTTGTTAGATAAGGTCTACAACGAAATTAATATTTAAATTATGTCGACAACATTTTTTTTAAGTTTGTTTATATAACAGAACAGTTTTTTTTCAAGGACTAGTTGAAAAAAAAAAGTAGCATATGCATTATAGATATTCCCAATTTTAACAGGTATATTTAATAGGATTACACAGCTGTCTTCAGATGGATAAAGATTCCTGTTGAATCATTCGTAATTTTGCCGTAGAGTTTCACTTTTTTATGGTACGTGTGTTAAATATATTTACGACTTTATTTGACTAATTTGTTTGTAAGGCCTCATTGCAGCTAGAGTTAATTAAATAAATAGCTGAAACGCAAGTAAAGCTAAAAAAACCGACTTCATTGCTTATATTTCGCTTGGCTTAACCGATCGATTTCGATAAAAAAATTATGGGACTACCTCTGAAGTATACTCTACTAAACAAAAAAAAACAGTAAAATCGATTCAATAATTGGCAGAGATATCGCGTAACATACTCGTACATACAAAAAAAAAACATGCAGTCGAATTGAGAACCTCCTTTTTTGAAATCGGTTGAAAAATAATTATGTTAATCGGGTTGAAAATCTCAGAATGATCGTAGTATCAATAAGACACAATGAAGTAAAGAATGCAAATTTAAACTCCTACTTTTTAAGGCGTGAATAAACGTTGTGGTTGGTGTTTTTGTGTGACGAAAAGTGGTGGGTACTTTTCGTCACACAAAAAAGTCGAATTTCAAAGCCCTCCCATAAAAAGCTTCACTTCAAAAGGTATAGAATAAGTTTAAGGTTTAATATTTGCACCCCTGCCTACAGAGTGAATTTATCGTCAGCACATATTTTTAAGAGCATATAACGAATGTTATGTATATTCTGCCAAATAAATGTTTCAATTTGAATAGTGAACAGTTTACCGGTCTCTATACGTCGCTCTCAATCACTCCACACTTTTAAAGAACAAATAAAAAAATTGTATCACTCTCAATTAAGTTAAAGCTATGAATGTCCTTTATTAGTCATATATATATATATGTATAATAATATATATTAGTTTGTGTATGTTTATAATATATTATTATTATTTGTGTAGGTTTTTGTATGTATATTATGTATCTAATATTAATAGGTATGTGTAAGTACATTTATTAATTTAAATACGTGTTGAGGTACACCACCGTCCCTGTTTGTAATATTTTTATCATCTCCCTTTGGTTGTCTGGAAGAAATCGCTTTGAGCGATAAGACCCCCCTTTGTGCTCCTAAGTTATATTTAAGATTTCTTTGTAATTGTTATTTTTTGGTGTGCAAATAAAGAATTTATCTATCTATGTCTGCCGCCTACAGCAAGTTACTTGCATTTGTTGCGAGTTAAAATACATCAGAAATGATATAATGAGTAAAGCGCGGAATAAAACATGTATCATTTGCTCAAGATGCTTGGGTCTTTCCATATGGAAAGCGCAAGGTACGTCTCGAGCAACGACTTTTTATCGCTCTTCTGCTCGGCTAAGCAAGATGAGCACCCCACCTTGCAGGGGAACAGGACTCTCGATTTGACTGTATTTATGTAAAATTTTCGTATTTTTCTGTTTGATAAAAATAATCATCCGTACAGCGAGGGAGTGGAACTCATTGCCTGCGTCTTTGTTTCCCGAACAGTACAATCTGGGTGTCTTCAATTCTAGAGTGAATAGGTATCTTCTAGGCAAGCATGTCACATCTTCGGCCGCATCTTCACTTCCCATCAGGTGAGATAGTGGCCAAATGCGTGCCTATCTATCATAAAAAAATATATAGAAAAATATTTTGTTAAATTTTTTGTTTTTTTTTATGCCTCATAGGCATGCATTTGACCACAATGTATATTAGAACTTAAATATGAATGTCACAATTTAACATGAGTAGTTACAAACTACACACATTTGTCTCTTTAAGTGTTAACAGTTTTTTTTCCTGATACTAATATCCGCGGGCCAATTGCCTATATTTCTTAAAACTAAACGAATACTTTATACAGCAAAGGCCGAAGTTACCTACAAGTTGTTGACAGTTGTGTATAATAATTAACAATAACAAAATACCTGATGTAACCAAGATATTCCTCAAAAAGTGTTTAATCTTGAAGCAATACAAAATACAAAATTGTCTAGTGCAACAATTTTGTATTTACACATATACAAAAATGTAATAAGTGTCATTTTAATGCTCCATGTATGAAATTACTCGTCAACAAACATCTAACTTTAAAAGCATATAATTATTTATCTTTATTCTACCATGTGATCTAAATCTTTTGGTAAAAAATAATATTGATTGATTGATATTTAAATGATAACAATGTGACAGAGACTTATCATATTGTTATCATTTAAATATCAATCATTCGTTGTATTTCTCAAGTTGTAAAATCTGTATGATTTATTCTTTAGTCATATTCTAGGACTAGCTTGTATTACTAAAATTGTATTATTAAAAATTATTAAAGTTGTTTTATTAAAATGCCTTCTTAATCTTAAAAATAATTGTATTTCATGCCTATTTTCACTTTAGTCAGGGTAAATTAAATCATATCTCATTATCCTTGAATCAATTGTCATTCCCCTCGAACTCTAAAGTTTTATATATATCGTTATTGTTTTTATAAATTATGTAGATATTTTGGCGTATTTGTGTAACCAACATGTGGGTCCATATTAGACATTGTACCTACCTTTTGGAATGTAAAATCTTGTACTGTATATATTACGCATTCACACTCACAGCTCCACACTAAGTTCGACGACTTGTGTCATGGGTGCCAGAAACATTCACATTACACACAATCACAACCAGAACGAGAAACACAAATTTTCCATGGGGAGAAAGCTTGTGTTCCCGCCGGGAATCGAACCCGATACCCCTGCTTAGAAGGCTAACGCCACCCAACTAAACTAACAGGCAGTATATGGAGGCAATAAACAATCAGAATCAGAACATTCAATATTTTATTTTACCTGCGTAAGTCTCGGTACATTCTGGGATAAAAAACAGCGCATGTGTCAGATACGTCCATACTAAATTTCATCAAAAAATTTCAGCCTTTTGAGCGTGAACAAGTAATAAACATACAAACACACTCACAAACTTTCGCTTTTAAAATATTAGATGTTGTAAGTTGTAGTAACTAAAAAATATCTGATTCATCGCTTTCAATAAAGATTTATAATATCTCCCAGATATAACGTAGATTTTCCCAAAAGTAAACAAGAACGTTATGATAAAGATGTGCAGTAATGTTCAGCGATGGGACCCCAAAAGCCGCCCAGGTGAACATAAATATAGGCTCCCCACAGAACTGCCCAGATAATATACAGCGTGGAACCGTCAACTTTGGCTCCCCTCCAATGTATTATCATCTGACTTGCAGAAGGTTCGTTTTCTAAAATTTTCTGCTGACTGCTATCTACAATGCTTGTTTATTTAAAGAAAACTGCGTTTTAGGAGTATTGTTTGCCCGGTGCTTTGTTTCGACCGATTTGAATAATCGTATTTTTTATTGGTTTATTCGCCGCAATACAGGGGTGGTTTTAAAAAAAATGACTTAAGAAAAACCTAAAGAAACGGACAGTTTTGTGTGGGAACTACCACTTTATATATTTCCTGAAATTAAACTAAAACTATATACAGCAAACACCTATGTTACCTACAAGACATCGAGCTTATAGGTAACTCAAGTGCTCAAGCCCTGTGGGTAGTGTTCCTATCATGCTGGCATTGCCTCTCTGAATTGTAATGCTAATTCGTTGAGCCAAATAAGTGCCAGCGTTTTGATCACGTGTTGCCTCAACCAGGTGCTCAGATTGATTTTTGAAAATAGAATGAGCTCCCGATCTGCATGGGCCTAGCATCTCAACACCAAAGAGCTCAAATATGTAACCACTGCCGAGGTTTCCTTAAATTAATTAAAATGAAAACGAGAATCAGCGTGACTTACGTTTTTGGTGTCTAAATCGACAAATGTTTCAGCTTCATTCGGAAACCTTCTTCAGTATGAGTGCGGATCGCTCGCCGTCGCATCCCACCTCAGGAGGCCGAAATAATTGTAGTCTAGATATTAACAACGTAATCTCAATTCCCGTTTTCATTTTCTGAGTTATAAAATGTTGTATTTGTCCTAGAAATAGCCAGAAGATTAAAATAAAAAAGTAAATATACACTAGTTATTATTCTGCGCCATATAACACTATAAATATGACGCACCCTCGTGTATTTGAAGACACGCAGGGTGCGTCTTTTAGCGATAAACGCCTATTACTTACCTGTACAGTATCGTATGTCACATAAAGCCACGTTTACACGAATTTATTTTTAGCAAAATATACTTAGTTAGATTTGGCGTCACTCCACGTTTCCACTAGAAGAGAACACTAACTTTTTTATTAAAAAAAACAAAAATGAGCAGAAGACACGCTTTTTATATAGCTAGTAAAGTAAAAGTAAAAATTGTTTATTTCATAAATTATTGTACATTTTACAAATTGCGGCCCTAGTTACCAAACTGGGTGTAAGTAACACCCGTATCTTGGTAATTAGTTCCTTCCTAAAGTGAACATTTTATTAAGTACTTCTTATCTAGGTCGTTAAAACATTGAAAAATTAGATTAATTAGATTTTTACATTAAGAAACAAGACAAAATAAAATTTAAATCAAGCGTTATTTTGAAATTATAAGAACATTTTTTTACAGTTTATATAAGTAAAGTAAGTTCCGCAGCTAAATTTTAGGGTAAACTACCTAAGTCTACATAAGTCATGTTTCTAAGATAATTTGTATATATATTTATTCTTACATGTTTATTTTTACATTTATTAAATGTTGAATTCATTGAAATTAATTGATTCATTAAAAATTTTAAATGTCACTGTAATTAACAATATACCATATATATCAGATATATTCAAAACAATTTCATTAATCAATGCATAATGCTGCGAGAAATTAAATGAGTTAAAAGAGTTTAAGAATTTCAGATTTTTATATATTTATTTTTATTTTTTTTGAACATTTTATTTGAACATTTATTTTAATTTAATTTATTTTAATTTGTATATGTCAATTAGAAATTTTCATGTGTGTAAGTGAGTGTGTGTGTGTAATGTGTGTGTGTGTGTGTCTGTGTTAGCTACTAACTAATATCTCATATTTTAGATTACGAGTGAAGTGTTTTGCCGCGCAGGTGTTCGAATTATATATAATTAATTACAGCAGGGGTATCGGGTTCGATTCCCGGCGGGAACACAAGTTTTCTCCCCAAGGAAAATTTGTGTTTCTGGTTCTGGTTGTGATTGTGTGTGTGATGTGAATGATTCCGGCACCCACGACACAAGTCATTGAATGTGGGGCTGTGAGTGTGAAAGCGTTTATGTTTATGTTATATATATATATAAATTCAAAACTGTGGGTGGCACTGACCTGTCATGACCAAGCGTGATTTTAACTATAAGGCGAGCAGATTTGTTCGTCTCGTCTCTTAATATAAAAATATCTACCACGGCTATTAGGGACATAATATACAAAGCAGCCGAGGCGCGCGCCCCGGGCGTTGTGAAGAAAAAAGGGGCTTTGTATATCATGTCAAACACAAACTTTCGGATTTATAATATTAGTAGGAAGGATAGTAGGATTTATTACCCACAAATATGTTGTTTATACATTGCGTTTTTTAGTTTGAATTTATTTACGTGCTAGTTTTTCTATATAATATAACAGTAAATAATGTAGTGTCAGTAACATTTTACTTACACGTATCGCGCCGGTAACAGATCAGTATCGCCTCGCATGCGCACGTTTTACTAGCCAATGCCGAGGCAAGCCGATATGAACGAGCCTTAGTTATTTTTGTTCGACTCGCTACCAAGAACGGGAATCAAAGATGTTAAAAACGTGTAAATTCGAAGATAATATTATATTATTGCATAGATAATACTCTGTAATGTAGGTACATTAACCCTGCTGAAACTCTACCTGCTACGACCGCTACGCGAATTCGTAGCAATCGTAGCCCTTGACGTAGCTGTAAGCTACATAAAGGAAAAAACGATTATGCCAATATTTATCTTTTTTCCTGCACTGAAAATCGAAAAGCCTACCTCTGAGTCACAGATTACCAGATTTGCATGTCACACCGTACATTTTCTAGCACTTTTCCTTTGAAGTAAACTACTCTATGTCTCACCTTTCCGAGTTGAAATGGAATATATTGTGTATCAGCTTTAAGCCTCTGGGGTGACAGGTGTATGCGATAGGTGAAACATCAGTTTGGGTTTTCACGGACTGCTTTACTTTTAGTTGGGATTTTTTCCTAATTTTGGACGTGTCGTAGATTTCGTTGAAACAGATTTTGGTTGACTTGTCTTGTGGGTGCCGGAAACATTCACATCACACACATAATCACACCCAAAACCAGAAACACATAATTCCCTCGGGGAGTAAACTTTTCTTCCAAACAGGAATCGAACTTGATACTCGCTGCTTAAAAGGGGAACGCGAACCTTATTAAGACTGAGGACAATTAGGATTTTTATTTATTTTTCTTACTATTCTGACGCAGCTATTATCATAACAGTCGTGTTGCAGTGCGCGCTGTCATGGACGTTATTATAAATAACATAACATAAACGCTTTGACATTCACAGCCCCACACTACTTTCGATGACTTATGTGCGCTTATCACACACATAATCACATCCAAAACCAGAAACACAAATTTTCCTAATGGCAAACTTGTGTTCCCCGAAGAATTGAACCCAATACTGCTTAAAAGTTGGACGTACGCTCAACTAGGCCATTGGGCAGTTCATAGTTAATAATGTACCATAAATATTTTCTTATCTATCGCTGTTTTATTTATAAATTCTCATAAAATATCGTTTGTGATCCATCTAAACCCATGGTGCCCCGCGGTACTGGATATTGAAGCATTATGTTCCCAATTTACGCCTGTCCTTATCTTTATGTCGGACGGATGTGTTACGGAGTCGACGGTGTGTTTACACCTTTACATTGAGGTGAGATTGGAGTTAGGTCGCAACTTCTCTTTTGTTAGGTCTCGGATGATGAATGTATGGAAGGTTTTATGCCCTTGTATGGAAGGTTCGTAACTTTTTTTATGGTAAGTGATTGTAGATACAAAAGTTATAGTTATAAGTTATAGTCCGTTGCCTTAGTTGAGTGTGCGTCCGTATTCTAAGCATCTATCTGGTTCGATTCCTGGCGGGAACACAAGTCTTGCGACTCCACTATCAAGATTTTTCCTGCACCTTTTCGGATGGCAGAAAATGCTGTTTTAATAACGCTTTCACACTCACAGTCCGTCACTTAATTTGACGACTTGTGCCAGAACCAGAAACAAATTTGTCTTGATATTTTTCACACACAGACAGTATGAAAATATCTTATATCTATCTTTGGGGAGAAAACTTGTGTTGTTTTTTTTTTTTCTTTTTTTTATTTGTGACAGGCTAGTGTTTGACGACTATCTCACCTGATGGTAAGTGACGATGAGATCGAAACTGGTCAACACACTAGACCTGGAATACGCCGGGAATCAAACCCGATACTCCTGCTTAAAAGACGATCGTTCACCCAACTAAGCCAACGGGAAGTGTTAGCATTAATTCCTCCGTGTACAGGTAAATTGTGCTAAATAATAATTAAATATATTACTTTTAGATCTCCACTGCAGTACTATAAGGGACATGATATACAAAGCGCCTAAAGGCGCGCGCCCCGGGCGCTGTGAAGGTAAAATGTATGGCCCGTAAGGGACTTTGATATGCAAAGTGCCCGATGCACGGGGCCGAGTGAAGAGCTAGCGACTCCTCCCCCGCACTGCCGTCAAAAGAAATAATTAAACGTAAGCCAACTAAAATAAACCGACTTTACCACTTTATCTTCGGAACTTTGATCAGATTAGATGTATTAAACACATATTATTGAAGATATTTCAAGAACTTCTGATCAGATATTGATCATATTTAAATGGGACCAATTGGAAATCAACATCTTTTAAACAAAAAATAAAATAAAAATCTTCAAGTTATGAGGCACACATTAAAAAAATCGACTTATACAGTCGACTTGAGTACCTCCTCCTCTTTTTTTGTGAAGTCGGTAGAAAAGACGTAATTTTTTGACAAAATTTAGTTGTATACTTCATCAGAATCAGGAAAAATGGACGCATCTAATTACTATCATTTTTCATTTTAAAACTAGCTTCTCCCCGCAATTTCGTCCGCGTTGTAGGTAAAAACTCCCATTTCATGTGTAAGCCCCGGTACTAAAATATCTGTGTGCCAAATTTCATCCAAATCCGTAAAATGGAGCCTATATTTAAAAGTTAGCAATACATCGGTGAAAACAGCATTTAATTCCTTGCAGTATTTTTTTCTCGATGCGCGTACAAACATCCAGACAGGCAGACAATGCGATAATAATGGAGCCTATATTTTAAATATTGTGGGTATAAATTAGACCTGTTGCAACACATCGGTGAAAACAGCATTCAATTCCATGCAGTAGATTTTGCTCGGTGCGCGTACACACATCCAGACAGACAGACAGTGCGGTAAAATATAGCCTATATTTTTATTAGACCTGTAGCAATATATCGGTAAAAACAGCATTCAATGCCATACAGTAGTTTTTGCGTAATGCATGTACAAACATCCAGACAGACAGACAAGAATTCTAAAAAATATTGTTTTTGCTTCTGTTTCTCTAACAAAAACCCAGCATATTAGTTTTTCTTCAGAATGTCCAATTTACAGACATCAGCCTGTTACAATTTTATTATGAATATAGGTATAGATATTCTAACGCAACCTACTAAATCTTACTTTTAATTTAGACGCATCTGCTACAAATCATAACATATACTAAATAGTAAAGAGATTTCTGATATATAACTCAATTTTGACAAAAATGTCAGTTACGCCTTTTTTTCTTATGACGGCAGTATGTATAGTATATGTATATTATCCTTATGACGCGCTTCTCGGGCGCTTTGTATATCAAGTCCCTTAAACTTGTTATGCCGTCACGTTGCCACGTAACAAATATATCACTATCGATTACCCACACATTTTACTTTCAATATATCAAACATTTTCAGGTATAAATAACGTAGACCAGCAATAATGTAGCCTACGCGTATACGTGACACGCGTACCTACCAAAGCCTGTTCACACGAAGCGATATTTTTACTTAGAAGAGTACTAGTTATTTATTATCGTAACGATACATGGAAAATTTTGTATCATTATTGTTGCTTGATTACCGCTTAAGTCGCCAATCGTCATAATGAAGCTACGGCAACTGCTACAACAAGATGTAACAGTCGTAGCAGTGCGTGGCTACGACTGCTACGTTACAATTCTTCTTACTGCAGTAAGAATTGTGCTTCTTGAATACGCACTAGGACGCATGTATCGTGTACAATACAATGATATATCAATTACTAGCCGTGCCCCGCAGCTTCGCCCGCTATTATCAAGTTACAAAGTAGCCTATGTGTTAATCCTAGGTATAATCTATGTACATTTCAAATTTTATCCAAATCCGGTCAGCCGTTAAAGTGTGAAGAGAGAACCAACATACTTACACACTTACACACACATTTACACAATAATACACAAACTTTCGGATTTATAATATTAGTAGGTTAGTCTCACGTCCAATTAAGGTTATATATATATTAAGGATCATGTAGCACCCAGGCTAGCATTGTTTGTAACTCGTTAAATTTCGCCTATACTGTATAATATTGTGAGCCTCAAATACGTTACGCTAGGTCCACCATCTAACAACAAGACAAACTGTCAAACGTCATCCATATATGGTTGACATACCTCCAGTTCGCTCGAAGCGTTTTGCTTCTACGTTTATCATCCGTACAACGAAGGAGTGGAACTCATTGCCCTCGTCTTTGTTCCCCGAACAGTATAATCTGGGAGTCTTCTACTCAAGAGTGAATAGGTACCTTCTAGGCAAGCATGCTACATCTTCGTCCGCATCATCGCTTTCCATCAGGTGAGATTGTGGTCAAATGCTTGCCTATCGTACATAAAAAAAGGTCATGCAATTAGCACTCCGATTATTTAAGGTTTTTTTTCCAATTTGTTTCGCAATGGTTACAAATATCGTTAAAAAACCTCTTTTTACCAATATTGATTAAGTACCGGTTGTACTCACGTTTTGTTTAATTTAATCGAGAGACTGGGCCGGTGTAAGGGCGATATTGACGCACATCCTTTGGGGTTTGCACGGTAGTGGCAACGAGAGCCTTTTCAGTATCATTGTACTAATGTTCAATAAATGTATTACATGCGCATTTTTTTCATATATTCTTTAGTGTACAATAACAACACAACATTGATCAACATTTTTTACAATAACATTTTCTTTCAGCAAACCCTCTAAGTAGGATATAATTTATAAGAGAGAGAGAGCAGGTTGTTGTGTACATAGAAACATTTTATAAACAAGAGCTGTATTATTATCTTTTTAAAATATTTGTATTGTAGTTAAAACATTTTAGGTGTTTTAAGATTATTTATGAATCATTTTGTGTATATATACAATAATAAATGTACCAAATAGGTGATGAACATTATTGTTGCCCTGCCTTGAAGCTTTAAGATTCAAAATCTGCCGAAATAGTTTAACTTTTTTTTTTTCTTACAATGTTTCATTTGAAATCGATAATCATTTATATTCACCTATCCACCATCTTAACCATGATACACAGCAGAGTTAAGACATGACTTAATCCTGTAGTACAAAAATTTTGATCCAAGTGTACTATTGTGAACAAGCTCGAAACTCTACGGACGATGAAGCAAATTGGTTTCGTTTGCTAAAAAAGTGTCCGATAGTTGTGGGAAATGTGCTACAAGATACTCCTTTATCTATTGGATCCGGTTTGAAATAAAACGGTGTCCTTTGTCCTGGCATGAAATATTTTTATTAATATATTTTATGCCGAGACACTTTGAACTGCCCTTTGGTTTAGTTGGTTGAGCGTTCGCCTTCTAAGCAGGAGTATTGGGTTCGATTCCCCTGCTTAGATTACCCCCAGGCAATGTTTCGAACTTGGCAATGATGGTTGCTGCGCTCTGGTTAAGTCCTGTTTCCTAGGTAGGGAACAGGTCCGGGCTCAAACTTAAGTATCTTTGTTGGTTTCTATTTGAATTAAGCAAAAATTAATATTATTTCTTCGGAGTTTTGTCAATTTAGTATTGAAACCGTTCACAACAGAGATTGGTAATAGGGATACAGGGAGCAAAGCCCCCACCAAAGTCGAGAGTGCTTGAGTGCAGAGAGAGAGAGAGGGAGAGAGATAATTTTAGGCTTAATCTGTATCATATTTGCACTCACAAGATAAAATTATTAGTTTTTTTATTCTTGATAGTCATGCATTTGACCACTATCTCACCTGTTGGAAAGTGACGATGTGGTCGAATATGGAGCATGCTTGCCTAGAAGAAAGTAGTTTAAATACCATTGATTCAGTAGTTGCAAGCCACCTGTTACAACCTATAAGTTACATAAACAATAAATACTTTGTGTTATATTAGTATACAAAAGTATATAGTTAGCGCATAAAAGACTATTTTATCTACAACTCATCAAAATAAACTTGTTTGATTATTTTTAGTACTTTTATTTCACTTATACTTTGTATGTAGTAAAAATTAAGCACACATTCAAGAGAGGAAATCCAGGTATGCGTTGAGCGCATGATGAGTGATGCGCATTATTTAATACAACAGTGGTTTGTGTAATCACACTAACATTATAAAAGCGAACGTTTGAGTCAGTTTGTATGTTTGTTATTTCTTTACACTTAAACGGCTAGACCGATTTTGATAAATTTGGTATGGAGGTAGCTGACACTCTGGATTAACAAATAGGCTCCTTTTAACCCCTGGATTCCTCAATCCCGGTCCGGAACGTATGCGGGTAAAACCGCGGGGCGCAACTAGTATGCTATATCCGTAAGATAATATTCTCCTAGTAAGCTTCAAATATTTTATAAATCACTCTTCTTTAAATTTCTTAAAATTTTACTTTACTTTCTTTTTTATTAACTATACTAGCCGCGCCCACGGCTTTTCCGCTATTATCTTATTTAAAAGTAGATAGCTAAGTACCTACATTCAAAATTTCATCCAAATCCGTTCAGCCGTTAAAGTGTGAAGAGGGAACGAATATACTTACACACTTACACAAAATCTTTCGGATTTAAAATATTAATAGGAAGTAGGATTCTTTAAATATTTGCATTCATTGCAAGTTCTGTATACTCCTTTTTTTTAAAAAAAAAGGGCTGTTAGTTTGTGACAATGAACATGCAGGTTCATTTCGATACGATTTATCTCGGCTTTGATATATGAAACAGTCTCGAAGCAGCACACGTGATAACCAAGTAATAACTAAAGCCAAAGTTCCAGTATATAACTACTAACCGAGTTGACGAGGTGCCACCGGAAAGACACATTTACTCGTGAAGCTTCGTCGTTTCCGGCGAACGTGACGTCACAGTGTGTGCTGAAAATGTGTTTAAATTAAGGACTTAATTTGAGCGCTTTTGTGAGATCAACAAGTGCGTGAAAAATGCGATGAGAAGTTTATATAAAAGCGAGTCAAAAATGTAACATTTGGTGATACAGTTCTGTGTTCCGCTTGCGAAAATGTGAAATTGTTGGCCCTATTCCTGTCCTGACGTTACTGCATTTTTGTCAAAATTTTAGCATATCATCATCATCGGAATCAGGAAAAATACACGCATCTACTAATATCTATTTTTTTGTATTCAAACGCAACCTACATCTGACGCTTCTGCTACAAGTCATAACAAATACTAAATAGTAAAGACATTTCCAATGTATATTAACTCAACTAGCCGTGCCCCGCGGCTTCGCCCGCTATTATCAAGTTAAAAAGTAGCCTATGTGTTAATAGCTATGTACTTTCCAAATTTCATCCAAATCCGTTCAGCCGTTAAAGCGTGAAGAGGGAACAAACATACTTACACACTTACACACAAACTTTGGGATTTATAATATTAGTAGGATTTTGACGAAAACGATTTTTCTTTATTTCGGCAGAACAAAATATACAAAGCGCCCTGTACGCTCGCCTCGGGCGCTTGGATAAGGATCACGCGTTCAAACAATTTTTTTTTTTTACTTTTTTCTGTCGATCATGATCAGCGGATCTCGGGTAATTTGATCTCACTTCGCGGGAATGGGCATCCGTTTTCTCAAATATAGTTGGATAAACAACCGTTGAGAACACGAGTAGCTTGCTTGCACTGGACAGTAGCCGTTTTCTTAATTTTTATCGGTAATCTATCGATATTTTATAATAGTAGCCATGCCCCGCGGCTTATCCCGCGTTTATCAAATTAAAGAGTTTGAGAGGTGTCAAGGGACACCCGGATGGAACGAAGTTCAATTTCCGTCTAGCCCCCTTTCGCACCGCGCGATAAGGAACTTTTGTTCCAAAATTAAAAGAAACATCCAAAAACCAACATCACGCGGTGTTCCCAGGTGGTCACCCATCCAAGTACTGACCGCGCCCGACGTTGTATAACTTCGGTGATCGGACGAGGACGTGGTATGGCTTACAACTACAGCAAAAAGTGTCGTTACAACTTTTGGTCTTAATTTTTTCCGTCTAGCCCCCTTTCGCAACGCGCGATAAGGAACTTTCGTTCCAAAAGTAGCCAGTGTGTTAATCCTAGGTATAAGCTATGTATACTCCAAATTTTATCCAATACGGTTTAGTCGTTACAGCGTGAATAGAAAGCAAACGTACATACACACAAACCTTCGGATTAATAATATTAGTGTGATATAAACATTCATTGCTCTATCTCTAGTCTCTCAAAAACTCTGAAAGGGCTCGACTGTTTTTTATTTGTTTTTTTTATTTCAATACAGTGTGTTGTAAACAGCCGTAAAGACGAAAGAAACAAAATTGGTAATTTTAAAAGGAAATTGCCATTTCGAATTATTTTCAATAGATGGCGTGACATGAAGTTTTTTTTTTAATTTTGGCTTTGCAATCTTGTGTATTTAGCCAGTGTCAAGTTATAATATATTTCAAATGTATTTCATATTAAAAGTCCTAGTTACAAGTCACAGTCAGTGTCAAGTAAAAGAGTCAGGTAGTTACAAGTCACAAAAGTAAAAGGGTCCAGTGATAGTTAAGTCATGCCCTAGTAAAGTAGTAGAAAATTTACTAGAACTTCTACTGAAGTTTTGAAGCGAAGGCTAAAATCACGTTTTTCAATTTTGTAAGATATGCCTACACTTGCACGTTAATAATCCACTAATATTACAAATTCACACTCGAAGAATCTCAGGTTTTGGAAAATTATACAAAATCATCAACGCCATTTTTTTACTTTTGTTGCGAAACTCTCATAAAGTTTTACGTCAGTATAATTGAAACGCAAGCAAAGCTTAAACAACCGACTTCATTGCTTATATTTCGGTTTTGGCATGACCTATTTCGATAAAATGTATATGGGACCACCTCTGAAGTATATTCTACCAAACAAAAAAAACACTAAAATCGATTCATAATTGGCGGAGATATCAACAAAAAAAATATACAGTCGAATTAAGAATCTAATTTTTTGAAACCGGTAGAAAAAAAATACATACAGTCGAATCGAGAACCACCTGTTTTGAAGGTTAACATATATTTAACAGATAGAACAGGAAAGAATAAAAAGAGAGAAAGAGTAATAGCATAGAAAGAGTCGACACGTGACCAAAATGCCGGTTTGTATTTTGCACAGCAATTAAGTCTCGCTGTGCAACGAGGTAACGCAGCCAGCATTTTGGGCACACTGATGACCAATGACTTTTTGTATTAGGTATGTAGTTTAGTTAAATCTGTATTTTGAATAATCATGAATGTACTCATAAATAAATGATAGAACAGTGATATACTTCAAGTTTATACCGCCGCATAAGATCGTTTTTAAACCTGTAGCTCATCTAGGAAGCAATAAAAACCAACGAAGCGGCTCCATTCAATTTTATTTCAAAAGGGACCGCTCTCCGCCTCTTTAGAAAAACCGATGTAGCAAGGGGAAACCCACTTTATGGCGGATCCGCGGACCGCATGGAATAACACTGGTTCTCATTTTAATTGGATCTAAATGTTGTTTTGTATCTTGAATGTGTTCATTTTTTTAGGACTATATTTGAAATGTAAGTTCAGATGGTAAACAAATTTAACTGCCCGTTGACTTAGTTGGGCACGCATGCCTTCTAAGCATCTATCGGGTTCTATTCCCGGCGGGAACACAAATTTTCTCCCTTAAAGTAATTTGAGTTTTTCTGGTTCTGGGTATGATTTTGTGTGTGATGTCAATGTTTCCGGCACCCACGACACTTGTCATCAAAATTAGTGTGGGGCTGTGAGTGAATAAACGAACAAATGATTACATAGATACTTACATACGGTACTAAAATCGTAACCCTCCTTCTTGCTTTGCCGTAGACAGGTAAAAAGGTATCATGATTGCATATTCTTGTATGCCTACTTTTCGCTTGGCGAAAGTGTCGATGCGGGCAGAATGACGATGTTTTGCAACTGATAAAATGACTTTTAATCACTATCATGTCTTTAGTGATACTCGCAATACTAAGACAAACCGATTTATGTAATTATCAAAATCCGTCCATGTATTTGGTCTCTAGAACGCTACAATTAAACATACATTGGCTTATACATTTTTCTCCTCATTTATCAGTATTATATTTTTTATTATTTTATTAAATTGTTTTTGTATTTAGCTTTTTTTGTTATAAATAGTTTTAAATATGTGTATATAATAAGTATTCCTGTATGTATTATAGTTATAGTGTAAGTATATTATATATATGTTGTAGGTATTATTGTTTTTTTTATTTATTTAGATTTACTATTGGATAAATATTTGTAATAAAGTTTACTCGCATTTAAATATCACCCGCGGGTTTGCCTGAAAATCAGCGTCGAGCTTCGTGTTTGGCTTTTGTGCTTTAGCAAACCCATTTCGGCATGCGTTATGATAAGTTACTAAACGGTCATAAGTGTTTCAATATTATTGTTGTACTAAATTTTGCCTGCGGCTTCGCTCGCGTTAAAAGTATTATTTTAAAATTGACCAAGTTTCATACAAACTTTCATCCCCTATTTTTTCCCCTTGGGGGTAGAATTAATCAAAATCCTTTCTTAGCGGATGCCTACGTCATAACATCTACCTGCATGCCAAATTTCAGCCCGATCCGTCCAGTGGTTTGGGCTGTGCGTTGATAGATCACTATGTCAGTCAGTCAGTCACCTTTGAGTTATATACATTTAGATTTACGCTATGTGTCGAAAAAACATATTTTTCTTTCTTTCTTTGCGTCACGCATTCAGGTAAAAAGTCCTTCCTTAAACTAAAAATTACATGGCTAGGTTTTAAAATTAAAATCTGGCCTACAGTGAATCTCCTTATTTCGATTATCAGATCCACCCGATCCAAATTATCGGTAATTAAACGACATTTCCCGCACTTCGAAATCGATTAAACGACCTCATCATTCGATTAAAGTGCTCTCAGATATCTCAATTACTACATTCATTCGACAAATCGATTTGTATTCGAGTTAAGCGAGTGTTTATTCCGGATAATTCCGGATAATGCAGATTTCCGATAGTGTGGGGATTGTGTTTATGCAAATTATGTGTAGTATAAAGTTATGTGTTACATCAATGAATTTCATTTCAAAATGAAAGTATTTTATGTGTAAAATATATACGTAGAAGCATATGAATTATATGTATAAATGCAACAAGTGTAGTTTTTTTATGTTCGATAATCGATAATCAACCATATGATATTATAAAATCTCACAGTTTATTTGAAGATATGGGTCTGCGCGAATCTCTTAGGGACTTCTTTAATAAAATAGGAATACTTACCATGCCTTCGCTTTACATCTTTGAAAATATAATGCATGTTCTCAAGAATATCGATAAGTATATATAAAGAAGCGATGCACACAATCTTAATTCTAGATGATTATAAGCTTAAAATAGCGGTGCGCGCAATTTGATTTACCAAAATAAAAATTTATTATGCCTCATTTGCCATCAATGATTTATATACTACTAGCCGTGCCCCGCGGCTTCGCCCGCTATTATCAAGTTAAAAAGTAGCCTATGTGTTAATCCTAGGTATAAGCTATGTACATTCCAAATTTCATCCAAATCCGGTCAGCCCTTAAATTGTGAAGAGGGAACAAACACACAAACTTTCGGATTTATAATATTAATTAGGATTTGGGTTAAATTTAACAATAAAATTCCTAAAACTGTAATTTAATTACCACTGGGAAAGTTTGAATCAGTAACAAAAGTTCATTAATTAAGAAAGCATATTATAAAACGAATGACTACTTTATTGAAAAGGATGCATGGAAGCACACTGTTCAAGCGCTTTCTGGCGACTACATAATATTGGTTATGATAATTCTTGTATATAAAAAAATGTGCTGACAAGGCAGGTTTTTATCGAGGTGGCAGTTATTTTGCGAATTTGGCAGTAAAGTCGTTAACTTTCATAGTGACTCTTTAGGGCCCATGTGAATAAACGATTTTGAATTTACTTACGACCTGTCCCGTGATTTTGCCTGGGTAAGTCTCATTTGATGTAGTGTTCCCATCATGCTGGCGTCATTGCCTCTCCGAATTGCTATGCTTCTTCTTCGTCGTGTCGATGGTCCAAAGTATTTTATAGTTTTTTTTTTTTTTCATTTTTTTTTCGTATTGCTATGCTTATACGAACACATAATAGATAAATGTATTATATAGATAGCGGTAATTATCAATATCATTCCTATTCATCGGTTACAACACAACGAAGCAATTTGCATGAACATAGTATCTTAATGAAAATCGACATTATCCGGAATCGACACCTCTAACTCGAATACAAATCGATACATCGAATCGATATAGTCATTAAAATTATGTGAAGCACTCTACACGCTATGACGGCTGAACGGATTTGCATGAAATTTGGAATGTACAAAGCTTATACCTAAAATTAACACATAGGCTACTTTTTAACTTTATCAACGCGAGCGAAGCCGCGAGGCACGGTTAGTATTATAAAAGCGAAAATTTGTGAGAGTGTTTGTATGTTTGTTACTTCTTAACGCTCAAACGGCTGGACCAAATTTGATAAAATTTTGTTTGGAGGTAGCTGACATCCAGAATTAATACATAGGCTACTTTTCATCCCGGAATTCCCGTGGGTCGAGATTTACGCGGGTAAAACCGCAGGGCGCAGCTAGTATAATACGAGTATAAACACATATCATATAAACTCTAGATGCAATGTATGAGATCTGGCGGGACGTGATAAGCCTGTCAAGGAAATACATCGACCCACTTTCTGGAATGTTCCGAGAATATCGGTCCAATCATGGGCCAATTGCTTAATAAACATTTGGTTTGATTTTATTGCCTCTTTCAGGCTCCATCTTGATTGTGATGGCCTTAGAATGTGCGTATTTAAATATCAACTAATAATATCAAAATGCTGAGCCATTTGGTGTTGAGAAACTTGGCCCTTGGGGACCGGGAGCAAATTCTATTTTCGAAAATCTATCAGAGCGCCTGGTTGAGGCGACGCGTGATCAAAATGCTTATACTTATGCTGGTACTTATTTGGCTCAACTTATTAACATTGCGATTCAGAGAGACAATGTCGCCAGCATGATGGGAACTTTATAGAATACTAGCTGCGCCCCGCGGTTTCACCCGCGTTGATAATGATGAAAAGTGATGATGATGATGATGATGAAAAATAGATGTTGGCCGATTCTCATAGATACCGGATAAGCACAAAAAATTTCATCAAAATCGGTCAAGCCGTTTCGGAGGAGTATGGCAACGAAAACTGTGACACGAGAATTTTATATATTAGATTGTTTTAATTATTAGGTAGGCTATATAAACATTAATTATCTATAGCAATATTCTAGTTTTTAAAGACGTCACTAAAGCTTGTCGAAGGGCTATTTTTGGATGCATATAGAAGCAAATTTTGTCGATAATAATTGTTACAGCACCCTCAACAATTCCTTAACAAAATGTGACCCCATGTCCATATTGTATGCTACAGTACACAATATTGTCTGCAATATAGCCATCACACGATGTCGCACTCGATCGAATGCAATCACAGATGCGGTCGGTTCAATCGGAGCGTCCGATCCGTGATCAAAATTCGAGCCAAAATGTGAATGGCTGGTGTAAAATCATATATTGCGTGTTGCGTTAAATAAACTTAATATTTTTTATACCACGAACAAGCTTAGTATATTGCAAATCAATAATAAAAAAAAAACTACTTTTATTTTTATATTATGCATATTATTATTCCCTATTGTGTAACAAGACCGTCCTCCATGCCTTAGTTAGTTAAATAATTAAACGCAAGCAAAGCTAAAAAAACCGACTTCACCGCTTTATCATCGGAACCTTGATCCACCAGCTATCAAATAAAAAAATAATCATCAAAATCGGCTCGCAACGAAAGAAGTTGTGAGGTAACTTATGAAGTCGGATAAACCAGAACATCGTCAATTCGTCACGAAATAGACATTATTGACGATATTTCAAGAACTACTGATCAGATCTTGATCAAATTTAAATGGGACCAATTAGAAAGCAACATCTTTCAAACTAAAAAAAAAATTTCGAAATCGGATCACGTGGAGAGAAGTTATGAGGTAACACACACATAAAAAAAAAACAGTCGACTTGAGTACCTCCTCCCTTTTTGGGAAGTCGGTAAAAATTACAGATCACCGGAAACTGTCCTATAGATACATTGTGCTAATGTCTACCTTTTTTTGTTTCAGGTACAGTTTCACCAGCTCTCAGTACGAGTGCTGTATGTAATACACATTTAACCATATTGGAAATGGCTCGGTAAATTTCAACAGTTGTTATCTTTTTGTATGAAATCCAGCGAAACGCAGCGCCTGTAACGCGTCATGTAATTCGTCATTTAGGAAAACTTAAATTGGTTGATATGCATATATTTATTTGTTTTAAAAATAAGTGCTGGATATTTTCATGGAGACTGAATACTGAATAACCTTGATAGCAGGACAGCTCATTAGTTCCTTATACCAAGGAAGCAACTTACTTTTACAAAAATGTAGAGAAAAATCAAAGTTTTCGTAAACGATTTAAACCCCTACTAGGGCTACAAACGTTCACAGTCTAGGGAGTAAGAATGGGCTAAAATCATGAATAATGACCGTAATATGTATAATGTCTCAGTAAAATTACGCCCATAAAATAAAACTAAAAGTAAAATGATTCTGCGCCTTTTGTTATTTCTTTCAAATTTCCAAAAGCATGAATAGGAGGACCTTCGACAAAGGGCTTCTTGATAAAGATTTTCATGCAACTGCGGTAAAAGAAAAATATGCTGTATTCCGTCAGCTTAAGATTTAAGCTGGTTTGATTCCGTGGAGTTAAATTTCCATTTGAACGGAGGTACCAAGCACCTCCGTTCCTCTAAGACGGAGATATATAGCTTTGTGAAGCGTGAATTGACACAATATTGTCCTTAGAGAATTGAACGTATTATTGCATTGTAAAGACAGACAATTTTTTTTTTTTTTAATTGAGTATAAGCAAACTGTATTATGAACTTTTATACAAATAATGTTCCCAACCCATCGAACATATTTGATGAGCGAACCGAAATCTCTAAGTGGACTTGAGAGGATCAGCACTTTGTTCGTCTGTCAAAAGCATTTAGCGTCTAAACCATACAATAATTTCAAATTCGCAAAGAATAAATACAGCTGGGGCCCAAGGCCAAAAATAGTGATAAAAATCGTATAAATGAAAATATTAAGGGTCCCATACACGTAAGTGATTAGTAAAATATTACTTCTTTAATTTTTTGTTGCCGTTGTGGGTTATTGTTGAATAGAACTTTGCTAGTAGAGTACGAAACCGTCTTAAAAAATCCCTGTTGAAAAAAACTAATTTTGTACTCAAAAATATTTCTTTTCAAATATGAGAACTTAAAAGTAAAATAAACCCTCATTTTTTCCTTTTTTAACCGACTTCAAAAAAGGAGGAGGTTCTTAATTCGACTGCATTTTTTTAGGTGTTTTTTGTCTTCATAATTTTTTTTCTAGGTGAACCGATTTGAATGTTTTCTTTATTTGAATGCTGGCGCTTCCTGTGTAGTCTCATTCAAATGTGATCTAGAACTGACCAGTAGGTACTTTTCGAATAGAGTTATCCTCTATAATGCGTATTCAATTAATTTTATCTGGCCAAGAGTTCTGAAGAAAAAGCGGTGAAGTTGGGTTATCTAAGCTTTGCTTGCGTTTAAATTGTTCTACTCCATTTACTTCCATATTAGAGAACCCAACGTCCTGGATATCATGAAGCCACAAGTGCTCTAAAAGTCGTTAAAACGAGTATTGGCAACGTTATAGGTTGACCTGTATATGACTAGTTTCATGAAAGCTCAATGAAAGGTTGAATTTCCTCCTCCTTTAGGCGTGCGCTCAATGCTGAGCATCATGATGGTCTCGATCCGTTTTTTCGTGGATAAGCTGCCGCTATTTTCCGCGGTCACATTATATTTCCTCGCTCAGCCTGACGTTAAGTTGCTCGGATACTTGGTCCGTCCATCTCTTTGGGCTGCGAACCCTGGTCCTCTTGCAGTCTGCCTTTCCCCATGAGTTTCTCCAGATTTTTACCCGGTTTTCTGGCAATATGACCGAGGTACTGTAGTATCATGTGCAGATAAGGTTGAATTTAATGGAGTTAAAATTGTCATAGGTACGTGACAGTTTTCACATTACAATTATCATTATCACATTTAGAAATCGATTTAAGTGTAGCTTTCCTATTAATAGAAAAACTAGTACTAATCAAGTTCAGACATGTACCATTTGTACCATATTGATGGCACAAATGGTCATACATGTACCATTTACACAAATGGTACACGTCTGTATTCGGACTAGTCTCACAGCAAATCAATAAAAAACAAATGAAAATCTGAAAAGCAAATTGATATCGTGAAAATCAAAATTTTATCGGTCGTAATAATTTGTAAGAAAATTGAAACGTAAGCAAAGCTTAAAAAATCTAACTTCACCGCTTATATTTTGGTTTTGGCTTGATCGATTTCTATAAAATGTATATGGGACCACCTCTGGAGTATAAATTTTTGAAACAAAAAAAAACATCAAAATCTATTCATAATTGGCGGAGTTATCGCGTAACAAACATACAAAAAAAAATACAGTCGAATTGAGAGTTGATTGAAGTCGGGTGAAAACTCTTGAAAACAGGATAGGCACATTATAAACAGATGATTTCCATCTATTTTTTTTAATGTCATTGAGAGAAGAGACGAGCTTGTCAATCGACTGATTCTATTTATGACCAACAGGCGAGAACGCGGTCAAACTGTATCTAATCAGAAATAATAAAAAATTACAATCTTACTTATATTATAAATCCGAAAGTTTGTGTGTAGGTGTGCAAGTATGTTTGTTCCCTCTTCACGTTTTAATGGCTGAACGGATTGGAATGAAATATGGAATGTACATAGCTTATACCTAGGATTAACACATAGGCTATTTTTTAATTTGATAATAGCGGGCGAATCCGCGTGGCACGGCTAGTAAGCCTAGCTTTCTCCTTTAATGTAATAACGTATCTCTTATATTAGAACATGTATACGTATATAAAAGTTCCATATTTTTACCTACATAGATATGTACATAGCAGATCTGTGAAAGCCTTTGGTGAATGTTAATCCAACCCTTCAATACCGGCCCTCGGCGAACCATTTTTCACAATCGTGAATATAACGGATGGTCTACAATCCGCTCCAAGGTCACCTCTATCGATCATTTATTCGCACTGACAGAGATCCGTTTAACTGGAGAACCGAGGCCGTCCAGAGCCGTCCGGTGATTTATCCCTATGTCCGGCTTTGATACCGGATGTCACTTGATACATCTCTGCGATTCAACGGGTTAACTGTCATTAGCTAACGCTTTGAAATCTGAAAGCTTTGGTTTGGAGCCATCGGCCTTAATGACGCTTTATTTGTTATCGTGGTAAAAAAGGTTGAAGTGACGGATGAGTGCTGAACGCTGCTGATAAATAATTAAACGCAAGCAAAGCTTAAAAAATCCGACTTCACCGCTTTATCTTCGGAACCTTGATCAGATTTAATGTATTAAACACGCATTATTGACTATAACTCAAGAACTAGAAATCAGATCTTGATCAAATTTCAATGAGACCACATCAAAAGCACCAGATTTAAAAAAAAAACATCAAAATCGGCTCACAACGTTATGAGGTAACTTTTGAAGTCAGGTAAACGAGAAGATCGTCAAAGTACGCATTATTCGTCATGAAATAGACATTATTGATGATATTTCAAGAACTACTGATCAGATCTTGATCAAATTTAAATGGGATCAATTAGAAAGCAACATCATTCAAACTAAAAAAAAACAATCGAAATCGGCTCACGTGGAGAGAATTTATGAGGTAACACACATAAAAAAAAATACAGTCGACTTGAGTATACCTCCTCCTTTTTTGGGAAGTCGGTAAAATATATACTTATAGAGAACTAGCTGCGCCCCGCGGTTTCACCCGCGTTGATAATGATGAAAAGTGATGATGATGATGATGAAAAATAGATGTTGGCCGATTCTCATAGATACCGGATAAGCACAAAAAATTTCATCAAAATCGGTCAAGCCGTTTCAGAGGAGTATGGCAACGAAAACTGTGACACGAGAATTTTATATATTAGATAGAAAAATATACTTATAGAGATATAAAACTTCGTCGAATAAAACTTCGTCGATCTAAAATAGTATATTTTGGATAAAAATATAACACCAAAAACTATCGCGAGAGTTATTAATTTTTTATTTCTAAATCGGCACATTCACTTTTACTGAAAATGCTCCGACCAGGTTTCGGCCATATCCGATGTATTTCTTCTGGGATCTACGTTCACAAGGCGCGGTTCGCACGTCTAGATTCAAAACGCAACTGACAATAATACGTGAGTTAGTGCCGGCTTAGAAATTATTAATAAAAATAAAAGGTTTTTTTTATTATTGATAGGGAAGCATTTGACCACTATCACACCTAATGCGAAGCGATGACCACGTAACAACAAGACAAACTGTCAAACGTCATCCATTCATAGTTGACATACCTACAATTCTGCTCGAAGCTTCTACGTTTATCATCCGTACAGCGAAGGAGTGGAACTCGTTACTTGCGTCTTTGGTCCCAAAGGAGAACAAAGACGCAGGTATTTTCCCCAAGCATTCCGCGAGCATTTCGCCCAAACAAAAAAAATATAAACAAAGGTAAACAAGCTCAAATATTTGCCGCAACACAATTTAGAGCTTATTGACAGATCCACTTAAATAGGTAAACTGCGACTGTATTTTGGTACAAGGTACTAGTCTCTCTGAATTGCAATGCTAATACGTTGAGCCAAATAAGTGCCAGCATTTTGATCACGCGTCGCTTCAACCAGGCGCTCTGATAGAATTTTGAAAATAGAATGAGCTCCCGGTCCCCACGGACCCAGTGTCTCAACACCAAACGGCTCAAATATGTAACCACTGCCAAGGTTTCCATATTTGCGCCGTTTACGCTGCTCTGCCGAAGTTGCCGCGACGCCAACCCCATTCTGTGTTTCAGGAAGATGTGACGGAGCTAAAGTATCGACACAAGTTGCATCCCATACTAAAGGCCGTCCCATCTTCCATGGAATTAAAGTCATGCCGTCGGGTCTTTTACCATCGTCACGCATCAGACCATTCGGTTCGAGAATGGCTGGAACGTTGGCACTGGTAAAAGCCCGGCGAATGATATCGTTGAGGCTGGCGTGGCGGGAAATTCGGCCAGCACTTTTCTGGCACGAGAGGCCGTGGTGACCGAGCTGGTCAACAGCAGTACCACACTGAGGCAATGCCGCCAGCATGATGGGAACGCTACCCACTGGTAGTGGGCTTGAGCACTTGAGTTACCTATAAGCTCGATGTCTTGTAGGTAACTTTAGTTCTTTGCTGTACATAGTTTTAGTTTAGTTTTAGGAAATATAGGCAATTGGCCCGTAGTTAGTACAGATAAGAAGAAAAAAAAAGGTACTAGTACTTGCCTACTTTATATTTCATAGCAACCTTCATTACAAATAATGTCGTAGCTATCAAAACTACGATCTATCGTTAGTGAGGCGCGTTCACTACGATAGAGCTATCGCCGCTGGAAAGAGTTTTGCTGCCGCAGTTCTGCTAATAACAGTCCATTATCGCACCATTAGCTGGCTATTGTTATCGTCACCGCCAATTAACCTTTTGGAGAGACCATTACTCAACTAAACTACTTTCATATTGTGAGTATCATACTCAAAAATAAAAGATTTTATGCATTTTAGAGAATAATTCGTGATTTATCAATCAATTTAAATTGCCAGAATTGTCTTCACAAAAAAAAATTATGTTTTTTATCACCGTTTCCCTTGGTTTCGAATTTTAAACAACCATAAATAACAAGCTAATGTACTAAACATAAAAATCCCGACTGCGAAAAATGTGAACCTACTTTTTATGTAATTTTATGAAATCCCCTTTTAATTTCCAACATTTTGATACCCTACTCGATAGGTTGGGTTAAATTTTTTTACCAACGTATTAATGAAAATATGCGCCGCCGAGTTTCTTGCCAGGTTCTTTTCGAGATGGCTGTAATTTTGCGAATCTGGCGGTAGAGTCATTAACTCTTTGAAGCCTATGCGAATAAACGATTTTGATTTTTGATTTTATGTTTATATGAGATATGCGAGAAAAACATAAACCTTCCATGGCGGTCGGGTAAAAGTCTGGTTAAACGCTAAAATAAAACACTAACATCACATACTCGCTTAAAATAAAGTTCCACACTAGCACTGATCTTATTACCGGAGTAAAACCCAGCAGCCACTTTCGTTGCTACGTCAATTTAACAGTTGTTTATTTCTTAGGGGCAATTAAACTCCAATAAAGTTAGAGGTTGAATGCACGCGCTAATTCCACCAGTCACAAGTGGTTCGTTTGGGTGCTTTGGGGCAAACGTCGAGAGCTTTGTTGTAGAGACGTAACTGAACCCGGAAGTTAGAAATATGATTGAAATTTCACTGATAAGACAACAATTGGTAGAATTACTAGTCGTTCGTGCCGAACTGAGATCTCGCGCATTCATTTTGCAAAATAGAGAAAAAAAATTAGGTTAATTGCTTATAATTTTTTTCTGCTCTATTCTATTCTAAAAGCAGTTTCTTTGGTGGTCTACCATATTGTTATTTTCTAAAATCGTTTTTTTTTAACAGTTTCGTACTCTACTTGCAATACTCTTTTCAACGATACCAAACACAGACCGAAAAAAATTAGATCCTACTAATGGTTGTGAGTGCCTACATATTTTTTCATTTATATCATTTTAATTGTCATTTCTGGCTTTTGATCCGCTTTGGTTCTCTCGATCAATTATTTTTAAATACCTTCCATGATTTATTATGAAGATAATTGAAACGCAAGCAAAGCTCTTTTCAAATTTATATGGGACCACCTTTGAAGTATACTCTACCAAACAAAAAAAAACATCAAAATCGATTCATAATTGGCGGAGATATCGCGTAACATACATACAAAAAAACCAGACGAATTGAGAACCTCCTTTTTTGAAATCGGTTGAAAACAGCTGCGTAGATTGTCATCAAACATAAATATGAATCATTTCGTAAATCATTAAATCGATTCAACGATTCGGAAGCTTATTGATTAGAGAATGCAATAAAGATTTGAATTTGAATTTGAATTTGATAAAATTGACACCAACTTTTTGTAACATTTTATTTACACTTATTTGGTCGGAGTCGGGTTAAAAAGCTGTCACGCCTGGTACTTAATGTGTAGTTATCACTTTTTACTACAAATTTACTTTCTGTCTTAATTAACGCAGATGAATCCGTGCAGCATTTATTTATAATATTTTTTACTAAAATTGGTGACGGTTTGTTAGTACAAGTTGTAACTTTTATATTTTCGCGATTCGAACACATATGTAGTTTAGGTGATATCTCGGGACTTAATCACGCTAAAAAACTATGCCATGGTCTCGAGAAGACTCCAAGTCGTCTTCTCGAGACAATGGCCAATGCAACTTGGCCGAAACGTCGAGGTAAATAAAAATATTTTTTTAGCGCGATTAAGTCCCGAGATATTACCTAAAATATGTTAGTACAGCTGTTTTATACCAGGCACATCTGCTCTAGAAATGAAAATGAATTCAGATGGTCTGAATAGTAAAATATTACGTTAATGCGGGAAAAGCCGGGGAGTACAACTAATAACAATATAATAATTAATACAATTAAATATCATGTGTTGAGCTAGTTCCTGTAATATGACAAAGGCTTTTCACTCTGGGAAACGCGTATGACGCTCAAGTAAATTGCCAATATTTCTTTTCTACAGACCTTAATATCATCGGCTCGCCTGGAGCACAAAACTTAAACTGGGACCGGGAATCTGGGTCGAGCTATCGGGTCATGACCGTGCGACGTAAACATCCGCTGATTTGTTAACTTTTTCTTACTTGTTTTTCCATTTTGAGAAGAAAGTTTAAAGGTATTTATTGTTTACGAGATTTGAAACACTTAGTAAGATTTTAAATACTTTGTATAGAAAAGGTTTGAGAATTTTTGAAAAATAAAAAACAATGTTCCTAAAATAGTAATTAATAACAATAATTGTGTTATTGTAGTTGTATTTTATTTTATATTTCATGAAAAATTAAAAGCTAGGTACATTAATACTATAAATATACTTATATTAAACCAAAGGCCAATTAATTGTTCATCTCTACCACACATCGCTTTCTGTTGAAACCATCAAAAACAGCTTCAAAAGTAATTATAGCTAATGGTCTGGAACGACAATATTAAATTACATATGTCTATACGAAAAAAAAAACTTTGACCGAAGAAATGCATAAAAGCTTACATTTTATTCATTTTGTTATTCTACATAAAGCTGATCTGATATAAAGGTGCTAAATATGATTATTTATAAAGCTCTGACTAGAAAATATATTGGCCTCGATTCTGATGTCACACACTAAATTAAATTTAAACTATTCCTGTCTTTTACAAAATAGCAACACAAGACAGAGATAGCATACATTTTAGTGCTGTCAAGTTAAATTCAAATTCAAATGTTTATTGCAATCTCTAATAGTCAGCACATGGTTTTAAAAGTTTACAGTTCATTAGAGACCCTGTCGGGCACAACAATATTAGAGCAGAGGAGGACGTCTTATTATTTAGTGTTTGTCTTGTTAGTTAGAACTTAGATGTCTATGCAAGCTTAGTCGAGTATGTAATTAGTGTTGACTAAAGACACGCGCCTTTCTGCTTCTGCTGTTCATATTTTAATTGATAAACTAGCTTGACAGCACTTAAATTCATGCTATCTCTGTCTTGTGTTTCTATTTTGTAAGAGACAGGGATAGTTTAAATTTATTTTGTGAGTGTACATCAGAATCGCTAAACAAAAGAGCAGTAGCGAATTAGCGAAATAATTCTAATTTTCAGAGTAGCTGCAGTTATCATCTCAACCCTTCCACATTACAGCCTTGTTTACTTCCCTTTATTGTTAATGTTTTTCTTCCCACCAGGCGTTTACGACCATTCTTTACTCCGGGAAGTGGGTGTTATGACCCTGCGTCACAGATGTGCCGAGAGATTTCATAAAGTTCCCTGATATATTGCTTTCTTAGCTGGCTAGTGATAAAGGCAATAAGGGAAAGAGTGTTTATACTCATATATTTTAATACTAGTAGAAACCCGCGGCTTAATAGCGGCTAGGTATAATTATACACGGTGCAATTGAAGTCAGTATTTTTCCGAAAAGTATGTACTCAGATCATGCTTTAGAATGGATCTATGGCACTAAACATTATTAGTACATAAACAATAAATATATTGGATTCATGAGTCTTGATCTTTTCACGCGGAACCACAATTATTTTCTAAAATAAAAGTAGACTTCGACTCCGTATATACATCAGTTATCTTACAAGTGGAACTCCTATTCAAATCAGTCCAGCCTTTTCGGAGATTAGCCTGAACAAACAGACAGACGGACAAACATTTTATAAGTATCAAATATACTTTCATATTCTACTTGTAAAAAACTGTTTCTTTGACATATTTCGACCCTCGGTTAGACGCTAGTCTATTAGAGATTAAAAAAGATAGTCCACAAGTATTCGTTATTTTACAATGTTTCAGTTCCTCACAAACCTATTTAACAATTTGAAAATCTATCTACTTAAACTAAAACTAAACTTAGCATTAGCAGATTCACTGTGAAAACATTAACTAAAACTAAATTTTGACCAGAGCTAGTGACAGGGCTGACAACTCCCAAAACACCGTCGTCTATATTATCTTCATTTTCTTCTTGATTTGAATCAGTTGTGTTTTCGTATTGCCTAAAATTAAAGTTACAAATTAGCAACAGAAACTATTGTAGAGTCCGTCTGGGGCAGTACCTCATATGATTGTCAGATATTCATACAAACAAACGGAAAATAGAAACAATGTATAAAGTTTGTTTAAAAATAGGCGTCCTTATCACTGAAAGCGAACTCTTCCCCTCACTTTCTGATTGGAGAGGAATAACGCAATGTAGTTAGACGTTCATAAGCAAATATTGTTTATTTTCAAGATAATGAGCTTTTACCCGTTCTTCAAATATGATCAATAGTAGTTTCTTTCATATACATAGATTTATTTGCAAACAAGGTAGAGTAGAACCACTCTAAATGTGCACGCCGCTCCATAAAAAAATCATACATTTGACACCTGATCGTTTGACACATTCGGTAGAGGGGCGTTCACATTTAAAATGGTTGCACTCTTCTAGAACTTACTCATTCAACCCGGAGTCTCGTCTTAAGGTTTCTATAATATAATCAGTGACCAGCTCTTTCGCATCCCGAGCAGCTATGAAATCTTCATGTGCGAAGGTATCCCTTGCTACTTTCCGTGTAACAGTATTTGGCATATCATTAGCCATGTCTAGAACATCTCTTTCATCGAGAAGTATATCGCTAACTGTGTAGTGCATAGTGACATTGACAGTGATGACACTCAAGTCGTAGGCTGGTGGGTTTGTAGTTCCATACATTTCCAAGTTTTGACTGGTGCTGAATGACCATCGTCTGAAGCATCTGTCGCGTACGTTTTGGCCGTAGTGTGCTACTTGTTTGAGTGCTGCACCTCCAAATAGGTCGGACTCTAATGGACTAATTTCAGGGTCCTCTTCGTTTCTCTGAAACAAAAAAGTTTATTTATTAGCAATATTTCAGGTAGCTCTAGCAGCAATGAAATAAATATGTATATACCGAATTTGGCATAAATTGTGAGCCTCTAGCAGATTTTATTATGTGGGCTGAAACGACGTACGGAACGAATGCGGACGAAAATTTTGCTTCCACATTAATTATGCGAACCGCAAAGGCATTAAACTCCTTACCTGAGTCTGTTACCGCATCGCGTCGCTTACCATCAGGTGAGATAGTAGGCAAACGTATGCCTATATAAAAAAAAAACAAAAGTGCGGTCCGAACGAATCATAAATCCTCTTCTATTCTCATTCATTTGTTTTTTAACAAGTGTCCTTTTAATAAATAATTTTAATTACAAACAAAAATTACTCTTCACAAAGAACATATGACTGTGGGTATACATCACAGAAAAAGATAAACAAATAAACAAACAAAAAAACGCATTCACACTCAGAGCCCCACACTACGTTCAAATACTTGTATCGTGGGTGCCGGAAAAATTCACATCGCACACACATTACACCCAGAACCAGAAGCACAAATATCCCTTGGGAAGGAATTTGTGCTCCTGCCGGGAATCGAACCCAGGACCCACGGCGCAGAGGGCGGACACCTGTCCACTGCGCCAACTGGGTCGTCGATAATGTTTAATTTATCTCTTCTTTGTATACGTCATTAAACAAATGCACCATGGACATTGGCTGTTGGTATTGTACTTTAATTCGCGATGTATGATACCACAATATTAAAATTAAAAACAAAGATACGAATCTGTATCAAGAAAGATATGAATATTGATTTACGACATCAGAGATAAAGCGAACTGTTTCAGGGTATGTGAGCAATAAATAGGTACAATAAGTACCTAATCCCTATATTGTTATGACTATTGGCAATGTTTGTCGTAAGATTATATCTTTAGCAATTGTGTATTATTTTTGATGCAGATAAGGTTCGAGAAGGTTAAGTTTTATTATTTCGGGCATTTGGACTTTTAACATGGTTTTTCTAATTTTCGTTAAAATAAATACGTTTAAAGAACTGGTTTAAACATTAACTTGACTGAACAGAATTAACGTAAGTTTACATATCATTATTATATCTGTTCTATCCATTCTATTAATCAAGGATATTCTAAAAATATAGATATAGAGATCACAGTCAGCGATAAGACCGCCAATTGTGTACTTTAAATTAAGTTTTTTTTTTAAACAATTTATGTAAGGTGTGTCAATAAAGCGTTATCTATCTCTAGCTTATATTGTATCATTGTTGATTTTACCCGGTTTAAAATATTATAAAGGCGAAAGTTTGTGAGTTTGTTTGTATGTTTATTACTTCTTCACGCTCAAACGGCTGAAGAAATTCTGATGAAATTTGGTATGGAGGTAGTTGACACACAGGCGTTAGTTAATTAATTTATAAAAACACAATTTGTAAAGACTAAACGTCAGTGATATAATTAAAGTCGTGCAAGAAAAGATGGAGAGCTGATCTTAAACAAATGGTAACAAGCAATTACATAGATGATGACAGTTTAACTCACCAGCAATTGCTTAAGTCCGATCTGCTCACACATATAAGAGGTTTTAGGATCTCCTGTACATTGACTGATTCTTTGGTCTATTGACTCTCTTTGGCCGATACTCGGTTGAGCTATTTCAACAAAGCCAACTCGGAGTGCCGTATTCTGAATAAGAAGAATAAAAGAAGTCATAAGAAAATTGTATGTTAGACGAGTTTTTACAAAGAATTATTCCTATTTTTTTTACAGAATTAAGTATAAATCGGTAATAAAAAGGGAATTTACTAAGCAAACTTATTTCAAAACTATGACAAGGATGCATGGAGGCAAACTGCACAAGCGTTTTCTGGCGACCACATAATTGACAATATAGATTTAAGATTGTTTGAAACAAAAAAAGAAAGGAAAAAATGCGCCGCAGATTCTTGCCAAGCTCTTTTCGGGATGGCTGTAATTTTCGAACCTAGCAGTATAGTCCTACACCTTCATGAGTGCCTCTTTAGGGCCCATGTGATTTTGACTAATAATAATGGAAAAAATGCGCCGCCGAGTTTCTTGCCAAGTTCTTCTCGGGATGGCCATAATTTTCGAATCTAGCAGTAGAGTCATTAGCTTTGATGAGTGCCTCTTTGGGGCCCATGTGATTTTGACTAATAAGAATGGAAAAAATGCGCCGCCGAGTTTCTTGCCAAGTTCTTCTCGGGATGGCCGTAATTTTCAAATCTAGCAGTAGAGTCATTAACTTTGATGAGTGCCTCTTTGGGGCCCATGTGATTTGATTGATAAGCAGGATAAAGAAGGAAGATATAGAATAAAATTTGAACCTTATTTATGAGTGCATTAGCGATCATTCGGTATTTTGATGCTATACAAATACGCACTTACATAAATAATATCTGTCATTCTTGCTAGTTCCCTTAGCTCCATATTTGGAAAGTAATTCATATACCCCACGCCTGCCAGCAGATGAGCTGATGCTATCTTCTCATTGTACTCTGGATTCATGGAGTTCAACACCAAGAACACGGTCCCTCCTTGCGAATGGCCTATATAATGGAGTTTGTCCTGTCCTGTTTTTTTTAAAACGTAGTCTATCATAGCAGGGAGGTCATAGAGAGCGATATCCTCCCAAGTGAAATCGAAGAATTCAAACTTTTCTATTGGATGGTCAGGGTCCAGGGTAACGTGGAACCTGGAGTTTTGGTTGCCTCGAGCATTGCCCATCCAGATGTCGAAACCAGCATCGGCTAGGTTGTACGCTGAAATGATTAGAAACGAAATGTTGACTCTCATAATGATAGTGAAGATTCGTAATAATGTCCTTACACTATTATATAAATATTGGAAACTGGATAGATCTCCTATTCTAAACAAACTTTTGCTAGTTCAGATATTAACAAGCAAGCAATTATAACAAACATTTGACAATTAACTCATGTAATGAAAACGATGCAGAAAGTTGTAGTATTCTTGCTTATATATTTATTCTAGATTTGTAAACTTCCCAATTATGTACTCGTATTTAGTTAACAAAGGCGCGAGCAATGGATTATACACCTTCGCTGTACGGATTGTGAACCTAGAGGCCAATCGATTTGAACGAACTGGAAGAACTGTCAACCATTAATTAATGTCATTTGACGGTTTGTCTTGTATTAAGATGGTACAAGCGGCATTTTTTTTTATAATACCACCAATTTTCACTAGACATAAAGTATCTCGATAAAGTCACTTACTCAAAAAAAATTACTAAATTAAAATCAGTCTAGCCGTTTGGGAGCTGCGATGCCAAAAAGATACATATATACAAACTAACTATTAAAATCTCTGTTTTGGCGGGGATTAGGATGGTACAGGGAAATTGATTAATCTCATATAAAAAATTTCCATCTTTTACCAGTTGTGAATAAAAAAAGAGTAAAAAGTTATATAACTAGAAAACTTGTCAAGACGTATCAAACGAGCCGAAACTCGATGGATTTTACTTGCTTAGAAGTTTCTATGGCTATCTTCCGTCTCCATCATCAGACTAGCTCCATAGTACCATATCATTGTATTGTTGGCAAAGATATATAAGTACACCAAATTTGAGTCCAATCATACATCGGGAAGTGGGTCTAAATTAGTTTGCAAGATTTGATCTGGGAACACAGACTCTGGCATGGAGTTCCACTCCTTTGCAGTACATATAATGAACGTGGAAGCAAAACGCTTTGTGCGCATTATGCGTTAGTTCCATGTATAATATCAGAAAAATACAATGCAAAAAAAAAGGAAATATAGTAATATCCTCACCAGGAGCGTGTTCCGCTCCAAGAGCTATGTAAGAGTTAGAAGCTGCCATAAGGCCGTGCATCAAGAAGACCGCAGGCCTGTTGGCTGAAGGCAATTGGTTTCTCCCGTGAGGTATTCTGTGCATCTCGAGGATATATCCATCAGTGGTTATCACGTGGTGAGTTTCTACCGGATATCCGTGTGAGGCTATGTGTTCTGCCTGTAGAAAGAATTAATAACAAATTAATTTTATAGAACGTAGTTCAAAAGCAAGTCACAGATGTATTTTGAACAACCTTTAGTTTATATAAATAGTAATTTTAAGTTTACATATATACATACGTAGTTACATACATGTGTATATTAATAATTCATAATGTTTTTATATAGCAACCGTTAGTGCCCAAAAATAAAAAAATATATCAAATATAAAGCGCTTTCAAACTTATATTCCGAGTGAGTGTGAATGCGTTTGTTTGTTAAATTTATTACCCAAGAATCTTTGCTGTACTCGTGTATATAGCATGCTTACTCTGTTGTTATTTTAAATAAATATAAGATTTCCTTTTACTGCCAATATTAAAATTGCACCAAAAAAATTGATGTCCAATTATAAACCTATAGAATGTATTGTAGATTGAACAACAAAAAAAATTACCGTTCTATTATCATTATCAGTCTATTTTATATTTTAAATTCCCACTGATAGAACTCAGGTATTTTTTTTAACGCTTTCACACTTACAGCCCCACACCAAGATCGACGACTTGCATCGTGGGCGCCGGAAACATTCACATCACAAACACAATCACACAAATTTCCCTTATGGAGAAAATTTTAGTATAAAATTTTATAAATGCTAGCTGTTGCGCCCAGCACTGCCCGTGTAAATCTCTATAAATTTCATAATCTACGGTCCTAATCTTCAAACTTAATTTCATCAAAATCCGTCAAGCTGTTACAAAGATGCCTCGTTTTAAAGATACTTAAACACACTATCTCTCTCACACACAAACTAAAAAATTCTAATACAGTATAAAACGTATATCTAGTGTACATAAATATAGTTATTATCCTTACTGTCTCGCGAACAGAGAACAACCTCTCGTTAGTTGGAAACGAAAAAACGCCCACAACTAGAACTGGTAAAAGTACTTTAAACGCTGCCATTTCTACAACCTAACAATAAAATCATGAGAGTCTTGCTATATATAAAGTTTACTATCTGTTTATCAGATAACGATCATATCAAATATTTATGGCAGCGATTTGTCTCTAATAATTTTATACCTATTAATATAACTATATTCGCTCGATCACGGTGAGGTAGACAGGTTTATGATATTATTCGGTGTTATCTTGTTATTTAAATGTGAAATATAGATATATATAGATAGATATAGAGCTTTGGGGGGTCGTAAATATTACTTAGATATATAAAAAAAAAAACCATTTTGTAAAGCGCGCTAGGCAACTGTCAATGACTAATTAATTGTTTACTATTGACCCGCCCCGGCTTCGCACGAGTGCCATTTCCGATGGATTTTTCAATAAAAATGTTTCATACAAAACTTGTCCTGACATTTAGAAACACAACTATAACTAGTTCAAAATGTTTTTATTTATCAAGCTTTACCAGTTGTAAATAAAAAAAGCTATATAAAGGATAAAAAGTTACAAAACCAGAGAACTTGTCAAGACGAATCAAACGAGCCCTAACTCGATGGATTTATCTTGTTTAGTTTAGAAATTCCTATGGCCATCTTCCGTGTCCAAAATCAGACCATCTCTATGGTAACATAACATTGTACTGACACCGAAGATCCATAAGTACAAGAGTCCAATCGAACATCAGGAAGCAGGTCTTATTTAGCTTGCACAATTTGATTACGGACCGACAGATAAGGGACAGGTGAAACTAAATAAAAGCTTGTAAAAACAGCCATATCGGAGATAAAACTCCCTAGTGTAGCCGGTGGTGGGAATATGAGCCCTAGACCACAAGGCCGGAGAGATCAAACATCAAGTACCACCGGGTAGTAGGATCTTGCAAGGTGATTTGGGGCTAGAGGCCTTTGCTAAAACAGCGGTAAAGCAAAACTAGCAGGATTGGTTCCGACTTAAGACTAAGTGACAGTGTAATTACTGGGCATGAGACATAACAGCTCGGGTTTTAGGGAGAGGACTGGATTTCAGTGCCTCGCGGAACTTTGGTGTCCAAAGTAGTGTACATCCGTAATTGTTACTGAGGTGCACCTTATTACGAAGAAGCAAACTTACTTAACATACATTTTTATGTAAAATGTTCTGTAGATTTGAACTGCCCATTGGCTTAGTTACGTTACAGTTCGCCTTCTAAGGAGGGGTATCGGTTCAATTCCCGGCGGGAACACAAGTTTTCTCCCCAAGGAAATTTTGTGTTTCTGGTTCTGGGTGTGATTGTGTGTGATGTGAATGTTTCCGGAACCTACAAAACAAGTCATCGATCTAGTAGGATGTGAGTGTGAAAGCGTACTATATGTTATGTTTTGTGTGTATGATTGTGGGAAAAAATATCTCGTGTACTAAACATTTAGTTCTATCAAAATCATTACTATTAACTTAATTCTATTCTTATGTCGCCTCTTAATCCGGTACATAAACGTACTAACTAAAAAGGTTAAAGGTTATTTTCTTGAGTTCCACTCAGGGATCGTCAAACCCTTCTTAGTTCGCCCATAAGCCGATTACACATCTCACAAAGATACCATCAGAGACTTAAAGTGGGGACCAAAAGCGGTTGAAGCTTAACGGTATTTAATTAACCGGTACGAAAATAGTTGACAAGATTGTGGTGGGTCAAAGGTCTCGTAATCGTGTAGGTCTTACCGTACAAAGGTAGAATAAATCGTTTAAACAAGGTAAACACTTTTACCGGTGGAAATGATTGTTATGTTTACTGTGATTCAAAATTCAATGTTTCCCGACACCAAAGAAACTTTGTTCAAACTCTTTGGCAAAATTATTTTGCTTCAAAGCTCTTTATGAACATAACATTATTGTAATTACTTCTATGTAGTTATATATTTTACAAAAACGTAACAAACAAATACATCAACAATTATTGGTGTTATACTATATTAAAATCGACAGTTTTCAAAAATATCTTGCACTTTTACTAGAGAATCGAGTCGAAGTCGAGAGAACTCTTTCTATTCCTTCGCTATATATATGGATGATAAACATAGAAGCGAAACGTTTCGAGCGAACTGGAGGGTACTAAACACTACTACTAAATTATACTTAACTAGCCGAGTCCCGCGGCTTCGCCCGCGTTAATTAAGTCAAAAAGCCTATGTGTTATTCCGGAACCTAAACTATCATTCTAAAATTCATCAAAATCGGTTTATTCGTTACGGAGATACGTGTTAACAAACATTCTCAGACACACACAAACTTTTGCATTGCAAGTAAGGTTGGTTTCTATATCAAATTACTTAATTGAGTTAGTTTTAGGTTATTCAGTCCTCGCTTCTACTTACATGTTACTTACCATTTGAGCAGCCTACATTTGTAACTCTAGACGCAAGCCACATCCTTCGTAACTAAGTCTTGCGAAATTCCCTCAAATAGAGGCTCTTTACTTGTAATGGAGATTATAATAAGGGTGCCGCGCGAAATGTGTCATTTCCACGCGTACGTACATTAGTCGCTGGATCATGTTACAACTTATGTGTTTCATCTCTTATTAAATTTTGTACAATTGCAGCCATTTTTATGAAGTGATGCGTGAAACGAGTCATGAATTGTCTGTCTCTTTCATGCATATGCATTATGGGTGAGACAGAGATAGTGTTTGTGTTTGAGATGGTGCCATCTATCGGCAACTTATTTATGATTGTGAGTTAGCATTATTACACACAAACTTCCTATTACACAATCTAATTCCCCCATCCCCATTCAAATATAGGACATCAAGACTGACTCTTAAGCTACACCGATATATGGTATACTATCCACATATGCGAACGAAGAGTTTTGCTTCTATATTCATTATGCGAACCGCTATGGAATGGAACTCCTTACCAGGGCTCACTGTTTCCTGATAAATCTATATGGGAGTATTTAACTCACGGGTGAATAGGCATCTTCTATGCAAACGTGCTCGTCGACCGCATCATCGCTTACCATCAGGTGAGATAGTGGTCAAACGTTTGTCTATCCTGAAAAAAAAAAACTTTATTTTTCCTTAAAAAAATATTATTGAATCTTCGTTTCGTAAATCGTAATCTTGGGTAGAAGCTATGTGCGTTCCAAATTTCATTAAAATCCGTTTAGCCGTTGCGCCGTAAAAAAAAAGCGGACGAAATACAATTTAAGAATTTTTGATTTTAGTGTAATTCATTCAATCTATTTTATATGTGGAATAAAATGTAAATTTTGATCGGATTCGTGTTTTTATCTAGTTTTATTATAAGTTGTTTATTTTTATATCAATACTGATTCTATGAGGTTAATTAGTTTTTTCACACAATGTTTGATTTAATCGTAATGAATTTGTTTTTGTTATTATTTGGAAGTTTATTATGTTATCATTTTAATGGTTCACTGTACTATGTTAATATTTTTCGTAATGACCCATGTTTAAGAGGGTTTATTCCTTTTGTCTTCTCTCTCGCTCGCATAATTCGATATTTTTAATAAATACAATTATGCACGTGTGTTTTTGAAAATGTTTTCATCTAACTTTATGGATATTCAACAATACAAATATTTAGTAATGCGATTAATTTCAAGCAAGTTTAAATGACGTTTATTCTTGCCAAACAAAAAATACTTTATGCCCTTCTTGACTGACTTAAGCGATTTTCGTAAGAGATCGTTAAGAACAGGCTGTGCTTCAGTCCGAGTACGATTGTCATCACAAGCGATTATAAAGTGTATTTCGTAGCAAGAAGAGGTTACGCAAGGTCGTGCCAATTCTTACATTTTTAGGTCATTCGTTAAATTCTAAAATCCTGACACTAGGTCTGCCTACTAGTCTAAACGACAAGCAAACAGCATGAGATCTACTTTCCTATTTATATATTAGTGTTGTTAATTGTGCCTATTATCTAATCATAGCTACAGTCATTAAGAACTTGATCCTCAAATCCAGCGTACGTAAACTCGCTAAAACATAATTATGGAATATTAGCAAAGTTATTATAATAGGCACAATATTTCAACGAAAGGCGACCAACCCTTTAATTGAAGAAAGACGAGAAACGAGAGTTCCTTCGCGTCCATGACTTCTAAATGAATTAAAAGTTTTAATGGCCTCGGGGAAGACGTTCTTAAGCTCCAGAAACAAATGAAGTTGGCCGATGAGGAACGGTTAAAGTTTTCTGATGGCGACGTCTTTGGACAAGCGGTTGGCAAGGATTTATTCGGCTTTGAACAGTTTGGAGGTTGAGACAAAATGGATGAATAATAGTTTTAATAGAAGAAAGAATTTAATAAGAAGTTTGTAAGAATGTATGTTTGTTACTCTTTCACACAAAAACTACTTAATGGATTTTGATGAAACTTTACAATAATATAGCTTACACATCGGAATAACAGATAGGCTATAATTTATAAAGATATAGTGTGTATTATCCAAAATATTACGTTAAATGTCAAGTAAGTAGGAATATAATCTGCCATCTGCGAGCTATTCTGGCGTGCGCTACAATAGTATGATGGAAATGTTTAAATAGTTATATAAAAAGCTCGCGACAGCATCTTTTATGTGTAAGCCATTATCGCCAAAATAGTGAACCATACAAATAATTATAATTTATTTCTAACGCACATTTGGTAGTAATTTATTGATCCTTATATCAAAATAAATACTTTATTCGCATCTGGTATTTAAAGTAGATAAACTTTGTCTATTACACTAAATCATTTGGAAAACTATTACTATACCGAGTGTGCGTTTCCCGAATTGCAGAGTAATATAAAAACATAAAAAAATTGACGAAATAATTAAACGCAAGCAAAGCTTAAAAAACCGACTTCACCGCTTTATCTTCGGAACCTTGATCAGATTTAATGTATTAAACACGCATTATTGACTGTACCTCAAAAACAAGAGATCAGATCTTGATCAAATTTCAATGGGACAACAAAAAAAGCACCAGCTTTTAAATAAAAAAAGAATCATCAAAATCGCCTCACAACGAAAGAAGTTATGAGGACCTTTGAAGTCGGTTAAACGAGAACATCGTCAAAGTAGGCGTACAAAATAGGCATTATTGACGATATTTCAAAAACTACCGATCAGATCTTGATCAAATTTAAATGGGACCAATTAAAAAGCTACATCTTTCAAAATAAAAAAAAAAATTCGAAATCGCCTCACGTGGAGAGAAGATATGAGGTAACACACATAAAACACAGTGAAACCGCGGGGCGCAGCTAGTATTCTGTAAAAGTATCAGGCTTTATTTGTGGCTAGTGAATAATCGTTATTTAATACCGGACCCGCGGGAATTTCGGGATAAAAGTAACCTATATCTTAATTCAGGGCTCCAGCTACCTTTATATTTAGTTTCACGAAAATTGGCCCAGCCGTTTAAACGTGAAGAAGTTACAAACATACAAACACACTCATAAACTTTCGCCTTTATAATATAATTATTAGTGTGATGTGATGAGATTATTAATATATGGTTATTAATATATACTGTAGTTAGAGTTTTTATGAAAGCTTAGGGTCCCGCGAAGTTTTTAAATCGCTTAGAAGCTATGGACTATTTCTAGATTTTTTATTGATACTATATATACTCAAAATTAATTTCTTAACTTTCGATCAGAATTGTTGTAATTTGCATAACTGTTACGAAGCTGATTATTTTATGCTACGAAGTATAATTCATTGGGACTGTATTACTAAAATTAAATTAATAAAACATCCAATAAAAATAGCCAGAAAAATGATTGAAACGTTCTAGCTGGACGGATAAGAATCCGTAATAATAAGAAATAATATACAAGAATATACAACTTTGAATAATCATGACTTAAAAACTACTAAAAATCGTGGAACATACGTAAGGCCTTTTCAGATACCTACTCCCCGGGTTGAGGCATAATTTTTTATCTTACGTCAAGTTTTGGTCCCCCCTTTAACAGAAATTTAAGTTTCGTTGCCACGGACAACAACATTTTGGTAGAATTTGTTGCCCTTAAAACTATCAGAGATATAAGAAAATTAGAGTTATTCCAGCTTCGGATCGTTTAAAAATGGCCCGGCGTCCGGGACCTGGCGCCACTTTATCTTTTCTAATAATTGCTCGTGGCTAAATTATAGTTATCACATTCCTACCCTTCATGAACACAGTTGCAATATCATAACATAAACGCTTTCACACTCACAGCCCTACACTAAGGTTAATGACTTGTGCCGTGGGTGCCGGAAACATTCACATCACACACACAATCACAAATAATAATCTGTGTAATGGTCGAGGCACAGCTTCACAGCAATAAAAATACTTTTCTCTCATCCTGAACAAAACACTTAGCACTCTTTGCCGCTAGTTCAGACCATCGGAGCATCGGACGTACATACTGGTGTACGTCCGATGCTCCGATGGTCTGAACTAGCGGCAAAGAGTGCTAAGTGTTTGGTCAGGTATCGAGTATATAGGGTCACGTCTGTCCCCAATACAACGTGTTTCAATCTATACAGTACATAAGCTTACCGTTAAACTAAGTCATCCGACAAGAGAAATTTTGGCCGTTGTCAGTTATCGTCGTGTAATGCTTTTCTTTCTGTTTGTACTAAACGCCGGTCTCACTTTTAACCTTTTTACAGTGGTTGCAATTAACTTTTACAATTGGCAAAGAAAACTATGGTTTACCATCCATTTATGGTTGATGTAACTTCGGTTCGGTCAAAGCGTTTCGCTTCTACGTTTATAATGTGTACAGCGAAGGAGTGAAACTCATTTATCACGTCTTTGTTCCCCGAACGGTATAATCTAGGAGTCTTCAAGTCAAGAGTGAAAAGGTATCTTCTAGACAAGCATGCTATACCTTCGGCTACATCATCGCTTTCCATCAGGTGAGATTGTGGTCTAATGCTTACCTAATCAACATAAAAAAAAAAACTCCCCACATTCTTTTCCTGGTTCACAACAAGAAGTAAAACGAGACCTTCAACAGCTGGCTGTTGGTTTTGGAGGCGGTAAAGGGTCGTGCACCCTTACAATTCATGAAGTCCAGGGATTGACATAGTGTGTGTCATAATTATTTTAATCTAATAATTATGAAATATATGAAATCTCCAGCGAACAGGTATCTTCTAGGCAAGCATGCTCCATCTTCGACCACATCGTCACTTTCCATCAGGAGAGATAGTGGTCAAATGCTAACCTATCGAAAAAAAATAGTAGAACAAAAATTAAAAAATGTGTAAAAAAATCAGGTAATGGTATAAATTAGGTTAAAAAATGGCCCAGACGCTAAGACTGCCCACTAGTTTGGTAAGTTACCTATCTCTGTTGCGAATAGTTTGAATTAGAAAATGACTAAACTACTAAGAAATAATGTTCATTTTTGCTTAATTCAAATAGAAACTGCTCGCTACAAAGATACGTAATGAAGGTTCTGGTTCACTGTTTTCCACGGCATCAGCGCACTCGACACGTTCTGTCTTGATTTCACAAAAAGCAATCGGAAGCTTCAATTGCGACTAAAGGGTCTGGCTGCAAGGTTTTTAATTTTAGATAAAGCGCAGTCAATGCTTAATTGAAATTGCAGTGCTGTGAACCAGCGCGTAATTTACAGCTCCTTTTAGTATTTATTGGCGATAGAATCAAAGTGAAAAGGTAATTTTAGTCAAGATGGCGCCGTAGTGGGGAATCCGCCTTCTAATTGAGGGCCACAGTTTCAAATCCTACGATTGACTTGAGCTGGAATGTACGCAGGAATTACACGAATTAATTCCGCTTTACCATCTAACAACAACACAAACTGGCAAACGTCATCCATTTATGGTGGACATACCTTCGGTTCGCTCGAAGCGTTTTGCTTCTATATTTGCCATCCGTACTGCGAAGGAGTGGAATTCATTGCCCGCGTCTTTGTTCCCCGAACGGTATAATCTGGGACTCTTCAAGTCAAGAGTGAATAGGTATCTTCTACGCAAGCATACTTCGTTACATCTTCGGCAGCATCATCACTTTCCATTAGGTGAGAGTGGTGAAATGCTTGTCGTTCGAGTATATAAAAAAAAACTTCCGATGAAGGTAAAATCATGATGAAATCTATGGTGGTGGCATTTTATCGTGATCGCCTGACTACCCTGTACCGAAATACAGTCATAGTTCGCTCTCGAGTAGAAACATTTGTCATCATAATCACTAAAAAGTATCCGGCAGCTATACTTGAGAGCTATTCTAGGCCTAACGTGTTTACCATTTTAGACTGCATCATCATCATTACATTTTTTTATATTATTCCTGTATCAATACAAAGGTTGACTCGAGGAGATCCCTCTTAGCGATAAGTCCACCCCTTGTACTTAAATTTATTTGGTGTAAAATAAATATTTGTCGTTTTAATTTTATTATTTTATCTTAATTTTATTAATAGGCAAGCATTTTGCCACTATCTGCCCTGATGGGCATCACTTCCCATGCGGCCGAAGATGTATCATGCTTGCCTAGAAGATACTTATTCACTCATGACTATACGTAAGTGAACGTATCTAGTAACGTAACATAAGTTCAGAGAACAAAATCAAGGGCCATGTATCTATTCTTTCGCAGTAGGAATGAGAAATATAAAAGCGAAACGCTACTAGCAAATTGAAGGTATGTCAACAACAAATTAATGGCAGTTTGTCTTGTTGTTAAAGCGGGCATGGGATAATTAACTCTTGTAATTCCCGTACACACATTCTAAAATGTAAACAGTGAAAAACCGCTAGGCTTGCGACCTTACATCGATGACTTCGATGTATTTCTCCTTTGCGACGACAATAGAGGTTAATGAGGTCAATAAACATACTTTAATATATTTATTGATGTCAGGATTTTAAAAACAATTTAAAAATACGTTCAACTGATAGTTTTGATTGCTGATTAGATGTATTTTTAAATTGATATTTAAATCCAACATTAATAAAAATATTTAAGTGTGTTTATTAACCTCATTAACTTCTATTGTCGTCCTCTATTGTAAATTACAAAATAAGGAAAATTTTACTAGTGTACCTAGTCTTCTTAACACCTAAAAAATTAAAAATATTGATAAATGCGATAGAGCAGCATGTTTGCTTAGAAAATACATGTTCACACGCGACTTAAAGACTCCCGGATTATACCTATCGGGAAACACTCTTGAATTATTATTTTTTATACACTTAAAAACTATTAACGGGCCAATTGCCTATACTTCCTAAAACGGAACTCAAACCATATACAGCAAAGACCTAAGTTACCTACAAGACATCGAGCTTGTGGCCTCGATTCTGATGTATACTCACTAAATTAAATTTAAACTATCCCTGTCTCTTACAAAATAGAAACACAAGACAGAGATAGCATACATTTTAGTGCTGTCAAGCTAGTTTATCAATGAAAATATGAACAGCAGAAGCAGAAAGGTGCGTGGTTTTAGTCACCACCAATTACATACTCGACTAAGCTTGCATAGACATCTAAGTTCTGACTAACTTAACAGCACTAAAATGTATGCTATCTCTGTCTTGTATTCCTATTTTGTAAAAGACAGGAATAGTTTAAATTTAATTTAGTGTGTGATATCAGAATCGAGGCCTATAGGTAACTTAATATTTGAGATTTTACAAAATGTACATGAATTATTTGTACTACAGTTTTTTTTTTGTTCATTCATATAAATAAAAAATTGTACGTTATGTTAAATCTCACTAAAGTATAGATCCTGTTTATTTACAAAAAAAACCGCAAGCATTTTACTTGTTTTACGGGATCAATCTCAGTAGATTCATTGTCCAGATCCATTATGGATCTAGTGAGATATTTTTTCTCAGTAGACCCATTTGTTGCCAGTGTTGATCTACGGAGAAGTAATTTTCTCGCTATTGCAATCGTCTTTTTGTTATAGATCTAATAAGAACTTTATGTCGCAGTAGATCCAATGTTTTTCTATCATAGCTTACCAATCTCGATTGTTCCTTGGGAGTCTTACATTAGTCTGATTCTGACTCAGGGAAATTATATGAATTGAACACAATTTATGCGGTTCACATCCTAGGAGCTAGTCACATATCTTCCCACTTTTGCTAAATATACGACTCCTGCCTAGTCACTGTGTTTTAGTCATTTGCAAACACTAAGAAAACATTACCAAATAACGAAATATTCATGTAGCTACTTATCGTTAATGGAATCTTAAATAACTTTCGTAACCTTTCTAAGGTAAACAAACTCAAAGCCATCAAGGGTTTGGTAGAATTGTAAATCTATAGAAGTTTCTCGTTGCCAGAATTTCCTCTTTAAGTTTGTCTTGAGAATATTTGAGTTGCCAGGCCGATTGGTAAACAATCTCGCAAATACTGCAAACCAAAACTTTCCTAATTGATCAACAAAAACTTCCTCGAAAGCTGAAAATTTGAAGTATACCTTATAAATATTGGAAGTTTGTACATGACGACGCGTCGCGATCTCAACGAAGGCTCCGTAATATCACAGATACCTAAAGACTGTGAATCCGATATACTTATTTGGTAATGCCAGACTATGGCGCAAACCCGTCTCGCACTTGGCCGTTTTTTATCATAAATTTTTACATATTAAAAGTTTTTTTTAATTTGCATTTTAATCTACGGGCCTATATTTCCTAAAATTAAAATAATACAATATATACACATAACCATCTTCTATACAGCAAATACCTTAATTACTTAGAAGGTGCCGTTTAGAGTTTATACTTAAATCACTTCAAGTTTGAACCTTATACAAATTAGAAATATTTTTGGCAATATTTATTTTTTAGATTTCTGACTCGATGACCCACCCACAATCTTGTCTCACTACTCATGGGCCTATTAACAACAGGGTTCATTGTCCCACTGCTTAAAGTGACCACCAGTTTTAGCTATTAAATAGGGTATGCGGTATTCTAAATTTACTACTTTATTATAAAACTGTTATCTGTTGACGACCCAGTTGGCGCAGTGGACAGGTGTCCGCCCTCTGCGCCGTGGGTCCTGGGTTCGATTCCCGGCAGGAGCACAAATTTCTTCCCATGGGATATTGTTGCTTCTGGTTCTGGTTGTAATGTGTGAGTGATTTGAATGTTTACCCACGATACAAGTCTTTGAACTTAGTGTGGCTGTGAGTGTGAAAACGTTTGTTTGTTTGTTATCGCTACGTCTATCGCCCGGCATCAAGCTCTCTATCACTGAAAGCTTTTACTGTGGTAACAAATTCCGCCCAAATTAATAATTAAACTTTGACAGGTGAGTTTTAGTAACGCCTGTCATTCCAACTGTCATTCATACCGTTACCTTCGCCTGTCAAGCGAATAATGAGCATCCTGTTTTATGTACACTAACTTATCTATACTAAAGCATAATTGATGACGTCACTATATTTACAGTTGTTTATATACATTAACATAAGGACGATATTGGGTTGCAGGTTTCGCAACTTGGCAATGACAGCCCTTCATATAAGTGTGTTCCGTTATCATTAATAGGGAATATGTACATACTTTTGTGTTTCGCTTTTAATAGATTACTTACATAAAAAAATACACAAAGAAACTTTTATAAAAAAAGCAGCATTTCATATTAAAATTAATATTTGCAAATGCAGGCAGGTTCAAGGAAGTTTAACGCGGCCTTTCTGACGTTATATCGACGTCAAAAATCCAATCATGATATTTTGTATGGCGCAAATTTATGCGCACTTAACAAAAAAGATGGTGGCATCAGGCCTATAGCGGTAGGCACCACATATCGCCGCCTCGCGGCTAAAATCGGTTGTAAGAAAATGTTTGTTTCTTTAAGCAATCTTTTTCAGCCTATACAGCTTGGTTTTGGTTCGCGGGGCGGATGTGAGGCTGCTGTCCATTCCCTTAGAACATTTTTAAATCAAAATTGTGGAGAGGTGTTGCTAAAGGTGGATGTTAAGAATGCTTTTAATTCTGTTGATAGAGGCACCCTTCTGACCCAGGTGAAAGATAAAATTCCAGAGTTATATAATTTTATTTGGCAATGCTATGGCAAACCATCAAAATTAATTTACAAAAACGATGTTCTTTTGTCTTCCGTCGGTTGTCAGCAGGGTAACCCGTGCGGCCCAGCAATTTTTTCTTTAGCTGTCAATCCAATAATTCAACGTCTCCAATCCAAACTAAATGTTTGGTATTTGGATGACGGAACTCTGGGAGGTGATGTGAATACTGTCTTAAGTGATTTAAAATTAATAATTGATGAATTTAAAAAGATTGGGCTTGAACTAAATTTTTCGAAATGCGAACTTTTTGTTTGCGATAACTGTTCAGACAAATTATCGGTTTTACAAAAATTTAACTCATTGGCTTACAATATAAAACTAGTAGACAAGTGTTCACTTCGCCTTTTGGGTTCGCCGATATTAGATGAATCAATTTCACCTTTTGTAGAAGAAAAAATTCAAAATTTTAAAAATTCTTCCGACAGATTGCTCAAAATTAACACTCATATGGCTTTTACAATTATTAGATTCTGTCTTTTTGTCCCAAAATTTACGTATTCTTTAAGATGTTGTCCGCTATGGAAACATAGCGCGCTCCTCGAGAGCATGGACAATATCGTAAAGAATACTCTTATATCGGTTTTGAATATTGACATAGATGACAGGGCTTGGTCGCAAGCTTCTTTACCTGTAAGACTAGGAGGCTTAGGTATACGTAAAATTTCTAGTGTTGCGTTACCGGCTTTCTTGTCCTCAGTTCATGGTACTTCTAAATTAGTCGAAAAAATACTTTCACATAGTTTGGGTTCTTTAGAAATAGCAAACCTAACTGAGGCCAGAAGCACCTGGGAGATGGCATGCCCAAATACTGGGCTCCCAGTGAGGTTATCCTCACAGAGACTGTGGGATCGGCCGCTCTGTGAACTAGCACGGAAACATCTTTTAGATACGTATCCTAGCGTCACAGAGCGTGCTCGACTTCTAGCAGTTTCTGTATGGGAGTCAGGGCTTTGGTTGCAGGCTATTCCCTCTTTTAATACTGGTACACTTATAGATCCATCTGCTTTCCGTCTCGCTATATGCTTACGTTTGGGTGCAAGGTGCTATGTTGCCCATAGCTGTCAGTGTGGTACTGCTGTTGACCAGCTCGGTCACCACGGCCTCTCGTGCCAGAAAAGTGCTGGCCGAATTTCCCGCCACGCCAGCCTCAACGATATCATCCGCCGGGCTTTTACCAGTGCCAACGTTCCAGCCATTCTCGAACCGAATGGTCTGATGCGTGACGATGGTAAAAGACCCGACGGCATGACTTTAATTCCATGGAAGATGGGACGGCCTTTAGTATGGGATGCAACTTGTGTCGATACTTTAGCTCCGTCACATCTTCCTGAAACACAGAATGGGGTTGGCGTCGCGGCAACTTCGGCAGAGCAGCGTAAACGGCGCAAATATGGAAACCTTGGCAGTGGTTACATATTTGAGCCGTTTGGTGTTGAGACACTGGGTCCGTGGGGACCGGGAGCTCATTCTATTTTCAAAATTCTATCAGAGCGCCTGGTTGAAGCGACGCGTGATCAAAATGCTGGCACTTATTTGGCTCAACGTATTAGCATTGCAATTCAGAGAGGCAATGCCGCCAGCATGATGGGAACGCTACCCACTGGTAGTGGGCTTGAGCACTTGAGTTACCTATAAGCTCGATGTCTTGTAGGTAACTTTAGTTCTTTGCTGTACATAGTTTTAGTTTAGTTTTAGGAAATATAGGCAATTGGCCCGTAGTTAGTACATCATGACCAATCATTGACTTTAAACATCTCAACATTGACGTCACGAATATGTTTAGCCAATAGCATGCATTTATCACTTTTTATTCATTAAAATGACTATTTAGAAAGTATTTAGATAAGAGAACTATGTTATAGATGTAATTCTATAGATATAAATATTCATAAAAATAATACATATATATATTTTTATAATAGTTAGGTAAGCATTTGACCACTATCTCTATTATATCTAATATCTTTAAACGAGCAATTCTTGTTGAACGGCTCCAACGATTTTCATGAAAGTTACAGATTAGGGGTTTTTCGGCCCAAGGAATCGATTTATCAACGTTCCAGGTCCGAGAAATGCTCGGTTCCCAAACTGCATTTGAAAAACCGGGTTTAAGAAACTATCAGCGCCATCTATTACGCAATGACCGATGTAAAAAACTGTTTCTACTCGACACTAGATGGAGCTTTCTGAGGCTACAAATTCAAACACATTCTACCAAAAACAAAAAACTGAGCAAAGCCCGGTCATCCGGATATTATTATATTGAAAATGGCTGCTTGTTATATTGTTATATATTAAGACATATTTTGTATCAATAGCTGTAGGCCACCCGAAAAAATAAAATAAAATAAAAATATTATATATCATGCATGTTCCCTATTATTAGTGATATATTTGCTTTGGGTGTCTGGCTTTTAAGGTCAATCTTATGTTCAAAAACATTATTTCATTTGGCATTCTACTCTAGCATACAAATAAAGTAGAACTATATAATATATATTGTTCTACGGTGTTATAAGTAGACGCACGATGTTGCCTAAGTGATTCCAAACAATCTTAGTACAATATTACATTACATTTTTTTTTTGAAACGGAGTAAGAAACCTCTTCTTTATTGTTAGTAACTTTGCTATAAAATTTTTTCCTTATGGCTCTAGTCAACTGTTTTAATATTTGATTCAAAATTATTGACTCTCCCTGTTATCTTATATCGACAAATACATATAAATAAGTAGCTATAAGGACCAAAAGCCTATATTATGAAACCATTTTTAATTGTACATATAAAGCTACAAACTTTATACACTTCAGAGTTTATGAGCCACAAGGTCACATCACATCCTCTACAATATACAAGCAGCAAGAGACTTAGCTCTAAAAATACTTAAATCTTAATGGATAACGTGTCTATGCTCAAGTGCTTCCTGACAGGATGTCAATATAAGCATCGTATCGTATGAAAAAATATTCGAAAAACGTTCGCAGAACATGCATGACACTGCCATTTAGCAAGGCGTAAATGTAAAGCAGTTTGCGCCTTGATAAAAATAATAAGCAATAAGAAAGAGTATTGCTCTGATTTATTTCCGATTGATCACTGTCTGGATTAAATTTTTTTATTAACGGACTTCTAAAAACGAGGTTCTCGATTCGTCGGGGTGTTTTTTCTCTGATATGCTGGCGTTCGACCACTACCTCACCTGTTGATGAGTCAATAATCTATTTCAAAATAGTTTATTTACTTGGGCCCCAAATAGGCACTCATGAAAGTTAATGTCTACTGCCAGATTCGCTAAAACACAGCCATCTCGAGAAGAGTTTTGAAAACTTGGTTCTCGATTCATCGGGATGTTTTTTTTTCTCTGATATGCTAGCGTTCGACCACTACCTCACCTGTTGGTGAGTCAATAATCAAAATCAAAATCGTTTATTCACATGGGCCCCAAAGAGGCACTCATGAAAGTTAATGTCTACTGCCAGATTCGCTAAAACACAGCCATCTCGAGAAGAGTGATGATGTGTTCCTGGTAAATATAAGTTTTCTCCACAAGGGAAATTTGTCATTTTGTCATTATGGATGTGATTGTGTGATGTGAATGTTTTCGGCACCCATTATACAAGTCTTCGAAATTTGTGATGTGAGTGTAAATAAAAAGTTTCTGAGGCCGTACTTTGTATGAACGATGTAATTTCTGGAATTAATTATCCAATTTAGTGGCGATTAGAAATCAGTTTTTAGCTTAATAAAGTCCATATGGATTCTAAAAGTATTTGTATGCCTTCTCAAAGATAAGTTAGACCGTAAATAATCTTTTATCAATATAAGCCTCATCAGCAATAAACGCGTATTTATGGACCTTCAGGGGGCTCGTTTTGCGCGATAAGCTCTTTAACTCCCTTTAAGGTCGGAGGACCCCATAAAATGACGCCGTAATTTATTTAATGTAGTATAAAATTCCAGATTTTGAATGTATAAAGTTGTACAATAAACTTGATGGCTGTAATTAAAGTTTAATGTTTTTGAAACCTATCTATTACTATATTTTAAGAAAGCATTTATTACAATTAAAATTTCTTATCACAGACTAGATGACTCGATGAACTTCGTACCATCCTTACGCCATCGATTTAATGGATTCCGAAGTGGTAATTCTCAATTTCCCATACAAAATTACCAATTAAGTTTTTTTTTACTGTTTCTTGGGTTGTGCTTTTCTCTTTTTCCTCAACAATCATGAGGCAAACACAAATAATTAAACGCAAGCAAAGCTTAAAAAAGCCGACTTCACCGTTTTATCTTCGGAACCTTGATCAAATTTAACGTATTATAAGCATTATTGACAGTAACTCAAAAAACTACTGATCTTAACCAAATTTAAATGGGACCAATGCAATGGAAAAGCACTAGGATTCAAACATAAAAAAAACTTCAAAATCGGTTCACGTGGAAAGGTAGATAGATATGAGATATTAAAATAAATACAGTCGAATTGAACTTTTTTTTGTGAAGTCGGTAGAAAATAAACAATTCGGTCCAGTCATTTTCGAATGTTTGCGAGACTAACGAACGACATTTGATTTATGTATAAATATACTAGTTGTACCCCGTGGCTTCACCTGCGTTAATTAAAAAAAAACACATTATTTACCGGGTCGAATTGGGAATCTAAACCATTCGAGGATCCACCTAAACACACACAGAAAAAATCATCAAAATCAGTCCAGTGGTATAGAAGAAGTTAAATCACATACACACGTACAGAATAATTATATATATTAATATAATAATATGTAGCTAAAGAGGCTAGCGTTTGATCATTATCTTGATTACAACTAAAAGTTTTTTATCTCTGATAGGCTAGCGTTTGATCTCCATCACACCTATTGGTAAGTGATGATGTATTCATGGTAAATATAGTCCTAGTGAAACATACTACTTTTTTAGCAACAAGCTCACTTACTTTTTACTTAGGATTTATAAAAGAAGTAGGTTAACTTCAGTTAAAAAGTAAATATTGGTGCCTCTGAAAATCGTTTCTTAAATAAAAAACATGCGGGGCAGTCTTTGGGGACTGCCGATAGAAGTGAAAACTATGTATAATATATATATGTGTATATATATATATATATACAGTATAAATATAGCTCATGGGAAGCGTGCGGTGACGATGACGCGAGTTTCACGCTTTTTCTTCACCCAAAAAGTACACATATATACACAGTATACATATAGCTCATGAAAGCTAGCTCGGGCGTCAAAAGTCTCACCTTATCACACTATAAATATAAATAATTATAAGACCTTGAGATAATGAAATTAAATGAATATAGTATATAGATATAAATGTAATAAAAAATATAATGAAATGATTATAGAATGTAATATTAGGTATCTGGAAGTTAAATGTTATAATATGTTGAACTGCCCGTTGGCTAAGTTGGGTGAGCGTTTGCCTTCTAAGCAGGGGTATCGGGTTCGATTTCCGGCACCCACGATACAAGTCATTGAACTTAGTGTGTCGCTGTGAGTGTGAAAGCGTTTATGTTTTATGTCAGTAAACTGATTTTGATAGCTCATCGAAAGCGTTCGGTGACGATGACGCGAGTTCCATGATTTTTTTCTCCCAAAAACCGCACAACGCGCCTAAAGAAGTTTTCACTTCAATAAATATTTAATTATTGAAACTTTCTCGTGTAATGAAAATCGCATTAAATGCCTGCTTATACAAACTTGGTTCAACAAAATATGACTTACGACAGAGAACATAAAACTCAATTAAACTTTGTGATTAGACTTGAAAATTTAAATTTGGCTACGTTTACAGCTTACATAATATTTCTCAAGATACAATTTAGATAAGATGCTGAAATCTGCGTTGCGTTAAATCTAAAGAAAAGTTATATAATTAATAGTACTTATTGTGACTTATCACTCAAACTTCTGATCATTTAACATTAATAATAGGGAATATCAATACATTCATAATTTTTATTTATGCATAATCGATTGTCTACGTATGTATTAAACATTGCCGGTTAAAAAAATATATTAATTAAACATTACATTTCATACCAGAATAAAATTTTTAAATTGCAACCGGGTCGGACTATTTTAAACACAGCCATTTTGACGTTCTTTTTGTGACGTCCGAGTCTATGACAATGGCTGCCGGTGGGCTACGGTGAAAGGTGATAGATCATTGGCAATGAAAAACGAGGAAATTGACTTCACGAATCTAGCTATTATATATTTAAATATGCTATGCATTTTTATCTTCCCAATAAAACTCCTAATATTATAGCTAAAGCGTTAATAAAGAAAGTCATAAAGTCAAGTATCAATGACAATTTATAACTTTCGCCATTTTTCCATAAAATTCATGCCATCATGAAGAAATTCACCGAGTAATACCAGGTGTCCATAGGCGACGATGACGGCAAAGACTGGAGGGCAGGCAGCTTATCACCAATACTTTAAAAAGTTCGTCTTTAACAATGTTGTATATCTCTCAATGTAAAATATAACCACGTACGAAAGGAAGCTTTAAGGCTTTAAGCTCCCAATAAAAATGTCAGCTATTTATCCAGATGCTAAGCACTGGCAGGTCACATTGTAACAAATGTTCTGTCACCGATAATGTCCACCGGTGTGATGTATAGTTCCAGTCCAGATAGACTGAATGCATCTGATGTTAAAGAAGAGCTAAATGTTTAGACATTAAGAGTTGTACCTACCGTAATTATGAACGTTATTATAATCTCCATGACCTTAACGACGATGACGTCGGCACAAAATAAAAATAAAAAACATTTATTAGACCATTTGGCTTGATTTTGTATGACCGGTCTGCCTGGCGTCAACCATCTTTGGTAATGCTATTTATTTATTTGGTTTACCAACAGTAGATACTTTTATAATTTTAAAACTAAACAATTTTATCTATATGCACAACGAATTATAGGTAAACACGGCATGCACTACCTTAAACTATATAATAACACGTATATGGTGGCCGCAGTTAAAAATTATATCTTAAAGTTTATATAAATTAAAATTTTACATCAATAAGTATTGATGTCTTTATCTTAATTTATGAAACACCGGAGCCTCGTTCGTTAAACGACAGACCACATGCAAGAGGACAGCTAGGCTATTTATAATATGTCGCACTACTCCCCCAATTCAACTACCAAATAATCAAGTAAAATATAGGGAAATCATAAAACAGAATTGATAATTTGGTGGTACTGTAGGTTTAAAGGTGGTTACATCTTAATTAGTATTTTACACTCACAGTATTAGTATACATATATTTTTGTGTTTTATGTTGTAGTATACATATATTTTTTGTGTTATACATATATTTTGTGAGTTTTGTGAAATACCTTAAGTTGCCTATGAAATAATAATTATTTTAGTAAGATTTAAATAACAAGTCACCTAGGTTGAATTGCAATTTAAAGAAGTAAATAATTGATTATATAATTTCGTCCCACCTACCACTAATAATATCCGGATGACCGAGCTTTGCTCGGTTTTTTGTTTTTGGTAGAATGTGTTTGAATTTGTAGCCTCAGAAAGCTCCATCTAGTGTCGAGTAGAAACAGTTTTTTACATCGGTCATGGCGTAATAGATGGCGCTGATAGTTTCTTAAACCCGGTTTTTCAAATGCAGTTTGGGAACCGAGCATTTCTCGGACCTGGAACGTTGATAAATCGATTCCTTGGGCCGAAAAACCCCTAATCTGTAACTTTCATGAAAATCGTTGGAGCCGTTTCCGAGATCCTGATTACACACATATATACAAGAATTGCTCGTTTGAAGATATAAGATACATAAAGACATATTTTCTACGGGACAATAGCCTATATTGCCGAAAACAAAACTAAAACTATGTACATCAATACAGTAAAGATCTAAGTTACCTATAGATAAAGCATCAAGCTTATAGATAACTCATATGCTTATCATAAAAATTGCACAAAAATACATTATCTAAATAATATTACAAATTCATAATTGATACTTTTAAAAAATCCGTACTCGAATTTTTTGAAAGTATCAATTATGCTTCAATAAATACAAAGTAGAAACCTCAGATATTTATTCAATGGTAGAAACAGACAAATTAAAAATAATAAAACCATCAACATAGGAAACAAACTTACTATAAAATCCTTGAATAAAACCAACAAGTTGTACTAATAGATCCATGTTTATATCATAGATAAACCATAGATTTTTTTTTTCTCTTAATTTTGGCTTCGCAATCTTGTGCATTTAGCCAGTGTCAAGTGATAATATATTTCAAGTGTATTTCATATTATAGGTCCTAGTCACAAGTCACAGTCAAAGTCAAGTAAAAGAGTCAAGGTCCAGTCGTAGTCAAGTCATGCCCTAGTAAAGTGGTAGAAACTTTACTAGAACTTCTATTGGAGTTTTGGAGCGAAGGTGAAAATCACGTTTTTCAACTTTGTATGATTTGCCTACACTTATGCACGTTCACTAAGTATTAACGGTTAACAATCCACCATTATTACACATTAACACTCGAAGAATCACAGGTTTTGGAAAATTTTACAAAATCAACAACGCCATTTTTTCACTTTCGCGGCAAAACTCCAACCATAGATTAGATAGACTGAAAAACTAGGTAGTATGTAACACAATCATTCTCTTTGGAATAGTAAAAAAAAATATTATTTTTACGTATTTACTTCCTCTGTGCTTTATATTTACATGCATAGAGGAACTTTTTATACCGGAAATTTACATGTCAGTTTTCCTATTGCAATTTGTTACTTTTTAATAATTTACTTTGCCACACGGATTGGTTACTATCCATCTGTTTTCCACATCTTTGCCATTAATCCGAAGTGTGCATTGAACCCAAAACCTGAAGCACTCCTCGCTTTTTTAACAATGACCATAGTAATAGAGGAAACCGAAGAGATAACGTGTTCTCACTGCGCTCAACTTCGGTTCTCTTTCATCATGATAGCGGTATCAGCTGTTCTTCCAATGGTTTTCTTCGCTGGGTTACTTCTGCTGGCTTCTACTGGAGAAATGAATGATTATATGCAGAACTCGACAAGTAAAGTCGTGGAATTCGTGTTTGCTCTGCTCTTCGTGCAATTGAGTGTAGCGACTTCGGTCCTGATCGTCAGCTTCGTGAAAAGAAGAGAGCCGATCTTGAAGTACCATCACTGGTATATTATTTTCCATGCAGTGATAATGACGGCTTTTATATTCGCCTGCTTTTTGATGACGGCCATCAATGACTCATATCTTATGTCTCTGCTGGTCTTCCTCTGTGGTGCAGGTTATGTATTCGCTGTTTATAAGTTTCTTAAAGTGAATGAGAATATTTGGATAAGTTTGAGACGAGCTTATTGATCTGTTTTGTTTTTTTAATAAATTGGTTACTTGATAGGTTTTTTTTACTGTTTTGTTTATACAAAGTATATACGCACTTGCTATTAAAATATTTATTAATTAAATCTGTGGCATCGCCCTGAAATAAAGGTTATTTATCGCTTCAGGCGAAGTTTATTCGACTCGTAAAAACCGTGAAAATGTGTTTAGTCGTTTTGGAGATCCGGGTAGTAGTTTCTACAGAACATTAGATCTGGGCTCTGAATCTGAATATTAAATTGAATGCAGTGGGAATAAGATATTTTTCTGCGGTAAATGGAGCCTATATTTTATGTTAGCTGAAAATAGCATTCAATTCCATGCAGTACTTTTTGCGTGATGCGCGTACAAACATCCAGACAGATAGACAGACAAGAATTCTAAAAATGGTTGGCTGCTTTAATAAAGACCCCCCATCGATAAGTTTTTCTTCAATATCTTTAATTTACAAACATCGGCCTATTACAATTTATTATAAGTATATAATTATGTCTTTCATTTGTTTATCAGGTCAACTTAAAAATTGTTCATCTTAAAACTATCGTAGTTAGGTACAAAACATGTACAGTTAAACATCTGGGAAAAACTTCCACTCTTACAACGGTTTATCTACTAGTGTACCTACTAGTGGGAATGAGTGGTATCAAGCAGGTGACTAGCACCCCAATTACGTATCTTTGTTGTACGCAAAAAATGAATGAAAAAAAGTGCGCCGCCGAGTTTGCCAGCTTCTTTTCGAGATGGCTGTAATTTTGCGAATCTGCCAATAGAATCATTAACTTTCATGAGTGCCTTTTTGGGGCCCATGTGAATAAACGATTTTGGATTTGATTGACGCGATTTCTATTTGAATTAAGCAAAAATGAACCAGTTCTATGCCTGGCATGCTTACTATCCCCGATTACATCATCTCTTACTAATGAGTGAGAGAGTGATTCAGCGTTAGCCTATATTCTGATTTATAGGTATAGCTCGCAAAAATAGGCTTTAAGCTGAACTAGATAATTATAAAACCCAGCATCTCAAGTGAGCGGTATCTAGGAAACATGCATAAATTAATTTGAGTGCCTTCTCGAACCTTCATCTAGGCATAATCTGGTATCAGCGTCACGTCTTCAGAGATCCGACACGTTCATTAGTGGACCAATCACAGCGCACTTTGGAATTAATTTATCCAATTAGACGTGACTTAGCTAATCCAATGAGCGTACGATAGTACCTACTATTATATTGTAGATTTCGGCAGTAAGTCTGTCTGTTGGGTATATTTTGAAAATGTATTAACTGTTGGGTAGACTTACCTATGTACCTAATTGTTATTAACGTAATTATAAACTATGTTTTTAGGCACATAATTTTTCTTAAAAACTAATGAGACTAAATTCCATAATGACATTAAAACGACATTTGTGATATTATTAAACATAAAATAAATTTAAACGCTTTCACACTCACAGCCCCATGCTTAGTTCGAGGACTTGTGTCGTGGGTGCCGGAAACATTCACATCACACACAATCACACCCAGAACCAAAAATACAAATTTCTCTTGAGGAGAAAACTTGTATTCCCACGTACCTACCTTTTGAGAGGTGGTAGAGCATTTTGTGAGTTGCTCGCCTGGCTTGCTACCAAAGTAGCTTACCACCATCAAGTTGAAAGTCTGCCGCCAAGCCAAATACGGTGTTCCGGCAGTTATCCTTGAGAGCCTGCGTATTCCAGGTCTAGTGTGTTTACCAACTTCGATCACATCGTCACTTACCATCAGGTGAGATAGTGGTCAAACACTAGCCTGTCACAAATAAATAAAAAAATAAACCTAACTAAGGCAGTATATCTATCTCAATTATTAATCAAGGTTTCTGAAACGTTGTTAAATTATTCAACCAAGACGATTTACGAATTAGCTTACTGATTAACAGTAATCAGGTGCTTGGATACGGTACCTGATACGAAGGCATGTAATGGGATTCCCCTTTCATAGAATCAACAAAATGAATTTTCCATGCGAAAATTACGCCGAAGCGCGACGCCTGTAATAAAACAGGTAGACAGGGGCGTAGTTAGGATAGTTCTGAGTGCTGGTTAACTAATATGTTCAATTGGGCAATCTATATTTTGCCCATTGACAATTGTTCAAAATATGTAGAACGCCGCCGCTTCACCGATAAAATTATTCATAAAATGATTATTAATCAGGATTAATAGTAACTATGCCTTTAACTATGGTTTAAACAATCTCTTTACCAAATTTGTCTAAGATCAGCGTAGCGTCACAAATATCAATCAACAATTATTATCAGCGGTTAAGCAGTAACACATAGACTGAAAAACAAGACTTAAGAGTGATGTGATATACTGAACCTTGTTATGGTAGGTTTCTTGAAGTGTTACTAGTTAAGAGGCATTACTCATTCTAGATGTGTTTACTAACCTCGACTACGTTGATCCCCAATGATGTGATAAAAATATTCTTGATTAATATTAATACAAAGAGAATAACTATACTAAATATTTATTACAAAGATTTTGATCTCAAGAACTTAATCCCGTCACCGGTCGACATAATCTCCAAGACAATGTTTTGATAGATGGCATGCATCTTGAACAGTCATAATAATAATTAAACATTAAAACTTTCACTCTCACAGCCCCACACTCAGTTCGATGACTTGTGTCGTGGGTGCCGAAAACATTCACATCACACGCTGAATCACAACCAGTCCAAGAAACACAAATTTTCCTTGGGGAGAATACTTGTGTTCCCACCAGGAATCTCACCCTTTGCTAAACGCGAACGCTCACGAAACTAAACTAACAGGCAGTTAAAAAAAAATTGTATATATATATAAATACTACCATGGTCCCTTTCACTATAAATAACGGGATATTTACCATGTATTTCGTTTGTTTTGAGTTTCCGAAATTTCGGCATTGTTGCAATAATAAATATCGGAAACTCAAAACAAACGAAATACATGGTAAATATCCCGTTATTGATACAAACATTTATATAAATACTGAATAATTTTCAGTGCACTATTCAGTATATCTGAGTATATCTGATTTATGTTATAGAGACCTTAATGTCGATCCTAACGCCGGCCCTGCTGCTAGACAATTAAATTTATTGTTATACGGGACGGGAGCAAATTGAAATCGTCGAGTGAAAAATGATTCGATAATACCGAAATAAATCTACATATTAACGAATGTCGTCAAAATTCTGAATGTTTCATTAATTTGTTACCTTAATGAGTTAAATTTTCATGTAGGTAAATAATCCATCAATCCATTGAAATAGGAATCTATGACCTTTCCAATTCAGTTAGAAAGGTTTCCTCTGGAAATGCGCCGTATTGTACTGAAAAATGTACTTACTACATTTTAATTACAACGTAGTAGGTAAATTTTTCAGCACTAAAATAAAAACAAACGCTTTCACAATCACGGCCCAATACAAAGTTCGATGACTTGTGGCGAAAAAATTTCACAAATTTTCCTTGCGGAGATAACTTGTGTTCCTGCCGGGAATCGAAATCGATATACCCCTGTTTAGAAGATGAACGCGCATCCAACTATAACTAAGGCAACGGGCATTTCGACTTTTTACTAAAACTGATATTAATAGGTTCATTTTTTTATGATATTAGGAACCTTCCAAATGTTATTATGAGCAATTTTTTTACTAATTTAATATTTCATATGCGATTTGTTGCAGGCAAGCCTATACTATTGGTTTTGTAATTAAAATATCTTACTTATGATATCTATTTCGATTGGTTAACAGATCGGTGTAGTTACCTTTATTGACTTACCTGTTCACATCTGCTTGCCAGGTATACACAGAAATAAGTAGGCAAGCCTACCTAGACATATTCTGTGTGTTAAAAACTATCATTTGAGATGAAATTCATTCGGTTATGAAAAGAGTGAAGGTGATGAAAAAAAATTGATTAGAATTAATTCAATTAAAAATAGCTATGTAAACTTTTCGATTGGTGTGTTATCATAGGCAAATTATATTTGATAAAAACAAACAAACAAACAAACTAACGCTTTCACACTCACAGCCCCACACTAAGTTCAAAGACTTGTATCGTGGGTGCCGGAAACATATTCATATACTTTATTTCAAACATATACAGTTACATTAAAACTAGGTAGGTACATTTACCCTGCAAGGGTGTAGCAAAAATAAACTGGTAACTTTGTTATTCTATAGTCTTAAAAATATTACATTTATTTACAATAGTAAGTCATCCTAATTAATCAACTCGAGTAGAATTTAATATTTTTCGTTCAGCGTGGAACCGAAACGCTTTTGTCTTCGATAAAGTTTTTAACATTCACATCACACACACATTACACCCAGAACCAGAAGCACAAATATTCCTTGAGAAGGAATTTGTGCTCCTGCCGGGAATCGAACCCAGGACCCACGGCGCAGAGGGCGGACACCTGTCCACTGCGCCAACTGGGTCGTAAAAAGTATGTCTCATCAAGTTATCTCATGGGTGAAGGTCGATCTCCCACGTCTCCTCTACTATAACAAGTCTTTTATATCCGCAAGCCATGAATATCCGCAAGCCATGAACAACGCATTAAGGCTCTCTATGAGAACCTATATCCCGCGCCTGGCGATAACTTAATCGTAGTTAATTCTGGGTATGCAGAGCGTTCCGAATCGAGGTGATGTGACGTAATCCGATTTACGACTTAGTCCCTTGCATAAACTTTATGAATTTGTATTAACTTAAGGGGCGGGTATACGTCAATACGAGCACCTTTTTTAACCACAGCCAATTATCCCCTTTAGGCTTTTGCACATAAAGGTGTATATTGCGTGAATTACATCGTGGCGGTTACGCAAAGTCACGCGGCAATCTTAGATTTTTTATGGCTTTATTCAAAATATCCGGATTATGAGTTTTTTGTTTTTGGTAGAATGTGTTTGAATTTGTAGCCTCAGAAAACTCCATCTAGTGTCGAGTAGAAACAGTTTTTTACATCGGTCATGACGTAATAGATGGTGCTGATAGTTTCTTAAACCCGGTTTTTCAAATGCAGTTTGAATATGAAATAACTTTCACAGTGTTTTGAAACATGTTTTCCCACTGAGAGGTACGTGTGTAAGCACTTCTATTAAGTTGCTCTACATATAATTTTTCCTTTATATTTATGAACTTATGAGTATTCTAAGAAAAAGGTATAATTTATCGTATCACACAGATTACGTCGAATTTTTATTTATTTATCTTGTTTTAATATGAATGCCAAGTGAAACGGTTAAAAAAACACGCGTTTTAGATGAAATTCTGGAATCGCTACCTTAACAGCTGCTACACACAGGAAGCAATTTGTTCAAGCGAACACGCGGGCTCGGTCGTCTACCATGCAGCGGGACGCTCGAAAGCCATCTCGAAAAGATAAATCTATGCTATTTTATAAAGCTATAATCTGCAATGTCTCTTTAATTAATGATCATTTTTGTTTTATTACACACTAAAACGTAATGCTCCACTACTAGCTTTTTTATATATATTTCATACGCAATCGTTTAAAACATATGACAGCAGCGTTCCGTTTCATATTAGTCAATCTCTATACATTTGTCTTAAAAAAAAACATACATTTATAGATCGAGCGAAGCGAGATCTCTAAGTTAACTTGAGTCGTTCAGCACTTTGTCCGTCCGTCCATCCGTCCGTCTGTCAGAGGCATCTAGCGTCTAAACCATATAAGCGAATGACTTCAAATTCTCATAGAATATGTAAAACTACGGCCCAAATCCAGAAATAACATTTAAAATTATATAAATGAAAATATTAAAAGGAGTAGGTACCATACATGTAAATGGAGAGCAAAATATTACTAGATATTTTATAAACTGGTTTCGTACTCTACTTGTCATGTCCTTTTCAACGATAGCCCACAAGGGTAGATAAAAAATAAAAAATATTTTGCTCCCCACTTACATGTATGGGAGCCCCCTAATATTTTCATTCACATAATTTCAAACGTCATTTCTGGCTTTGGGCCGTAGTTTTACGTAATCTATGAGAATTTGAAGTTAATCGCTTATATGGTTTAGACGTTAGATATCTCTGACAGACGGACGGACGGACAAAGTGCTGAACCATAGCGGTGTCGCTAAACAGTTTGTCTGCTTGTCCGATGATATAGCGGTCCTGTAAATAAGTCCTAATAATCGTCTGATTGGCGGATATAAACTTCCTTCGATTTTTAAATCTAATCACTAAGATAGAAAACTTTTATAACTTAACTATAGATTCTTTCGTTGTAGGCACGAGGCAGCATCTATACTTGAAAATTCAAGAGCGTAACGCATAAAAAATTCTGTTTAAGCCCGTGAAAAAGCTGTGGCTGCGTAACATAATTTGATGAGAGAAGGTTAAAAAGTTACCCCAATTTGTTGTTCGGGCAAACACTCTTAGAAAGTTAAGAGTTTTCACCAAGTTTTATTATTCCACGAAGTCTATTAAACTGAAAAAATTGAAAAATGAATTTGGGATTATGGCACTATGAAATACATAAATGAAGGATGCAATTTTATTAAAAGGTAAGAAGCATTAATGCTTGCGCATAGTTAGTATATTGGCATTCATTTATATGAATGCCAATATACTAACTCAATGGTTATACTTCAACTGCTATGCATATCCCCTCAGGAATTCCGCAAGGATCCTTGCTCGGACCACTTTTGTTTATTATTTTCGTATTTGATATTTCGTCTCACTTTCACCACTCCAAAATTCTTCTGTATGCAGATGATATGAAAATTATATGCCCCATTAGAACTAAAAATGATACCTATTTACTTCAAAATGATCTATACCGTTTTCAAAGCTATTGTACGACTAATAAACTAGATCTAAATGTGTCTAAATGTTATGTATGTTCTTACACTCGTAAGCCAAACCCAATAATTAATAATTACTATATAAAAAACTATCAAATTGCACGCGTATCTACAATTAAAGACCTAGGAGTAACATTTGACAAAAAATTACTATACGATGAGCATGTTAATACGATTGTCAAAAAAGCCTCAAAAGAAAACTTTTAATTGGCCTTAGTTTCATAGATATTTATTATTTCATGTACCTAGCTGTTAGTTTTCCAATAAAAATAAAATAAAATAAAATAAGTTTTGTATAATTTTAGTGCCAACTTCTGGTTCTGATAGCCAAAATAGTAAACTATAAATACAATAAAAAATAATACTTTATTTCTAATGCAACGGCTTAACGGATTTAGAATGCTTGTACCTATAGGATTTACACATACTTTTTTAATTTTAACTTGATCAACGCTACCGAAGCCGCAGGACACGGCTAGTAATATTATAAGTGCGAAATAAATGGGAAAATTTGTGTATTTTTCTGTGAATATGTATGTAGACCGTTACGGTTAAACAGATTTAGATCAAATTTGAGCATACGTTATACCCGGGATTAATGTATAAATATTTAATAACTTTATTTACGCGGGCAAAACCGCACTATTAGTAGCTATATAATTTACACCTGCCTATTACTAATCTCTTAAAATATAGAGCATTTATTCAGCTAAGGTATTTTCTGTATAAAATCTACACTAAACAATGTAAGGTAAAAAAAGCCGAAAAAACAGTTTTTCAGCAAATAAGCTCTGAAAAATGTGGTATATTTTTCTGCCTTACAACCCAGGTAGACGCGGGTAAAAAACTCATTTATACCAACCTGTTGATGTATGCTAAAGCAGGCTAAAGCCTAAATGGAGCCTATGTTTTTTTTTATATAATTGAGAGACGAAATGCATAGCGCTCGCCTAATGGTTACGACCCGATATAGTCGACCCAGAGATTTGAAGTAGTTCAAAATCCTGCGCGGCAAAGCACTGAGATGTAGATATATTTGATGATAAATCTCTTAATGTCCTCTTCTTTTTACCATCTAACAACCAGACAAACTGTCAAACTTCATCCATTTTTGTTTGACATACCTCCAGTTCGCTCGAAGCGTTTTGCTTCTGCGTTCATCATCCGTACAGCGAAGTAGTGGAATTCATTGCCTGCATCATTGTTCCCCGAAGGGTATAATCTGGGAGTCTTCAAGTCAAGAGTGAATAGGTATCTTCTAGGCAAGCATGTCACATCTTCGGCCACATCATTACTTTCCATCAGGTGAGATAGTGGTCAAATGCTTGCCTATTTAGCATAATAAAAAAAAAATGCCCTGAAATTCACTCGAAACATTGCCCTACAATCTGAAATACAGTATTATGCTTGCACACTACTGCTAACGGTTGAATATCTATAGATTTAATCTATGTTTCTATAGAGAAGTTTTAAATACATACACACTGGACGCATTCGGTTCGAGTGTCCAAGTGAATAAACAATGCCCATTGGCTTAGTTGGTTAGCGTTCTTTTTCATCTATCTATCTATTTTAATTATCAATGGCTTTAATATTAAAAAAAATAAAACCTATTCGAGGTTACACAAAATCCAATGGTAAAAAGTCTAGTGATAAACTTAGAAAGGAAAAATTATCGCTTGAGGCGGGGTTTGTACCCGCGATCATAGGGCGTCATGCCCTATTGCTCCAACCGCTGAGCTACTCAAGCCCTGCCTGAAACGACGAAATTATCTTTTCCTTATCATTAACGTCTTACGGGGACGTGTGTCTACCGAAACTGTTTATAGAAACTACTACCATCTACTACGTCCAACGACGTCAGACGTTAATAAAAAGGAAAGGATAATTTCGTCGCTTCAGGCAGGGCTTGAGTAGCTCAGCGGTTAGGCATTAGGCATTCTATGGCCGCGGGTTCAAACCCCTCCTCAAGCAATAATTTTTACTTTCTAAATTTATCACTATAGTCCTGCTTAGCATGGCTAATGCTATATAAATAAAATCAATAGTACAAGTCTATTTCAGGCACAAAAACTTTGTGTACAATGACGATACCTATACGTGACGTTCAATTTATCCAATCGCTATCGAATGTTTTTGATAAACCTAGTTGCGATAGCCAAAGAGCTTTATCATACCGCTGCTGCCTTTATTTTTGAAGGCTGAAAATCATCGATAATGAATATGCATGATTGGTTCGGACATTCGCTGACAATAATTGCCTGTATAACGTAACTTTGTTAACTCAAGCTTTGTCGCAGTTAAATCGACAGAACAAAGGAGTGTGACGTAGCGAGAATGAGTTCAGTTACAGTTAAAATTCAACTTTATTTAGTGCTACTGTTGTGTTACTGACATATGTACATACTAGCCGTACCCCGATGCTTTTCTATCTATCGCCAATAAGTTAAAAATTGCCTATTTGCTAATCCTAGTTAGACATTGGTGCCGATTCTGTTGTCCAGAATTAGACTAAACTAGCCTAAAATTAGTTTTAGTCCTGCTTTAGTCCAAAACCTATTCAGAAAATGCAAGATTAGACTAAAATTAAGTTTGACAGGACTAAGTTAGTTTAGTTACTCTATTTAGTGAAAATGACCAAATTCTTATTCTGATGTACATGTTTTACGTCAAATTAAGACTTACGATTAATAGAAATTTTAAACTCAAATTAGTCTGTATAAAAAGGTCTGGATTATTTTTAATGTGATCTTATACTTGAAAGAATAACACGTGCAATTAATGAAGCAAATACTGACCTACAAAGTCTATAATGGAGGAATATGTGATTACGGCTCTTGTGAATACAATTCAATTTGGTTGCTGTCAAAATCAATTTTAGTCCTGTCATTTCAACTTTTAAATTAAGTTCAACGTAAAATCAGAATAGCGTTTAGGTATTCTTTGACTAAAATTAGTTTAGTTTAGGTTTGTTGCGTTTAGGTATTCTTTGACTAAAATTAGTTTATTTTTAGTTTAGTTTAGGTTAGTTCGGTGCTCAACAGAATTAGCACCAATCTATATGTCATTTAAATTTGTTTAGCAGTTACAGTGTACAAAAAATTGTGTGTAAGTCTAAGTATACACACAAACTCTTGGATTCATAATATTAGTCAAAAAATATATCAAAAGATTAAATCTTTGATAAATAGATAACTCTTTACTGTCACACCTTAAATAAATAACTTACTCATTTTAAAAAACTTAAATTAAAGTGTACAATCGGCGGTCTTATCACTAAAAGCGATCTCTTCCAGACAACCTTTGGATGGAGATGATTTTAATAATTCGGTGAATCGGGGGTGTTAATACAATATAAGTTTATGAGAATATAAAATATATATACATACTTATAAACAAAATAAATTATTAGATGTTCAAAAACAGGGAAGGATAATTTTTCCTTCCTTGCTCTGAGAAGAATTCAAATCGCGCTCTTTGATCACCGGCTCAACTCCCTAACCACTAAGCCATCCAAAACCACCCTCCTAACACATTATTTATCCAACCCTTACTACGCGTCTTACTTTAGATAGTAATGATACGTTCCAGTCCAAAATAAATCGTCACAAATAGAATTTTTTCGAAATAAACCGCAATGCTTAGCTGTGTTTGAGTGTTCATAAAAAGTACATGTAAGGTATCGGTATTTCGGAATTGCGATACTGGAACGGTACGGAGCGAGCATTTAACAGTTTTAAATTTCGTTTTGGTAGAAAATCCACGTCCGGTGAATGTGGAGCCAGAAATATTAATAAAAAACCATTTTAAATTTCGAATTTACAGTTTTTAATGTAGTCTTCCTATATGTTATGAGAATCCAGTAGATCTATTCTGGTCGTCAAAATACGATTGTTCGAACTGATGCGACGCGACGTCGCGTCGATACGATAGGTTGAAATTTCAGTTGATTCGATGTTCTTAAGAAAAGAAAATCGTTCGTATTCGACGTCAATGTAAAGATAATCTATGCCCGGAATAGACTCCCAGGTCATCAGATATTCGATATCTCACGGTGGTATTATAAATGTTTTTAATCAAATCTTGACATATAAAGAAATTAACATATATATTTATCAAAGCCACATTTCATTATCTCGATTAAGCGTTAAATGATAAAGACTCCATTAGCGTGAGAACTACATCATTTGTAATAATAATGTTAACTAGTTATATATGAACTTCAAATATCTGAATAATCTATGTATATAAAAATCAATGCCACTTTTCGTTGTAATTTTATAACTCAAGAACGGGCTCACTTATTGAAACCAATTGTTTAGGCTTTGTTCGGACTATTAAGTAGATGGTTTATGTGAAGTTTGCACAAAATCGGCCGAGCGATTCTTCATTTATCATACCCGGGCGAAGCCAGGGCGGATCGCTAGTTCTGTATAAATATAATTCTTATTTTTTCTAGATTCGGAGAAAGAACGATATTAAGTATATAAGTGTTAAATGACAAATTAGAAAAATAATTGAATCAAGAAAACTTCCACCAGTCACGTTTCTAGATTACATTTATTTTGATAAATACTCCATAATTTTACCGATTTTTATGTAAGGTATTACAATAAAGAGTTATTTTTCTATCTTATTTTTAACTGCGTTATGCAACCATTTGGCCTTAGCAGCCAGTTGAGCTCTGGCTTCGATATATACATCCACCTGATGTTAAATGACGATGCGGTCGACGATGGAGCACGCTTGCCTAGAAATAACCTATTCTCTCTTGACTTGAAGACTCCAAAATTTATGTATCTAAGATGAAGCATGCTTACCTAGAAGATACCTTTTCACTCTCGACTTGAAGACTCCTAGATTATACTGTTCAGGGAACAAAGACGTGGGCAGCGAGTTCCACTCCTTCGCTGTAAGTATGATACATGTAGAAGCAAAACGCAATTCTGAATTCTTAACAAATGTATAATGTATAGATAAATGCGTGTCAAGTCGCGGGCATAAACAAGTATTAGTATGTATTCGTCGTTGTGTATGAGTGGTATTAAGAAGCGTCAGAAACAGTATATGAATAAAGTTGTAAGCTAAAATCCGACACAACAAGTTCGGCATGCGTTTACCCAGAGTCCCAGTCGGAGGATTGGACCATATATCTCGCTGGAGATATACCATACACCTGGCTCGTCGAAGCTTAATTGGATAAATGGAGGATGTCTGGCTTAAATGGACGAGCATTAAACGCTATAAAATTTGTTGTGCTTAGGTTTTTAAAAAACCGGCCAAGTGCGAGTATGACTCGCGCACGAAGGGTTCCGTACCATTATCTATAAAAAATCAAGTTTGTTGTATGGGAGCACCCCTTAAATATTTATTTTATTTTATTTTTAGTATTTGTTGGCAATAGAAATACATCATCTGTGAAAATTTCAACTGTTTAGCTATCACCGTTCTTGAGATACAGCCTGGTGACAGACGAACGGACGGACAGCGAAGTCTCAGTAATAGGGTCTCGTATTTACCCTTTGGGTACGGAACCCTAAAAAGTATTATACAGAGTTACGAGTAAATTCTCTGAATTATATTTTTTAAGCATGATAGGCTAGCAGAAGTAGCAAAAATAAGTCAAATGTGAACACTATCTCACAAATGGAAAGCAATGATGCGACAGAAGTCCCATTCTAGGTCTATTATACATGCTATAATTTACCACATTATCTCTTATCAACAGGAGATATGTAGGTCAAACGCTTGGATATCAGATTTAGGAAAAACTGAAAAAGACTTTAGGAGACCAATCGTACTTTAACAAACCAGTCAGTTAGTCTGCGTCCTCGGCGCCGTGGGTCCTGGGTCCTATTCCCGATAGGAGCATAATTTTATTTCCCAAAGGACATATAAGCTTCTGGTTGTGGTTTTTATTGTGATAATACTTTATAGTGTATACAAATACATCATTACAAATTAATAGAACAACTTGTAGGTGGCATATTACTATTATATTGTTCAAGTATGAATGAATAGCATAATAATATAAAAATGTAGACACCGAAATAATTAAGTCCCAGATGCCTACGCTAGGCTTTATTAGCCTGTGTTGCAGGTATAATCCAATTACATGTATTTATTTAATACTTTTGCACAAAAATAGTGCAAGGAGGACTTCATGCTTGAATAATATTTTCTGCCTGCCTTCCTGGAGTTGCTGAGAAAAGAGTGGCGGTGCAGTAAATATATTTGAAAAATAAAAGCATAATAAATGTAGAAATATATATGTTCATAATATACATAATGAAAATATATATACATACAAACATAATTTTTAATACTATATAACAAAAAAATATATTATATTTTGATGATATTATATTAAAATAATATGTTATTTGTTATTTATACTTTAAAATTTATTCATATAAAGTAATTCTTACAAAATTATGTTATAAACTAAAGAGTGTACAAAACATAATCTAATAGACCGCTACCAGTTGGCAAATACCCTTTGATTATGTGTGTGATATGTAAATGCTTCCAGCACCCAGGTTGCAATACAAGTCTTCAGACTCAGTGTCGGACTGAGTATGAACGTGTATCTTTGTAACTACAATGCAGACATAATGACTCAACTAAGTTCTACAAAAAGCACCCCAAATTCCCGATAAAAAGTCTATAGATTACCGGCATGGTAAGTGGCACATAAGGCAGTCGACACACGTATTTATGGCGCGGCGAGTTAATTGGTAGCACGGGGTGGAACGTTACGGGCTGCTACGGTCATTTGGCCGGCGTGTGTCGAATGCCTAATCTGGAGTTATCGACCGTCGATGGGTGTTTCTTATTAACTGGGCTTTGGATAAGTTCTATGTCTAAGTTGTGTTGTTAAAGGAAAATGTTTGAAGAATACAATACAATACAAAATTCTTTATTGCACACTATAAAAGATACAAACTTAGAAATGCCCGTTGTCTAAGTTAGGTGAGGTAATATATTCCTTGATAAGGTGCGAACTAATATTAAAACACCGTAGAACAACGCTAAAGTTCAGCTTGTTCTCGTATTCTGTTGCCAACATGCAATTGGTATCAAATTCATACAAAATCCAGCTATCCAGCGCAAACGTTGCATGTTCTGAAAATGACTTTCTCTTTGCTACGTTTATTACATTATTTTACTGCATGCGCTTGTGTATAGTGGTCTCTATATCATATTTTTATTGAGCTCCCAAAGGCTTTAAAATCGTTCCAATTCAGTGCTCTAATAAAAATAGTATAGTCTACAACTCCACTATACTATACAGTAGGTATGTATAGTGCTCCGCAGACGTCGCGAGTCGACAGTAAAATTTAAAATCTGCTATGTTGCAGGTTTTTATCGTTAGAAGAGTGGATCGACTTTACTGTCCGATTAAATATACTACCGCTTCTAGAAAATGAGCATATATTTGTGGATACTATATGCTATTTTTAAGCATGTTGGTTCACTTGGGTTCGCCTTGTAAGCAGCGGGTATCGAAATTATATGGTTTGTCTCAAAGGAAATTTGTATTTCTGGGTCTGGGTGTGATTGTGTGTGTGATGTAAATGTTTCCGGCAACCACGACACAAGTCATCGAATTTAGTCTAGGCTGTGAGTGTGAAAGCGTTTATAAATAATTTCATACTACATTCACGCACTTCCAAATACCCACGTAAAATAACGGGTTTCCATATTATTTATAAAATAAGCTTTATGGGCTTTACAGATATGTTGTTTGACTTGACGCCCTAGTTAGCGTAGAGGGCAGATCTGCGGCCTCTGCGCCGTGGGTTTTGGGTTCGATTCCCGATAGGAACACAATTATCCTTCCCAAGGGACATCTGTGCTTCTGTTTAAGGGTGTGATTGTGTGTGTGATGTAAATGTTTCCGGCACCCACGACATAATTTTCGAACTAAGGGGCTATAAGTAAGAATCGATTATTTATTTATATAGATCTATTTTGTCAGAAGACTTTTGAAAAGAATATGTCGCAGGTACGTCTAGTGATGCATGTGATTGCGCAATCCAGTCTCTATTCAGACATCTACGAACAAAATTACATCAAGAACGGACCATTAAACTATTCCCGAGGACCATTAACCTGGACCTGTAACGATTGCAGACGATGTCAAATCGAGTTACAGTATACAGTCCATCTCGATGTATGGACAACACTCCCTGAGCTCGAGAACAGAATCAAAGCAACGCTTCAACTTGAACATGTTCAAAATCTAAATCGTTTATTTTCATGCGCCCCAAAGAGGCACTATTAACTATTGACTTTAAATATGTCTGAAATTTTCCTTCTTAAACAGCGTTATTTGTAAAATAACACTAAGATTTTCTTGTTTTAACTATATCTTGCTCATTTAGTTCTTGGACTATCTTCTAAATGTTGTTTTTCCGTAATAATTAAGATGGTGTCAACGCAATTTGGCACTTGACGCTAGACTTAACGGAGAAGTAAAATCAGTTCCGCCGTTACTGCGTGAAGAGAAAACAAACATACAAACACACTTACATACAGACTTTCGGATTTGTAGTGTGTTGTTTGTCAAGTTATTGGTTTTACTAAAAAAACAGGTTGTTTCGTAGACACACGATAGAAGTGAAACTTTTGTATTACAGGGAAACATTTTAATTATTCATAACAGTGGTTTCCCCCACCACTTTTCGTCACACAAAAAGGTTGCGGATCAGAATTTCAAAGGTCGAAAAATAAGAATTCACTTCAAAAATCCCAGGATTCACATGAACTGCTCTAAATTGTTGTGCCCAACAGGGTCTCTAATGTATTGTCATTTATTACTATCACCTAACTACATTTAAAGAATGCATTAAAGATTTGATCCTCGCTTAAACTGCGCCGGTCAAAATGACACGTCAAAAGCCAATCTCAAATCCACCGCCACTTCGCTATTATCCGATGAAAATCACTTCCCTTCGATCGAGCCTTGTCAATTTACCTTCGATTATCTCCCACACATAAACCGAAGTGAAAAAAGTTCATAAAGTTCTGCACAGAGAGCTCTCCTACCGATATTACTGGGAGTTCCAAAGTTGCCAACTCTGTACATCAAAATTGATTCTTGTAAGAGGTTTCTAGTTGATCACGGTAACTATTGAAAAATAACTTTTTCTCATTTTCTCTTCGGTAAACACATTTTTCAAAAGTTGGAAAATGTGTTGGTAATCTATCATGCGGCTTTATAGTAAGTACTGAGATAAACCGTAAACTGCCTGATGCCTTAGTTTGGTGCGCGTTCGCATTCCAAGCAGCTAATTTCGGGTTCGATTACCGATGGAAACAGAAGGGAAGAATTTCCCAAAAGAAAATTTGCGGTTCTTGTTCTGTGTTGTGATGTGAATATTTCCGGCACGACATAAGTCATTCAACTTAGTGTGGAGCTGTGCGTGTGAAAGTGTCTATGTTATATGAGAGTTACTTATCTTATACAAAAAAATATTTTTCTCCCTCTGTCTTTCTTATTTCCTACTTTGGCTTCTCTCTCTCTTCCTAACACAAGCAGATTATTAATGCTGATAAATAATTGAACTGTAATTTTACACTCAGGCCTGAAATAATATACGAAAAGAATTTACGCAAAACGAAAAAACTCCCTAATCCTCCCTAACCCTACATTAATTAATGCTCTCACCTTCAAGAAATCCAAAAAATAAAATCTTACACTGATCCCATTCTCCAGAACCGGACTGCCGAATTAGGGATCCTCAGATCCCTTTAGAGATCTCTAGATCCCTTAGACTCTGTTAAACGGCCGCGCCGGGATTATCAAGGTTTAAAACAGGCGTCGACTAAAATTGAGGTTTTATGTTTATTCAAGAGTCTAGAGAAGTTTAAGAAAGTTTTAATGGAGTGGCTAGTACTCTGTGTAGATTGCTGTAAAGACTGGATAGGGTAGACTTTACACTGGGTTGATTTATTAGATGCTGAAGTACATTCCAACCTTGCTCTTTGAATTTTTTTTTAATATTGGAACTGTCGAATGTACTCATATGTGAAAATTATTATTCAAGATACTAGGTATACACATACGGCATTGTATGTTGGGTGGCATGCGTTCCAACGCCACGTGACTAAATTATTACCTCCTTCATGTTTATGTTTGCCCAGTACTTTACCAAATCCGAGTGACAACGACGACTTCAGCATATTTTTTTATTCGTAAATTTAAAAAAAAAACGATCCAACTGTTTAGGAGGAGTTCAGTCGTCACATACACACGTACATAAGAATTATCGGAAACATTGACATCACACACACATTACACCCAGAACGAGAAGCCCTTGGGAAGGAATTTGCACTTCTGCCAGGAATCGAACCCTGGACCCACGGCACAGAGACACCTGTCCACTGCGCCAACTGGGTTGTCAAAATAACGTGAACCTAATTAGCATATTGGCTTGCTTTTGTCAAAACCATGTTGTTAGGAACCGTGTAAGTAGTATCTCATTCTACTAATGTAGTTGGCTTGCTTTGAATCAATGTTTGCTCTTCAGGCTTACCAGATTGCCGTTGTGGTTTTTAAGGTTCCGTACCCAAAGGATAAAACGGGACCTTATTACTAAGACTCCGCTGTCCATCCGTCTGACTGTCCGTCTGTCACCAGGCTGTATCTCATGAACCGTGATAGTTAAACAGTTGAAATTTTCACACTTGATGTATTTCTGTTGCCGCTATAACAACAAAATTAAATACAAAAATACAGAATAGATTAAATATTGTAGAGGGCTCCCATACAACAAACGTGATTTTTTGCTCGTTTTTGCTTTATATTGATAACGGCAACAGAACGCTTGAAATATTCACAGAATATTTAGATATATATTTACTTTAAAAATAAATAATAAAATTAAATTAAATCAAATACTTAAGGGGCTCCCATACAACAAACGTGAATTTTTTGCCGTTTTTATAGATAATGATACGGAACCCTTCGCGCGCGAGTCCGACTGATCATTTTCTGATCTATATTCTGATAATCTTTATCAGCCACAATTATTAAATTCAACGTGTAAAGATTAGTTGCTCATCAGTTTGGAGGGGCCTCTAATAAAACTATAGTATAGTTTATCAACTTAAAAAAAATTTGAAATAAAAAAAAATTCTTCATTTAACTGGGTTTGTGCGTTGTTCTACAAAATTTGATTAAATACCCTTTAAATCAATGTGAACGGGTATTTTCTAAGCAAGCATGTCACATCTTTACTTCGTAGTTACTTTCCATCAATAAAATGTTTGCTTAATTATGTTTAATGTCATCATAATTATGTTACAACTCCGAAAGTTTGTGTGTAAGTGTGTAAATTTGTAAATGTTAGTGTGTAAGTGTGTTTATTTCCTCTTCACGCTTTAACGGCTAAACGGATTTGAATGAAATTCGAGGATTAACATTGGCTACTTTTTATCTTGATAATAAGGGGCGAAGCCGCGGGGCAAGGCTATTTATGTATAAGTAGTATATGTATGTTATATATTGGAGTAGAATAAAATTCCGACAGGTTAGTGATTTTAAACACACTTTAGTCAGACGTGAAGACGAAGTGAAATTTCCCTAGAGAGAGCGAGAGAGTGAAATATAGTAAAATTCAATTAAGTTAATTAATTATGTAAATGTGAATTAATCAAAATGTAGAGTTTTATGGCTGCTCATACTTGTTTGAGAGTACGATTTATATTATAAGTCATAATAATAAGAAAAAATTGCATTAATGTAATTCCTATATATTGTGGCTTTAGCCACAGATGTTAATAAATTAAATTAACGAAATTAAATTAATCTCCAGTACGGTCATGATACAATTTAAAAACATTAGGGAATTTTCAGGGCAGATTTCATCAAACAAATAAAAGGACTTTTGGGGCTCTAAGTAATTCAAGAACTTACTTGGAGCTATTAAGTGGATAATTAGGCGGATCAGTGACCACTCGACAAATCAGTGCTCCGTAGGTAGGTTCGGTATCCAAAATTCTAAATAGATTATTCACATGAACCTTATAGAGGGACTCATTAAAGTCAATGAATTATAATTGCTAGATTCTCAAATATACAGGCATCTCGAGAAGAACAATTTTAGCAAAGTCCCTTTGAGTGTGAAGAATTAACAAACATACAAACACACTCACAAACTTTCGCCATTTTAATTGATCGAGCTAGCGAGATCTCTAGGTTCACTTGGTTCGTTCAGCACTTTGTCCGTTCGTCCGTCCGTCCGTCTGTCAGAGGCATGTAGCGTCTATAACATTTAAGCAAATGACTTCAAATTCTCATAGATTATGTAAAATTACGGCCTAAAGCCAGAAATGACATTTAAGTAATTAAGGGGGCTCCCATACATGTAAGTGGGGCGCAAAATATTTTTAATTTGTTTATATACCCTTGTGGGGTATCGTTGAAAAGGGCTTGACAAGTAGAGTATGAACCGGTTTCGTCACCAAAAGTCACTGTTTTTAGACCTATATTGTCCCAGGGTCTATCTCAAAAACGGCTTCACACTGATCGCTGAAACTTACGTATAATATCCGTTATATCCTGTAGTTGAATATCAAATACAGAAATCAAACAATTATTATATAGAAAAAAGTTCTAATCAAGTAGTTTTTCTCTATGAGGCAAAATGTAGGCGCGAGATCTTAGTTCGGTACGAACGACTAGTATTAGTGTGATTAGTCTTGCACGTTTCATTTCGACTACTTTTCAACATTGAATTGACGATATCCCACTTTTACCATTGAGTTCCCACAAACATTTTATCTCAGAGTTTGGTGAACATGGACCTTAAAATCCATCATGATTAAGAATACAACAAGCTTTCGTCCAAAGAACATTCGGAGGGCATGACCTCTGAATTCTGTCCCAAAGGGTGAAAATTCTACAAACTTATTCATGGTAAAGCACCCTCCAATGTATTTATTTCTCTTGAGTCTAAAATGAAGAAGGTTATCATATACCTTAGTACTAGCTAATAGAGACGAAAGTTGCGAGCGCGTTTGAATTTGAAGCTGCTTTTGAGTATTATAGGTATTTTAATGTTGCGTAAAAACAAATTGAATTTAATTAGTTTTGGGTAGTTTCGTTCGGTCAAATAAATATCAAATTGCAAATGGTTGCCGCTTACATTTAGAGGCTACTTTGTCGGAGAAATTTGCCAGTTTATTTGTGGTGAAGCTATTTCTGTACATAACTTTGTCTGGTGAAGCGATACTTTTAATGAGATTTTTAATGGAGCACATGTAGAGCACATTTTAGTAGAGCACTCGCCTAGCTACCACTGAATCACCGTCGTAATATACTGGTAATACAAAATTTGCAGCTTGTCCCAAACGATGTTTCGGCAGCTATTCTAAAGAGCCTGATCACACTCGGTGGTCTATTGTGATTATTATCTTATCATATCAGAATTTACTATTGGGACAGCTGGGACAGTTGTCAAACGAAAATTTTATTGTTTTGTTCGTCTTGATGCAGACGTTAGTGTATAAAAAAAAGAAAATGAGGAAAAACTAAAAAGAAAAACCGAAAAATCGGAATTGGAAATTATCTATGGGAATGGCCACTTCACATTACTTTCAATAGATGTCGTAGTATAAACTTCACCGGGTTATTTGCTACGCTAACTTGCTCAAAGCCATAAAATTATCTGAAAGTATATAACAAATAGAAATAAAAAAAACAATTATGACTTTAACGTGGCTGATGTTTATAAGAAAAACAGTTTGGAATTTGAATTTGATAATCGAGCTAAATCGATTATTTTGATAAAAAGTTTCGTACCTACACGAAACTTAAAATCAAACGAGGTCTCAAACAATCTCTGACTAGACATTCTCCACCAATCGCATAAAGTTTGATCATTCCAAAACCAATCATAAGTTCAAACTTAGTTCAATTCTAAAAACAAAACCTATCTCGATTTCAATTACATCTTCATGAATCTATTCTGTGTCGTCCGACCGCTGTGTATCGTAATCGATTCCGCCTGATTGCCGGCGCGACCTCGATTCGATCATCGGTCACTATCGGTCGCTAACACTAGCTTTAATCGATTTTCACCCCGATTACTATCAAGTGTTCAGAGCAGTGTGTGGCTTGATTATACCGATATGTTGGCATTAGAGCAACCACGGAATACCTATACAATTTCACCGCAGATTAGTCGGTTAACTATCCAGTGGAAGTTCTGATTGTTACAAATATGTACGAGTATGTGCTCTGACGGTAATGATTTGGTCACTCATATCCCCGCACTAATTTGTAAACTTGTTTGGTGGAGGCAGGAAATATTTAGATCATACCTAGACTCATTTATGATGTGAATATTTAATTAATACTTGTATAACGATAATTATATATCTATACGTGTTTTAGCAATCATGGTCGCATTCATTGTTATCTTTGTTTGAAACGATATTTACCGTGTACATTTTGATATTAATTGAGAGCTTGATATTTCAGCTCTCTTCTCGCGATCATAGCGCTTGTAACGGCCGAGATATCGAGCTCTCGATCAAAATTATAATGTACCTACAAGGTAAATATCCCGTTTCGAATATATATATATATATATATATATATCAATTATATATCTGTTTGTAATTGAAACTCGAAACTACGGCGCAGATCTAAACTGCAGTCGAACTACATACGCAAGATTTTTTTTTTATTGAATCAATTACAATCTTCTCTAACGTTAACACGTTAACAGACAAGCAACATTGAACAAAAAAAATAATATTGGTATAAGCTAATAAAGTTATGTATTAAGATATTTGATCTAACCTGTTGACTATGTGTAAAAAACTCATATTAATTATTACTTAATTTATTTATTGAGTTTTTCTTTCACTTCCCGAATTTTTTGTCGACCACTAAACGCCAAACATTTCTACTCAGCGTCACAACGAGAATTACTTCGAGCCTGTCCGTACCCGGAGAAGATTCAAATGGCTTTTATTACCCAAGTACTTAAACTTGAGTCCTAAAGCGGACTGGACTGTCCAAACTGTTTTACGAGTCGTTGCCTCTCGCATAAAACGTAGTTGTCAAGCACTTCCTTCCTCTAGATCTCTGTTTTTCACCCAGTTTATTGCAAAACTTGCGCACCGTAAAAATGTATAACAAAGATATTTGTCGATATTTATAGGAACTCGTGTATGGGAAATCCAATAAGCTGCCAGTCTATAGTCCCTGATGCTTGTTTATAGGTATTTATTTATTGTCATATGGTAATGGCAAAGTTATTTTCGTAATAGCAAAAAAGATTTTGTTTGTGTGCGTAAGTAACTTTGCGAATATACGATTTTCTTCCAATTGATATGGGCTGTTCTTTATTGTAGGAGCTGGAATATGGCTACTTTGGGAAAAATATGAAGAAATGCAAAGTGCAATTCTTTTTCCCTTTTTTTACTTTAGCTTGTACATATTTTTTGTTAGTTTTTGTGTATGTATCACTCTTATAGCGTATCTTTCTTTTAATCCGTGGTCTATATGTATACAAAACGGTTTTCTACAAAGTATAAAAAAAAAAATATTTCTAAGATTAGCGCTCTTGCCACCATAAACATCATCGTCTATCAACAGGTGATTTAGTATTAAAAAGTGGAAGACGGCGATAATTCGACGACTCAATCATTCCAAAAACAAGCTACGTATAGCTACACCTCTACCTATACAAATAGAGAATCTTCACTTGATCGAACTTTTTAGACTCTTTGCAGTCAGGGTCCAGGGGACACCCGAATGGGTCCAATTTGCCGCCCCACGGCCCGTCCTAATTGCAGCTCTTATTGGGGCTCATGCTTTATGGCAATAGAGCGTGATCGGAATGCCTGAAGAGTTATGCCGGCTAAGGTTAATTTAATTTATTATATTCAAACGTCCACTGGTTTCGGAAAGATTGTGTGTATTATAAAAAATAACAATTAGTTATTTTTCATAATCACTGGATGTCTAGAAAACCTGAAATAGAACATATATATACTGCACATAGAGTATTTTTTAAACTTGATAGTTTACGACATCATATATTAAAATATTTATATTCAACAAACAAACATTAGGCATCATAATTTGTATGACATGAGACCTTCATGGGATGATCACGTGATCACTTCGGGTACATGAGAACTTTTTTCTTTTCCCACGATCAGCCTTTTGTACCTATCGATGACTAATTTTTATGTTTATCTTGTTTCAGGTAAAACCAAAATACAAGGAAATCGACAGTACAGCGTGACTACACCCCATAGTATAATGCAGTACGCTTAAAATGCAAGACTATTTAATCTCTAAAAACAATATAAGTATAGAAGATAGTCGAGTCGTAAGAAAATGAGATAGAAGAAGTCGATGAGCAGTCATTATTGGGATTTCTTGAAAAAGAAGTATTGCAAGTGTAGGGGTATATTATAAAATCGTACTTATATATAGTGGATATAAATTATTTTGTCATTATAGCACGAAGAAGTAAAATCACAAAAATATTTTATTACCTAATGAAAAATGTATGTCATCGATACATTATTTAGGTTATATTATATATTCACGTCGCGTTGGTGCAAAGAGGGTAGTTCTATTTCGATGTTCTAACATTTAAATGTCTTAAAAAAAATATTTACTCTCTGAACATGAATGACTCCGTAAGTCTTACTTCGTACAAATAACGAGTAATTTACCAATATAATTATACTCGTATTCATTTATTCATATTTGATCCATACACGTCAATAAGTTACAAAAATAAATAGAATATTAAAAATATTTATTATTTCTCCATTATATTGATAGTTACATGAAGTTATTCAAATGTTTGTCGTGATATTACAAATAAAACTTTTTAATAAATAAAGTGAATGTCAATCCTACTAATATTATAAATCCGAAAGTTTGTGTGTAAATGTGTAAGTGTGTAAGTATGTTTGTTCCCTCTTCACACTTAACTGCTGAACGAATTTGGATCAAATTTGAAATGTACATAGATTATACCTAGGATTAACACTAGGGTTACTTTTTAATTTGATAATAGCGGGCGAAGCCGCGAGTCATGGCTAGTATTAAAAAAAAAATTATTAATTAATTAATTAATTATAATTATACATTTAATTTATTATAATTATACATTATTGAGAATTCAAAAATTAATTATAGTTAAAGAAAGTACTACTAATAAGCCAGAGTTTCAGTTTTATTTTAAAAATACTTAAATTAGGAGCATAGACAATTTCGTCAGTTAAGCGTTTGTACACCGTCGTGGTCCGGCCCATGACGTGGGTCAACTTATACGACTTTGTAAGTCGACTCACGGATGCAAGTGATCCTTTGCTCCGGGTGGCATATTTACTGCCGACTTTTTAATATGTTTCGAAGTTTGTTCTCGCATATACTGCCTGGAATAAAACAATTGATGCTAGTGTCAGTTTGCCAAGCGATTTAAAATAAGGTATCGCAAATTTTCTCGCGATTATTATTAACTAGCCGTGCCCCGCAGCTTCGCCCGCTATTATCAAGCTAAAAAGTAGCCTATGAATTAATCCTAAGTATAAGCTATGTACATTCAAAATTTCATCCAAATCAAGCAAGTGAAAGCGTGAAGAGGGAACAAACATACACACTTGCACACTTACACACAAACTTTCGGATTTATAATATTAGTAGGATTATTGACTCATATTAACTTAATTTTAAATTAACTAAATCGTTACCCCCTTCCGTATTCGTCCTAAATACAAGCCTGTCTCATAGTAAAACTGGTCTACTATAGGACTGTATCGGTTGGAGATAAGCGCCTCTTAGCGTGGCCTTAATTCCAGTAGAAGTAAATGGACTTTTTTATTGTATCGAGATTAGCTACTGTTATCCTAATGCTCGGTATTCATTAGGATGATCAGGGATTTCGTTAAAATGAAATTTTAAGAACGAATAGAATCTTTGTTTTTTTAATTTGCTGATTTTCTTTTCGACCGACTTCACTAAAAAGGAGGAGGTCTCACTCAAGTCGACTGTATTTCTTTTTTTATGTGTGTTACCTCATAACTTCGTTCTATGTGAACCGATTTTGAAAATGTTTTTTTTTGTTTGAAAGATGTTGCTTTCCAATTGGTTCCATTGAAATTTGATCAAGATCTGATCAGTAGTTCTTGAAATATCGTCAATAATGCGTGTTTAGTACATCTAATCTGATCAAAGTTTCGAAGATAAAGCGGTGATGTCGGTTTTCTTAAGCTTTGCTTTGCGTTTAATTATTGTTAGGGCCAATACAAAAAGTGCGTTTTTAGAGTTCCGTATTTAAAAAGAAGAAAGGGTACCCTTATCACATTCCTTTGTTGTCCGTCTGACAGTCTATCTACGTAACGTAAACGTAAACGCTTTCACATTCACTGCCCCACACTAAGTTCGATGACATTTGTTGTGGGTTCCGGAAACATTCACATCACACACACAATCACAACCAGAACTAGAAACACAATTTTTCCTTGGGGAGATAACTTGTGTTCCCGCCGGGAATCGAACCCGATACCCTGCTTGGAAGGTGAACGCCAGCCAACTATGCCAACGAGCAGAACCTTTTTCCAGAAATTCTTGAAGGTATCAGGTTAGAATTATTATTAATCTGCCATCCCTTGGAGATGGTTTTAGAAATACGCAAATAAATCAATATATATGTATATACACTATGGACTTAGAATCATAAAAAGCAAGATCTCCCAGAAAAAATAACGGGAATAACAGAAAATCGCGAATTTTCAGTTAAGAAGTAAGAAAAAAAAACAACGAAATCAACGAAGAACGCTCAAATGCGCTCCGATATTAAAAGTAAAAATATTGTACTTATATATGGAAATTTGAGTCTCAAAAACAGTCTTTGTATCTCTGTCTTCGGGCCATATATTTTTCCTCTAATTATAACCATAGTACGAAAGAAGTTTTTCATCGCAATGCTTCAACCTAAATACGTAAGTTACCCGTAACCACAATAAATCAGCCTTTGAAGAGATTCCTAAACATGGCCACCGTTCACACAAAACATGCATTCTTGACTTCAAAGGCAAATCATTTACATCAGGGGCGATGAAACAGCGTCGACTACACAATCGAATAGAGGGTAATACGAGCCCCAGATATCCATCGAGAAAACAAATTGAAGAAATTTATTTTTAACGGATTTTATCGCGTAACTTTTCATATTTTTAAGCTATTGCATAGCTTCTAACGCGGGCTTTGACCGTGGAGACCGAATCCAGAAATTCCGTAAGGAAAATAGCCTAACCCCTCCCCACTCCGACCGGCACAGCGGTGATACTTTTTAGTTTTGCCATCTATCGATGAATAGCAGAACTTTTAATGACTTTTTTTAAATATCACACTTGTCTCTTTTGTTCAGCAACTCGCCTCTAGGTGGCAGGAAAAAAAAACTGCATAAATAAAATAAATAAATAATTATAATTGCATAAGTTGATAAAAAATGCTATGCAATAGCTTTGCCGCGGCAGTCCCTGAGTGCCACACGTCTTTTTTATTCCTGCCGTGTCGAAGATATGATCGGACACTAAAAGAATTAACTGAATTTGCACGTACGTCATGTAATTTATTTAACACAATGAGCTTCTCGGCCGCATTTCGGGCACCCAAAATACAGGCTATGCCTAGTTTGTGGCCCACAGACCAGATTCACAAAACCTATATTATGTATGCAAAACAAAAAAGTGTTATAAATCTGGAAATAAACGAATTTTCACTTTACCTCTATGACCATAATAAAGTAATATAAAGTATAATGTAAATGCTCGAAGATGACCATGTTTATTCGTTGGTTTGTAGTGATGAATCAAAATAATGTATAAACAAAGCATTCACACTCACAGCCCTAGACTTAGTCCAGAGACTTGTATCATGGGTGCCGGAAACGTGTGATGTAAATTTTACAATCACACCCAGTACCTGAAGCACAAATGTCCATTGGGAGGGAAAATCGTGCTCTTGCCGGGAATCTATCCCAGGACCTATGGCGCAGTGGAGAGGCCTGCCCACTGCGCCAACTGGGTCGTCAATAATTATAACATATTATATTGACTTAAAGCTTTTTTAACTACTTATCAGAATGTCTCTCGTATAGATGGTCTGTGTTTCTGGTTCTGGTTGTGATTATGTGTGATGTGAATGTTTCGGCGCCCACGACACAAGTCATCGAACTTAGTCTGGGGCTGTGAGTGTGAAAGCGTTTATGTTTTTGTTATAGACCACTGCGCTGTACTCGATTTTGAAACAAGCTATCGATCGTCTATAAAAAAACAAAATTATATGAAATTCAAAATTACCTCTCTCCAGCAATACATTCTCGACGAACTAGCGGTAACTATTTGTAAACTGTGGCAAGCTTTGTTAACTGATTTTGAACGTGTTGAGTTCGCAGTTACCCGCCTGAAACGTCATTTGTCGACGCTTTTATGGTTGTTTCCACTTAGACTGTATCGACTTTTTGGTGCCATGCAGTTTTCGGAATCGATTTAGTATGTTTACCTCCGGAAAGTCGGAGTTTCGAATTAAATTTATCTATAGCTGATCTACTAAATTTAAATTAAAACGGAAATTAGCGTGACTTACGCGTTGTCGATGTCTAGATCTAGCTTATTCCCGTTATAATTTTAATACATTAGATCAAAATGTGCGTGAGTTTTAAAAAATTATAAAGCTGATCTGTTACGTGTTTTATTTTTTCTGTAATGTTTCCGTTGTTCTCATCTGCCCTAATTTCTGATTTTACTTGTGATGTCTTCAAATTAAATACTTTTACTAGATTCATTTTGCAAAGGACCGGACCACTCAACCACAGTAATAGGTCGATAAATCTAGCGGATTATTTCAAGAATGAACCCTAAAATTATGATGAAATTTTTGAGAGCAACAATAACAAATAGTGTCAAATATTATATTAATATTAAAACGGGAATTGGCGTGATTTTCGCGTTATCTTAGAGCCAAAACTGCGTTAAGCGGATGGCATACAAAAATGCACGCGCGGGTCCACGCGACCGACGTGACGGTACACTTTTGTATGAAACAGCGCGGGGCGCAGTTTTTGTCCTTAGGTGGGACGCGACGGCGAGTGCTCCGCACTCATCCTGAAGAAGGCTTTCGAATGAAGCCGAAACAATCTTAAAATTTACAACGCGTAGGTCACGCCAATTTCCAGTTTTTAATTTTAACGTCACACTCTGGGCAATTAGGTGTCAATTGTCAAAATTTTAATTTTTTATACATGCATACTTGCAGAATTATTAGGAACATACAAAAACACTTTTTTGTACGAGTATGTACTGTTCAACTGTATGTGCTTGGGGTCCATTCAAATTTTAATTTACGCAAAAAGGAAACAACAGTGCCATAAAATTTAGACAATAAAAAGAAAGATACGCATTGCATTTGTTTGAAACTCGCAAGTCTCGCAAAAACTCGCATAAATTACGGAATGAACGAGCATTTCGAAACTACCCGCAAAAATGCTTCAACTTTCTTATAAGTTGCGCTTTGAAGTACGTAAGATTCGCAAGATTTCAAAAATCGTTCGCAGTTCACCACTGCAATAGACCTTTTGAGATTCAATAAACAGTTGTTGTTTTAAGACTATGCGGGTGAGGTTAGAGGTCTCAGCAAAATGGTTGGTAAACGCTGACCGTTGAAATCTAATTATCAACAAAAGTGTGTGCTTGCCGCGGCACGTTTGTTTTTGTATTGTATTTCATTAAAAGTTCTTTACCCAGTTTTTCCGTTTGCAAGTCGGTCGTTTTGCGAGGGAATGTTGTTGGTTGTTTGTTTGGGAACGTCATTTGTTACCCGCTCGTGCTCGCCATGTGCGGATATGTTTGTCAAAACGTTTTTAACATTTTCATGGATATATTTACTGCGTGTGTGACATTTAACAATCTGTTTGCCAGAGTTCAGAGTTCAGTTCAAAGTTAACTTCTATCATAAACTATTCTAATCGAGTGTAATAGTTTTTTTTTGTTGCTGAACTGTGTACAAAGAAAGATCTTAAATTAACTTTTGAAAATAAACTGACTCATCTGCCAACGATAATTTTATGATATACAATAGAATAAACTATACGTGGTACAATTATGAATGCAATCAATTAAAATTAAAATAAAAGCGAATATCTTGTTCCAATAGTTTTTCATGAGTTTTCTTTAATGTACAAGTACCTGCTCAAGGTAAATCAAAATACTCACTTAAATTATATCATGTTTTGGTAATTAAAAGTTATAAGTTCATGTTAAAATATATTTTAACCGATTTCAAAAAAAGGAGGAGGTTCTCAATTCAACATTTATTTTCAGTATTTTTTTTCATTAATGCATTTAAACTTCAAAGGCATGTGGTTAAAATATTTTTATTCCGCTTGTGAATGGACTGTATGTACATAGCATAATTTACTTGTGGCAAAGATATGTTATACCTGTATTTACTATATCGGAATTCATGTATTCAAATTCAAAATTCACCCACGTGAGAAAAGGTCAAGGTAAAGTATAATTGTAATTGGCCAATGCGTGCCTGTGATTGGTCGCTTCATGCCTGTGAATAGCCAATGCGAAGTTGTCAGCGACAGTTGTTAATTTTAAACAACCAATCATAACCACCGAAAAGCTTGAAAAGGCATTTTTTTTCGTCAGGGGGGATAGATACTAGCAGTCAACTGCTTACTGGTTATTTTGTCGACTGCAGCTTTCTATTTTTATCTGCGATTTATATACGCTATCTATTTTTTGCTATAGGCAAACTCCTGATTTAAAACTCAGAATAACTTTATGTCAGCAACAGTCACTTATTTAATGTCTGCAATATTTTGATTTAAAACCATATTGCCAGAGCGTACGATCTCATCACCAGCGAATATGTCGACGTGAATAATTCAAGCATATTTTATTTCATCCAAAAATTCGTTTCGCTATGACACCGTAAAAGCAATTTCATAACAATCGTCAGAGTGGCTGCGCAAATCGGCTGCAAAAACAACAGGCCCGAGAGTGGAGCGAAATATGAAAATGATTTGGAGCCAGCTCTGTCATTAAGCGAATTTATATTTTTCGCTGCAGAAGTGGTCTCGCTTAAGGCGCTATCCTCTGCCAAATACATTCATAGCTACAAGGACTTTCTTAACACTATATGGACGGTAAAATTATCTGATAAATAAATGAATTGAATTTCTTTACATATGCCGACGCTATTGCTACTTACAAAACATTATAAAGACTGATTAAAATTACGACCCAATTGCCTATATTTCTTAAAACCTAATACATTTTTTATACATCTATACAGCAAACACCTAAGTTACTTATTAATCTTATTGTTATTGCTATTGGTACAAAAAACCAATTGTATTTATATAATCTCCAATTTCAAACCGATGTAATTACTTGTAATTAGTAGTCTTTTGGCTATCCATTCATTTTTACATGTACTTAAACTCGACTTCACGTTTTTCATTTGTTATTACTCCTATATAAGCTCTATAGGAGCAAAAAATAACGGCTCATTGGGATTACCTGAACCTGAGACTTATGATAAAAAAATAGTTGTAATAGCTTAATTAATTATTGAAGTATAAACTGAATGGAAAACTCCATTCTTTCGCTAAAGTCTTATTAAAAAGAATATTATATTAATATTTTACTAACTTTCAGCTGACATAATATAATATTTTATTTTGGAAGCTTTGCTAAATTCGACATATTTAGCGGGTGTAGGGGCCTTAAGGCGCTTTGAGCGCAGTTGACGGTAAGTGCCATTAAGCGCCAACACTCACATTGTTGCCTCGATGTTAACGATTATACTTTCAAATATATTTTAACTCACCCTTGAGATTTCTTACGAATAAGAGGTCATTTGTGACAGACGGTTTCTGTATGAGAACTTTTTGCAAGCGTTTTTAATTGTTCCATACTTTTCCATACTGTTCCATTCTTCTCGAGATGGCTGTAATTTTACGAATCTGGCAGTAGAGTCATTAAATTTCATGAGTGCCACTTTGGGGCCCATGTGGAAATAACATGATTTGATTTGATTAATAACAATGTGATTTAAACATGCATTTGTGATTATATTAATGATTTACCACAGCATATGTACTCGTATGTACAGTGAGTTATAAATAAAATTGACATTTATCTACGGGCCAATTGCCTATATTTCCTAAAACTGTATAAATCTATACAGCAAAGACCTAAGTTACCAACAAGGCATCGAGCTTATAGGTAACTCAAGTGCTCAAGCCACTACCAGTGACAGTTATTCAACATAAACTCACTTATGTTGAATAACTGTCATACTAAACGTCATCACATACATAGCTGAAAGGAGGAGTGGAAGTGGAGCGGATAAGAAAGGCAAAAGATAGGAAAGTCATAGTAGCATGCAGGACCGAAGAAGAAAGGCAGAAGATTAAGGCCAGGTTAACCAAGACCACAGAACTACATGTGGAAGAAATTAAGAACAAGGATCCCTTAGTGATCCTCAGAGACGTACTCCAGTACAACAGTGACGAAGAGGTTCTGAGGGCACTAAGGAATCAGAACAAGAACTTGTTCGTAGAGTTAACAAAAGAAAACCAAAGAATGGATATCGCCTATAAGAAAAAGACAAGGAACCCGCACACCAGCCACGTAGTAATGAGGGTCTCCCCTAAACTGTGGCAGCGCATGGTCGAGGCTGAGACGGTGCACATAGACCTGCAGCGAGTACGAGTGGCTGATCAATCTCCGCTCGTTCAATGCTCGCTCTGTCTCGGCTACGGCCACGGACGACGTTTCTGTAAAGAAACGATCGAAAAGTGTAGCCACTGTGGAGGCCCCCATATGAAGGCACAGTGCGCGGACTTGCTCGCAAACCTGCCACCTGCATGCTGCAACTGTGTCCATGCTAAGCAACCCAAGACGGACCACAACGCCTTTAGCAACGAATGTGTTATTAGGCGGAAGTGGGAAGCATTGGCTAGGTCAGCGGTAGCCTATTGCTGAGGTAGCCTCATGCTTTACACAGGTCCAAAAAAGGAATAAGTCATACCTCGTCGCCCAGGCAAATCTCCAACGTAAAAAACTAGCCACGGAGGATTTGATGCTTGAGGCGTACAATAGGAGGGTGGCCTTTGCTCTGTTGCAGGAACCATACGTCGGGGGTATAGGTAGAATGGGGAGCTATAGAGGGGTACGAATTTTCCAGAGCGCTAACCAAGGTGACGGCACCGTCAAAGCGGCTATAGCAGTCTTCGACAGCCAGCTTGACGTGATACAATGCCCTGACTTTACCACAAACAACATCGTTGTGGTAAAGATCAGAACAAGCGCCTGGGAAATTGTAGTGGCCTCATTCTACTTCGAACCTAAACCGACACCAATCGAGCCGTACTTGCAACAGATTAACAAGATAGGGCAAACATTCCGCCATAAGCTTATAGTTGGAGGCGACTCTAACGCCAAGAACTCATGGTGGGGAAGCCCGACCGTCGACAGCAGAGGCGAAGACCTAGCTGGTGCTCTAGAAGAAGTTTACTTGCAGGTGCTCAACGTGGGTGATATCCCGACATTTGATACAATCAGAGGAGATACGCGCTACACCAGCTTTGTAGACGTCACAGCCTGCACGGTTGATATGCTTAACTTCGTTGACGACTGGAAAGTCGACGAGGGTATCACTACTTCCGACCACAACACCATCCTTTTTAAAATCAAATTAGTAAAATCAAATGGCATTGATGTGGCCAGAACTACTAGAATTTTTAACAGTAGGAAAGCAAATTGGCCTGAATTTTATGAAAAATTAGGCCAATTGCTAACAAATGATAACATAAACAAAATCGAAATAGAAAAAATTGAAAATAAAACAGATTTGGAATTAATTGTGGAAAAATTTATAAAAAATATAATAACAACATCAAATATTTGCATACCGAAAATTAAATTAAAAACTAAATTCACCCTTCCATGGTCGTCTGAAATACTCGTTAGACTGAAAAAAGATGTCGCCACGAAAAAACGAAGAATTCGCTGTGCAGCGCCAGTCCGCAGAGAGAAGGTGGTCACAGAATACTTGCAAGCAAAACAAAACTATGAAGAACAAGCAAAGAAAGCTCAAATAAGTAGTTGGAAGGGCTTTTGCGAAAAACAGGATAGGGAGGGTGTTTGGGAGGGCATATATAGGGTGATACGCAGGACCACAAAGAGGACGGAGGATCTTCCTTTGGTCAAGGAAAGCACAGTACTTGACCCAAGGGCATCAGCCACTCTGCTGGCGGACACCTTCTACCCGGAGGACAATGAGGAAACTGACAACGCAGAACATCAGCGTGTCAGGGAACTGGCGGATATGGTAAACAGATTGGAACATGATGAGAACCATGACCCACTGTTTACCATAGACGAGTTAATGACCGCCACAAACAGTTTCAATCCGAAAAAGGCCCCGGGGGGAGATGGACTGACGGCAGATATCTGCAAAATGATCATCACACAGAACCCGGAAACTTTCCTATCACTGGCAAATAAGTGTTTAACATTGGGTCACTTCCCAGCAGCTTGGAAGGAGGCCACAGTAGTGATACTCAGAAAGCCTGGGAAGACAGACTACACTAGTCCCAAGTCATACAGACCAATCGGACTGTTGCCAGTGCTAGGAAAGATTCTGGAGAAGATGATCATGAGCAGGGTGAAATGGCACACCATTCCGAAAATGAGCGCGCACCAGTATGGCTTTATGCCCCAGCGCAGCACCGAGGACTCCCTCTATGTCTTACTAGGATATATCCGTGGATTGTTAGACCAGAAAAAGTTGGTAACAATGATATCGTTGGACATAGAGGGGGCCTTCGATAGCGCTTGGTGGCCCGCCATAAGGGTGCGCCTGGCTCAGGAAGGGTGCCCAGTAAACATCCGAAGGGTCATAGATAGCTACCTTGAGCAAAGGAGGATCAAACTGCGGTATGCGGGTGAGGAGGTGACCAAGATTACGACCAAAGGATGCGTACAAGGATCGATCGGCGGTCCTATCCTTTGGAACCTCCTCCTCGATCCTCTTCTTAAGGGTCTGGAGCAGCGCGGCGATTATTGTCAGGCTTTTGCAGATGATGTGGTGTTGGTGTTCGATGGAGACACCGCTCTTGAGGTCCAGCGACGCGCGAACGATGCTCTCGCCTTTGTCCGGAGCTGGGGTGTCGCGAATAAGCTCAAGTTTGCACCACATAAAACAAACGCGATGGTCATCACGCGTAAGCTTAAATACGACACTCCGATTCTGACCATGGGAGATGTAGGCATCGGCATGTCAACGGAAATCAAGATGCTAGGGCTGACCATTGACAACAAGCTGACATTTAATGCCCACGCTTCAAATGTATGTAAGAAGGCATTAAATGTGTATAAGCAGCTGTCAAGGGCGGCCCGGGTTAGCTGGGGCCTCCATCCGGAGGTAATACGCATCATATACACCGCAGTTGTAGAGCCAATTACCATGTATGCCGCAAGCGCTTGGGCGTCTGCGACCAAAAAACTGGGCGTTCAAAAACAACTGAATGCTGTCCAAAGAGGATTCGCGCAAAAGCTTTGCAAGGCCTACCGCACTGTCTCCCTCAATTCTGCACTAGTGCTGACAGGTTTGCTCCCCCTCGACCTCCGAATACAAGAGGCAGCCGCCCTGTATGAGGCGAAGAGGGGCAGACTATCGGCGATACTGGCGGACAGAGAGATAGAGCGGAAGACAGCATTCAGCGAGATTCCCCACCCAGCGGAACAAAAAGGCTTGCAATTCGTGTGCTTGGCTGACCAAAACCAAGTGGATATGCACGGTGACCAGGAGGTATGTATATTCACGGACGGCAGTAAGATTGACGGCAGGGTAGGGGCGGCATTATCCTTTTGGACCAATGGCGCCGAAACCAAGAGCCTCAAGATGAAACTGCCGTCCTACGGCACGGTCTACCAGGCGGAATTGCTCGCCATTTGTAGAGCAACAAGGGAAATTCTCAAGCGCCCAGAAACGAGCTTTGGGGTCTACAGCGATTCAAGGTCATCCTTGGAGACCGTTGTAAACCCCCACTCACTTCATCCGCTCGCCGCCGAGGCTCGTTATAATCTAAAACAGTGCACAAACCAGAACAAACAGGTAGCACTGTTTTGGATAAAAGCCCACGCGGGATTGATAGGCAACGAGAGAGCGGACGAATTAGCAAAGGCCGCAGCCCTAAGACTAAAAACGAAACCTGACTATGACCGAGTCCCGATTTCATTCGTCAAGCGACAAATTCGTTTATGTACGCGTGACGAATGGAACCGGAGGTATAAGTCAGGACACACGGCTACGACTACGAAATTGTTCTTCCCAGACGCGCTCCAGGCCTTCAGTGTAGTTAGGAAGATTGAACCTGTAGGGATTTTGACCCAGGTACTGACAGGACATGGCGGCTTCTCCGCATACCTTAGTGATTTTAAATGTAAAAACAGCCCGGACTGTATATGCGAGCCGGGCAAACTAGAAAATATTCAACATGTCCTGTCAGAATGCCCAGTGTACGGCCGTGAGAGGTACGAGGTAGAACATAAAATAGGGTGTAAAATTACTGTTAAAAATTTTTGTATGATTGTTAGCGATAAGAATATTCGAGACATATTTCTCGAATATTGTGTAACTATCGCTAACAGGGTTGTTATTAAAAATAAGTAATTATATGTGACGTGTATATGTATTATATTAAAACGATAGATTGACCAAAGAGAAAATGTATAGACCAAAGATGTAATTCCGTTTTAATTAATTAAGGTTCCTTTTTATTAGATTAAGATTAATGTATAAATATAAAAAATGATGAAAAACTTATTTGGAACCCAAATCTCTGATCATGTCAGAGACGCGACACGCTGGCCGGGCCTTCGCGCCCGGTATTAAAAAAAAAAAAAAAAAAAAAAAAAAAAAACGTGAGTTTTGCCGCGAAAGTAAAAAAAATGGGTTTGTTGATTTGGTATAATTTTCCAAAACGCTGAATGTCAACCGAAGTAAACATCGGATATTTATCTTGATGGACTTCACCCTTACTATGATAATTAATGTGGTTGTGTAGTGATTACAACTATTAAAAATTATAACTGCAATCATACACAATTTGATGAAAATTTTGTGACAATCGTAGCGCTCTCGTCCTGGTTGATCGTAGCTAACTGTTTGACAATGTTCAGTCAGGTCAGAGTTTGGAAAGGTGACCATTTCGCTAAATGGTGGCAATAATCAACTGACTGTCACCGTTTGGAGGGCACGTTACGCTGTCGCTCCCTATTGTTAGTCGTTAGACAACAGTCGTTAATCCATGTCGGATACCTTCGAGCGGCCTGAACAAATCTGATATGACTGCTCACTATTTTTCAACAAGCAAGTAAGCATGAAAAACTTTTCAAGACTCCATACAAATTAATCTCCATCCATACTTACCTATTTTACAATTATTCAAATCAACTCCACGTTTCATTTGGAAGCCATTCAAAACTTTGGGACTCAATCTGACTTGCAAACAGGGAGCGTGTGCTCGGCGGGTGTACTATGAGACTACTGCCTTCTCCCTGGTCCGCTATTCGCGTCTTGACTATTGATTTAGTTAATAAATTATTTTTTTATTTGATCGACATATTAAAATATAATCTAATATCTTTAAACGAGCAATTCTTGTATATATATATATATATATATATATATATATATATATATATAAATGTGTGTGTGTAATCAGGATCTCGGAAACGTTCCAGGTCCGAGAAATGCTCGGTTCCCAAACTGCATTTGAAAAACCGGGTTTAAGAAACTATCAGCGCCATCTATTACGCCATGACCGATGTAAAAAACTGTTTCTACTCGACACTAGATGGAACTTTCTGAGGCTACAAATTCAAACACATTCTACCAAAAACAAAAAAACCGAGCAAAGCTCGGTCATCCGGATATTAATACCATTAAACGAGCAATTCTTGTATATGTAATCAGGATCTCGAAAACGGCTCCAAAGATTTTCATAAAATGTTGTATGCAGGTTTCGGGGGCGATAAATCGATCCAGCTAGGTTTTAATTTTAGAGAACGTCATTTTATCCGTGTTTTCAGCCGAGCAAAGCTCGGTCATCCGGGTACTTACCAGCTAAATAAGATCACAAAAGGGGAATAAAACAAATAGCACTCAAAAATTTTGTAAACCGCTGGCCGAAGGAAAAATGCCCAGAATACTGGCTACGTTTCCATCTTGTTTCCACGTCGAAGAGCGATGCTAATTTTTTGTACTAAATAAGAGCCAGCATTCTGGTCACTTATCGCCTCGACTAAACGTTTGGATAAATATTAAAAATGTTGTGTGCACCCGGTCCCCACGGATCCAAAGTTTCTATCCCAAACGGTACAAACATATAACCTCTATCAAGGTTGGAATATTTACCTGAGATTTTCAAAAAAATTTTTATTGATTTAATTATTATATTGATTTAATTTAATTTTTTTTTTAATTATTAAATTTTTGTAATAAATTAATATTATTTTAATAATTATTATTAAATAATTTAATTATCTTCGCAAAAAAGCCTGGCAAATAAATACATGACATAATTTTTTTATTTTATTGTATAATTAAACTGCTCGTTGGCTTGGTAGGGTGGCGTTCGCCTTCTAAGCGGGTATTGGGTTCGATTCCCTGCTAAACCACAAGTTATCTCCCCAAGGAAAATGTGTTTCTAGTGCTGGTTGTGAATGTACGTGTGATGTGAATGTATCCGGCACCCACGATACAAGTCATCGAACTTAGTGTGGGGCTGTGAAGCGAAAGTGTCTATGTAAAAGGAAAACTTAGGCTTAAGTTTTATGATGAATAAATGTTTAATTATTTTTTAATTTCGTAAAATTAAACGATTAATTATATTTCAATGCAATGCTGCTAGCATATTGGGTACCTTTACTTTTGGAACTATCAGGTGCAGTCTATTTGATTAGACTTTATAATATTAGTGTAATAAAACTTCTTTCCCGTTTGTTCACTTAGTAGTACCACATTACTCTTAACTTCATGTCACTGTAGAAACTTTCAGTCTTGCTCAACTATGAAAAATGTAGTAGTCACAACGATAACGCTCGAGATTAGGCATAAACTAGAATGTTACAAGAGTTTTCTAAGAGCTTTTAATGGAGGTACAGAGTGTAAAGATGAAGTTTTTATGTGGCGTACTTGGGAATGGGTGGGTACCTGGCGAGTGCTTGAAGTTATAACTTATAACAAGTTACAAGGAAAAGTAAACAAAAAATAATTTTAAAATGTTTGCAACTGTTCTTTTGCAGCAAAGCAGTTTGGTGAACTATGTATTACAGATTTTTATTTCCATTAGTATCCTTTATCTACTTGTAAATTGTGTTTGGAAATCTTAAGGTAAGGAGCGTGTTTGACTAAATATAACTACGTTAGAGTGTATGTAAATGATTTATATTTATTTGCTATTATAGGGTACAATCTTGGTTAGGTTGTAATAAGAATAAAACGCAAGCAAAGCTTAAAAAAACCGACTTAAATGTATGACACACGCATTATGGTTCTTGTTGTAATTGTGTGTGTGATGTGAATATTTCCGGCACCCACGACACAAGTCATCGAACTTAGTGTGGGACTGTGAGTGTGAAAGCGTTTATGTTTATGTTATGTTTATTGACGATGAATCAAGAATTACTCATCAGATCTTGATCAAATTTAAACGGGATAAGCACCGGCTTTCAAACAAAAAAAAACAAAATCGGTTCACGAGGAAAGAAGCTATGAGATTACACACACATAAAAAAACAGTCGAATTGAGTACCTCCGCCTTTTTTGTAAAGTCGGTAAAAAATAGGGTGTTTTACTCTATTTTCAAGAAAAGGCTAAACGTTTGGAATTATAATAAGTAAATTACTTATTATAATAAGTTACATTTTAGTTACTACTTAAATTTAAATTATTCTGCTAGATTCAAAATGCCTAAGAATTCGTCCTTAAAGAAAAACAGGATCTTAGATCTAATAGATTGCATACTATTTAGACGTTTGGTCTACATTACTAATACGCTGAACATACAGGGGGTTATCGATAAGAAATTACCTATTGAGTTGATCCACGCCTTATAGCGTTGGATTTATATACCGTCATTTTTTTACACTCATCACGATTCTAAACCATCCCCTGTAGGATTATACCCTACTAACCAATGAAAGTATAGTTTTAGCAATTTTCTGTGACACTAAATATTCAATTTTACTAGTTAAATTCCTTGGTCATCCAATTTCTTTTAAACTTATAACTGAGTACCAAACCAAAAGAGGCAAACAACTTAAAACATGCAAGAATTCGGAATATCAGCAAGATCAAAACGCCAAAAAGAAAACAAGCGGAAAAAGCGCCCCATTTGCGAAAGACATCGAATTCAAAGAAGAGATGAAAAAACATCCCCTTTGTAAAATATCAATGTGATCATCTGGATGGCTACAAAGAATCGCCAAATTATTTACGGAAAGTAATCAAAAGATATCCGCGACAAGATGTTCTTCGAACACGTTTTCTAATCATTTGTTCGGCTGTAATTATCCGAAATTGTTGCGAAATGAAGGAAAATAATGAGATGTGATCAGAATGAAAATATCTTTATTCTTGTAATTTGATTTTATTCACGATTGGTTCTAATTAAAATGAAAGCTGTGTCAAGTCAAGAAACCTTAATCAGATTAAATTTATCAAATACGCATTATTGAGGATAACTTAAAAAGGAATGTTCAGATCTTGATTACATTTAAATGGGACCACATAGAAAACACCAGCTTTAATATAAAAAAACCGAAATCAGTGCACTTAAAAATAAGTTTTAACCCACATTAAAAAAATACAGTTGAATTGAGAACCTTTTTTTGAAATCGTTTAATAATAAAAGAAAATAGTGTTTGACCGATTACAAAAATAATGTAGGTAAGTTAAAGTAGCAAGAATAAAAAGCAAAGCATTGAATTCGATCCATCCGCTTGGAACTTGCAATGCCTTAAACATAAACACACAATGTTTATGTTGCTGCAGTAAAAATAAAAGAACGAAACCCTGAAAAGAAGTATATCTGCGATAAGTATAATCCGCAATTTGTTTCCACATTTATTATATGCACCTGCTAAGGAATGGAATTCCTGGCCCGTGTCTCTATCCCTATAACTATAATCCGGGAAATTCACAAGTGAATAGATATCTTCTAGGCAAACATGGTCCAACGTCGATTGCATCGTCACTTAGCATCAGCTAAGATGGTGGTTACATATTTACCTATCACGAATAAGTAATTGGTTTTTCATACACATTTTTGTGCTGTGTTTATTCTTAGATATATTTATACTGTATTTATTTGAACTCTTTGGTCTATGCCCCGACTATTATTAGGCATTAGCGGTGCCGTAGCCAACGCTTAAAGGCCCGTTTATATATTTTTTTAAATATGCCCTATATGCAACCATTTACCACGATCTCACCTGATAGAAAGTGATGACGCGGCCGAAGATGTAGCATGCTTGCCTAGAAGATACCTATTCACTCTTGGCTTGAAGATTCCCAGATTTTACCGTTCGAGGAACAAAGACGCGGGCAAGGAATTCCACTTCTTCGCAGTACGGATGACAAACGTAGAGCAAAACGCTTCGAGACCAACATAATCAACAAAATCCAGATTAAAGGTTAAAAATACAGTCCATAGATAATATCTTGCTCTACATATTTATAAACCATGTGACATATACGACGATAGCAAAAAGTAACTTTCCAGATTGGCCAACGAGCTTCGTATGACACCGGCTTCCAACTTCCGGCCTGCTGATTCCACAATGCGGGCACAGTAGCTTTGAATATGTCAGCTTTTTCCTCCTTTTACACATTATGTAAGCTTTTATATGTCCAAAGAGTCCTTTATAATCTCAATCAATTGTCTTATAGAGCGTGCTGGGAATATTTTGGAAATTTAAACGCTTTCACACTCACAGTCCCACACTAAATTCAAAGACTTGTGTCGTGAGAGCCGGAAACATTCACATCACACACACATTTACAACCAGAACCAGAAACATGAGTTTTCCATGGGGAGAAAATCTGTATTCCCGCCGGGAATCGAGCCCGATAGCTGCTTAGAAGGCGAACGTCCACCCAACTAAGTCAACGGGCAGTTCGATTGTATATCGATTGGCAATTGTATTCGAATTGTATTCGATTGGAATTTTTATGTACCTATTATATTTTCAAGGCGAATGGCATAATATGTGAGAGGCCTATACCCGGCTTTGGGATCAAAAGGGCTGTGGATGGTAATGATGATATATTCTGCTATATTTTATTTTTATTTATTTGCAGCAGGTACTGAATTATCAAAAATCGCCTCTTAAACTAAATAAAATGTTGAATTCAGACCTTAAGAAGTAATAGTTGTGCTTCTGGCTCTGGTTGTAATTGTGTGTGTGATGTAAATGTTACAGGCACCCACGATATAAGTCTTTGAACTTAGTGTGGGGATGTGAGTGTGAATGCGTTTGTTTGTTGTTAAGTTCAATTAAACTGACGTAGTCATCACATGTTAGTGTTCTGGCGGGTGCCGGGTTCGATTTCCGGTAACGACCCGAGCACTATTTTCACAAGAAAATTTTCGTATTTCTGGTTTAGGCTGTAATTGTAAAGTGAATGTTACCAGCACCCGTGATACAAGTTTTTGAAGTTTATCTGGGGCTGTGATTGTGAAAGCGATGTTTGTTACTAGAAATGCAAGATATCGTCCAAAAACTTCATCTTAAAATTATATCGCAATGGATTAGCTATTTGACTGTTTGGACTTTATCCAAAACAAGATATGTAATAGTTACAACTTCATCACAGTTACGCAGAATTTGCTAGCTTATTCCTTGAGCTAAGTGAGTTAGATGCTTGCAAAGCGAGTAAAAGCACTCCAACTAGATAGCAGCTGACATTAGATTGAATTTTTAACGTGACATGTAGTTTATCATTCCAGCGCATAGTGGATAAATTAGTGGAATTAGGAAATTATGACTTCAGTAACATACATTGTAATTACATTATAATTGCTCATTGTTACATGTCATTTATTAAGTTTATATAAGAGTAAGAGGCCATCCATAAATTACGTCACACGAATTTCATGATCTTTTTACCCCTCCCCCGTCCTTGTCACAGCTGGTCACATTTATGAGACCCCGTCGTCGTCGAGACAAAATATGTGACATCACACTAGGCAGGAGCCTAGTGTGATGTCACATATTTTGCAATTTTACATTTAGAAATTTATGAAATGTTGGAAGTTACGAAGATAAAGTGGTGATTTTTAACGTTTTGCTTGCGTTTAATTATACATGATATAATGAGGTCATCATTATTATGTTATTTAGTAGGTATGTAGTTTAAATTTGATGTTGTGATACTTAGATATCAAATATTATATTTTGAAAAAAAAATGATGTCACATAATTTTGGACCCCTCCCCGCCCCTTGTCACACATTGTTGCACTTCGTCGACCCTCCCCCTTAAAGTGTGACGTAATTTATGGATAGCCCCTAATATACGAGTACGTTAAGTATCCGTTGTCAGATCAGTTAGTTAGATAATAGTTACTAGGCAATCATAAACGTGTAAGAAAAAAAAACAACGGGTTTCACACCGGGAGTGCCGGCAGAAGTGATAACTTGAAAATTAACGTTGTAAGCAGCAGGAGCAGGCATACATTTTCGCCGCGCGGTAGGTAGAGAGGGTGATATCTACTCTCCCTTTGTCTTACGATTTTTCGATCAGGTCACGTATCCTGACGCGAGTTTAACATTTTTTTACCCATCCTAAAAAAGTGCACAACGCCGCTAACGAAGTTTTCACTTCAAAAACATTTATCTTGACGAGGCATTGCAACGAATACCGTGTACAGCTATAACAATATTAAATCCTTAATCCAGGACTATAAAATTCAAAGTGCTCGCACTGCAGATGTTAGATACTAAGTATAACATTTGGTATTCGTTGCCATATCAGGGTAACAACTCGCTTGAAAAAAAATACCACCTGCTTTCCATTGTTCATGTGAATGTTGGATAAAAAAGATACTGATTCAATGTTTCACAGTGCTTTATTTGGCGGCGCGAACTTTTTAATACCGTTTTGAATTGCAGACTTCGTGGCAATATGCGGGTTACAATTGTACGAGTTTTTGCATCATTTTGCGAGCTTTTAAACTGCTTGTTTGAAATTGATTTGCAAAGTGCTGCACTGATTTTGTTACCAAACTTTTTGGTTGGTGACACTTTGTTTTTTTAGTTTTAGTTATTTTTGATTCATTTATCAATTTGGCAGAGTAAACTAAATCCATATTCGTTTGTAAAACCAGGCTTATTGGTTTTATTTGAAATGTATTTTCATCAGTTTCTATTTACGTTATGTTGTTACTTGTAGCTTAATTTTAAGTGCTTAATTTTTTAGTGTCTTTTATCTCCGATAAGTTAGCATTTAATCACTCTCTCACCTGATGGTAAGTAATGATATGGTAAACATAGGTAAAAGTAGATACTATAGCATGTTAGCGTATCACATAATGTGGATCCCGTGCTCAAATTTTTATTTTATGCTATATTGGCAACCATTTGACCACTATCTCACCTGATAGAAAGTAATGATGCGGCCAAAGATGTGACATGCTAGCTTAGAAGATATATTCACGCTTGATTTGAAGACTCTCAGATTGTACCCTAGGGTAACAATTCCACTCCAAAATTGTAAAATTCTTAAGATAGTACCATAAATATAGCCACTTTATTTAGTACTTCCAGTAGGTTGGAATAAAATCTAATAATAAACCCACCGAACTTAGTAAACGACATGAGATGGAAAAGAGTAATGATATATATGAACGATTGTACAATATTTTAAACAGAAAAGATGACAGACCCAGAAGAACAAAATTTCATTATTATGTCGCATATAACAGAGTTCAAAATCTAAAAAAACAAAACTACAAATATCAAACGCGCTCCCAAAACAGCAGCCTCTGAAACTCTACATACCTTCGAAAACATTTTGATAGTACATTTCAGACAGGCCGACAGGTTATTTAAATACCTTCCCGGGCTATACCAGTCCGGGAAAATGAAAATTCCCGAAGTTTCCAATAACTGTTGTCTGTATTTGGATCGCGCTGCAACTTCGCGCATTCCTTTGATCGTAAATGGCCGAAGTTTGGTAATTAATGGTTGGACAGGTTAAACGCCGAGCTTTTTAACGTTTGCTGTGAATTACCCGGGAGGTAAAGATTCTCGGGATAAAGCTTATTGAGGCATTGTCGGTGGCTAGGTTTTGTTGAGGATAAAGATGTGCATATTAGTAAACAGTCAGTAGCATATCACGTACTATGAAACTGGATCTTGTGGATACCAAAAATTAAAAATTAAGCATTAAAAAATCTAAAGCGTCAATAGCATCGTTGCTCACCATCATATAAAGTACCGACACACACGGAAGATAGTGATGATGTGGTCAAAGGTGGCAAGCACGCTACGTCCAGAAGATGATTAGTCTCACGGATAGCTGCCAGAATACCGTTAAGTCAGACGGCCACCCCGTCTGACTTAACGGTATTCTGGCTCAGCTTATAAAATATGCGTAATCTATTTAAAAACGAAATTCACTGATTCATTATAAAATATTTTGAAAATCTACCCAGTAGTCTTTAAATAAATCAAATTCATATGAAAATACAAAAAAGTGGTCTATAAGTCTATACAGACAGAAGTGACACATATTATGTCTATTTTTGTAACGCACTACTTATAATAATATTTTTTCCTTTCTAAATGTACTACTTCATATAACGTACGTCACAATAAGATACATATGTGACATTTCTACTGAACTCCAGAAAACACTCGTGAGATCTAAGTTCAAAGTTGCGGATATCCCTTCGATTGTTAATAATAGAGGTTTCCACTTTGCACCTTCAACTTCAACTTCCCCACTATTTTTCATATAAACTCCGTCGCTGGCTCGGTAAACAAAAACTTGCCACACAAAACCAATACCTATTGATCGCCACGGTTGACATCCAACTTTTCCCATTAGAACTTGGAACGTGGGAATTATTTGGCTTTCAGACGTCGCCCTCCGTATGCTTTTTAAGCACTCGATATGACAAAGGAAACTGCCGAATTTATGGCAGTTCGATCTTGGGGAATTGGGTGCGGATGCTAAGAGTTAAGCGGCTTATAAATAGGCTAAGTTTCGAGGGATTGTGATTTAGTTACGTGCTGATAAACGTGCGTACGGTCGTGCACACAAACAAGCCGCGATTGGTACAACTCTATGAAGATAACATACTTCTCTGTTTCTACTATGGTTATATGGTTATTTTGTTGCTTTGGAAGAATTTGGAGTAACTTTTCAGAATATGTACTTAAAATATACTTTTTGAAAGTAGGAAATTAAGTATTAAGGCAGTTGGTTCTAGTTTCAGAAAGGTGGATGGTTCGAATTCTGACATCAGGACTATTCACTGTGCCTTGCGTTAACACGTCGCGTCGTTGAGTGTTCGATTTCCGACAGTGGTGATTTTGTGTCGGTACTAAATAGATATGACAGACAGATGTAATTTTTTTTTGTACATTTTATACAAGTTTTTGAACTTAGTGTAGGGCTGTGTTGAACAAACAACTAAACGCTTTCACACTCCGCAGCACCACGTGAACATTCACATCACTCACACACACCTAGAAGTAGAAACACAAATTTCCCTTGGAGAGAAAACTTGTGTTTCCACCGGGAATCAAAGCGATATGCTTTAAAGGCGTACGCACACCCAACTTAGCCAACGGGTAATTCATATATAGATACTTTTACTTTTATATGTTTCTGGCGTCCGTAATATCCAAATCTTAGTTTGAAAACGTTTTTGTTCATTCATATCCGCATACAACGAAAAAGTTTCAAACTTCTGTATGTTTAAAACAATAACCTTGTTTGAATCACGTTCAAATTTCAATTTCGTAGTTGACGTACACAAAGTTAATTTACCTGAGGGAGTTCGTTCCTAGAACATTATTATAATATTCTACACGTCTAGATCCTTTGAGGTTTGTTATAGCAAAGCTCAACTTTCGCAGCGTATTCTGATGTCATAATAAAACATAAACACTTTGACACTCACAGCTGCACACTAAGTTCGATGATTTGTGTCGCGGGTGCCGGAAACATTCACACCACTCACACAATCACAACCAGAACCAGAAACAATGAAAGAAGTAGTAACTTCATTTTTGTCAAGATTGAATCCTATACTCTACTAGCGATCCGCCCCGGCTTCGCCCGGGTGTGATAAATGAAGAACCGCTCGACCGATTTTGTGCAAACTTCACATAAACCATCTACTAAATAGTCCGAACAAAGCCTAAACATTTGGTTTGGATAGGTGAGCCCGTTCTTGAGTTATAAAATAACAACAAAAAGTGGCATTGGTTTTTATATATATAGAATAGGAATCAGGAATAATAGATGCATCTACTACTATTTTTTTATTTCACAATATTCAAACGTAACCTACTATATCTTACTTTTAATTTAGACGCATCTGCTACAAGTCATAACATATACTAAATAGTAAAGACATTTCTGATGATATATCTCAATTTTGACAAAAAAATCAGTTACGTCTTTTTTCTTTATGACGGCAGTATTGTCTTCAAATGCAAACATGTTGTGTTTTAGGTATGAAATAAGAAATACATTGCTAAATAATATATATTTAAACAACTAATAACCGACTTAAATCTCAAATATCTCCGAAACTCTTCATCAGATCTTGATTAAATTATAATGGAACCAACTGTTGCTAATAATCGAAAAAAATAAAATTGACGAATAGAAAAGTGACGATGCGGCCAAAGATGAAACATGCTTGCCTAGAATGTACCTATTCACTCTAGGCTTGAAGACACCCAGAATGTACCGCTCAGGGAACAAAGACGCAGACAATGAGTTCCATTCCTGCAATGTACAGATGATAAACGTAGAAACGGAACGCTTCGAGCGAACTGGAGGTATGTCAAATAAATGAATGACGCTTGACGCTTAGTTTGTCTAGTTGTTTGATGGTAAAAAGGGCTTTGAGGAATTATATTATATAACTCCTGAGCACACTCTCAAAAATGTTAACTCTAAAAATGTTAGCGATGGATACTGAAAGGCTTATACTACCTTACGTCGGTTAAACTACTTATTACTGCTTAAGCTATTAAAACAGCTAAGTAGCATAATTCCATCTCAGCGTACACACATTTATTTGTTGGCAGTATAACCTTCCGCTCCACATACTGCGACCCCGTACGACCTACGATTGGCTCACTTCCATGTGTTTTCATTTAAAGCACTATAACACTTTAAAATATTATAATAAACAAGTCAAAATACCAAAACTTTAAAAAGCTGACTACGTAGTAAGTGAACATACTTTTTTACCGACTTCACAAAAAAGGAGGAGGTACTCAAGTCGACTGTAGTTTTTCTTATGTGTGTTACCTCATAACTTCGTTCCACGTGAACCGATTTTGATTTTTTTTTTGTTTGATAGTTGTTGCTTTCCAATTGGTCCCATTTAAATTTCATCAAGATTTGACTAGTAGTTTTTGAGTTATCCTCAATAATGCGTATTCTGTGGACTACATTGGATTGACACGAGAACATAGTCATGTTCTCGTTTTTAACCGACTTCAAAAGATACATAATAACTTCTTTTTTATGTGCGCCGATTTTGATGACTATTTTTTTATTTGAAAGCTTGTGCTTTCCATGTAGCCCCATTCATATATTCAGTATTTATTCAATTACAACATACATTGTGTTTGAAATAATATAAATTTACAATATATCCACATTATTATACATTATAAATTAGGTCATTTAATTAATTTGGTCAATCACTTATTTTTGAGTAATTGTCAAAAATGCATGTTTAATACGTTAAATCTCATCAAGGTTCCGAAGATAAAGCGGTGAAGTCCGTTTTTTTTTTGCTTTGCTTGCGTTTAATTATTTTATTCATAACTGCTTTATAAATAACTAGCTGAGCCCCGCGGGTTTGCCCGCGTAAGTCCCGGACCCGCGAGAATTCCGGGATAAAATCTAACCTATGTGTTAATCCTGGGTGTCAGCTACCTTCATACAAAATTTAATCAAATTCCGTTTGAGCGTGAAGAAGTAACAAACATACACACTGTCAAACATTGGCCTTTATGATATTATTGTGATTAAAAACTTTTTAAATATTATTTGTTTCCTTTAGTTCTTATTTCACATTTTCTTAACGAGGATAAGCCCCACCAAAGCGTTCCACTTAGACCATATCTCTAGTATAAATAAGCATGCATAAGGAAAGACGTCGTCAACCCCTCTGCACCAGATGCTCTGAGATGACTGAGTGCTTAACTCCGAACATCGACCCCTGTTTGCTACACTCTATTTTGTATACGTAATTACTTCTGTCGGCAACATTTGCAACGGTTTTCTTACCGTCTCGCGTCTGGGAGTAACGACGTTATTAATTTAGGCTAGTTTTGAAAGGGACATCTTATCTTGCATTTATTATGTAGAGTTATGTTATCTACACTTGTATTATAAAAAGATAAAGTTTTGTTAATAGAGTATACATGAGTGAATGTAGAGTACATAAAGTATATAGAAACCGCGCGATACCAGACAGATCCGCAAGTAGCTTTATAAATGTTTATGTAGTTAACGCCTGTAATCGTATTTATTTTTCAATAGCTCAGATCTTCAACCACATCTTCACTTTCTATCTGGTAGGGAGTGGTCAAATCAAAGCACAAAAAAAAGTCTGCTAGGTATTTTGTAATTGTGTTTACCCTGATAATTAACCTAATAATTAAAACGTTTAAGTGATTTTTAAACACTTTTCCACGAATTATATTTCAGTTAAGTTAAAAATGTATTCGAAGAAATAACCTAACATTTTTTTAAACCATCTTTCCATGAATAATAATGAACGAGCGATACCAAAATTCTTTTTACAAAATTACCGGCCTTAAGACAAAGAGAGTAACATGAATATTTATATCTGCTAAGTACTCCATGATGGATTATTTCGTTTTTTGTTATATTATTCTCTAAAACACAACGGCCGGGCTTAATTACTGTTAATTGCGGCTTTTTATCAGGAAACAGTGGACTAGGACAGGAATGTGAATATTTGTTTGTTTTCATCAATAATTGAAACGCAAGCAAAGCTTAAAAAAACCGACTTCATCTTCGGAACCTTGATCAGATTTAATGTATTAAACACGCATTATTGTCGATACTCAAAAAATAGTGATCAGATCTTGATTAAATTTAAATGGGACCAATGGGAAAGCAACAGCTTCCAAACAAAAAATCAGTTAACGTGGAAAGAAGTTATGAGGTAAAATAATTAAACGCAAGCAAAGCTTAAAAAAACCGACTTCACCGCTTTATCATCGGAACCTTGATCCCCTAGCTTTCAAATAAAAAAAGAATCATCAAAATCGGCTCACAACGAAAGAAGTTGTGAGGTAACTTTTGAAGTCGGGTAAACCAGAACATCGTCAAAGTACGCATTATTCGTCACAAAATAGACATTATTGACGATATTTACTACTGATCAGATCTTGATCAAATTTAAATGGGACCAATTAGAAAGCAACATCTTTCAAAATAAAAATAAAAAATCTAAATCGGCTCACGTCGAGAGAAGTTGTGAAGTAACACACTCTTTTTTTGTGTTAAAGTTGGTTTTGTTGACACTATATTCACACCGTGACCGACCCAGTTGGCGCAGTGGACAGGTGTCCGCCCTCTGCGCCGTGGGTCCTGGGTTCGATTCCCGGCAGGAGCTCAAATTCCTTCCCAAGGGATATTTGTGCTTCTGGTTCTGGGTGTAATGTGTGTGTGATTTGAATGTTTCCGGCACCCACGATACAAGTCTTTGAACTTAGTGTGGGGCTGTGAGTGTGAATGCGTTTGTTTGTTTTTTTTTTTTTTTTGTCTAAAATGTGATTTTCGTATTGAAATAATTAACAAGATAGTATTTAAAAGTTTGTATTAGTTTAACAGCTTCCCCTTACATTTTAATTGGACAGATTTGAGTTGGCAAATTGAGAAGTGCCACTCTAGCTTCCGCGGAAATATTCGGAGATTTCTAGCGTTACTGTTCGTAAGACGTTTGTTTTAATCAGAGGCAAAATAGAAACTGTGATAAATTAATTTGTTGTTAGAATTCAGGTCAAGTTTACCTTAAATTTTTCATCGGCGTTGTAAGAGGTTATTGATTTGTTTTGTGACGCACCTTATTGGTAGAGTCTAATTGGCTTTTTACACGATTACGTATCGAAGGTGGGTCGTCGTATGTATTATGTATGTATCTATGTATGTTCGTTTTTGTACCGATTGTGACATTGGGTATAAGCGAATTCGTCGCAATTCTAAGGATATTGTAGGCTAGGTTTTAAAAAAAAAAAACAAAGTGGCGTCTGTAGTACTCCATCAATGAAAATATGTGATAAATGAAAAAACAAAGTCAAATACCAGCGTGATGTTTATAAAATTAAAGAAGTTTTATATACCATTTTAAAAACATATATTATGTCTCTAGAGAGCCACAAATGAACAAACGTACTGGTAGGCCACCAAAGCCACTGTTTTTAGACTTTTATTTTTATTTTCTAACACATATTTTTAGAAAAAATAAAACTGTTTCGTATTTTACTTGGAATGTTTATTTCAACAATTATCTTAGATTATATAATATCTACTATGTAATAATTAACAGTGCTATAATGAAAAAATACGATTGGATAAATATCTGAAAACATTTTTTTACACTGAAAATTTTATGAAAAATTTGCTAACTTCACAATACTCAATCCTGAGATAAAATGACCACTCAGGATGAAGACAAGATTAGTTACACATTGTGTCTATCATATCATACTAATACTATAAATCCGAAAGTTTGTGTGTGAGTACGTTTGTTCCCTCTTCAAGCTGATACGGCTGAACGGATTTGGATATAATTACATAGCATATACCTAGGATTAATACATATGCTACTTTTTAGCTTGATCAACGCGAAGGATAGTAGGTTAATAAGTGTTAGAACGAAAGTGTTTTCAACTGCGTCTTTTCTTCTATACCGACTGGCATTATAAGACAACAGTCACTAATCAGTAACGACATGTCGGAATCTTTTGTACGAGTTAATATGGCTCTTGCATTTTTCACCAGTCAACATTGCAAACTACTATTTATTTGTCAAAAAAGCTTTGTTATGTTAATTGTGAATATTATTTTGTTTGTTGATGCAACTTTCAACATGCTGTTGCAAAATTTCGTTACTACAGTTGACGAACCGGATATCCTTCCCAGCAACACATGCGCCAGCTTGTTAGTTCCTAGATTTTGAACACTGTATTTTCATCAGGCGACGTTAATTGGCAGCCATTTTGATTTTTTAGTTTCGCCAGGTGGTTGTTTGTGTATTTTTTATTTATTTAGTTTATATGTTTATTTTAATCAACGAATTTACCTTTGTATTTTTGGATTTGTTTGCGTAAGGACGTTAGAGATAGTGCTGGCTGGTGGCTGGTTTTGAAATTCATAAATAATTTCACAGTCACAGCTACGGGTGCTGTAAACATTTAAATACACAATAACACCCAGAACCAGAGCAAACAAACAAACAAACAAAACAAACGCATTCAAACTCACAGCCCCACACTAAGTTCAAAGACTTGTATCGAACATAATTCCATGTTACTATATTATATAAAATGTCATGTCATAATTTAAACAATCTATAAAAAAAATTATCTCTTAATGTTACCTAATAAACGGAGGGCTACGGCACCCGAAACACAGTTTTATTACTAGTTCGGGCGTCAAAAGTCTCACCTTACCACAATATGTACATAAATAATTATAAGACCTTGAAATAATGAATGTAAATTAATATAATATATAGATATAATTGTAATAAAAAATATAATGAAATGAATATAGAATGTAATATTAGGTATCTGTAAGTTATATGTTATAAGATGTCAATAAACTGATTTGATTTGATTCGTATCGTGGGTGCCGAAAACATTCACATCACACACACATTACACCCAGAACCAGAAGCACAAATATCCCTTGGGAAGGAATTAGTGCTCCTGCCGGGGATCGAACCCAGGACCCATGGCGCAGAGGTCGGACAGGTTTCCACTGCGCCAACTGGGTCAGCACATATTTCTCTTGGGGAGAAAATTTGTGTTTCCATCGGGAATCGAACCCGATACCCCTGGCTAAAAGGAGAATGCGCTTCCAACGAATCCAACGGCCAGTTATGTGAGTAAACAAAGGAGGATACATAGATGCATACATACACACTCATGATGACAATCGTCTTCAGCCCGAAGCGCAGCTTTTTCATAAACTCGTCCCGTTGGAGTTGGCTTAAAAGCTTCGCATACAAGTGTTCGTATGTCTTCTAAATACATTTAAGCACATGCCTAAACCTAGTGACAGTCTCCTCTGGGTCCAGCCAGAACACAAGTTATTAAATTAAACAGCGCTCCTCAAGCTCTAGGCTCTTATCTCGACGGTCGGGACCATTAAAACTTGGACCACTAGTGACACAGCACTAATTGGTTCCACGGACCACTTTGCGATAAATTAAAAATTATTAAAAACTTGGATTAGTTTGCTGCTTGTTGACTTTGGTCGATTGCTGCGCTTTTTTACCGACTTCAAAATAAACGCAAGCAAAGCTTAAAATAACCGACTTCACTGCTTTATCTTCGGAACCCTTGATCAGATTTAATAAATAAAATACGTATCAAACTACTGGTCGATCTTGATAAAATTTAAAATGAACCACATGGGAAGCACCAGCTTTCAAATAAAAAAAACTTTTTTTTTTATGCTAGATAGGTAAGCATTTGGCCGCTATCTCACCTGATGGAAAGTGACGATGCGGCCGAAGATGAAGCATGCTTACCTAGAAGATACCTATTCACTCATTAAAATCTGATCACCTAGAAAGAAGTTAAGAGGTAACACGCAAAAAAAATACAGTCGAATTGAGACGTCCTTTTTGTGAAGACGGTTAAAAAGGAGGAGGTTCTCAATTTGATTGTTTTTTTTTTGTGTGTGTTCAGAACTTTTTTTAGATAAACCGATACTACCCACTGACTTTTTTTGGAAAGCTGGTGCATCTGGTCCCATTAAAATGTTATCAAGAATCTGACCTTGTAGTTTTTGAGTTAACCTCAATAATACATATTTAATCTGATCAGAGGTTCTGAAGATAAAGCGGCGAAGTCAGTTATTTTTAAACTTTGCTTGCGTATATATATAATATAAGATAGATTTTAAATACAGTCGATAAGGAACCATTAATCTTGTATTAGTATCAACTAAGTTAGCTACATAGAAAATGCGACATACACAATTAAATCTACGACAACACAGACTTAGTGAGAAGACTCTAGAGAACTAACCCCTTGTAAGTTAGTTTAGTGATGTGACAGTGTAATATAATAAATGCTACTGACAAAGAACACAAGAACAAAGTCTCTTCCGTTTAATAGAGACAGTAAGAAGTGTTATTGGACATATATGTATATACTTAGTCGTTTTAGTCAAATTTAAGTTACTTCTTACTAAGGCTACATTTTAATACCAATGGTGTACCAAACGTAACAGGTACATCATTAAAAAAACACAATTGGATATATTTATTACGACACCGATATATGGTGGATTTTCCTCAAATACGCACGAAGCGTTTTGCTTCCACGTTCATTATGCAGTGCAAAGGAGTGGATCTCCTTGCCAGAGTATGTTTTCCCAGATAATTACAATCTTGGGATCTTCAAGTCTAGAGTGATAGTAGGTATTTTCTAGGCAAGCGAGCTCCATCACCGATCGCATCGTCACTTAACATCAGGTGAGATAGTGGTTAAATATTTGCCTATCACAGAATAACTTTATTTAAATGCAAGCAAAGTCGATTCATAATTGGCAGAATTATCGCTTAACATAAATACACAAAAAAAACATAAGGTTGGATTAAGTACCTCCTTTTTTGAAGTCGGTTGAAAAAAAAATATATTTTTTTTTTAATGTTGTACCAATTACTTTTGGTACAACATTGGAATTACGATGTAGCCTTAAGACTAATAGGTAATTTAATTTTGACCTAAACTGCTAAGTAGAGTAATATATTAAGAAAGCGTCCAATTACACTTCTCTTACTATCTCTATTACCGGGAAGACACTTTGTTCTTGTGTTCTTTGTTAATAGCTCTCACTATATTACACTGTCACATCACTAAACTAGCTCAAAAGGCTTAGTTCTTTTGAGTCTTCTCACTAAGTCTGTGTTGTCGAGGAGCTGGATTGCCTCAGCATTCACATGGCAATGAAGAGATTTCAAAACAAACGAACGCTTTTTTGGATTTTATTTTTATTTAAATTTGATATTTTCCTATACGTCAAGGCTGAAAAAAGTAAGTGTTATTCACCTAAATGTAAATTGGACAGAGATTTATACGTACGACCCAGTTGGCGTAGTGTGCGAGTATTTTCTTTCTACACCGGGTTGGATTCTTGGCATTTATATTGTGTTCTACGAATTGCCTACAAGCGTAGCTTTCAGGCTACGAATTGGCTCTACGGCTACGAGAGTTTTGTTGTTGCCAGTTTGCTGTATAGACTAAGGCCGAATGTCAGGTTTATCAGGCCACCTGAAGGCATCCGACGAGGACTTAGCGACTATTGTCTTACGACTAACAACCAGGACTGACAGCTTAACGTAGATCATTGAACAATACAATGTAAATATCCCGTTTTTAATATTATGTAAAACATATAACTGTATAATGCAAATGTATGTTGTGGATGTTTGTATATTTTATGATGCATTTGAGAGATGAAGGCAAGGAAGCAGCTCGCCTGATAATAACCCACGGTTGCCCATTAAAATTCAGTGGTAGTATTGACAATTAAGTTAAATTTAAAAAATCCATAACCTATGGTAATTACTACATTTATTACAAATGCGAATAAAGATGAGATAATCATCTAATACGGTTGTAGTTCACCGTAGAAAACATTTCAAGTAGAAAAATCTCGCCTTAATCACTAACAATTATATTACAACAGTTATACTTGTTACCCAGTCATTATAAGCTGTTTACGCTACGTCATAATAATTAAATATTATATACAGCTTGAAACTAATGTACGAGCCAATTGCCTATAATTCCTTAAACTATATACAGCAAAGAACTAAGTTACCTACAAGACATCGATCTTATAGGTAACTCAAGTGCTCAATCCCACTACCAGTGGGTAGCGTTCCCATCATGCTGGCGGCTTTGGCTCTCTAAATGTTAATACGTTGATTCAAATATTATTCTCTTTATTTGTTATTTTTTCTTAAGCAGAGGTTTTTTTTAAAATATTTTTATAAAAGTAATATACAATACAATATTACAAAATAAAGAAACTGAAAAAGAAAACCTAAACCTAGTATGCCACCAGCAGCGGGGCATGGCAGGTCAGTGCTGCAGAGTGAGGAACCTCCTGACAATGCGTGCCGTGTCCAGGAGTACCGCCTTCTAAATTATTATTATTTTAACGTGTTTTAAGCCGTAGGTATATAACATTAAATCACATTAAAATAACATAAAATAAAAATAAAGTTATAAAGCAATTATTGTTGCCACCTTCGCAACGATTACGTTTTTACGTTTGGTACAGTTGATGTATACTGTTGGCAACACAGTTCACGTGTTCACCAGCATAATGAGGAAAGTTCGAGAACAATGTATATGGTAACACTGTTTGGGTGAGCTTTGACATTTTAAACAAAGCTGTGTAATTTGTCATAGGTACAGTAAATCAGTATGTTCTTTCATTTTTAGCTGCGTAAATTGTGTTTCATTGTCAACTAAAAAAAAATGAAATTTAGCTGTTTCATAAATAATTTTATTGAAGTTCTAGTCAAGTTTTAACTTCTTTGTTCGAATTTATATATATTTTTTTATCCTCGATAGGCAAGCATTTGACCACTATCTCACCTGATGGAAAGTGATGATGCGGCCGAAGATGTAGCACGCTTGCCTAGAAGCTTATATTTAGGTTTTGGAATGAAAAAGAAAATCACGTATTTCAACTTTGTATAATTTGTTGGTTATTATTCCACCATTAACTTGAGAGGTGGTAGAGCATTTTGTGAGTTGCTCGCCTGGCTTGCTACCAAAGTAGCTTACCACCATCAAGTTGAAAGTCTGCCGCCAAGCCAAATACGGTGTTCCGGCAGTTATCCTTGAGAGCCTGCGTATTCCAGGTCTAGTGTGTTTACCAGCTTCGATCACATCGTCACTTACCATCAGGTGAGATAGTGGTCAAACACTAGCCTGTCACAAATAAAAAAAAAATAACTCAAGAATCACAAGTTTTGGAAAATAATACAAAATCGATAATGTTTAAAAATCAACAAACATATTTCACTTTTACGGCAAAAATCCCGTCTGTTTGTTTTTAAATAAGTGTTCTATTTAAACTAACGATGTGGTCGAATATGGAGCATGCTTGCCTAGATGATACCTGTTCACTAGAGATTTAAAGACTCCTAGATTGTACCTATCGGGAAACACAGACTCGGGCATATGAGATAAAACATTAAAAATCAGCATCTTCTTTCTTTTTTCCTACTTAATGAAACTACTCATACTATGAACTTCTCTTTTGCTTTGTTGGGTGGCATTCGCCTTCTAAGCAGGGGTATCGGGTTCGATTCCCGGCTGGAGCACAAGTTTCCTCCCCATGGAAATTTGTGTTTCAGGTTCTGGTTGTGATTGTTTGTTATGTGAATGTTTCCGGCACCCACGACACAAGTCACGAACTTAGTGTGGGGCTGTGAGTGTGAAAGCGTTTATGTTTTATATTTTTATACGTATATATTGTATATATATATATATATATATATATATAAGCCATATAATATTATAAATAATAATTATAGTTTAAATTATGGACAATACACTTTTGTTCCTACCATTGCTGGATGACTGGTAGAAAATGCTCTTAGCATTAAGTCCTCCAATTGTACAATGTTTTTGTTGTGCATTAAAGTTTTTTTTTAAGTTGCTAATTTTCTGATGTGGCATTTATTTGCTATTGTATAGTGCCCAGTGTGTACTATTACGAGTTCAAAAATTCAACATTTACTTTGTACTTTCTGAAATTGGATCACGTGTTTTTTCTTAATAGTGATATGCTATGGACCTTCAAGGCAACCTTGCTTCTTAAATATTTATATCTCTAGGTATACCTTACACTCGTAAATATAGAGTTTAATTCCGTACGTTTTTACTTTATTTTATTACGCATTTGGGAAATTGTACCTTATTTAATATTGATATGAGTACGTGTTTGGCGAGAAATTATACCTTCGTCATATATAAAACAACTTGTCACTTCTAAGACTTACTTACAAAAGTTAGTTAAGGTGAAAGTTAATAATATTTTACTATTTGATTTTGCATAACATAATGCTATAAAAACAAAATCAATTGATTTGGTGGACGTCATCAACAGAACGTGTGGCTAACTGAAATATTAGACCCTTTGGTCGTAGTAGTTTTAAAGACGTTAATAATAAGGAAAGTATAATTTCGTCGCTTGAAGTAGGGCTCGAGTAGCGCAGCGGTTAGAGCAATAAGGCATGGGCATCCTATGGCCGCGGGGCACGGCTAGTTGACTATAATATTAATGCCTAGATTATTTTATTTCAATTTAATTTAATTTTGTTAATTTGTCTTGTTCTTTTTAATTTTAATTTGTGTGTTAAATATTGTGTCATGTAATTATGAGTCCTTGTAACTTGAAATAAATGATATTATATTATATTATTACTTTAAATATTAATAATTAACATTTGTTTAAAAAAACAAACATACAATATGTCTGCAAATAAAATAATTGAGGCAGATACATCTTCTGGTGAAAATAATTGTTTGAACTTATCTGCTCAAAATATTAACATTGATGTATTCAAATAATTTTCTCTAACCTCATAGTTTTGGATGTTCTAATGAAACCTATTATAGCTAAATAAACACAGCTCAATTTTCGTTTACATATTAATACAAGGCTATAATTAATACAGTGCCCCAAAACCTACTATTAATTAATTTTATCTACGTTGTGGCACATTTTAGGGCTTGTGCCCAAAGAAGGGAGCGGGCTGAGGGTTCGTTATTAGTGAACATACGCCATCGTTTGTCTGTCGGTCTATTTGCTCTAATGGATCCAAGCATTTAAAGGGTATTTATTTTGATCTGTAGTAGGTAGCTAAAATTTTCGAAATGAAAGTATTTTTATGACAAACTAGCGATCCGCCTTGGCGCCGCCCGGATGCAATTTCTGGTGGATTAAAAAAAACTTACATACAAACATATATATATTTTTATATATAATTGGCGTTTGTTAGTCTCACAAAAACTCTAAAATTTTACTTCTATATCGTCTATCTATCTATATATATCTATCTATATTTTAAGTGCCTACGACAATACAAAAAATCTAAAATATCAAAGATTTTTCTTGTTTTTACTAATAAAACTTACGTATTCGTAGCATTCTTGACACATGGCAACCTAGAATGTTAACGCTTAACGCTAACGGTTTCGGGGGCGATAAACGATCTAGCTAGGTTTCATTTTTAAAAAACGTCGTTTTAACGAGGCGATAGCTCCAGGTATGTACTTATACTTAATTGTAGAATAGAATTTCTCATCGTCATGCCCTATTCATAGAGGGCATATCCCGCTTTGATGTATACTGGCCCAAATACATAAATTCACGGGTTCAGAGACGGTCCTGTGCGTTACGCTGTAGATTTTCAAGGGCGAAATCAATCTCCCTGAAGATTTATTTATCTCTCAACGTATTTACGACGCGTACAATAAATTACAGCAATTTTTTTCCCCTCTTTCGTGGATTGGGGAAGGTATTTCATCACATTTCAGTTTATTGATAGGCCTAGAATGTACTAGGGTTTTTTATCTGTTTGTGCTAAATAAATAGTTTTCTGTTTAAGTCTGTTATAGCTTGGTAAGTATGCAAGTGACGAGACTCTCTCAAGTAATTAAATTTTAAAAAATTATATGAATTAGGTTGTTTAGCTGTGTGTGTATTAGCTGATATAAACTGTTGTTCACGAACAAATAATCGGAGGTAAAAATAAATAATTAAACGCAAGCAAAGCTTTAAAAAACCGACTTCCAGTATAACCTTCTAACTATAAATGTCTCTAAAACATGCTACATTATTTTTAAAGCCAAAAATAAGTTGATTCCGCCGCACAATCCGCTCAAAATTAATAATATAACACTAGAACAAAAAAACACTGAAAAATACCTAGGTTTACGAATGGACTGCCATTTAACGTGGCATTCTCATATTGAATACATCAAAAGCAAACTCTCATCACTTCTTGGCTCCCTCCGAAACATGGTGCGCTGTATCCCACGTCGGTTACGATACACGATCTATAATGCCTTAGTTAAACCACACCTACTGTACTTAATCGAAGTTTGGGGTAGCGCTGCCAAAACAAAATTAGCTGATCTTCAAGTAACACAAAACAAAATCATCAAAATGCTATTTCATTACCATTATTTGAGTCCAACTAGTAAAGTCTATACCGAAACCAAACTAATGAATATCAGACAATTATACATTTACAACATTTGCATTTTCATCAGAAAAACTCTCAATAAAAGTATTCATACCGATGTGACATTTACTAAAATAAAACAACTGACTAAACGCAGCACGCGTCGAGCGAGTCTTATTGTCTTACCAAAGACACGTACTAATTATGGCAAAAAAATGCTTACCTTTGAAGGAGCACAATTTTACAACAAAATACCCTCAAATATAAAAAATGTAAACTCATTTAACACATTTAAGTCCCTATTAGCTCAGTATCTTATGAAAGATCATTCACTTTTAAGTAAGTAGTGACAATGAGTTAAATGAGTGTATTTACAAAAAATAAATAAAACGGAATGACGAATGTAGCCTGATACTAATAAGTTTAGCATTGTTCTCATGTAAGTGACTTTTATGTCTGTTTTGAGAATAAATTTCTTTAAACCTAAAACCGACTTCACCGCTTTATCAGATCTTGATCAAATTTAAATAGGATCAATTAGAAAGCAACATCTATCAAACTAAAAATAAAATTTCGAAATCGGCTCACGTGGAGAGAAGTTATGATGTTAAGTTTTTTACACATAAAAAAAATACAGTCGACTTGAGTACCTCCTCCTTTTTTGGGAAGTCGGTAAAAATAAACTTTGACTGTTACTGTTGTTGTTCGAGAACAACGAACAATGCCAGCTAATACATAACTTTATTATTTAAAATGTAGATACATACAACATTTTCTTTAATTTCAGTTCGTATATCAGTTTTTATTAGACAGGCTAACAGTTCATATATATGCGGCCTCAAATTAAGAGAACATAAATTACAATATTTATTAATTCTGTAAATATAACAATGTTTGATCACGTACTACGAATTGATGATAAGTCATGATGTGGTAAAAAATAAAAAGGGTAAGGCCTCGTGCTCTATAGTCATCGTGAATGAGATTTGTATGAAATAATACAGTTTTTAATTTAAAGCCAGAAAAAACTAAATACATAAATATGGAAGCAATTTAAGCCGCGGTCACCAATTGCGCCTTGAACAATTTCGCCTACAGTCGTGACAGTGGAAACAGCGTTTAAGATACGTCCAATGTGACCTATACATTACACGGTATTTTTATTGCAACTGTCAAAAAAAGGTTGCGTTTTAATTGTCTCACATTAATAGGTCAATTAATTATAGATTTCCGAGAACATCCGAGTAGTGCCGAAGACGCGAAAATTGTGTTCGTAATTTTGAATCAAAATGTTCAGTATACTTGTTTGAAGAAATTCTTCTGCATGCACGCAAATATAACATTTGTTTTCATGTAGAAAGCACTTAATTTCGTTATTTACGTGACTAAAAGATATTTGCAACGAAATTCGAGAAGAAATGCAATGTAAAGTGGCACATGACAGTGACACGCGTCAGTTTGATTGTCAGACAGGAAGTAAGGAAAGGGAGGGGGCATCGAGATAGGAAACAAACCTACGTTTAGCTACAACATCCTTGGGAGGGGGAAACTGTCATTTTTGAAGAGTCTCATTACCGTTGAGACTGGCTGAGATACTGCGACGGATCAATCGGAGAGGATTTCGATCCTCTAAGTATTTTATTCTGTTATAAAAATTCGTATCGCTATTGAACGTGTAAACGCAGCCAGTATTCTGGGGAATTTTCCTTTGGCAAGCGGTCTTTAAAAATTTTGAGTGCTATTTATTTTATTCCCCTTCTTTTTGAAGTGAATCTTTATATAGGAGGGCTTTGACATTCTGATCCGCTACCTTTTATATGACGTAAAGTGGTGGGGGTAAACACTGTGATGAATAATAAAATGTTTCCCTGTAATACAAAAGTTTCACTGCTATCTTGTGTCTTAACGTCACACCCTATATTTATTATACATTTGATATTATTTTTATTTAATTATGTAAATTATATATTAACCTATTTTTGTTTAAAAAGTTGCTTATCTGTGTTTATATTTCATGTCCATTTCATCATTTCATTATAAATGTATTAAGTGTAGCATTTGCATGTACAATACTGAAAGAGACTGAATCCCACGACACAGACTCATCCTAGTTTGGGATTTAGGGCTCACCAGAAGTAATATTATAAGTAATTGTAATGTTGTTTGTCTTTAAATATTTAAGTGTCAATGAATAAATTATTATTACTATTATATAATTGATCCATGTCAAATTAAAAAATATGATTTATTCATAATTAATTTCATTCCGCATAATGTATATAGTTGTATGGTACCCACTTGCTGAAAATAATGTAATAAAACAACAATTTTGTGCAACAATAGTACATATTATTAGAATGACAATGTGGGTAAAAATAAATGAATACAATCAGATGTCTTGCTATTAGTAAATAACATCGTATTTCGGCAAGGAGGGATATAAAGCTGATGGATTTTACGAAACAGAATTGTAGTGGGGAACATCGCCGGAAAAATCAAAACACATAATACATCCCAAGCATAAGCAAATAAGTAGCAATTAAGTCTCGCTGTGCAACGAGGTAACGCAGCCAGCATTTTGGGCACACAGCCGACCAATGACTTTTTGTATTAGGTAAGTAGTTTAGCTAAATCTGTATTTTGATTAATCATGAATATTAAATAAAATTCTCAGCTTTCCCAAGCATTAACTAAACATGTTACAGTTTACATGCGCTCATGATAAGCCCTGATTAGAATGTATTGGCGCACTTCTAAATTTGCATAATAATATTCGCTTAATCGGGGAAATTGAGCGAGCGCATCACGTACTTACACGAACATGGTGAAGTACAATGGGGGAGCAAAATGTTCTCTTGTAAAGTTGAGAGTTTGAAATAAGTGCCTACAGCAACGTTTAAGCTTATGTTTATACTTATATGAACTTGCATACCAGTCAATATCAATTTTATTTATTTACGACATTTTATTTCCACACAAAAAAATATACACTTTATCTTATATGTATAAAACCTCTATCACATGCCTAAATACGGGCCAATTGCCTATATTTCCTAAAACTAAACTAAAACTATGTACAGCAAAGAACTAAGTTACCTACAAGACATCGAGCTTATAGGTAACTCAAGTGCTCAAGCCCACTACCAGTGGGTAGCGTTCCCATCATGCTGGCGGCATTGCCTCTCTGAATTGCAATGCTAATACGTTGAGCCAAATAAGTGCCAGCATTTTGATCACGCGTCGTTTTAACCAGGCGCTCTGATAGAATTTTGAAAATAGAATGAGCTCCCGTTACCCACGGACCCAGTGTCTCAACACCAAACGGCTCAAATATATATATATAGACAAATATATATATATAGCTACTACATTAGGTTTATATCATGTAGACCTAATGTAGTAGCTAAGTACAAAAGTGCTAAATTATTGCAAATGAAAAGAAATTTCAACTATTTTAAAATAATTTGGCTCACAGGGGCTGATGAACGTTGGGGTTAATTCTTGCAACTTAATTTTATAGCTGAAGTTGTGCATACACTTTTAGATAGATAGATAATACTTTGTTGATCCACTTTGTTAGATGAGAAAAATAAAGGTTTAGTTTGGTTGACATGCACTTTAAGCTAAGTAAAATCATTCTACAGGTATTTTTTGCCGCGAATGTGAAAAAATGGCATTGTTGATTATGTATAATTTTCCAAAACATGTGATTCTTCGAGTGTAAATGTGTAATAATGGTATATTAATAGCGCTCTAAGTAGAAGTTCTAGTAAGGTTCTACCACTTTACTAGGGCATGACTTGACTATGACTGGACATCGACTCTTTTACTTGATTTTGACTGTGACTTGTGACTAGGACTTTTAACATGAAATACACTTAAACTTACTTGACACTGGCCAAATGCACAAGATTGCGAGGCTAAAATAAAATAAAAAAATCATTCTAAATCCAATATGGCGGACGGTTCAAGGTGGCGGACTAGTTATTTTTTGTGCAAGCTCATGATATATGGTATCAAATGAAAGGGTTTGCTAACAAGAATACGAAAAATAAAATAGAATAGCTTTAAATGTTTGTATCAATAACGGGATATTTACCATGTATTTCGTTTGTTTTGAGTTTCCGATATTTCGGCACTGTTGCAAGCGCCATGATCACGGAGTAACTGGAGTAGTGCGGGTGGATGAAGATTTAGATTTACGAGCATACGAAACGGTCTACCCGCTTTCGTACTCGTTTACTGCGTTGAACACCACTACCATTGTTATCACTTTGAGCTTGAACTCGATCGCGACACACAACACTCACAGTATCTTTATGCGAATTCACTGAGACACGTTTATTGTTGTTTCCACACAGTCTCACCACAGGATGCCAGACATTTGACAGTTGAAAGCCATTTTCACGATTGAAATTACTAAACTTAGATATCTCAATCGCTTCTCTCACCAGTCTAGGTATGTAGTGGCGTTCAACTGACAAAATCTGTGGGTTATGCAACTCAATCCAATGGTTTGACCCGGACTCCAAAAGATGTTCAGCGATGGCCGATTTATGAGGGTCATTGTTCTTGACTGCTCTTATGTGCTCTTTGATACGGCATGCCACTGTACGTTTTGTTTGGCCGATATAAGAACTACCACAGCTACAGTTAACTTTGTAGACGCCTGGCTTTTCGAGAGGAAAGCTGTCCTTCGGCGTGCGTAACATTTGGGCTATCTTCTTGAAAGGAGTGAAGATGGTCTTGACAGAATACTTGCTGAGGATGTTGGCTACCTTATCTGTCACTCCTTTTACGTACGGTAAGTACGCTGGATGCCGTTCGACCCTACAACGCCGGTATTTTGTTGTGTGTCTTGGTACTATCATCCGTCCTTTGTAACCATTCCTCTGTAGAGCACCTCTTACATGCTTAAGCTCATCTTGTAGATGTTCCTTGTCGCATAGGTTATATGCACGGTTAGTGAGCGACATAACCACAGAGTTAAGTTGACGAGGATGATGATGTGAGTCCGCATGTAGGTAGCGGTCTGTGTGGGTTGGTTTCATTTGGAAAAATTTTCGCTTGAGGCGGGATTTGAACCCGCGGCCATAGGGTCTCATGCCTTAATAATAAGGAAAGGTTAATTTCGTCGCTTCAGGCGGGGCTTGAGTAGCTCAGCGGTTAGAGCAATAGGGCATGAGACCCTATGGCCGCGGGTTCAAATCCCGCCTCAAGCGATAATTTTTCCTTTCTAAATTTATCACTATAGTTCTGCCTAGCATGGCTAATGCTATATAAATAAAATCAATTGATTTGGGTAGACGTTATCAACACAACGTTGAGCTAACTGCAATGTTAGACTCGTTGGCCGTAGTAGTTTCTATAAACTGTATCGGTAGATGACGTCACACGTCCCCGTAAGACGTTAATAATAAGGAAAGGTTAATTTCGTCGCTTCAGGCGGGGCTTGAGTAGCTCAGCGGTTAGAGCAATAGGGCATGAGACCCTATGGCCGCGGGTTCAAATCCCGCCTCAAGCGATAATTTTTCCTTTCTAAATTTATCACTATAGTTCTGCCTAGCATGGCTAATGCTATATAAATAAAATCAATTGATTTGGGTAGACGTTATCAACACAACGTTGAGCTAACTGCAATGTTAGACTCGTTGGCCGTAGTAGTTTCTATAAACTGTATCGGTAGATGACGTCACACGTCCCCGTAAGACGTTAATAATAAGGAAAGGTTAATTTCGTCGCTTCAGGCGGGGCTTGAGTAGCTCAGCGGTTAGAGCAATAGGGCATGAGACCCTATGGCCGCGGGTTCAAATCCCGCCTCAAGCGATAATTTTTCCTTTCTAAATTTATCACTATAGTTCTGCCTAGCATGGCTAATGCTATATAAATAAAATCAATTGATTTGGGTAGACGTTATCAACACAACGTTGAGCTAACTGCAATGTTAGACTCGTTGGCCGTAGTAGTTTCTATAAACTGTATCGGTAGATGACGTCACACGTCCCCGTAAGACGTTAATAATAAGGAAAGGTTAATTTCGTCGCTTCAGGCGGGGCTTGAGTAGCTCAGCGGTTAGAGCAATAGGGCATGAGACCCTATGGCCGCGGGTTCAAATCCCGCCTCAAGCGATAATTTTTCCTTTCTAAATTTATCACTATAGTTCTGCCTAGCATGGCTAATGCTATATAAATAAAATCAATCCTGATTACACATATATATATATATATATATATATATACAAGAATTGCTCGTTTAAAGATATTAGATATACATACAATAAATAATACGACTTGTTCCTCTGAGATACATAAAGGTACTTACAGGTTGTTAGCAAAATGTATCGTATAAGAATTTTCTTATGATTTGATATTTTTTACTCATAAAAGCACGTACAAAAATAATTGGTACTTACTGGAGGGGTCTATGTACGAGGAAAATCTTTAATTCATTTCTTTTTTATAATTGTGTTATGCATACATGTTAACTACACATGTATAATTGAATAACAACAAAACTGTCAAACGTCATCCATTATTGGTTAACCTACCTCTAATTCGCTCAAAGCGTTTTGCTTCTACGTTTATCATCCGCACTGCGAGAAAGTCCCATCGCCCCTGTCATTGTTCACTGAACGGTATAATCTGAGAGTCTTCTAGTCCAGCGTGAATAGGTTTTTTTAAGTATATTTTGCAAGCATGCTACATCTTCGGCAGCGTCATCATTTTACATCAGGTAAAATGGTGATCAATTGCTTGCCTATGAAGAATAAAACAATCAAATCTCTTACTAAAAATCTTCTCGAGATGGCTGTAATTTTGCGAATCTGGCGGTAGAGTCATTAACTTTCACGAGTGCCTCTTAGGGGCCCAAATAAATAAACGATTTTGATTTTGATTTTGACTAGACAATAAATATTATATATAGGTAGATTATGCTAGGCTTGCTTTTTATATAGATTTGTGCGTGGTCTTGATGTCAGGGTTTTTCATAACTGTTGTCATGCATCTAACATAGTATGCCCTCGAAATCTCACATTACTTAAAGAAATAATTCAGAACAGACATTTGGAGAAAATAGATTTCTCCAAATGTTATTGGACTTATAATCCAACAGATAACATTTGTATCGATGGTAAAATGTTTTTGAAGATTTATACAGACTCGAAATATTCAATTTATCTGATGAATTTGGGTACTTAACGTTGATTAAAATAAGTCCATTAATATATTAAAACAACTCGGAGTTAATGTATTTTAACTGGGGTCATATTTATTGTAATACTTTTTAAAGAGAGCTGCATATGTATTTATGTGTAATTTATGTTGCAAATTATTTTTATTTCGAATTTTGGGTTGATTTTAATTATTATCCCCACGTTTACACAGAATCATACATACAATGTACATTACAACTGTAATTAATCAGAAGTATTGCAATATTCATGAAATGTTCCGTGGCACACAGTCTAGAAAATAATAGGGTAGGTTGATATCGTTGACGGTAGGCCATTTTTTCGTGCTAGCCTTGTTATCTATTTATCTATGTTTATATATATATATATGTATATATATATATATATATATATATATATATATATATATATATATATAGTATAGTATATATATATATTAGTCTAGCAAAAAACAGAGAACGGCTCGACCGATTTGGCTGAATCTTTTTTTGCTGTGTACTTCATTGTCAGGGCAAGGTTTGTTTGTATGTATATTTTTTTAATGCATCGGAAATTGCACCCGCGCGAAGCCGGGGCGGATCACTAGTAGCTATATATTTAGTATACTAAATTAGTACACCTATACTTTACTCATCAAGTATAAAAATCACAAAATTTTGTTTCGGTAGGTATGCTTGAGAGCCAGTCGTATATTTACTGACCCCTGACCAGATCAACTGGTAATTTGTAATAAAGATAATTACTTCCACTCGATTTACATTCAGATATTTATAATATAATTAGATTACACGGATTTTTTAACGCTTTAACACTCACAGCCCCACACTAAGTTCGATGACTTGTGTCGTGGAAGCCGAAAACATTCACATCACGCACACAATACAACCAAAACCAGAAACACAAATTTTCCTTAGGGAGAAAACTTGTGTTCCCGCCGGAAATCGAACACCTGCTTGGAAGGCGAACGCTCACCCAACAATGGAGACCAACAAGCAGTTCCCATTGACGGACGTCCAATAATTTATTGATTTCCATTGATATCCAAATTCAATTGTGTTGTTGCAATTTGCTGAAATCTAGTTTTAATTGATAACAATTTCGCTTGATGTGCATTTTTTTTTTGTTTTTCAAGTAATTTTATTGTATCTAACAAGTAATACTTTAAAAAGGTTTTTAAAATCAAGCATTTATCGGTGGTAAATAAAAAAGGACTTAAGAGTTACGTAACCAGAGAACTTATCGAGACGAATCTAACTCGCCCAGACTCGACGACTCTATCTTGTTTAGTTCCTATGGCCATCTTCCGTCTCCATCATCAGACCAGCTCCACGGTACCATTTTATTGGCTCCATTGTGTCACCGAAGATACATAAGGTACACCAAATTTGAGTCCAATTGGACATCGGAAAATGGGTCTAATTTAGCTTGCAAGATTTGATAACAGACGGACAGATAGACGGGACAGGAGAGTAAATAACACTATATTACATGCTTGCTCGTATCATACTCACATACATGCATGCTTTCTCGTTTAGTTTTGAAAGTATTAAGATTCACTCAAAAAAATACTTTAAAATGAAATTAGTTTACCCGCTAGGTTTTCGCAGTTTCAGATGAGAAGTTGTACAATTATTGTAATACAAATCTATTCTCTTGCCAAAGTTTACTGCAAAATTTACAGTAAAATACCAGCATACGAAACAGAAACCTAGACAAAACTTGCAGTCACCAGGTACTAAATAAACTAGAGTTAACCCCGAGGATTTCGACTATATCTGGCCGGCGCTAATTCTCGAGCCAGTAAACAAGGTAGGACAAGCGATAATCGCCTCTAAGTCAGTGCAGTAAGGCACTCGGTTGATAAATTTTGGATAGCAAGAATTTACTGCAGCTTGCATTGTAAACATGCGAAGTGGGGCCAGGAGGTCAGAGATGTTTTACTTGAAAAATATGGATCGGCCCAGTTGGATGCCGTAATTTTTTTAATTCATAATTAAGACTTTTGTTATAAATGTTTATATAATAAAAGAGCAATTTAAAACGATATAACTAAAATTATTATCTCGGTTTTTATGAAAGTTGAGAGGCAACAATTGCTGATGATAAAGGAAAGTGTTAACGCTTAGAAAACTCACATTAAGAAGTGTCATAAACTCTAGCTATGATACTGTGTAAAGCTGCCATATCATATATACGTTAAAGGGGGTAAGATTTTCACGCCTTCACGCATATATCTATCTAATACATGAAATAATATTATTAGCAAACTAAATCGAGCCGGATTTATTAGCGCACATTTTGATAAAAGCTGCATTGCGAGAGATATACTCGAACTAAGCCAGTATAAAACAATGGGTTGAGAAGCTCTTCGTATTTCATGGCCCCAACTCGAGTGGCTAAGTGAGGGCGACGACAGCGAACTCTCTCGCACGTTTACCGTCTTGCTGACTGCGAAAGAATTTGCAATGAAACGACGAAAATATTTTTAAGTTTCAGTACATAACTAATCAGGAAAACATACTAGTAAAGGTTATACCGTAAACAATAAATTATAATTGTTTTGTTTTTACAAGCTTATGTATACAAATCCATTCTCTTGCCTAAGCAAATGCGCACTAAGTGTTTTGCCTCGATATTCATTGCGCGAACCGCAAAGGAATGGAACTCCTTACCTGAGTCGGTGTTTCCTGATGAGTACAATATGGGAGTCTTCAAGTCGCGAGTGAATAGGTATCTTCTAGGCAAGCTTGCTCCATCGTCGACTACCATCAGATGAGATAGTGGTCAAAAGTTTGCCTATATTGAATAAAAAAAAATTTTTTTTTTTATTTAGTTTCACCTGTCCCGATGTTTGTCATTAAATCTTGCAAATTAAATTTGATCCACTTCCCGGTTACCGATGGAGCTGAAATTTTGCATAAATGTGTCAATCGCGTGACAATGCAATATTATGATGACATGGTGCTGATCTGATGATGAAGCTGGAAGGTGGCTAAAGGAAAGGCTTCGCAATGAAACGACACAACCTCATCAAGTTAGGGCCCATTTGAATCGTCTTGACGAGTAGTTTGTCTTTCAATGGTAACCAGGGTCTGATGATGGAGCTGAAGGTGGTCATAGGAACTCTGTAATGAAACGACCCAACGCGATCGAGTTTCGGCTCGTTTGATTCGTCTTGACAAGTTATCTGGTTATATAACCTTTAGTCATCTATATTTACAAAACTTTTTTAACTTGTAAAAGCTTGATAAAAAAAAAGTATGACTTGTTTTAATATGTTAAGCTTAGTCTTACGTTCGTAACAACCAACCAAACTCAACCTAAACTCAAAACTTGTTTCAACTAACGCTCTGATCATAGTATACTCAGGCCTCAAATTGCAAATCTGTCACTAGACAAGTAGTGCTCACCTGAACCTTGAATAAAGTTTTAGGAATAAGCCAATGCTATGCAGCAAATCTAGGAATTATCAAAAACGGTCCTCAGCTCTCAAATATTTAACTGTAAATTAATTTGAAGCATTCAGTAATGAAGAAGAAACACTAAGGTATTTCGATAACTTTTTTTGCTAACAAGCTAGTTCAAACTACTGGTCAATTGTCTATGTTTCCTAAAACTAAACTAAAACTATATGCCCCTTCCCACCATGTTCCCATCATCATCATTTTGTTAACTTATACTTAACTTTATTGTTGCAGGTATGTACAGTCAGCACAAAAACAGCAAAAAGGTTTGTCCCACGTCTAACTTTTAATGAAAGCCAAACAATACTGCTGTAACCTCGAAGTATTATTACTTTACTTAATTAAAGTTTTTTCTCGCTCTTCTTCTTTCTATCTCCTTTTAATATATTATTGTCTTGCTTCTGTCGACCCTCAGTCTCGTTCGTTTTTCTGTCGTTCCTTTATTAGTATGAAAAAGGCTTTGTTTATTTCTGGACTAGTTGTGCGGCGCTGCTTCGCCTACTTTTAAGATGATATATATTATGTTCTTCACTGTTTAAACATGTGTATGTGCAAAATTTTATTTAGATTGGTGTGAAAATGTAACAGACATTTTAGATACTAGTTATAGCTACTTTTGGACTTTTTATAGTGTGATGATTATTGTTATTAGATTATTCCTTTTCACCGACTTCAAAAAGAGGAGAAAGTTCTCAATTCTTCGGAATCTTTTTTATGTAGGTTCCCCGATTATTCGAAGACGCCTGGACCGATTAAATTTTGATCTAGATTAAATTTAATCAAGATCTGATGAAGAGTGTTTAGTCCTACGATGGGCTTGAACTTCCGGTAAAGGTAATATCGCGATGAAAACTACGGTGACAGGGCATATCCTCGTGATTGCCTGGCTAGCTGTACCCTGTACTGAAATACAGTCATAGTTCATTACAAACAATATTTCGATAAAATCGCAAAATAAAAATGTTTCTAGCACATACTTGTCTACATCATCACTTACTATCAGGCGTGATAGTGATCGAACGCTAGCCTATATATAACTAGTGAATTATAAGAAAATATACCAAAATTTGGCACAAAAATTAGACTGTGCTCTAGTCCTAAGGAAATTCAGTGGTATACAACCTAAGTTTTGTAAACGGACGTTTTTGCAAGGATATGTATGCACCACCGTCCATATTCAAATTATTTTTTATACCTTTGGGTTGGGTTGTCTGGAAGTGATCGCTCTGAGCTATAAGGCCACTCTTTATACATATAGATTTTAAGTTGTTTTCTCATGTCTCTATTGTAATTTGGTGTTCAATAAACTATTATCTTTCTATATCATTTTAAAAAAATATTATAAGTAGGTATATTATATATATATATGTTATATATTTTTTTAGATAGTATGTATAATCTTAAGTATTTTATATTTATGTACATTACAATTCGATATAAATTTCATTTACATATATTTTCTTTATACATGATTGATGCACGCCTCATGTCATTTCATTTTCCACCGCTGGATGACTGGTAGAGAATACTTCTAGCATTAAGTCCTCCTTCTGTACACTTTTTTGTGCAATAAAGTATTAAATAACCTATATCTATACCCTATATATATTAAATAACCTATAACCTATAACCTATATATATTAAATACCTTACTACAACGTGTTTATATATGTATGTTTATATATATATAAAGAGTGTATTAATAAAATTGGTTGTCGCTTAATTAGTTTCTAGTAGATACGTGATGAACATTGCCCGATGGGCATTTTAATGAACAACCTAATTAACTGACTAAACTCAGCAAATTAATCTGTATTATTATCTTCGTGAAAAGGTTCACTATTCATGACGTAAATTAATTATCCACAGCAATTTATTATATTGTGATTTTAGTGCGTGTAATGTATAAATATTTTTATAACTTATGGTATATGAAATGAAATATATTTATTTGCTTGAAATATAGTACAATAATAATTGGTTGTTTAAATTGTGTGGGAATAACTTGTTTCACCATAGACTAATGAAAAACATGTAAAAATGTATTAACAAGAAAACACAATAAATTACAAACCTACTAATATTATAAATCCGAAAGTTTATGTGTAAGTGTGTGTGTATGTATGTTTGTTCCCTCTTCTACATAGATTATGCCTAAGATTAACACATAAGCTACTTTTTAACTTAATAATAGCGGGCGGAGTCGCGGGACACGGCTAGTTTAACATAATGTAAATATTATTTATTTAAAAAACTAGCCGTGCCCCGCGGCTTCGCCCGCTATTATGAAGTTAAAAAGTAGCCTATGTGTTAATCCTAGGTATAATCTATGTACATCCCAAATTTCAACCAAATCCGTTCAGCCGTTAAAACGAAGAGGGAACAAACATACTTACACACTTACACACAAACTCTCAGATTTAAAATATTAAGTAGGATTATATATTGAATTTTAATTGTCGATTTGTTATATTATGTAATGATATAATATAACGGTTATATAAAAATGCATTAAATATTTATGTAATATAGTATAGTATAGGACATGTTTGTTTTTGAGTGTACATAATTTCTGAAGATAGTTTTTTTTCATTATTTTGGTTCGGCAAACTTTGTTGTATTTTTTTAAGTTGAATTGAACATAGTCTTAATCACAAGTCACATTCAAAGTCAAGTAAAAGAGTCAAGGTCAAGTCACAGCCTAGTCATGCTCTAGTCAAGTCGTAGAAACATTACTTGAACTGTTCTATTGGAGTTTTGGAGCAAAAGTGAAAATCACATTTTTCAGCTCACTTAATTTGCCTACACTCCTGCACGATCACGACCATTAACAGTTAATATTCAAACATTATTATACATTAACACACGAAAAATCACAAGTTCAGGACAAGGACATAATTTAAATTTTTTTCGGTGGAGCCCAGTGGATACTAAGTATGGACATTCAATCGTTTGAGAACAATTGCCGTGGAGCGCAGTGGCATAACCCATTCTGTCACTATCGCGCCAACTCACCTTGAAGAAGGGTGTAATTTTTTTTTCAACACAACTTTTTTCTCTATTTAAATTTTTGTTCGTTAGAGCGCAGTGGATACAAAGTATGGACATTCAATCGTTTGAGAACAATAGCCGTGGAGCGCAGTGGCATAACCCATTCTGTCACTATCGCGCCAACTCACCTTGAAGAAGGGTGTAATTTTTTTTTCAACACAACTTTTTTCTCTATTTAAATTTTTGTTCGGTAGAGCGCAGTGGATACAAAGTATGGACATTCAATCGTTTGAGAACAATAGCCGTGGAGCGCAGTGATATAACCCATTCTGTCACTATCGCGCCAACTCACCTTGAAGAAGGGTGAAATTGTTATTCAACACAACTTTTTTCTCAATTTCATTGGTTGGTTTCCTTGGTTTTACCCACATTTATCAGCAGAAAATAGTCCTATCTCGTTTTACATTTTAAATAAACAAGTACAATTGAGAACCCTAACTAGATGATTCCGTTCATAAAGCAAACAGATACGTTCATCAGCACCCGTATCGCGCTTTTCATCGGCAGTGGAAATATCACAAATCAGAGAGAACAACGGCCATTTTGTTTTTAGTATTTTTATTTGAGCGCGCCGCCGCATGAATATGCAATGAACGTAGTGCATTTGGACAAAGATTCCAGTGTATTCAGCCAGTGACAAAGCCTGTGTTTGCATTTATCTCGATACGTACTGGGAAATAAATAAAAATGGCGCCCGTTTTGTAGTGATACACCTAATGATTGAGGGCACTTTTCTCTTTTGTAGGAAATATGCTAACGACTGATTAGATTATACCGTAAGACGCAGACAATGACGATCTCTTCTTCGATTATTTCCAAAAAGAAAGGTTGTTGAAAGCGACCCCGTTGTTATGATACTTTATGACTGAAGGCATACGTTGGATGCCTTCAGCTGTCATGATATTTTATGACTGAAGGCATACGTTGGATGCCTTCAGTTTAAAATATCATCACATCTAAACACCACGATGCCACTCAACTGAAAATCCCACTACTCGTTCCCCCCTCTAAGTGCTGCCGCATTGAACAAGCTTGTCTTGTCAATTGGTTACGATCGACCAGGCGGACCGCGCTACGATGTAAGAAACATACAGATACAACGACTCACAGCCTAAACTAAGTTCAAAGAGTTGTATTGTGGGTGCCGGAACTATTTACTTATCACAATCACACCCAGAACCAGAAGCACAAATTATCCTTGGGAAGGTAAATTATAGATCCATCCAGGGAATTATAGATCTTGATATAGAGAATTGAATTGAATTGATATATTCCTGTATTCTTTTTATGTTCTATTACCTATATTTATGTTCTATTATTATAACTATAATAATTTACTTAACTAAATCAGTACTAAATATAGTTTCATGAATCAAAGCTTGTGTTAATTAGACGTCATAATACGTAATGATAGATTAGTACCGTTAAACGCTAATTATGTTTCCAATATAGGGCATAATTGCCTATATTAATACGAGGAAACCAATAATAATCAAATTTTATGTTCATGATATAATGCTTCGTATGTTTGCAATGTTCCTTTTTTATGGTCACACTATTATAAATTTTAAAATGTGTAAGTATGTTTGTTTTCTCTTCACGCTATAACGGCAGAACGGATTTGAATGAAATTTAGAATGATAGTTCATACCCAGGATTAACACATGGGCTACTTTTTTACTTAAAAACGCGAGCGCAGCCTCGGGGCACTACTTGTAGTTAAATAAAAATAAAAATCTCATCGAGTTTGGGCTCATTTGAATCGTATTGACGAGTAGTTTGTCTTTCAATGGTAACCAGGGTCTGATGATGGAGCTGGAAGGTGGTCATAGGAACTCTATAATGAAACTACGCAATCCTATCGAGTTTCGACTCGTTTGATTCGTATTGACAATTTCTCTAGTTATATAACTTTTAGTCCTCTTTATTTACAACTTGTAAAAGCTTGATTTTAAAAAACTTTTAAAGTATGACTTGTTTCATAATATCTTGTGTTGTACTTGTACGTGTTGATTAATAACAAATAGACAAGCGAAGTGCGTATTATTTCGAGACCTGCCCATATAATATATGCTATAGTAGTCACTGCTTAGTAATCACATTATCTTCATTAAAGAACCTACCTACTTTTTAGTAAGAGCAAGCAAAATAATAAACGAAGCTAGTCTTGCACTAAAGAACTCAGAAGCCATAACACCGGTCCTTTTATTTTTATTTTTTAATTAAGGTGCAAAGGCTAGGTCAGTAGTACCTTTGTACCCGGCTCTCTGAAATTATTCATTTTAATTAATTCCTGAAAGCGGGACTGAAGGTTTAGCTGATTGACATGTAGACGAACAATGGGTAGTGTATTATTGTTTATGTGGTAGAAGTATTTCAGGCATGTTTTATTATCTCATATTATAATAACATATTATGTTATAATATGTTTAAAATACATTCTTTATTCATTTCATTGGTATTAATATTTATGTACTTATATTATGTAGTATGTGTGTATGTATGTATTATATGTGTAACGATCATATTAAATATGTATTTATATAGGATCATAATTGAGGTACATATTATTTAATTATTTGTCAATTATCATTTATTATAATTAAGTATATTATAATTTATTATTCTTAGATTCATGCACTCTTTAAAATGTTGTTTTCTTAAACACCGACGTCCAACTCTATTGCGTAATTCCGCTCCATCCAAAGGTTGTCTGGAAGAGATCGCTTTTAGCGATAAGACCGCCTATTGTTAAACTTTTTTTGTAAATAATTATTTTGTTTTGTTATAATGAGTTTATCTATCTATCTATCTCGTTTAAGACCAGTTATTGAACAGTTTAACAGTGTTTTTCGCTTCATAGCTTAGTTTGAAAAATGTTGTACAATAACATAATAAGAAATTAATACATACTAACAATGAGTACTTACTAACAAAGATTACACTTACAATGAGTACATACAAACAATAAATAATGTTTGCAGAGTGTGCGTAAGAATTACATGATTTAATTCTTCCATGCCCGTTTTACCACCTTACAACAAGAAAAACTGTCAAAAGTCATCCTTATATGGTTGACATACCTCCAATTCGCTAGAAGCGTTTTGCTTTTACGTTTATCATTCGTACAGCGAGGGAGTGGAACTCATTGCCTGCGTCTTTGTTTCCTGAACGGTACAATCTGGGTGTCTTCAAGTCTAGAGTGAATAGGTATCTTCTAGGCAAGCATATTACATCTTAAGCCGCATCTTCACTTTCCATCAGGTGAGATAGTGGTCAAATGCTTGCCTATTCAGCATTAAAAAAAACATACTACGCGTAACAATAGTAACGTTTGTAACGTTAAAAAAATATGTGTTGCGTTATTTTCTTCAAGCCAAAAAAATTTCTGTGTTATTCGTGCTTTGTTTAATTTAATAATAAGTCCTTTATGCGTCTAATAAACCGTGTACTACGCAGTCTAATATTAGGACAATCACATGTTTAACAAAACAATAGTTCTAGTAATAAATTACGCATTATCTTCCAATACAACCATACAATGTCAATAAATCATATGAATACACTGTACATCATCCTCGCGCGGCCGTACATCAACTATTATGTTTGTTCATTCAGTAACTTTTGAACAGAGGTCCTATCAATTTTCCAGAAACTCCGCTTGAAAGGAAAAGAGTTTCCAACTCCGTTCATTATGAAGCGCTTAATATCAGACAGTGAAGTACAACCGTGTGAGTTAGCTGCTTCAAGTTTAAATTAATTAATCAAAACTTGTTTAAGGACAGGCTTGGTAATTTTTCAACAATATGCTGCAATTTGAGTAATTAAGTGTGACACACGCATTGAATTATTATTTCTAATGCTAAGTAGGCAAGCATTTGACCTCTATATCACCTGATGGAAAGTGATCATGCGGCCGAAGATGTGACATGCTTGCCTTGAAGATACCTATTCACTCTTAAAATAAATATACTAGCCGTGGCCAGCTCTGCCCGCGTTTTTCAAGTTAAAAAGTAGCCTATGCGTTGATCTAGTCTAGGTATAATATATATGTACATTTCAAATTTCGTCTAAATCCGTTCAATTGTTAAAACATGAAGATAAAACAAACATACTAACACACGAACTGTCGGGCTTATAAATGTTCGTATTAAAATGCTGGAAGTTTCGTGTAAATTTTAGACGTTTAGTCGACATTTGACAGATTCAGCAAATTGACCAATTATAATTTAAAAGCAAGCTTAAAAACCCGACTTCACCGCTTATATTTTGGTTTTGGCTTGATCAATTTCGGTAACATGTATATGGGACCACCTCTGAAGTATAATCTACCAAACAAAAAAAACATATGGCGGAAATATCGCGTAACATACATACAAAAAAAAAACAGTCGAATTGAGAACCTCTTTTTTGAAGTCGTTTGAAAAATACATCTCAGCAAAACTTACCTTACACACACGAGAGTATAGTTAAAACATTCATCTGATTGAATTGTTTCCCTGCGCATACATCTCGTGTCATATACTATTCCGTTTGGTTATACTTAACTTTCCTACATTCTTGGGAAAATCCCCTCAAGTATAGACGAATACCCCAAGTAATCCTGCCTTTAAAAGCGCTGTTCATTCAGGATGATCAATATCTCTCCTAAACTTGCAGTAAAACTTTTAGCAGTTGCTGACGAGTTCCGAAGTCTTTTCTTGCTGCATCGCATATGATCAGTGCTCGGTTCATTGAAAATGTTTTTCCGCCCATAAAACTTTATCCCATTAGAGCAGGTAAGAATGCCTTGAGCTTCCGGGAAGGGACGCTGTTGCCAGCGGGAGCGGGCTTCTGGGAATCATGCGAAGTAAATATCACAATATCAGGATCACAAGCGGGCAATATACTAACACTAATACTATTACTAATAGTACATTAACAACACTTTATACATATTATATACAACAACAACATTAATAATATTGATTTAATTTGATATAATATTAATGAAGCATATCGTCCTCCTCTGCTCTAAATTGTTGTGCCCAACAGGGTCTCTAATGTATTCTCATTTATTTCTACCACCTATCTACATTTAGAGAATGCAATAATTATTTGAATTTGAATTTAATATGTATTATGTCATACGTAGGTAAGAGGTATTTTACTTGAAATTGCAGGTAATGAGTTAGCGGTCGCATCATATTTTTTTTTATGCCATTGAGGAAATCAAATGTCCTGCTGGTATTGCCTATTATATAAAGAAAAAATCGGTATTTGGCGCCGCTGTATCTTTTGAATCCTTCAAGTGTATGTATTAATATGCATGCACATGTATTTTCGTATGTATACAAGTGTATACATACGGTGCTAAAAAAATAACCCCCCTCTTCTGCTTCGCCGTAGTCGGGTAAAAAGATGTAAAAATGTGTGAAAAATTAAAATATGTTTCGATTTATTTTAGCAAAACAAGTCAAAATATATTTCAAGATATATTTCAATAGAAGAATTATCAAATTTGGTAGGTCTTAGTTCGTAACGATCAGATTTTCACCAAGATATACGATCACCAAGTACCTTAAATAAACATCTTAAAATATAATAAGTAGTAGATATGATAAAGCTGAAATCAATAGGTCATTAAATTCTATTTTAAAAATCTATTAGAGCGCCTGGTCGAGGCAACGCGTGATCAAAATGCTAGTATTTATTTGGCTCAACGTTTGAGTCAAATTAGCATTACAATTCAGAGAGGCAATGTCAACTGCATGACGGGGACGCTACCCAATGGTGGGCTTGAGCACTTGAGTTACCTCTAAGTTCGATGCCTTGTAGGTAACTTAGATCTTTGTTGTATCGATGTATATTATAGTTTTGGGTTAGTTTAGGAAATATAGGCAATTGACCCATAGATAGCGTATTTATGGGTATGTAGATATTAATACACCTCGTTTCTTCCAACCTTAACCTGACCCTAAAGCGCTTAGTGGGCGACGAGGCTTGCTCTAATTAAAAATACCTACGAAGGAGGTAGCCGGGCTCATTTACAGCGCGCGATTAATTGAACCGGAATAGAGCCTTCCAGTGTCGTGATAGTTGGAACTTTGGAACTCGGAGATGGGACGCGGGAGACGGGAGGTGGGAGCTGGGAAGTGGGAGCTGGAGACTTGAGAATGATCTAACTATAGAATTTGTAAACTTCATCATAGTGAATAAACTGAGGATGTTTTTTGAAAAGAGTAATGCAGCGTATTTTCTTCAATGTTGTTTAATTGGGCATCATATTGAGGATGGTATTAATAAAAAAAAATATTCTAACTATTTAAATTTCAATTTAAATATAAAGAAAGCTAAGAGCTCTGTGACTCGGTGCAATGAAAAAAAAACATTTTTGCCAACAAAAAGTATGTTTCCGCCCGGGATCGAACCGGGGGCCTTCTGCGTGTTAGGCAGATGTGATAACCGCTACACCACGGAAACCATGACGATTGAATGAAAGTTAAAGAACGGCATTATCAACCATTTACTGATTAATACAATTTCTTTTTCATAGTTTTTTTTTTTATCAGAACTTATCATTATCACCGTACTATTATTAATCAATAATTGTAGATAATACGTATTATAATAAAGCAACGGAATAGGCATGCCTACTTAAACAAGGCGCATACTTTATTTTTATTAGATTTTATTTTTATTTTAAAATCCTTTAAGCGATCTTGATCCCTAATAGTTTAAAAACAAATTGCATGTATTGTTTTGGCCATCAGACATTATTTGCTCACACAGGGTTTTCTCACAAATAACATTGTTTTCAATCGGTTTACGCCTGTAAGAGACAGGAGATAACGAATTGAGAAATTCTTCTTCATTTTGAAAGTCGGTTAATAATAGGTCAACAGAATTGCAATATCAACTCGATAACCGTAAATTAGGTAGGTATTATCTGTTTTGAGACCCACTTTCGCCATATTGCCACGGCGCCATCCAAGCATAATTTATTTTTTTCTTACTGTGAGTTCAATAATATTTAACGATTCATAAAAAAGATCTGGTAAAAGACATCTTTTTCCTAACTCTCGTATCTGTCTACCCGACTACCAAACGGGTAGGCCGATTCTATTAATTCTTGCATCAACCAATTGCGAGTGTCACTAAAGACAGTAATCAAAATTCGATAAAGAAACAACCAGACGCCGCGCCGTATCGTTAAAAATAAAACATTTAAAGTAATCGTAACTTTCTGTTAAGTATTTAGAGCCGTGAAAATACAAGCCCAGATTTAAAATTCTCGCTGATGATGACACAGCTTTTAATTTTCCATATTGCCCTAAAATTCAAACAGCAACATTGACATACTCGCAGCACGAATAATTTACTAGGTCATCCGACAACCTGGTACCCAATAAATCTAACGGGCCGACCTCAATCATGCTCCCGTCACATACACCTAGCCCCGTCAAATGGCGGCATTTATCAAAATGGCCGCCGTGATTTGCGATTCTCAGATCTGTTCGTTGCGATAGAAATATTGGTTATGGGTTGTATAAAGGGTTCTGTTTATGTTATTTATTTAAAATAAACGCTTTCACACTCACAGCCACACAGTAAGTTCGATGTATTGTGTCGTGGGTGCCGGAAACATTTACATCACGCACACAATCATAACCAGAAACACAAATTTTCAATGGGGAAAAAACTTGTGTTGCCGCCGGGAATCGAACACGATACCCCTGCTTAGAAGGTGAACGCCACCCAACTATGCCAACGGGTAGTTCATTTATTAAACTGCTCTTTGGCTTAGTTGGGTGCGGGTTCGCCTTAGCAGCGGGTATTAGGTTCAATTCTCGGTGGATACATGTTTTCTGCCAAAGGGAAATATTGTAACTAGTTCTAGGTGTGATTGCGAATGTTTCCGGCACCCACTACACAAGTATATAAAGTAAACGTTTTACACTCACAGCCCCACACTAAGTTCGACGACTTGTGTCGTGGGTGTGGGAATCACTTACATTCCACACACAATATCAACCAGAACTAGAAACACATTTTTTTTCTTTGGGAGAAATCTTGTGTTTCTCTCGGGAATCAAACCCGATCCACTGCTTAGAAGCAGTTCATATATAATTATTCATGTATAAATTAACTTAGTGTAGGTCTGTGAGTGTGAAAGCGATTATGTTTATGTTATTACTAGCCGTGCCCCGCGGCTTCACCCGCTATTATGAAGTTAAAAAGTAGCCTATGTGTTAATCCTAGGTATAATCTATCTGCATTCCAAATTTCATCCAAATCCGTTCAGCCGTTAAAGCGTGAACAGGGAACAAACATACTATCACACTTACACACACTTTCGGATTTATAATATTAGTAGGAAGTAGGATTTATTTAATTTAAATTGTTGATAAAACGTTACTTACAGCTGCACTTTAGCACACTTTTACGTAGTTGGTGATCATCATATTGAAATTGTGGTTAACCCTGACCTGAACTAAAATATGTACTTTACTTGCTGCGTCCCGCGATTTTCTCGTAGTTAATAGTCCAAAACCTTTGCGTTCATATGCAGAACAACTCACCAAAGTTTCAACAGAATCGGATGTATGGTTTAGTACGGCATATATGTCAAACATACGTAGAAACATTTATTGTAACATGTACAAGTGCAACTCTCAGGAGTTAAAATTTTTTCTTCGTTGATTATAGTTACTTTTAGGTGTAGTGAATTGTTGTATGTCATGAATCAACAAATAACGCCGCGATCCATCTCTTAGCTCCTTCCTCCCAAAGAACACGCCGTGAGAGAATAGGTATCTTCTAGGCAAGCATGCTACATCTTCGGCCACATCTTCACTTTCCAGCAGGTGATCAAAAAGATGGTGGTCAAAAAATATAAGTAATTATAAGGTAGGGTGGTAAACATATTAGACTAGAATGGGAACTTACTCATAAAGGTTACCTGACTGTTTTGACAAACGATTACATACACGATATCTTGACATAGATGATATAACTGTACTTCACTCACTATACAGTGTATTTATAGGTGTTGGAAAATACCCTACCCTATATGACCGGTCTATAAATGATTTGCCTTCAGGTGATTGCATGGATGGAGTGTGCAGTCGTCTGATAGCGATATTACTCGTATCCCTGACTATTGTTAGGTTTGGTGTGGATGGACGACTCTTGCGTCAAAATGGCATTCGGAATTTCAATTTTGCGTTCGAATACTTTCGTTGTAGCTGGACAGACAGACGTCCAGCTCCGCGTGTCCAGTCCAGTTTAAAGTAATCAGGACACGTGGATCTGGCTGTTTGAGTGGAAAGGTAATTTTGATCGAGTTTCGAGTATCTCACTCAAGTATTTCACTTGTATGATTTTTCTTTTCTATGATCTGATTGATCTTTTAGTGGACGTGGGACCAATTTTTCCATTGTCCTTAGATTTTGAAAATTTCTGTACTATTATTCATTTCAAAATGTAGGTTACAGGGTTATTTTATGTTAAGACTTGTATTAGATAAATAAGTTTTTTATACAATACAATAAACCTTGATTTGCCAACCATACAAAAATTTTATTCATTGAACTACAACTTGGTCAAAATCAACAAGACTTGACATATACATACATACCTACATACAAGCTTGTAAAATAGCTGTTATCCTAAGGTTTAGCGTTTTAGCACCCTCGACCACATAATTTCTTACCACCAAGTAATGGCTAAAGGCTAGCCTATGAAAGATATAAAAAAACGTCTGTAAGCTTTAATATTTCAAAGGAATCAAACTCCCTGCCTTCGTTCTGGTTTCCCGATAAGTATAATTTAGGCTTTTTCAAGTAAGGAAAGAATATGTATTTTCTAAGCAAGCGTGCTACATCTTCGGCTACATCATCGCTTTACATCGGGTGAGATTGTAGTCAAATGCTTGCCTATTGAGCATAAAAAAAACAGAATCACGTGTCCAGATCACTCTAAGGAGGACATGCGGATCTGGATGAATGGTTGTCCAGCTACAACGAAAATAATCGAACGCAAAATTCAAATTTCGAGTGCCATTTTGACGCAAGAATCGTCCATCTACACGAAACCTAACAATAGTCAGAGATACGAGTAATATAGCTCCCGGACGACCGCATCCTCTTTTTCTATTAGATGAGATCGCAATAAAATGATTGCCTATTTACCATTGAAAAAAATTAGGTAAGGATTTCTTACGTTAAAATTAAGTTCATAAATCCGTTTTCAGCTGTTACAAAACATTCTGAAACTCCAGAAAATTCTATCTCCTTCAGATAAAATCATAGTAACACGAGAGATGTCGTAGCTCATAATTTTAATATTAATTATAGCTCTCAAGCAGATCGCTTTGAAACAATAACAATGGTAAAAGCAGTACATAACTAAACTGTTTCCCGGCGGACTGCAGAGCTGCCGTTGCTTCCGCATAATTTAATTTCAGGATTGCAGCTTACTGAAATTTAATCTCGTCGAGTTTCATAGCCAGGGCTGCCACTGAATTTTAACAATCTTATTTTTTATTGAAGTGAAATTTTTATGGGAGGATATAATTATTAAATAGGGTATTTGGAATAAACTAGTCTTAGCATGGCACTCGGTGTTCTCATTTCGTTTCCCTTACATTAAATAACTTTACAGACTTTGAAATTCTGATACGCAACCTTTTTGTGTGTGTTGAAAAATGGTGGGGGTACTACCTGTAATACAAAACTATAACTTCTATCGGTTTTCGCTACGTCATCCCCTGTTTTTATTTAAATAGCGCCTGTCAAGCGTTACAATGCCGTGTCAAGAAAAATTATCTGGTTTTATAGTAAGAATATTGAAGGATTAAGATGCTCAATATTTCTAGTAGTGTTCACGATAATTGGCGTATTTCAGAGCATTCTGGCTGCACCCGAAAGCGATGCAGCTAGGGCTCTGTACGTCAATATCAAAAACATTTTGTAGATTTGTAGCGCAGGAGTGTATCAACAGGGCTGACATAGTCGCAAGGTCACTCAAAGCCCTTACAAAAATATTACTTCATAAAAAAAATGTCTCTGTCTCACATACTTACCATTTTACCAAATTGTAACTATTTCACGTTATGGTTGCCTAGTGCTTTATTACCATAATAAAAAGTTACTCGTAATTATTATTTCTTACCTCTTTCGTGTTTATGTTTGCCTAGTACTTAACTATTGTCATAATAAACTCAATGACTGAATTATCACCTATTTCATGTTTATGTTGGCTTAGTACTTTACCAGGCATAAATGATAATATATCCATATCCATAATCCTTCCTTCAAAATATCAAACAAACCATTTTATTCCGAATTTCTAAAATCATTAATCTTTATAATATATATGCCATTGTTATAAATAGAGATTTAGCCAAAAATCTTTATAATATCTATGCCATTGCTATAAATAGAGATTTAGATTTGGTATCCTTGACTAAATACGTACTCATTTAATCTCAATATTGTTAGAACTAGCAAAATATATAAAAGTAGTAGGTTTCTGCCAACCCTAACTCGAAGCATGGTACTTTGCGTACCGTTCCATTGTTTTGATGTACAAATAATGTTTAATTTTGGTGCCGCTAATGATCTTAATATTATTAAGAATCTTGCAGGAATTATTTGTATTTGATTGCGGGAAAATGGCGGAGACTTAAAACAGGAGCTCTAATTTGAAACCGTTAACTGCGGTCCTGATTTCAATGGATACCTTTTATCTTGATGTCAGATGATAGAACGGGCATGGGATAATTTATTTGTGTAATTCCTGCATACGCGGTAGGCTAACAACGAAGATGAACAAGACTGACAATTTCCCTAGAGAAAAGCGGGACCGGCAGGCGTTTATCCCAACTATCAAATTTGTTGAAGTGAAAACTTCTTAAGGTGCGTTCAACACTTTGTGAACAAAAATCATGGAACTCGCGTCATCGTCAACGAACGCGTAGTATACTGGCTAGTGGCATTTGTCTCTTTCTAGTTCTATACTCTATGTATGTTTGTACTTTTTACCTCGGGTAGTGTATATTCTTTTTTATGCTTTTTACTTCTATCGGCAGTCCCCAAAGACTGCCATTTATCTACAGACTTCACAAAAAAGGAGGAGGTACTCAAGTCGACTGTATTTTTTTTATGTGTACCTCATAACGTATGTGTTACCTCATAACTTCATTCCACGTGAACCGATTTTGATTTTTTTTGTTTGGGAAATGTTTCTTTCCAATTCCAATTGTTCCGATTTAAATTTTATCAAGATCTGATTAGTAGTTCTTGAAATATCGTCAAAAATGTGCGTTTTGATCATAGATAAAGCGGTGAAGTCGGTTTTTATTAAGATTTGCTTGCTTTATATTCTTTACTTCTAAGTTGATACGTGTCGAAGTAAACTGAGGAGCTCTGCACCTGGATAAACCATTTTAGGTTTTTAGGCGTCACAAATTATGTACTTACTTGTAATACTTTTTTGAAATAAATAAATAAAATAATTTAATTACTTTGCTTCTCCATTTAATAGTAAGACAAATACTACGACTGTATTTTGAGATATTTTTTGTTATTGGCTTCAAAAATTATTGCCATACCCAGTTCTTTCGCTGGCTTTAAACTGACTCGTCCTAAGTTTTTTTAATGTAATTGAGATACTAGACGAGCAAGTCGCACGCCTGAAGGTAAGCGTCTCGCTTGCCCACTCCAGTGCAGTGCCAACCAGAGTTTTGAACTTAGATCAAAGTCCTGCGTGGCAAGGCACTGCGCTCGCCACCTTAAGATATTAGACGTTCAAACTCTTTATGCTCTGTTATTTCACTGGAAACATTGCCCTTCAATCCGAAATACAGTAATGTTTGCACACTACTGCTTGGCAATGGTGTGGTACTGCCCCAGGCGGACTCTGCAAAAGACACCTACCGCTACAATGAAACAACAAAAGTTCTTCTTTTATCTCTATTTTGTTCACTATTTTGATTGTAAAATATAGTTATAAATAAATAAAATAAAAATAAAAAAGCCATTTATTTCTTACAGAAATGATATTTACAATTTTTTGATAGTGTTAAAAGAAAGGATTGATTAGTATAGAGTTTAAATATTATTTGCTATTTCCGAACTTACTCTGTAAGAACCCCTCTGCAGGTAAAGGCCTCCTCCAAATTGAGCCAGTTTTCTCTGGATTGCGCTATTTGTATCCAGTTTGGACCCGCTGTGTGTATGATTTCATCCTCCCATCTGTTGCAGGGTCTCCCTTTCTTTCTTTTGCCCACTGGCCCCTTCCATACTGTCACTCTTTTTGTTTCAGGTTCAAAATGGCTACTCTTTCAGAAAGGCCGAGGTAGCTTTCTATATTATTTTTGAGATGGCATTTAACTATAAAACCCACGCCATGTCTTCCAGGTGTGTGGCCTGTATAGCAGAGAATGAAGTAGCAGAAAATATAGTTACGAATACAAATATAATTTTAACAGTCAAATGAATTTACAAGGCAGATATTTGCTTTAAATGACTGGCTTTTCACCGCTTCCGGAATTCGAGGCATTCCAACATTTCAACGCTTGGACGAGACATTTCAGCTGGGTATCTATTATCTATAAGGTCGGGGTATCTTGATGAATGGTGCAATTGCTTTGACCAGGAGTTGCATAGTTTGGGGGTTGATTTTATTGAATTATTACCAAAGCTACAAGTTTTCGAGTGCAGCTGGATCATTCCAGGAAATTAAATTTCGGAATTCCATAACCAGAAAGTTATTATATTTAGTATTAATCTCGACTAGGACGTTAGGTTTCAAGCAGCATGTATCACTCTTCTCTTGCATTTGGATTTATTATTTCAGGTTGATAACTAATTGATGGATAAGAAAAGAGGTCAACGTTCAGAATGAGAAACTCGCTCGCGCTTCTCTAACGAGTTTTTTTTATATTATTATTTATTAGTTTTTTTTTATTTATTTTAGTTATTTAAACTTGTTTTGCAAATAATCTGTTAGATATTTCTGTTACTGTAATTCACTTTCTCTGTATAAAATATTATATGATTTTTTCATACAGGAAGAATAAGCACTCGTAGGTTGCTACCTACATACATTTTGCTGAAATTCAAATATCTACCTATAAAAAGAAGGTCCGGAAACGAGATAAAAGCTTTCCCCTTAATTATATGCAAGTCCCGTACGGATTAAACTTTATTGCACCCCACTTGGTTAAGGTTTATGTTCCGTATCTTTTACTTTGGGGCCTGAAAAAATATTTTATTACGACAGACATAATAGGCGCGTATTCCACAAGCGGTGTGTACCGGTTTTTTATGGCGCCGTCGAAATGTTACTGCTTATAATTTACCATCTGCTACTTTTGGGAAAATATTTTCAAACACTACCATTCCAATGTTGATGATCAAGACCGAAGAGAACTTAGAACGCGCGAATCGAGAACTTTGCGCACAGATTTTGAAAATAAAATAAGTAGTTTTTTCATTAAGTGAAACGGTTTTTTTGAATTTGGTTTCTTATGATAATGTGTATTGCCTTTGATACTAGGTGACCCGGAGAACTTCGCGTAGATAAATAAGACATATACCTCACTTCGAACCGCCAATAAAAATTGTTTGAACTTTGACAACAAAAATATATTATGTCACATTTGTATGTGGTCAAATATTTATAGTGCGTTTAAATTTTTTTCTTGTGTGTATCTTTGACAGGTACGAACTGTTTGTATGGTAAAAAAAAATTGTGGTTTTAACTACTATTCTTGCAAATTCTTAATATTTTCTCACCTTTTAAACCTTTCTAGGATTTCTACAAATATTTCAAAACCAAAATTAGGCAAATCGGTTCAGCCGTTCTCGAGTTCTTGTGAGACTGACAAACATCAATTCATTTATATATATATATATATATATATATATATATATATATATATATATCCATGTTGAGGGGGTTGAAAAAAATATTTAATCCGCCATCGCCTTGTAAGTAGCGATTATCGGGTTCCATACCCGGAGGGAAGACCAGGTTTCTCTCGCCGGGAACTTAGTTTTTGTGGTTCTGGATGTGATGTTAATATTTTGTGTGTTGTGTGATGTGATTTTTGCCGGTACGACAGAAGTCTTAAGTCAACTTTCTTTTCATAGCATTGTATATAGCATTCGTGATGGCATCACAATCATAGTAAACTATTTTATAAAAGGTGATTCATCTATCTTTGAGTCATTGCCTGTGACTTTGTTCACGAACGGTACAATCTGGGTGTTTTCAAGTCTGGAGTGAATAGATATCATCTTTTTCTATGTAATTGAGAGACGAGCAAATCGGACGCCTGATGGTAAGCGTCACGCTTGCTCACTATACATCAGTGCCACCCAGAGTTTGTAACGTAGGTCAAAATCCTACGCGGCAAGGCACTGCACTCTTCACCCTGAGATTATCAGATGTTAAATCTCTTTATCCCCTTTAATTATCCATCTCTTTAATCTAGCCAAGCATGTTACATCTTCAGCCGCATCTTCACTTTCCATCAGGTGACAAAGTGGTCAAAATGCTTGCCTATCCAGCATAAAAAAAAAGTTGAACCTGGTTTTAGTTTTAAAATCCCTCTTAATTTTTGTTCCTCGCAAGATTGCACTACAGAAAGTCTTCATTGCACTACCCGTGACTTTATAGAATGCTTAGCGGCATGATTATCCGAGCTCAAACAACCGCCAAGTTTGAACAAGTTGAGCAATTAGCTCTCGATGGAGTACTGTACACAAACCTGAGTAAACTCGAACTTTGATGTGTTTGACGGGATGTGGCTCAAAAGAGCATGCCTCGGAGTTTAAGTTAAAAACTATTCTAGAATTATCTATGGAACCGTTATTGCTAACTAAAAATTTGCCGTAACTCTACCTATGTTGTTTTTACTCTATGTTCTTATGATTTTCTCTCTCAACAAGGAATATGTTTGACGAATAGCATTCTATTATATGATCTTTATTTGTTATTTTATATTGTTTATGACAATTTTATATTAAATTAAATCTATATAATAATATATAAAAGAAAGAACGGCTGAAAATTGGTGGGGAGGTAGCTTAGAACCAGGAGACGGACGTAGGATACTTTTTAGGAACGTCAATTTTTTTGGGGGTTTGATGATATTTTGAAACTTAACGCAGGCGAAGCCGCGGGGAACATCTAGTTTATAATAAAACGGAAGTTGCGTAATTTACATGTTCTCGATGTCTACTTTCGGCTTCATTCGGAAGCATTCTTCAGGATGAGTTCGGAGCGCTCGCCGTCGCGTTTTAATTTTTAATAATTAGGTTAAAGTGCGTGAGTTTTTATCAAATACTATTCTATTTTATGGTACTTTTTACTTTCTCTATAAAACTAGTTATTTAGTTATAATGAGGCAATTTATACGCTGTGTCTTTTTGAATGGAATTAACGTTGAGATAAATATGTAATTATGTATGATTACCAAAAAATAATGACAATGATATTTTTTTCATTCTGTCAAATAAAATAATGGTACCTCCATAAAATTTTAATTAAAAAAGTTTTTTTTTTACGCTGGATAGGCAAGCATATGACCAATATCTCATCTGATGGAAAGTGAAGATGTAACATGCTTGCTTAAAGGATACCTATTTACTCTAGACTCAGTAATGCATGTTTTTGTATGTAGGATTACTGGCACAGATTAAATAATAGTTCCACTGGTTTAAATTTTCTTATTTCTTAGACAAGGTTTTGAATATTTCATATAGTTGAGGCATGACATATTGGCACCCTAAAAATATAGATTTGCAGAATGCGAATCAGTCGCACCTCGATGTTTGGGTGTAACCCGACATGTTTATACTAGAACGTAACTGTTCAATACCGGCAACGGCAAATATATCGGCAAATAAAAAGACGTTGCTATTTAATATCCTACTATAATATTATTAATCAGAAAATTTCTGTGTATGTGTGTAAGTACGTTTGTTCCCTATTCACGCTTTAACAGCTAAACGGATTTGGATGAAATTTGGAATGTACATAGCTTATACCTAGGATTAACACATAGGGTACTTTTTAACTTGATAATAGCGGGCGAAGCCGCGGGGCACGGGTAGTAGCTTCATACATTTGCAGCTATCCTTATGAGTACGTATGTTTAAAAGTGTGGGTAATTTGGCTCTCGCCTCGCACACTTATGGACCTCGTAAAGCAAGTATTGCAGCTGCTTCTCGGCTCATTCTGCACCTATTTTAGAATATAAAATGCTATTTAGTATTAGTTAATTTTATATAGTAGAATTCAATATTTAGTTTGAATTTTAAACAGCTAAATAAAGCCAATTGATCTATCTCGTTGCTAGCTTTTCCTATGTCAATACTATGGTATCTACGGGCCCATTGCCTATATTTTCTTAAACTAAACATATACAGCAAAAAAAATATATACAGCAAAGAACTAAGTTACCTACAAGACATCGGAACTTATATGTAACTCAAGTGCTACCTTTTTGACACACATAAAACAATTCATGCTTGTAAAAGTCGCTTTTGTAAACTATCTGAAAATCAATTTTAAAGGGGTCAATATTTTTGAACTTCTAATTTTAAATTTGACGCCTCATAATTGTTTTTGTCTATAATGTGCGCTCTCTTCTCTGTGACATAAAAGCGAACACATCTTTTCAATCTAATAAAAGTAACCACTATTTATTAATGAGTGTTTCCTTAATAACCCATCAAATACTAACATTATGTCAACTCCACTAAAATAATCAAATCAATAACTAGTTTTATACCTACCTGGCATGCGTTGCAATGCCAATAAAGAAAAAAAAATCTCTTTCACGTTTATGGTTGCCTAGTACTAATACCATACTAAAACTTATTGACTAAATTATTACCTCCTTCATGTTTATGTTTGGCTAGTACTAAACCAAATCCGAGTTACGTACCAAGTAACTCGGATTTGGTTCAGTGTACCGAGTACCGAGTGCTGTCCATGTCATTTTTTTTTGCATACAGAATTAGTATTTATTCTGCATGAATCTACACCATTGTTGAATTTACCTGAAGAGACAAAAAGAATATCAAAATCTATCAAGAGTTCAGTAGTACACAGTCACCTATATACGAAGATGAAACCATAGTAGAAATATATACTATGATGAAACACTCGCACACTATGCGCGCGTATATATATTACTAGCCGTGCCCCGCGGATTCGCCCGCTATTATCAAGTTAATAAAACCGGCCAAGTGCGAGTCGGACTCGCTCACGAAGGGTTCCGTACCATTATCTATAAAAAATCAAGTTAGTTGTATGGGAGCCCCCCTTAAATATTTATTTTATTTTATTTTTAGTATTGTAGTTGTTTAAGCGGCAATAGAAATACATCATCTGTTAAAATTTCAACTGTCTAGCTATCACCGTTCTTGAGATACATCCTAGTGACAGACAGACGGACAGACGGACGGATGGACAGTGAAGTCTCAGTAATAGGGTCCCGTTTTTTCCCTTTAGGTACGGAACCCTAAAAAGTAGCCTATGTGTTAATCCTAGGTATAATCTATGTACATTCCAAATTTCATCCAAATCCGTTCAGCTGTTAAAGCGTGAAGAGGGTACAAACATACTTACACACAAACTTTCGGATTTAAAATATTAGTAGGATTAGTAGGATTATATCTACAGTTTTGTAGAAAGTGAATTAGCAACATCTTGTCGAAGCCCCAGCTTGCAAGCAATTCAAACTAATCCACAACTGGGCCCGCAATCCATTTAACGGCCCATCGGCCATCGGATCGATTGCGACCACGTCCCGCAGACATACATAATGTTTGGAAGTATGCGCAAATGGAACTGTCTGGTCACTGTCAAGAGAAACCACCGAAATGCTGTGACAATGATATTTCAAGCTATATCGGTCACTCGTAGATAGATAGATAGATAAACACTCTATTGAACACCTTAACAAATACATGACAAGGAATAGTAATCTAGAAAATAAGTGTAACAACAGGAGGTCTTATTGCTAAGAGCGATCTCTATCAGACAACCTTTATTGTATTCATTGGAGTCAGTGGACTTCGTACTACCCGATGGCGTAGTTGGATCTGCTTTCTATGCAGCGGGTATCGGGTTCGATCTCCAAGTTTTCTCCCAAGGACAATTCGGTTTCTGGTTGCGGGTGTGTTTTTGTGGGGCTGCGAGTGTGAAAGCTTTAAAGTTATAACCAAAAATTGTTTAAGAAGACAAAACAGGCACAGAATAAGTAATAGTATGTTGCCATGAGTATGGCAACATACTATTACCTATTCTGTGCCAATTATGGGAAAATTGTATCCTTATCTAATATATAAAATTCTCGTGTCACAGTTTTCGTTGCCATACTCCTCCGAAACGGCTTGACCGATTTTGATGAAATTTTTTGTGCTTATCTGGTATCTATGAGAATCGGCCAACATCTATTTTTCATCATCATCATCATCATCACTTTTCATCATTATCAACGCGGGTGAAACCGCGGGGCGCAGCTAGTTACTCTATAATATTTTTGTTTTTCTGCCTGATGGCTTAGTTGAGTGTAGGATTGCCTTCTTACACAAATTTTCTTTGGGAGAAAATTTGTGTTTCTGGTTCTGGGTGCAATTGTGTGTATGGATTGTTCGACTCAAGATATAATTACGAACTATCATCATTTTTACAGCCTGCTCTAAACCGGCCAGTTATCTCTTAACTCTACAACAAGGCTCTATAGGTACATCGGTTTACTACTCAGCTTGAACAAGTGGCTTCCTTTAATACTTTTCGAGTAGTTTCCCCGGCGCTTAACCGTTATTAACAGCAGAGAGTTGTGTAACTGAGCTTTATCGCTTTTGCAACTGGATTTTAAACAGTTGGAAATGGTGTACAATTTTAAGCGAGTGGTTACTGATCCTTCCTGATAGACTCAAAAATTTCAACGCTATATCTCATTTGATATAGCAATTTAAACACTATCTCAATCGTTGGTAAGTGATGATGTGGTCTTGAGTGGTGAGCACGCTGGGCCAATAAAAGTAACTGAGTGTCAAGGCTGCAAGAACACCGTTTTTGGGCTTAGGCTCAGATTTTAAAGTTGTAACTGACCGGTTGAAATTTATAAAATGTCAGACCACCAAAAAACACAGTGGAGTTATGTTCAGAAGGACCTGTTTCACTTAACATTTTGAAGTATTGCAAGCACCCTCACGTTGAAACCTTGAGGGTACTAGTTGGTATCGCTAGTACCCTTAGTACCACTAGTACCTTTGAAAGTACTAGCGATAGAAACTAGCGCCACTAGTACCCTCAAGGGTACCAAAAGAGGGTACTAGCGGTACTATTCCAACATTTTACCTTCATATTTCGTAAATCCTTCCTAAGCGACCCAATTTCTCGTTCTTTAGTTACAATTAAGTTTAGGTATGTACTGCATTTTACTAATTTCATTTCAACATGCGACCGCACGACACTTCTTAGTAAAATTTCCTTTTAACGGCTGCACTTGGTCCGACCGCAGTGTGCATTCGTCGCTTCAGCGTAATGTACTTCGGTGTCACCTACAAAGCACTAAATGGGAACTCGTGCTATTTTATCACTTATATGTTTTTAATAGAGTTGAAAATCGTTCGTCTCTTCAGTTACATTTTCAACATAAAACTGTCTACAATTATATTGTTCATTACTTTATGATGGTTATACAGTATATTTTGCCCGTGACTTGTTAGAACAGTTTATTTATTTGCAAAAACGTCGATTCTAATTTTTTCTATGAAAGATGATGTCGAACGATTGATAGTTTTAAATTTCACCGGTCCCGTTGTCTGTCTGTCGATCTGTAATAAAATCTTACAAGATAACTTAAACCCACGATATCCGATTGGACTCAAATTTGGTGTACTTATGTATCTTCAGTGACAATACAATGGTATATGGTACCATAGAGCTTGTCTGATGGTGGAGACGGAAGATGGCCATAGGAACTTCTAAACTAAACGAGATAAACCCATCCAGTTAGGAGCGTTTGATTCGTATTGACAAATCTGCTTTTTAAAATCTTTAGTCCTTTTTCATTTATAGCTGGTATAAGCTTGATTAATGAAAACATTTTTTTTTAAATTATTACTTGTTAATAGAATTAAAATTCATTTGCCTCTACTATTACATTTTCGAACATAAAACTGTCTATATTTGCCACTAGGTGTCGCCTCTAGGTACTTTGGTATTGATAATTTTTACTTTATGATAGGTATACTGTGTACTCGCGACTTAAACAATAATGTATTTATGTGAAATAACGTCGATTGTCCGTTTGTTGTCGTCGATGATCCGTTTACGAAGGGTTATAAGCGAATTACTAAATAAGAAACGATAACTCGATAAAATTGATGACTTTTGGTAGTGTTTTAAATAAGACATTGAATTGTACATACTCAAAAAAATTTAACATTTGTGTCCCTCACCATCAATCGAAAGCTTTGCTTGTCTGTTTTCCTTATAGCACAACTTATAGCAAACAGTTTGTCTTTCGCCTGAGATTCGCTTGCTTAAATATAATAAAAATGATTTATTATACTTTATCTTTCCAATTTCATTGTACACTATATGACGTCATATAAACACATCGCCAACTTAAACCTAACTCTAATCTTCCGTACACGCCTTGTAGTTAAATCTGAAGAAAACTACCTAATCCTTGACTAAAATAACAAGACCCCTTGCACTTACACATTCATGAAACTTCTGCCGCAGAGAGGCGACGAAACCACGCTATTGGCTACTAATAGTATATACTGGCGGAATTGGGTGGCAAGCGCCATGCCAGTAGCCACTGAACACGTGAGGTCTGCGTGACTGGAAACTTAATGTAAGTTAAGTGTACAGGGAATGGACAGTGGGATGTCTCAAGGAAGGAAATATGTTCTTATTTGCAGAACAGCCACAGTGGCGGATAGGGATTTTTGCATGCATGCATTTGCATCTCAATGCATTTGCATCTTGAATAGACGCATTGGCAGAATATGGAACAAAAACTAATTATATAAAATTAAAAAAATAAACGCTTTCACATTAACAGCCTTACACTAAGTTCGATGACTTGTGTTTAGATGCGGTAACATTCACATCATCACACACAATCAAAACCAGTATGTAACATGTCACATCTCCGGCCCCATCATCACTTTCCATGAGGTGAGATGGTGGTCAAATGTTTGTCTATAATTAATAAAAAAAAATTATAAAAAAAAAAACCAGAAACAAATTTTCCTTGGGGAGAAAACTTGTGTTAGAAGGTGAACGGAAAGTTAAAAAAAATAAAACTTTTTTAATATAACTTACATGTTTCTCTAGGCTACGAACCAATTTCACATATTTCTTAAAACTAAATAGGTACATCTAATACAGCAAAAGACTTGAGTTAGGTTTTAGGTAATTATATTGCTCAAGCCTTCTACTAGTGGGTAGCTTTTCTATAATTTTGGCGGCGTTGCATCTGTGAATTGCAATGCTACGTTGAGCCAAATAAGTTTAAGCATTTTGATCACGCGTCGCCTCAACCAGAGGCGCTAAGATATATTTTTTTTGAAAATGGTATGTATTTTGAATATCTATAAAATAATATCTCTTTTAGTATAAATACAGTCGTATGAGTTATTCATAATTATCCAGCAAAAGGACATCAAATATGTCCTATACCTGGTTTTTGACAATAATTCGTGAGTGAGTGCCGGTTTTAGAAATTGATAAAAAAAATCTGTTTTTTTTTGTCGCGCTTTGATGAAATCCGCCATCAACGTCTTTATAAGTCTTTCTAGACAAGATGCCTCGAGAATTACTGCGGCATTACACGCATAATTTCATTCTTGCAATTATTTTTAGGGTTCCGTACCCAAAGGGTAAAAACGGGACCCTATTACTGAGAGTTCGCTGTCCGTCCGTCCGTCTGTCACCAGGCTGTATCTCAAGAACGGTGATAGCTAGACAGTAATTTTTTTTTACAGATGATGTATTTCTATTGCCGCTATAACAACAAATACTAAAAATAAAATAAAATAAATATTTAAGAGGGGCTCCCAAACAACAAACTTGTTTTTTTATAGATAATGGTACGGAACCCTTCGTGCGAGAGTCCGACTCGCACTTGGCCGTTTTTTTTTGTTTTACCATCTATTAACGTTATAGTGATTAATTTAGAGAGGAAAAATTATCGCTTGAGGCGGGGATTGAACCCGCGGCCATAGAGAGTAATTTATCTCTGAAGTTCTGCCTAGCATGACTAATACTTTATAAACAAAATCAGTTTTATAATATTCTTAGTAAGATGTATCACAGTTAGAAAATAACATTCAAACACTTCATTGGATGCGTCGACGAGTCCCGCGAACCAGCTGCCCAACAATAAATTGTCCATAGACGGACGTACACGCTCCGAACAACTAACAAGCATTCCACTGGAACCTGAGCAAACGTAAAAAAAAACACGCTTTAAAAGGAAGAGAATAATATAATATTAAACGTTGTTACCCATTTACAAAGTACTAGCCGAGTCCCGCAGCGTCGCCCGCGTTAATCAGGTCTATGAGCTAATCCTGAGTATAGGTAAGCTATGTACATTAGAAACTTCAGCCAAATCTATTTATCCGTTACAGCTTGTACAAAAAAAAACATACTTACACACGTAACACATTTACATCCAAACTTCGGATTTATAATATTAATGTTCTTATAATAGACTTAAAAACGCGTTACAACATTTATTTCGAACTTACTGTAATATCTGAAAAATAAAAAAATTACATACAGTCGAAGATAGTACCTCCTCCTTTTTTGAAGTAAAAAATACTTTCATTTTACTTCTTATATATAATTTTAATCACTTTAATTACATTTATAAAACACTTTTCATATGAACTTTCATTCCCTATTTCACCACCTGGATGTATCCCTGGCAAAAAATATTGTCAAAATTTCATCAGTCTGACTTCATCAATAAAGAATTTTCGACATGAATTTAAACGAACTACTCAAATACCAGTTTTCAACGTTATAAGTTCAAGAACAAAGAACTTTCATACAAACGTTTTCATCCCATTTAACCCTCTTAGGGGTAGAATTTCCAAAAATGCTTTTCTACAAACAATTGTACCCTCCAAATTTCAAGTCTCGACGACCGTGGTTTAGGTGTGCATTGTCTCTAAGTAAGTCAGTCAGTGAATCAGTATGTCAGGACAAAGATTCATAAATAGTATTAGAAAATGAGAAGGGTTCAAATTGGATGTCAAACTTTTTCTTTAAGACATTTATCTTGTTTGTTAAAACTACTATGTAGCAATTCACGATCAACTTTCGAATTTAGAGTTAAAACATCTTTTAACCCCCAAAGAAATAGATGGATGTTATGTTTATAGTGTGTATCTGTCTGTTTGTGGTATTGTGACTCGCAAATGGTTGGATTGATTTTGATTTAGTTATTTTTGTTTGAAAGTGTGATCTGTGGGGTGTTTTGCATGGAGTCTTGTATAGTGCCGTCATAAGGAAAAAAAACATAACTGCATTTTTGACAAATTTGAGGTATATACATCATCGGAATCGGGAAAAATAGACGCATCCACTATTATTCTTTTATTTTAAAATATTCAAAAGCAACCTACTAAATCTTACTTATAATTTAGACGCATGCGGTACAAGTTATAACATATACTAAATAGTAAAGAAAATTCTGATTTATAAAACTCAAATTTGACCAAAACGTCAGTTACGTCCTTTTTCCTTATGATGGCAGTACATGGCGCGTTCCTCAGGCGTTTTGTATATCAAGTCCCTATCATAAGGCAAATAGTTAATTTTCGTTATTTTCTTGTTTGCTTCATAGTTTTACCTTGTTGTGGTGGAGTTAATTAAGCAAATAAACGAGTCGTTGATACATTTTTCGGTGAAGTCCTAATTTTCATTTACAGTTGCATAATATGATGACGTTTAATTGTGACAGCTTGAACATTGTGTCTGCATCTCCCGGTTAAACAACCGCGGGCATTGCCCGTGGTCCACCTACATTATCCACCTGGCTGTACCAGGGCCATTTTTTTCTCGTGGTCCACCTCAAGATAACTAGGTGTACCTGGAGTTTTTATTTCTTTCCATGGTCCACCTTAGTTTACCTCGTTGTACCAGGGGTAATATTTCATTCCCGTGGTTCACCTGTATGCATTGAAACAAACTATTCATTTTCTTTACTTTCACCGATATATCCTTAACCGGAGTTAGGCGAACTCGAAACTTAGAGTTTAAACTTGTCATATGTCTAGCTTATAGTCACGAAGTTCTATCTAGTATCACATAGCCTCTGACTTGATAAATAAATAGTACGGATCACACTGGTTCACTTTATATTAATAAATTGTGCTAAAGAAATGCGTATCTCGACTATGAACGTTTAGTGACATCGCGGGGCCAGCAACTGTTGAAAATGGAAGTTATGTCATGTCGCAGCTGCAAGTGATAGCGTACTGAACAATGCCTTTGTCACGCTGTGGTACAAGGATATGATTTTAGTTATTTTTAACACTTTTAAACTCACAGCTCCGCACTAAGTTCGATGACTTGTGTCGTGGGTGCTGGAAATATTCGCATGACACCAAAAACCAGAAACATAAAATTCCTTTGAGGAGAAAACTTGTGTTTTTACCGGAAATCTGAACCCGATACCCGTTGCTTAGCAGGTGAACGCGCATCCATCTAAACCAACGGGCAGTTAAGCTGTATTCTGTGTTTCAGGATTTGCCTGCGTTAATCGAGATAAAAAAATCAAAGATCTAGACTATTCTAGACTACATATCTATCTACAAAACAAAAGCATTCACACTCACAGCCCCACACTAAGTTCAAAGACTTGTATCGTGGGTGCCGGAAACATTCACATCACACACACATTACACCCAGAACCAGAAGCACAAATATCCCTTGGGAAGGAATTTGTGCTCCTGCCGGGAATCGAACCCAGGACCCACTGCGCAGAGGCAGACACCTGTCCACTGCGCCAACTGGGTCGTCAAAACTACATATCTAGCTACATACCAATTTATCTAATCCGCCCGAATTCTTATCAATCATACTCATACACTTCTAACTTTCAGATTTATAACAAGTGTGATCAAGAATATATTTTTATGTCGAAATATAATTAAAATTTAAATGAAATTAAGCTTTTTACTTCCCGACATAAGTTTTCAATGAAATGGGGATTGCAGCTGGTCCAATATTTAAAGTTAGTTAGTTTTTAAATACGATTTTAACCTAAAGAAAAAAAAAAAAACGAGATGTTTTTATATATTTTTTTTTTCACGAGTTTTAGTGCTTAGTGTAATTTGTTTATAAGAGATGGGTCATAGAATACATTTTGTTTTCTAAGTTATTTGAAATAAAGTTATTATTATTATTATTTGTCATACAGCGACCTAACCTGACATGTCGTGTGTAGTCAGGCTTAATTATTCTGTACGTGTGTATGTGACTGAACTCCTCCTAAGCGGCTGGACCGATTTTGATAAAAAAATTGTGTGTTCAGGTAGATATAGGAATGGTTTAGATTTACAACTCGATTCCATAAATAATGTATTTTAATTTTCGGAAAGCACACGAGTAAAGCCGGGGCGGGTCGTCAGTTCAAGTAATGGTATAAAATTATTATTAGTGCATTATTATAGCGGTTCATTAAAACACCACAATCATCATCCCATTGCTGGGACTCATTGCCTTTTCTCACAAAAAGAGTCTCTTTAAGCTCACCAACCAGTGCGTTGGTGGCATAAATATCCTCAAATGTTGTGATTCTTGGACATTATTTATATATTTCTTTACTAGCCGTGCCTTGCGGCTTCGCCCGCTATTATCAAGTTAAAAAGTAGCCTATGTGTTAATCCTAGGTATAATCTATTTACATTCATAATTTCATTCAAATCCGTTCCGCCATTAAAGCGTGAAGAGGGAACAAACACACACACAAACTTTCGGATTTATAATATTAGTAGGATTTTGCTTAAATATATAACTTAAAATCTATTATTTTTTTTGTCTCACAATTAACAGTACAGTAATTACAGTCCATCTACGTTATAAAGGAACCGCTTGTCGCTCTCTCCCGAGACCACCAATTACACATTTCCGTATAAAGCCTGGTCTAACTAGAAATTAACTGCGGACTGCGAAACAGTGGCGCCGTTTTGCGAAAGCTAACAATGAATAAAACATGCAGTTCACACTGCAACTGTGCATCCAAGTTATCACTCCAATTCTCTCGTTAATAAATTCTAGCTGTTGTGAAGAGTTGTAAAGCTGTCTTTTAAGTCAAATGTAGCTTTTTTTTTACCTGATATGCTTGCTTTTGACCACTGACAGATACATTCTATAGAAACTGATAGTGTCCCCCTCTTTATTGTCTAAGAACACTCTCGATCATGTCAGCTTTCATCACACGAATATTATAAAGGCGAAAGTTTGTGAGAGTGTTTGTGTGTTTGTTACTACTTTACGCTCAAACGGCTGGACCAATTTTAATTAAATTTGGTATGGAGGCCGCTGACACCTTAGTATAACACATAGGCTATCCCGGAAATCCCGCGGGCCCAGACTAAAACAGCGGGCGCATATAGTACAAAATAAAACTAAATCAAAATCGGTCCAGGCGTTCGGGAGCTTTGATGTTACAAACAGATACACACTACAAACTTATAACACCTCTTTATTTGGTCGGGGGTTAATAAAATAAACGCTTTCACACGCACAGCTCCAAACTAAGTTCAAAGACTTATAAAAATGCTTTCGCATTCACATCACACACACAATTTTGAGAGGTGGTAGAGCATTTTGTGAGTTGCTCGCCTGGCTTGCTACCAAAGCAGCTTACCACCATCAAGTTGAAAGTCTACCGCCAAGCCAAATACGGCAGTTATCCTTGAGAGCCTGCGTATTCCAGGTCTAGTGTGTTTACCAGCTTCGATCACATCGTCACTTACCATCAGGTGAGATAGTGGTCAAACACTAGCCTGTCAAAAATAAAAAAAACAAAAGAAAAAAAAATCACACCCTGAACCAGAATCACAAATTTGTTATGGGAAGAAAACTTGCGTTCCCACGCTGGGGCAGTAGCTCCAAAGCTACACTCAAATTTGTCGTCTCCCTCCGCTACATTCCAATATTCAAAATGTTTTGCCCCAACATCGACCCATATTTCATGTGACAGTAAAATCGAATGCGCCCCGAATCGCGTGGCGTTTCTTAGATTCTTGTTTCAAATGCCGAAGACTGAACATATTATGTATAATATAAAGACAGTATATAAACTATAACTTTTCGAAAGTAATATAATTCGCTGTAGCCTTGTATAATAAACTTTTGCATCGCACACTCTTATTTGAGTGGAAGTTAAAAAGTAATGAAATTCTTAGTAGTCAAGCATTTGTACTTAGCTTCACTTTATGCCATAGACTTCAGTACGGTCGTAGTTACAAACGAACAATCACACGCTTTTTCACAGCCCCACACTAAGTGCAAAAACTTGTATCGTGGGTGCCGAAAACATTAACACAGACAATCTAGAACTAGAAGTACAAAATCAGAAGACATTCCTTTGGAAAGGAAAGTTGTGCTCTTGTTGGGAATTGAACCCAGGACCCACGGCGCAGAGGGCGGGCACCTGTCCACTGCGCCAACTGGGTCGTCAACTATTCTAACGCTTCTTGTGATAGCTAATCCTCTACCACACCAACCCACGCTAACTGGGTGTTAGCTTGGGCTAAGGTTATGTCCGTCTTTCTTTCAAGTCCGTGTGATAGAACATTTTGCTATATAATAGAGTTCTATTTGAATTTTTAGAGGAGTTGTTTAACTGTATCAAGTGCCTTCTTTCCAAGACTGTTGAAAATGTACCCAATTTGGGTATATTGGAAACAATTTCCCCGCTGTTGTTTGCCACTCCAATTTCAAAAACTTTAAGTTCCAGCTTGCAAGCGCTATATTGGCATAATATGACACTAGATTTCTTCATTGTTTTTATGAATATATATAAAGTTTTCTGTCTATTTTTACCTTTTAACAGCTATGTGGTGACTGTTCTAATGCAATTTGGCACAGAAATAGAATCATAGAAAAAAACATGAGCAATTTTTTTGCTGATAAATGCGGGCAAATCCGAAAGGCACTACTCAGTATCTAATGATTCCGATTAGTTCGAGTAATGTAAACATCTGCTTATAGTATAAGTGTGATTGTATGTGTGATGTGAATGTTAGCGGATCCACGACACAAGTCATTGAACTTAATGGGGCTGTGAATGTGAAAGCGTTTGTGCATGTTTTTTTTTTAACCGAGCAACGCCGGTCGGATCAGCTAGTGTTATAATAATTATAAGAACTTTGTGTGCTACTAAACATATTATAGGTATGCAACAGCGAAGTTAGCCCACTTCTACGTGTATCGTGTGCGATGAGAACTGGTATTTTTTTTAAAATAAATGTTAAAATATTTACCATAATTGACCACATATTAATCGCTTACCATCTGGTGAGATAGTGGTCGCTAGACTTTTACACAACAATAAAAATAGTGTTGATATCTTTGATCAAATTCTCCATTTATTTATACCATTGGAAGCTAATGATTTTTATTCTTTTTCAGGTACGTAAATGATGGAGTAAAGAAGGAAACACAGTAGTAAGAGAGTATTCACTATTGGTCTATGGGAAAGCGCAATGGTTAATCTCGAAAAGTCGTTTTTATACAAAAGATGGTATATGAATCGCCTGAAAAAGGTTAAGTTTTGTACGGTTTTTCATTATCCGATATTTCCTACTTTTGCCTATGAGTCATTATCTTTTTTATTTATTTAACTAGCTTTAGTTTAACACAACTTTTATCTTTTCAACATCCAGCCAACTAACAGTAGACTGAAAGTCCGCAATAGTTTTCTAAATTCCGTCAAAGCGTCAAAAATTAGCAATGCTCTAATTAGCTTATGTACAGATATATAAATGTCAACCACTTGACGATCTCTTCTTTCCAGCGGAGAAACTTCCACCCGGTCATGAACAACCTTGGCTAGTGTGGAAAACTCTCAACAGACTCCAAGATCATGTCGCGCGTTGCAAAAATAACTTGTTTCAGTTGGGCATGATTGGGCAGACTGAAACACAATGCGACTGCGGTGCCCCAGCACAAACGATGTCGCACTTGCTGGAATGCCCATTCTGTCCTCGACACTGCAAACTAGAAGAGCTATTCCAGTGAACTGATGCAGCAATAGGCTTGGCAACTTACTGGTCCAAGTTCAGAATTTAAATGTACCAATCGTCGATACGAAGAAGAAGAAGTTTAACACATTGACGTTATTAGTTTGTACCTCAACATTTAAGTGAGGGTACTCATTTACTAATTATTCTAATACCATAGGAAGTAAACCTACTTAGTATATTTCACCTAAATGAATTAGGCTGGTCGGCTAGGTCATCTGATATCTGTAAAGATTTAATCTCCAATTTGCTAAAAATATAAAATTTACAAACAATGTCACAACGTCAGTATTACTCAGTACGTTTTCCGAAAACATTACCTTATAAACTAGCTGACCTGCCCGGCGTCGCTTGGGTAAAAAGAAACATAGCCTATGACATTCACAAATAACGTGGCTATCTATTGGTAAAATGATCGACAGAATAACTCGGTTTGGTAGATCCAGAGTTTACCCCCTACAAACTCACAAACTTTACCTCTTTATAATATTAGTATAGATAATACTAACAGAATATTGAATAACTTCATCTAAAAGCTATGTCAGTACCTATTCTTTATTACCTATATTCAGAGTGTTGCCAGATATGAGAAAATAACAGTTATTAAACCGCCAACATCCAACAACTTTTGCCGGACGAACAGTCCAAAACGCCGTTTTATTTCGCAATTACTTGCGTATCGTGTTGATTCTTATTTCGTTTGTTGGGGGAAATGTTTTGCCGGTTTTTTCCGCATATTTTAAAAGTTTGCGAGTTCTGTAGAGAAAGCAATTTGCTTTGAAGTCACCGCGGGGAATGAGGGCCTTATGGACTGCAAGGGATATTGTAGCGTTTCTTATGTTATTGTAATTACGAGAGATTGCCTTCTGTGAGATGTAAGAAAAACATATTCGAAAGAGAAAATATTATGTGGGTTTATTTTACTTTGTTGAATTAACATTTTGTACTTTGTTCGTTTATATTTGCTAAGATTTCTGAATTATTAGTTTCATACCTACGAAGTTGAAGTTCATATATAAGGTTATCATTTAAACTACCCGTTGGGTTAGTTGAGTGCGCGTTCGCCTTCTAAGCAGGGGTATCGGGTTCAATTTCCGGTGGGGACACAAGTTTTGTCCCCAAGGAAAAAATAAGAGTTTCTGGTTCTCGTGATTGTTTCCGACACCCACGACAGAAGTCATCGAACTTAGTACCCACACTAACACACTGCTCGTAGTGTGAAAGAGTTTATTTATTGTTTATTTATAAAGAATATAATATAATAAAAAACTCTTTATTGTACACCAAATAAACTTCAGTTACAGGGGTATTTTTGGTGTACAATAAAGAGTTTTTTATTCTAAAAAAAACTAAAGTAAATGGGCTGACTTATCGCTAAGAGCGATCTTTTTTAGTCAACCTTTGGATGGAGAGAGGGGTAATTTTAAATAATGAGGTTGATAACGTAGGTATTTAAAATTTTGAAGTCCTTTATATTTCTTTTAATTTCCTTGAGCCGTTAATTATGATCATCATTTACTTTTATCTGCGTTTCCTTTACGTTCGTTCAAAGTTTACAGCTTGTACTTAATTAATTTCCCTGGAAGCCATATTATTAGGGCAATAAAAATAATAATTCGTCCTCCGCCCGCCCCGGTCCCGCCCAACGATTTACTTTACTTTATAAGGAGTTCAGTGCTGTTCTTGATACCGTTTTGCTTTTATATTTGAAATTACAGTATGAGTTCATTTTAACCTAAGGTTGAAAAGAAAATAAGTTTAGTTAAATTGAGTTGCTATTACTAGCTAATTAGTTAAGTATTTCCATCTTGCTGTAATTGTGGCGATTCCCCGATATGTTTTTAATTTCCAGCCGATCTCACATATCATAATGCCACACGAAATCAATTTTTTTATTCACCTGTAGGATCCAAAGTCACTGTTTTAGACCTACTTTGTCCCGGGGCCTATCTCAAAAACAGTTACCCTTTTAAAAGTGCCACTTTCGTATAGTATCAGTTATATTTATTGCTTGAACAACAAATACAGCAATCAAAATATTATTATTATATTTTAAACACTAACTTTTATATTTAAAACAAAAAAATTAAGCAATTAACCTCAAAAGGTTTTCTTTTTTAGGCAGAATGTAGGCGCGAGATCTCAGTTCGGCGCGGATGACTAGTTTTATTTTGGACAATATCCACAGCTCTTAATTAACAGAATTTGATTAGTTTTACTGATGAATAAAGGCAATAACGGATAACATTTATACTTATATAAACTTAGATAGAAAAATTGTTAACTTTAGCCGTATTTTCGACACACGTTGGGTTCAGTATAATGTGCCCACAATCAACTAAAATATTTCAAATAATTTGTCCCAAAATTCCAGCTAAGATGCGGTGGACCAAATTCCCTATTGACCTCTTCCACAGCAAACTATCTCCAACCTTTAACACTAAACAAATTTGCAAAAGGAATTTCAATTTGCAATTGTGGCAGACCCAAATTCCCCTGGCTGAACTCCGTTATACAATATTGAGAATATTTTTTGCGAGCAGAAGTTCATTTTAGTTTTATCTCTGAAATTACCCAATTTGGATCCTCGGGGGCACTAAACAATTTTGAACAGATGTAATCAGGCTAACATTGAAAAAGTACTGGATAAAATAAGGGTATAAATTAGATTTATCTCTGAGGTTTATGTTCTTGAATAAATTAGGTCTTCATTAGGTATGTTTTGTATTACTTTCATTATCTATTTTTCTTTAAGTAGCTGCAAATTATATTTTTAACTACTCTTAAAATAATTATGTAAATTATATACTTTTGAAATATTTATAAAATAAATTGTAATATCATAACTAAATTTAGACTAACGTGTAGGTATACTAGATACAGATTACTTTAAATACGCTTCAAAAATATATAAAGTTTTTTGAACTATAATTCGCCCACTATCTCTCCTGATGTTAAGTGACGATGCGATCGGCGATAGAGCACGCTTGCTCAAAATAATTACCTATTAAATCTCGACCTGAAGACACCTAGATTGTAATTATCTGGGAACACAGACTCTGGCGAGGAGTTCCATTCCTTTGTATTGCGCATATTCTAAATGTAGTAAATATCAAATTTATATCCTAAAACGTAGATGTATGCCGGCTAACTCAGTAACTGTTACATATTCTGTGACCCACCGCTTTTATTCTCAAATAAATTTAACGATTTCTCCTATACTATTTGTCCAAATTATATGCAGCAAAAGGCAAATTGTATCTACATGAACTACCTAAGACGATGAAATAATTTATTTTGATAAGGATTAATACTGAATACCTCAAATGCCAATAAAACAGAAGCCTCTATTTTTTACAAAGGAAAGTATTTTTTCTGAGCTGATACATGTTAGATATATGCAGTCGTGGACTTTTTTTGTAAAACTGATGAAATCCAACATTTTTGCGATACATTGTATTCATCTATGTCTAACTATTTAGTCAGCGTACGCCGATAGAGCGGCCAGTTAGCAAATTTTTCTCCGACTTGTCTAATGTTATTATTTCAAACTGAAAACTAACTTTTATCCCAATAAAACATAGCCTATGACACTCAGTAATAGTGTAACTCTATTAGTGAAAGATTTATTATTAATTACAAACAAACTTTACCTCTTTATAATATTAGTATCAGCGAAGTAAGTGAAAAAAGGTTGAAACTGCCCGTTTCCTTATTTGGGTGCGTGTCGTTGGGTTCTCTTTGTGATTGTGTGTGATGTGAATGTTTCCAGCACCCACGACACAAGTCATCAAACTTAATGTTGGGCTGTGTGAAAACGTATATGTCTATGTTTATTTGTGACAAAAGACAGCTCTATTAGGCAACTTTTCTAGCATTACCTTTCTACTTATTTTTAGCTTGAGGCCCATACGTTGTAACAACAATTTTGTAGCTAAATTAGGAGTATGTCTACACGTGGCTTAGATATTCCCAAGTCAGCTTTCCGTTGCATATTACTTGGCGCACAGGATCTTCAGCTACGGTTTATTAAAATTCAGATTATTAGATTCCCTCCCCCTTCTTTCATTTTGAATGCATAAACACTGCGTCTCCAGTGTAAACTGTCTGATACAGTGTCTAGACAAGTCTTTGTAGAAGCTGTAGGAAAGATTGCTTACGTTAATAGTGCTATGCTATGCACTATGCTATGTGGTTGAATCGTACCAGTCTGAAATAAATACTAAGTATGTACTTACATATTATTGTAGAAGCGAAACTTTATGGATTATAGGTAAGCTTTTCTTAATAAAGTCATATAAATCTTTATATATAAGTAAAAAATTTACAGACTTTAAGCGTCACGTGTTTTCAAAAGTACGTGTATTTTATTTATTCATTATGACTTCAACATTAAACATTTTCATGATAGAATTGGATTCAAAAAATACACAAAAACATGAATAATCAATCGCTGTTCGCTGTTTGCCCCCTTTCTGATTTTGTCTTTTATTTTCGTCTTATTTGATGCAACATATTAAATAATGAATCTCATTATATAACTGGAAGCCTCCATTTATCAAATATTTTTTAATTGTTCTCCTTGTATTCTACCGCTTACATTTCAGAGAGTGCAGGAATTCCCCAGAGCCCATTTAATCATCTAACAACAAGACACTGTCAAACTTTATCCATACATGGTTGACATACCTCCAGTTCGCTCGAAGCGTTCCGCTTCTACGTTTATCATCCGCAATACGAAGGAATGGAACACGTTGCGTATTTGTTCTACGTAAGGTATAATATGAGAGTCTTCAAGTCTAGAGTGAATGGTTATCTTCTAGGCCAAGCATGCTACATCGTCGGCCGGAGTATAGTTTTCCATCAGGAGAGGTAGTGGTCAAATTATTGCCTTTCTAGCATAAAAAAATCAGCAGTAAAATGTGATATTGTAGTCAGAATTAGATCACCGCCGCCCGTAGCGTTCGTTGCACGATATCAATTACTATATATATATAATATACCGCGGCAATTTTGATTTACGAAATATTTTACGCGCCTTATTCTTAAGATAACTCTTAAGATGAATGCGAGTACCTCACACATATTTTTATGCTTCATGCAAATATTTTGCTTTAAAAACCTAAATTCAATTAACATAGTTACTTTATTTGCGAAATACTTCGGAGACCTTTTCACACAAATATATCGTAAAATATCTTATACCACAGACCTACTCCATAATAAAGCTTTTACAGCTTTCGGTAATTAATTACTACCTAAATACCTACCTAAATATGTTTTTGAATAATTTGCCGGTTCTGTGGGCGGCGGCGCGGCGCGGTGTGGGCGTAAGCAAATAAGTTTTAGGGCTCAAAAGCCAGTAAATATAAGAGAAATGTTTATTTATCAAACAATACGAATAAAGAGATTTGTTAATGAATCTTTTGAATGGGGATTTCTGATTTTTGAACAATAATATTTTTCGTTCGTTTGGGTTTTTAAAAGTTTAAAGGACTAAGCTTCAAATTTCACAAGCTAACAAAGCTTCAAAAAACCGACTTCACCGCTTATATTTTGGTTTTAGCATGATCGATTTCGTTAAATTTATAAGGGACCACCTCTGAAGTATAATCTACAAAACAAAAAAAGGATTTTGAGAATCGGTCCACAAACGAGGGAGAAATCGGAGAACATACATAAAAAAAGTATATAACTTCTATATAAGTAGTTTTAAACTGAAATACAGAATAGACTTGGTCTGCCTGCGTTAATCAATATATTATAGCCCACATTTTATTGTGAAAGTGCGAAATTCTATCCAAACCTGTTCAACCGTTTCAGTCCATGAATGGTAAACAAAACCATGCATTTTACTGATGGCACATTAGTACAGTGGTATCCGCTTTTTTGGTTTTACTCCCATATTCCGTTTTTTATGTTTTTTTAGTAAATCGACGCTCGTGGTGTTGTCTTGTCGTCTAGATCTAGCGCAACTAATCGGCTACAATCTAGTCTGGACATTTCTTAGAAGGGTGACCGTCAAGTTTATTATACATTACATATGTGTATGAATCTAAACGCATACGTGGTTGGTAACATACATCCATGTCCGATATGAGACGCCTAAAAATTAAAATTTGTCACTAATCTAAACGAAATATATAATAGTTGAACTGCCCGTTGGCTAAGTTGTCCACCTTCAAAGCAGGGGGGTATCGGGTTCGATTCCCGGCAGGGACATGGGTTTTCTCCTCAAAGAAAATTGGTGCTTCTGGTTCTGATTGTCATTGTGTATGTGATGTGAATGTTTCCGGCACCTATGACACAAGTCATCGTACTTAGCGTGTTGCTGTGAGTGTGAAAGCGTTTATGTTTAAAGCGTTTTATAATATAAAAATATATATTTTTAAATAGCCAAAAATAAGGAAAAGGTCGCAATCTCGATCGGTAACACAACGGTATCGGCTCTGCTGGCTTACAAAGGCGTATCCGAAGGGTGGTGAAAGGCTTTCAGGACACGGCCATAGAAGACGCGGATGCAAGCGACTATTGATTTATGTATATATATATATATAAGTTGAATGCAGAGCTTAGGAATGCGGTAGTGCTGTGACCTAATTATAATTATTGAAGACCACAATGAGTAATGAATATCGATAAATTTAAACAATGTTATAAGTTTAATTTTATTTTTACACTAGGTTAAGATGATGAAAAAAAAAACAATATCATATAATTATGATATTGTTTTTTTTTAATAATCATTTACACGTTTTTAATAATCATTTCACAAAACGGAATAAAAAAAAATTTAATTAGATTCAGAAATGGCAGATATGGTTAAATCGGTGTCACTATCCTCGCCGTCGCTGACCTCAATGACGAATCGATCTATGGTACCTTCAATTAATCCATCTCTTTGCCAATAATTTTCTTCTAAAATTAAGACGTGATCATCGAAGCCACGCCAATCTTCCTCTGTAACCTGAGAAACCACCAGCCTTTTTTTGTAACGGAACTTGATGGACTCGGATCAGTCATTATTAAAATAAAAAAAATAACAGGGGAACTTCAGTATTAACACAATAACACGGCAAACGTACGATAGTTGACAAGGATGGCACAGCACTACACTGCAGGCGCGTGAGGTGGGGCGTGCGGAAAGCGGGGGGAGATGCTCCCGCTCTTTACCTCAGACCCCGACTGCATTCAACTCGCGCACTATCATATATAGCTTAAAATCGTATACCGCAGACCGATTTTGTATATAATTCAATCTTTTACACTAAAATATCGAATATAACATGCAAGTAACTTTTTAGGAAATCAAATTTTTGTGATGCAACGTTTTGATGTAATTCAACATTATAATAATACAACACTTATAATGATGTAATGTTTTTTTATTGATCTATCTACGGGCCAAATGCCTATATTTCCTAAAACTAAACTATAACTATATACAGCAAAGAACTAAGTTACCTACAAGACATCGAGCTTATAGGTAACTCAAGTGCTCAAGCCCACTACCGGTGTGTAGCGTTCGCATCATGCTGGCGGCATTGCCTCTCTGAATTGCAATGCTAAGCTTATAAAACCGACTCCACCTTCTTCGGAACCCTAGCCCCCCCATTATTAAGGATAACTCAAGTCAAGTCAGATCTTAATCAAATTAATTAATAAATTTGATTAAGATCTGACTAAGAAGCACCAGTCTTCAAATATAGAATCATCAAAATCGGTTCATCTAGAAAAAAGTTCACATATAAAAAGTACTGTGGAATTAATAACCTCCTCCTTTTTTTGAAGGCGGTTAAAAAGAGTAAAGCTTTGGATTTAATCCAAAAATGGTTTAATGAAAATATTAAAAATTGCCATTATTGGTTTTAGTTTCACATATTCTCTGAGAATTTTAAGTTAATCGCATGTATGTTTTAGACGTTAAATACCTTTGATGGACGGACGGACGGACAAACTGCTGAACTCAAGTTTACTTAGAGGCTTCGCTCGAACAATTATGATGTACTAGCCGTGCCCCGCGGCTTCGCCCGCTATTATCAAGTTAAAAAATAGCCTATGTGTTAATCCTAGGTATAATCTATATATATTCCAAATTTCATCCAAATCCGTTCAGCCGTTAAAGCGTGAAGAGGGAACAAACATACTTACACACTTACACACAAACTTTCGGATTTATAATATTAGTAGGATTATATTATCGAAAATACGTATATTTTCTTGCTGTCCGCCTATTTCGTAGCCGCCGTGTGTTGCCCGTCTTTACAAGCGCACGTATCGTCCACGGTTCGCCGCCCGCGCTCGATTGCTCAACAAAGAACTTTAGAAAAACAGTTTCCAGTAACCAGCAGAGATTCTCTTCGCTTCTAAGCCAACATTTAATCCATTTTATGTTGAAAAACATCGCAATATTTTCTGGTATCTAAGTTGTGCAACATGTTGAGATAGATTTTTAACCCCCATAGTTTGTACTTCAAAATTGCTTAATGGATCGAACTATTTGTTGGCCTAATGTTGTAAGGCATAATATTTGAATTGTTGGCTAAGTCATATATAGGTGCGACGACGAGCGAAGCGAGGAGGAGCGTTAGGTTACTGGTGGCACATACGCGCGAGCCGAGCGAGCGTAGCGAGCGTGCCACGGCAGCGGCCGGCGAAGCGCCAGGATATAGTTATGCACATTCGTTTTAGGCCAATTTATCATTATGCTCAATATTGTTATGCGGAAATTTTTATGCCTAAAACGTTATGCTTATCATCATTATGTGCACCGTATGCGGGCCGTGATTTCACTAGAATGGTTCCAACAGAATACCAGCGTCGGAGATAGGTGGGTGACTATCTTCTTCGACATTATGCTGAGTTGGGACTATTTTGTGTGAGTGCACATTAATTATTAGGGTAGTTTTAAATCTTTTAGTTTCATATTTATTACTCGTACTAATTATTGATGTGACTTACACAAATAAATTAATATTCTATTCTATCATGTGGCGTATTGATGCGTGGGCCAAAAGTTGTTATGCCACTTAAAATTATGACTTCAGATTTTATGCGAGCCAATATGGACCCGTGTTTTAATTATTATTGCCCAATCTGAAACGGAGACGCTTCGTTTGCGCTTCGCGCTCGCTCGGTCAATAAACATGAATTGATGCATTTATGAAAGATCATTACTTGAAAACGATTTGGCTGAGTTTTTTTGTGTATTATAATAATCCGGAAAGGTTTGTAAATTTTTTTTTAGTTATTGGACTAGAAATTGTACCCGGAGCGCATCGCTAGTAAGTAATCATGATAGATTCATAACCTTTATAGTTATTGAACGTGCATGAGTGTAGGCAAATTACAAAAACTGATATTCGATTTTGCTCCAAATCTACAAATAAAGTTCTAGTAAAGTTTCTACCAATTCACCAATACACGACTAGACCATGACTCTTTTACTTGACTTTGACTGTGACCGATTACTAGGACTAGTTTAATAAACTATACACATACCTAACTTAAATTAAAACCTATTTATGACTTCTCATCAGTGTCGAGTAATTTAGCTAGCTAAATACAAGTACTTTGCAAAGCCAAATAAAAAACAAACTTTTAAACTTTTACATCGCGTCAGTATACGCTGCTAAAGCCTATTTCGCCTACGAGTTGAAACCCTCGAGTTCTAGTACAATTTAGTTGGAAGCGTGTATTTGCTCAACAACCGAACGACTCTATGAGTGTACTTGTTGTAATTAGGTTAGTCTTGTCAACAACGTCTGCGGGTAATTTGGACTTGTTTGATTTCAGACGAAATAACTTGTCTATTATGTCTTTGGGAAAGTTATATAGCTTGTTAAAATTATATGTTTCTGCCACACTGCGAGCAGTGCTTTTCAACCGACTTCAAAAAAGGAGGTTCTCAATTCGACTGTATGTTTTTTTTTTGTATATATGTTATGCGATAATTCCGCTAATTATGGTGATTTTTTTTTGTTTAGTAGATTATACTTCAGAGGTGGTCCCATATAAATTTTATTTTACACCCAAAGATACCCAAGTTTTTACAATTTAATGTGAAAGCTTAAAATTTATTGTTTCCTGCCGCAAATGAATGTTAATTGAGGCTTTCATGCGTATGGCTTCCTAGCAACAGTGTCCAATTATATGGCATCTCGGGCGACATGACTATGATCTACAAGCGACAATGACTACGTAAACGGACGAGCTGATTGCCCAATTTATACCTGTAGTTAATTCGACGTAACTAGAAACAGTAACTGCTTCACCTGACTAAGTAAGACACTTGGTATCAAATTGTTGATGCCACGGTCATATTTACAGTGTTATGTGCAAAAAATATTTTGCGTTTTGACTTAGAAATTATCAAATTCTTATTCTAATGATTAACAAATACAAAATTATCGCTAGAGTGAAAAGTTGTGTTGTGAATTTTATATTATTTTCCTAAATTTGTTTCTTTGTATAAACGCTTTCACACTCTCTAATCTCACAGTTGATGACTTGTGCCGCGGATGCCGGAAACATTTACATCACATACATAATCACACCCAATGCTAGAATAATAAATGTCCCTTGGAAAAGATAATTGTGTCCCGGGAATCGAACCCAGGACCCAAGACGCAGAGGGCAGAAACCTGCCCAATAGATCGTCTAATGTATCGCAGTCATTCCTATCGTTATCGTATAGTTATACGACCATGCAAGCCACAGGTATAACAATAATTGATAGTAATCTAGTCCAGACGGTCCCCGGAGGCTTTAAGCTAAACAATGCGCGTTCGGAACCCGAATGGATTCCAAGGGATCGAATCAACATGGCCCGTGTAAACACTACAGAAAACAAGATGTCCTATATAGCGGCTTACATGTTTTGACGCTTTGAGTAACAAACAAACGTTTTCACACTCACAGCCCCACACTAAGTTCAAAGACTTGTATCGTGAGTGCCGGAAACATTCACATCATACACACATTAAACCCGGAACTAGAAGCACAAATATCCCTTGGGAAGGAATTTGTGCTGCTGCCGGGAATCGAACCCAGGACCCACGGCGCAGAGGGCGGACACCTGTCCACTGCGCCAACTGGGTCGTCAGAAACATGTCGCACCTTTGTAAATTGTATATGCAGTCTCTTTATTACATTCAGGTGATATTGTGGTCAAATGCTTGCCTATCGGGCACAACAATTAAATCAATTTTTTTCATAAAATTCGAAAATTTTTCTATAGTAGGTACGTGTACCTTACAGCATTTTTACAAGCTTTTATTTAGTGTCAGCTGTCCCGTTGTCAGTCTGTCGGTCTGTAATCAAATCTTGCAAGCTAAATTAGACCCACTTGCCGATGTTCTATTGGACTCACATTTCGTGTACTTATCTTTGGTGACAATACAATGATATGGTACCATGCTGTTGATGATGGAGACGGAAGATGGCCATAAGAACTTCTGAACTTAACAAGATAAATCCAATGAGTTTGGGCTCGTTCGATTCGTCTTGACAAGTTCTCTGGTTATATAATATTTTAGTCCTTTTTCATTTACTTAAAAGCTGGATTTTAAAAACCATTCTTGAATCCACCTGAACGCACACTCAAAATCGGTCCAGCCGTTTAGAAGGAGTGTAGTCATATACATACGTACAGAAGAATACACATTTCAGATCTCTATATCTTTATATATCATATTATAAAGATGTGAAATGCAACACTATCAGCTGTTTGTATTTGTCTCTTGTGCAGTACTTCGAAATACAGGCTGAGGTCCGCAGTGTCGGAGCATGTAAACAAGACAGAAAATGTTTGCCGTCCCGCATGTAGTCGGCCAAGTAAACGCTCTGACACTTTGAACGATGGACTGCGTACTCATGGGTGTCTGTCACGCTGTATGCATGACCGACTCTATGTGCGAGCTTGAACCTTGTCCTGACCAAGGAGGTGCTTTGAAACTTACTTAGATGTGTTTTCGACTTGTAGTATTCATCAGACTCGTTTTTTCTTTTTGTTCATGAATACATTTTTATTCATGTACCTATCGACGGTGGAAAAGGTGTGTCGGTTTTTTTAAGCTTTGCTTGCGTTTAATTATTATTATACGTCGATCGGTCTGGGTCTCGTTGCTCTACGACGACATGTAGTTAAATGTCGTCTTAGAGCAAGACTTTTCAAGAAATAAAAAAAATATTTTTTTTTTTATTAGTCTGTATTTTTTTTTGGCGTAACTGTCTTAATACCGCCGAAGTGAAACTTTTTGTGGAGATACGAAGAGTAAAAGTTTGTGTTTTTAATAAAGAATGTAGTTATGCTATTCCTGTTCATAAGCACCACAGTTGTTACGACCTTCTAGCGGGATATATTTTTTATACTTCATTGCATACAACATTTTCTCGGTATATATTTTTAAAGTACAACGAATAACCCCTAAAATACTGCAGTTTTGTGGGTGATTGAAATCTACCCAAAATATGTTCAAACAATATAATTATATAATATACCTACCTAGCATATAATATACCAGAACCAATGTTTTATACTTAAGGTTTTTTTTAATGCTCGATAGGCAAGCATTTGAACACCATCTCATCTGATGGAAAGTGATGAAGCGGACGAAGATGTAGCATGCTTACCTATTCACTCTCGACTCGTAGAGTCCCAGATTATATCGTTCAGGGAACAAAGACGCGGTCAATGAATTCTACTTTTTCGCAGTACGGATGACAAATTTAGTAGCAAAACGCTTCGGGCGAACCGGTGGTATGTCAACCATAAATAGATGACGTTTGCCAGTTTGTCTTGTTTTTAGATGGTGAAACGTGCATGGGGGAATTAACTCGTGTAATTCCTGCGCACACTTGCCAAAATATGACCGATACAAAACCGATAGGCTTAAGATAGTAAAGACGAATCGTAGGTGCCGTGATTTCTGAATATTCTTGTTTGTTGTGTACTAATAGATATAATTAGAACCTAAATTAAATTGACGGTAAACTTAAATAGAACTTGTATTACGTTTTTAATGAAGCGGAAACTTTGGAAATTGACGCACTGCTACGATGTTCGTAGCAACTTAGAATATTTCGTAGAACTTCGTAGCGTACATTGAATGTTTTGTAGCAAACAAATGGAATTTGTTTTTTTAATCATCAACTATATATCGGTTACTAGTAAGTTACTTTTTAACTTAGAAATTAGAAATAATACGTATAAGCTAGCCTTGGTTCAACACTATATTAATACTCAATTTTCTTTGTCTTACCGAAAAGACTGTAAACTATACTCCCCCAAAAGGCCAATTCTGATTTAAAAAATCCTGCGTGGTTCTGCACAGCGCTCTTACCTTGTTATTTTATCAACATAAACGACTTCATACTCACAGCCCCACACTAAGTTCGATGACTTGTGTCGTGTGTGCCGGAAGCATTCACATCACACAAACAATCACAACCGAACCAGAAACATACATTTTTACTTGGGGCGAAAAATTTTTTCAGCCGAGAATCGAACCCGATGTCGAGCCCTGCTTAGAAGGCCAAGTCGCTTAGTTAAGCCTACGAGCAGTTCGATACTACTTGAGTTTATATGTACATATGCCGACTAAAAGATCAGACAATCCCGTAGGCACATACAGCGTAGGCACTTTGACTACACTTTTTACATAGGTACTTCTGTGGATCATAAGTCGATCCAAAATTATTGTGAGAAGTTTATTAATCTCATTATCATACGCTTTTATCAACTATGATATTACTTACTCCGCCTATGGAGTAAATCCAGTCATGCACCGCCAATATTGCGATTAATGATGTTACTAAAACCAGTCCTCTCGTAATACAAATGAAAGTATTTATTCCTACAAAATAACTTCTACCGAAACAAAGCTGTTGATACAACCCAAGTCGGTCTTGTAAATAAAAAACAATTGCGGCGTGTTCCCGGCTGCTACAATGGTTTGTTCGGGCCTAAAGATTGTTTTCTTCCGAACCATTGTGCGGCCGATCGCTGGAGATTGGATGGAAATGAAACCTCGGGCAGTTACAAAATACCTGTTTGTTGCGAAGGAAATGTTCTACATAATGTTTTATAAACGCGTCTTTATTACAAATGCGCATTTTTAAATTTCCGCCTTGTTTGGAGGGCATTAAATTAGGCATGTTTAACATAATGTGCTGAGAAATGGAGAGTGAAGCGCGCCGAGCGACGGTTGTGGAGGGGGGGGGGTAATTAAGACATTTTGGAGAGGAGTCGAGGAGCTGGTAATAAAATATATTACAATATATACACATTGTTCAAGCTATAAAGACTTTTGTGTGCAAGCATAAACGGCATTTAAACAGCATTTAGATTAGAAATACAATTGTTTCTTTTTACAATTTTATAAGGAAGGTTTATGTTTTCCGCGCGTATCTTGTATAGGTCGTAGACCTTCTAGGTCTACACGGTCCATCGATTGACGTCATCCATGCGTCAGCTATCCAACACTTCCGATACAAGCGGGACAGCTGCAATCTTCATATAGCTAATTGCCTACTTTATGCAATTAGTTTTTTTTTATGCTAGATAGGCATATGCAACATTATTTTACTTGTTTTGTTTAACTTAGTTGTAGAATGTTTTTTGTTTGACAAACACGTGATGTTACACTGTGGGGCCACGAAAGAAGTACGAACCAAAATTGGGATATATGAACATTCCAATGCAACAGAGTCGACATCATGCACACCTTTATCTTCACCACTGGAACAATTGTGCCAGCGAACCAAAGCCGTACTCCGATATATAAAGGAGTTGGGGTGGCTGGGCTAACTGCTGGCAGGGGAAATGCACTATACACCCCTAGCGGTACGTTAGTGCAGGTCTTATCGCCCCTAGACCCCCAGTTAGAATAAGAAGTCCGTTCATGAACGGAGTACTGTTCTCATTTTTTGAATTCAGCTAAGTTCCAGCTTGATGCTCTTGACAACATTGAGCGTAGAGCCAAGAGACTCATTGGTAGTTAGCAGCTGACTATTTTTTTTTTAATAATATAATAAATGCATTTATTTACCTTACAAGATAAGTCCACAAAACAGTGTAGGTACACTATTACAAAGCTACTTTATTTATATTCTAACAGTCACGGGACTTGTATTGCAAGGACTGGTGCCTGAAGTAGGCGTAAACAGCCTGTATCCCAGGTCACCAGGCCCCACTCCACGGATCTCCATATAACTATACAATAATAGTAGAAAAAACAATATAATTATGTACTTACAAAATAAAAACATAACACAGAAGTTAATACAAAGTTGGTATCATTCAATTCAAAGTTTCAAAGCTTGGGTCATCGCCGCGTGGTAGCTAGTCTCTCGGTTTTTATCGGATACATTTCGGAAAGTGTGCCAAGGAACTGCACGTTATAGTTCCCCCATCCCCGTTTTATCATCGGACAAGCCGACAAACTGCTAAGTGACACCGCTATATGGTAGACATTCCACAAATACGCACGAAGCGTTTTGCTTGCACATTCATGTGTGAACCGCTAAGGAATGGAACTCCTTGCCTGAGTCGGTGTTTCCTGGTGAGTAAAATATGGGAGTATTTAAGTCGCGAGTATATAGGTATCTTCTAGGCAACCTCGGAATGAGAGACTTTCAGAACGCCAAAATGATAGTTTATAGGACAATTCAGCTTATTATCATTCCACGGTTGATCGCTAATTAGACTGGACTACTAGTAAAACTTGATATAAATACGTAACCATATTTTGTAATGTCAAACTGTCACGGACATCAACAATATAAAACAACATTTCAAAAAGTTACAAGGCTTATACCGTCACGTCACCGGAAAAATTTATTCAACGGGACCCCTAAGTTCTATCGAGTTTTTTTTCGCAGTGGCTATTTTTCTTTGTTAACGAAATTGAATTCTCATTCATTGCTTTATGGAGGTTATTTCTTTTATTTCGGCCCTGCGTGCCCCTTTGTGCTGGAATTTCAATGGCGGCGGGTGTAAAATGGTAGTAAATGGAAAACTGTACAAAAGTTGATGAACTTTTTTGTTTTTCTTTTCTTTTAGTAATAATTTTATGATATTTTTGACATGATTTCCAAGATGACTTGACTTGATTGGACTTGAGCTCTTGAGTTACCTATAAGCTTGATGCCTTGTAGATAACGTAGGTCTTTGATGTATATAGTTTTAGGAAATATAGGCTATTGACCTGTAAAAATATCGAACTTGGAAAAAAAACCAAGAGGACTTATAAGAACTGGCCTATCCCCAAAAATATACCGCGTTGTTTTATAATCTATATTTATATATATGATATAAATTAATTATAAGGAAAAAAATTAAGAAAATTGCGTAAAAAATTGGAAAGTTTCAGAAAAATTAACAACGATTTATAATTTGCGCGTTTAATGAATGTGAATTTACCATAATTAGAAACTTCATAATTACAAAAAAATAAAAAATTGTAGCAAAAGAAAATACTTTCTCTTGGACAGGAATTCGTCACTCGTATTTGGTACAGTACTAGGCAAACATAAACAAGTAGGAGGTATCATTTTGTCAGTTAGTTTTCAGTACTAGACAATTATAAAAGTGAAATATGCTAATGCTTTTTTTTTGTTTACGTGGCATTGCAACGCATGTCGGGTATAGCTAGAGCTTTACAAGTTTTCTGAATCAATTTGTTATCCACGCAAAGTTCTATTCTCAACTGCGTTACTTTGTTATTGCCTGCCCGAACGGTACAATCTGGGTGTCTAGAATGACAAGGAATCTTCTTAGCTAGCACGTTATATTTTCGGCCGCATCTTCTATAGCAACATGCATCGTTTTTGACAAATTTATTACTTAGAGAGAAGATGATAAGTGACTTCTTCTCTTTAATACCAAACTTGTTATTATATTAAATTATAATATAAAGACGAAGAGGGTGAGGAAGAGGTAGGAGACGAGAATGTATTCGCACGCAACGTGCGATGAATATAGAATAGAAGGGAAATAGGTACCTTTTTTCCCGTGGGTAACGGGACGGGATACTTATCAAGACCAACGCAAGTCGTGAAGGTGAAAACCACCATAACATTAATCCTACTAATATTATAAATCCGAAAGTTTGTGTGTTAGTGTGTAAGTGTTTAAGTGTGTAAGTATGTTTGTTCCCTCTTCACGATTTAACGGATTTGGATGAAATTTGTTATAATACTTTTTGAATTGATAATAGCGGGCGAAGCCGCGGGGCACGGCTAGTATAATATAATAATAAGTTTAGATTATTCTGTTTTTTTATGACAGATAGTCAAGCATTTGGCCGCTATTTCACCTGATGGAAAGTGACGATGCTGCCGAAGATAAAGCATGCTTACCTAGAAGATACCTATTTACTCTAGACTTGAAGACTCCCAGATTATACTGTTATTAGTATAATCTGGGAGTTATTAGTATAATCTGGGAGTTATTAGTATAGTCTGTTACTGTTATTATTATTAATCTGTTTGTTACTTTTTCACGGTCAAACGGCTGGACCAATTTTGATGAAATTTGGTATGGAGGTAGCTGACACCCTAGATTAACACATATGCTACTTATCCCAGGCTTTTTATCCCAGGATTCCCACGGGTCCGGGACTTACGCGGGGCGCAAGCAGCTAGTGCTCAATATAAATAAGCTGCTCTACTTTCTCCCTAACCTCAGTTTACCTCATTGTTCCACGCCATTCAATATGCTAAAATCTCGTCTATAAGTGCATAATGAGATCGATAGTTCAAATTATCGAGGCATAAAGCGGTATAATTAAAAGCTGCCCTAAAGCCGATAGCTGAAAATTCACCGTCTCTTTTTGAAATGTAAATCAAAATCCCGTAGAGCCTCGAAATTTCCTTTGATGTGTTAATTTTATATTCGCGAACTGTCCCTGCCAGAATCTCTTATCGGCTTTACATTCATTAAAATATTCACTACTTTACATATTTCAAGGGCTTGTGAGTTTTAAAGTGTTAGCTAAAAGACGGCATCACGTTTTTGAACGGATAACCTAGAAAAGGAGTGCGACGATTGAGATCCTTATTAAATCTTTCTTTTTACCCGACAGTGACGCTAAGAAAGAAAGAAAATCTAAGAAATATTTATCAGCCTATGTATTTTTGTTTGAGTTAGAGTACCGCTGGTCAGTTTCCTTACTTGTCAATTTCACTAATTCAACAGTTTAATCATTAGACAGTTTCGGTAGGTTGACAATTTCGATAGTTAGGCATTTTCCCGATTCTTCAGTTTCCTCTTTGTGTCTAGAAAATAAGCGCGCGGGCCGTTTCTAATGATTCTTATTTCGATCGATTTGTCTTCATCTTGTGAATTTCACTTAAGGCATGACAGTTATCAAAAATCAATATGGCTACCGCCAGGTGCCATATTATTAATATTAAGAAATTGAAATTTGAGAGAACAGAGTAGAGAGAAGTTTTTTTTTATGTGTATTGCCTCATAAATTTTGTTTTTGTTTGACAGATGTTGCTTTCCAATTAATCTCATTTAAATTTGATCAAGATCTGATCAGTAGTTCTTGAAATATCTTCAATAATGCGTGTTTAGTACATCTAATCTGATCAAAGTTCCAGCGATAAAGTAGTGAAGTCGGTTTTTTATGGTTTGCTTGCGTTTAATTATATTGGCATGTATTTGGTGAAAATCGGTGAAGCCGTTTTTCAGATAGATCGTCGGGGTTATTTTTTTTATGAGGTACTTGGATTTTGCCACATATTTAAGAAAAGCCTTCAGCTTGTGATGACCATGATCGAGATTTCAGGATCCATGATGCTGAATCATCTCTTTGTCATCAGTTCTTATAAATTTAAGTCTCTCTTCTCTCTGTCGACTGTTGACTTCAATGCGAGAACGTTTGTTACTCTAAAGTAACGTATAAGCCTAATGATTATCTAAATAATCATTACGCTTATACCCATTTAGGGTTGCATTGAGCATAGCAAAAATATAGCAATGATTATTTTTATTCTACCGCCTTTATAAAAAAGGAGGAGGTACTCAAGTCGACTGTAGTAAATTTTTTTGTTTTTTTTATTTGTGTTACCTCATAACATCGTTCCACGTGAACTGATTTTAAATATTTTTTTTTTGTTTGAGTTATGTTGCTTTCCAATTGGTTCCATTTAAATTTGATCAAGATCTGATCGGTAGTTCTTGAAATATCTTCAATAATGCGTATTTAGTACATCTTATCTGATCAAAGTTCCGACGATAAAGATTTGAAGATGGTTTTTTTATGGTTTGCTTGCGTTTAATTATTATCAAACAAACGAATATTTCAAAATATCATATCCTTGGAACATGAAGTCAACATTCACATTTCACGTTAACAGAAAAAGCGTATCCCATTTCTTTTAATAACTGCACTAACGAGCTTTTAAAATTTAACATACATTCACTTTAATTAAAACTTCAAAAAGGTGTGCTTGTTCATTTTCAGCGAAGGTCTTTTTGTCATTTTCATTATAGAGCTACTTTAACGATGGACTACTCGTTTTCAGAACTACATTATGACAGATTTTTTTTTTAGTTTGAAAGATGTTGCTTTCTAATTGGTTCCATTTAAATCTGATCAAGATCTGATCATTAGTTCTTGAAATATCGTCAATAATGTCTATTTTGTGACGAATAATGCGTACTTTGACGATGTTCTCGTTTACCCGACTTCAAACGTTACCTCATAACTTCTTTCGTTGTGAGCCGATTTTGATGAATATTTTTTTATTTGAAAGCTGGTGCTTTTTATTATATAGTCACATTGAAATTTGATCAAGGTCTGATCTCTTGTTTTTGAGTTATAGTCAATAATGCGTGTTTATACATTAAATCTGATCAAGGTTCCGATGATAAAGCGGTGAGGTCGGTTTTTTAAGCTTTGCTTGCGTTTAATTATTTGATTGCGTGGACCTAATTAATGTAAGATAGAGATAAAGTTGAAATGTAACAAGCATTTCAACTTTATCTCCAGCGTTCCTGTTATAGTCCTAACGAACAGATAGCTAGACAAACAATTTGTCAAATATCCCATAAGGGTTAATTTTTTCTTTTGAGATCCGGATCTCTAAAAAACGCATAGCGCCCGTTTCTCAAACTGTAGTTAGATGACAAACTTTTGTTTTATCATTAGCCGAGTAGATAAACTATGGTGCTTATAAAGCAATATCACTTTCCTCATAACATACGCGCCGTAATCAGTGGCTCGGAAAGATTACCATTATCTTACTCGACTCGGATAATAAACTGCTTGTGGGGTCCCAGTTATGTCAGATTAAAGAAAAGTTACACGGTCACGGAAGATAAAGAGGTTATGCTAGTTAGCGAAAAATTCTGCTTCAGTTTTCGATTACAGAACACTTGTTTTTTGATAATGTCTCTGCTTTATAAGACGCTGCGGTCGGGTGACAGATAGAGGAGTGTCAATTGTAGGAATAAACAATAATAATTAAACGCAAGCAAAGCTTAAAAAAACCGACTTGACCAAATTATCTTCGGAACCTTGATCAGATTTAAAGTATTGAACATGCATTATTGACAATAACTCAAAAACTACTAATCAGATCTTGACCAAATTTAAATGGGACCACATGGAAAGCAATAGTTTCAAAGAAAAAAATAATCATCAAAATCGGCTCACAACGAAAGAAGTTATGAGGTAACTTTTGAAGTCGGTTAAACGAGAAAATCGTCAAAGTAGTCCACAATATAGGCATTATTGACGATATTTCAAGAACTACTGATCAGATCTTGATCAAATTTAAATAAAATTTACCGTGGTACAACCAGTTCAAGTATCACATAAAACTCATTAAAGTCCAATGCCCGAGGTATTTATTTTTTTTACAATTTTCACGATTTTCACACAGAGAAACCCTTAACGATGTGATGCCCGTTCGTGGTAAAACGCCTACGATCAGGTAGTCACAGTTTCTGTTTCTATGACGGATTTGAGCTTGAAGGTTATATATACAAAAAACGTGATGAAATGTAATATGGTAGAGCATTTTATCATGTTCTTCTGGTCAGTTCCCATGTACCACAGTAAGTGAATTGATAATTTGTAAGGAATAATAATTATAATTGATAATTTAAAGATTAACATTTTGTACAATATTTTTTATGGTTCTTTTTATTGAATATTACACATTATTAGTTTTTCACGTATATTAATAATATATATTAAGTGTGACTCAAAAGAAATCAATTACCCACAGTGTCGCTCATGAGGATACCCAAAATGTGATCAAACGGGAATAATAAACAAACTTTGTTACTGTTTTGTTGTGAATAAATATATTTCCTGATAGAAACAAGATTATTTAATGCTGCATCTAGAGCAAGCACCCAATTGTCTATCTCATTGTACTCAAAACCAAATGCTTAAAGGTGTATTGCCTGTTGGACCAGAGTCCAACAAATAGTGGAATTATTAAAGGTACAGTGAGTTCCAGGATTAATCTCGGAGCACCCTGGGGTTTCATATCTATTACCTGCTTGGGTACACTTTGAAGATGGTTACTTTGAGACTTATCGCTCTGGAATACAAAATTGTACGGCTGAGGTAAGATTTGATGGCGAATAAGGTTCTAGTAATCAGGTTATATATATTTAGTGTTATGATAGTTTTAACGCAAGCAAAGCTTAAAAAACTGACTTTACCGCTTTGTCTTCGGTACGCTTAATCAGATTAATACGCATTATTGAAGATAACTCAAAAGCTACTGGTCAGATCTTGATCAAATTTTTAGCTAAGCTTTCAAATAAAAAAGAATTATCCAAATTGGTTCACCTAGAAAAAAAGTTTTGAGGTGTCACACATAAAAAAATACAGTCGAATTGAGAACCTCCTCCTTTTTTGAAGTCGTTTAAAAGTATGATAAATGTTGTGTAAATTGTTTTCAGGAATTAACAAAGTACGTAAATGTACTTTTTTGGGTTGTCGATTATTGGTACAGCTCGCTAGAGGCGTCATGATCACGGTAGTGTGAATGACTATGATAGCTTATATAGAACTATTAAGTAATATACAACCCTTTTTGGAGTTTTGGCGCGAAAGCGAAGAAATGTCGTCGTCGATTCATGATTTTATATCACTTTCCAAAATGTGTGATTATTCGAGTGTTAATATGTAATAATTTTGGATTGTTAACTATACACAGTTCGTCAACGTGCATGAGTGTAGGCAAATCATACAAAGTTAAAAACGTGATTTTCGATTATTCCAAAACTCGAATGCCACTTTGGGGCCCGTGTGAATAAAACATTTTTAATTTGGAACTTACGAGGTAGCAAAATATTAGGTTTCACAGAAATCAGGTTACAAATTTTAATACCAAAAATACGAGTCACGAGGAAAAACGAACAATTAAATTTTTTCCAGATTAAATATATATTTGCAATCCCCGGGCGTCTAAAAACTTGTGAAGTTTGTGAGTAATGTGACAACTGCAACGAACGCGTACGTAAACTAGTAAATTACCAAAACGACTGGACAGTTTGGTGAAGATTTTATTTGAAATTTAAAAACTGGTCTTAATTTACCAAATTCTTAAAACCATGGATTACGGCAATTTCTTTATTAACTGCTGGTACCCGAAACGAATGCTTGCTTGTCCCATTGTGTTTTTTTCGTAGACAGTACATATAGACGCTTTCCCACTCACAACCCCACATAAAGCTTTAAGACTTTCACAAATAATCACATCCAGAAGCTGAAACATTAATTTCTCTATTTAAAAAATAATAATTTTAAGTTTATGCATGCCAGTCTATGGAATATTATTCAAACGCCCGATTGTAATATTTTCATTTTCATTTTTCAGAAGATAAAGCAGTGATGTCGGTTTTTCCAGCTTTGCTTGAGTTTAAATTATTTATTAACATCTGGTAAAATCTTGATTTGAAAAAAAGCTTTTTGAATTATTATTTGTTTCATTACATATCAATTCATGTATTCCGAACTTCGTGGCAAATAATAAAAGTTTAGGGGGCTGACGTGAATTCTTCATACCTAGCTCACTACGTAAGGGATCACGTCGGCAATCCTACATAATGGGTCCTAAATAACACCTAAACCTCTCACGTGCCGCCAAATGAGTGTAATATATCCAAGGGTTTTAATTTAAATTTCTCACTTGCTTATTAAGAATGGGGCTAATGTACTTTGTAAGTTAATGGAGGCTTTGTAGACATGAGAAGAAATAGATGTGGAGTTTATAACTTATAATAATGATAATACAATACAAAAGTTATTTGTTGAACACCAATAATATGGTTAAGTAACATGGTTGATATTCCTCAAATGCGCACGAAGCGTTTTGCTTCCACTTTCATGATGCGCACTGCAAAGGAGTGGAACTCCTTGCCAGAGTCTGTGTTCCCAGATAAGTACAATCTTGGAGTCTTCAAGTCGAGAGTGAATAGGTATTTTCTAGGCAAGCGTGCTCCATCGTCGACCGCATCGTCACTTAACATCAGGTGAGATAGTGGTCAAATGTTTGCCTATTACAGTTAAAAAAAAAAAAAAAAATGAAAAGAAGTCCAATACTTAAATATCGGGAAGTTGTCTTATAGACAGCCCTTAGTATTCCATTACTGGAACGTCACGTATTAGTCATTTTTGTCATCACTAAGTCTTTATATGCGTTTATACTATTTCATATGAAATCCGTAGCATCAATCGCCAGTCGTCGCCGTCGACCAATTAAAATGAGATGCCTATATACCTACATATCCTACAAAATCAAAATCTACGCTTTATAATTCATATAAATATTACATTGAACGACTGCGAGCCCATTCAAGGTCCGGAGCCAGCATCAAAGGGACATTGTAAGTAATGGCCAGACCCTTTCCCGACATTGGACCCACGAAGGGCCACTGGAGCCCTGCGAAGGGACAAGACTCAAACTATTCTATTATTCAAATATCGCCATATTGCAAGGTCCCTTTTATGTTTCGAGAAATCTAAGTATTTTTTGTAACGGTTGCGAAATATCATTCTGGGGACCACTGGTGAATAACAAAAGGTATTCTTAGATTAAATGAAGTATCATATAAAACTATATTGTTATTTGATAGAGGTTGAAAAAGGCCGTGTTCGTGTTCAAAGGTTTTTTTCTTTTAACTCCAGTTGAGTTTTGCAAAAGCCGATTTCAGCTATCAAGTGTTGGTGCGATGAAATCAATCATAGTGAAGGCGTCCTCGATGCGGTTTCGGATACTATAACCAGAATGAATTTAGAAAACATCTATTGTATCTATTCTATTGTATCTTACTTTCCATCAGGTGATATAGCGCCATATTTACGTATTGAATTAATACAATACATAATTCACTTTAAATGTTTTAATATTCTATGTTTATTTTACCAACTATCTGTATTGTCTGTTTTGATTTATGTATAAAACAATTTCATTTCATTTTAATTACGGCAACTGTAATGGACTTGATGTACAAAGCACCCGCTGCACGCCCTGTACGCGCGTCTCAGCCGCTGCTACTGCTACTGTATGAATACGCGCACGCTGTCCTACACGATAAACAAGTAACTTAAAAACAACTGTGACATTTCAAACTTTAATGTTGCATAACACATGCTTTCACAAAGTAATCCCAATCCACTTTCCACCCTCTAAAGGCCCAACTCACTGTAATATCTCACACTAAACTGCTCGTAAACAATTACCATCTTGAATTAATTAACATACGTCAGTGCCTTGCGCCGCTTATTTGTTTAACAGTGCACAGGTGTGTATCATTTGTTCACGTGATTACTGACTCTACATACGTCTAAATCAATGAACTGCTCTGCTCTAAATCATTGAAATGACCGTTGGTTTAGTTGGGAGAGCCTTCGCCTCCTTAGCAGGGGTATCGGGTTCGATTCCAGGCGGAATACGAGTCTTCTCCCCAAGGAAAATTTGTGTTTCTGGTTCTTGTTGTGTTAGGTGTGTGATATGAATGTTTCCGGCACACACGACCACAAGTCATAGAACTTAGTGGGCTATGAGTGTGAAAGCGTTTATGCTGTTTAATATAGCGAGATGATGACAATTACGTCATTGACTATATTTGTTTAACAGTGCACAGGTGTGTATCATTTGTTCGCGTGATTACTGACTCTCGATTCGTCTTAATCAATTAGCGAGATTATGACAGTAACGTCTTGAAATTAACTGTATTTTCTATAACTGCCCGTTGGCTAAGTTGCGGCTTTCGCATTCTAAGCAGGGGTATCGGGTTCGACTCCCGTTGGAAACACAAATTTTCCTTGAGGAGAAAACTTTTTCTGATTCTGGTTGTGATTGTGTATGTGATGTCAATATTTCCGGCACCCACGACACAAGTCATCGAACTTAATGTGGGGACGTGAGAGTGACAACGTTTATGTTTAAAAAAAAAGACAGTGTAAAGCTGTATATAATTTGTTCGCGTGATTACTGACTCTAGATACGTCCAAACAAATTAATATAGCGAAATGACACTAACGTCATTGACTAAACGTTTAAAAACGCTTCACCCTCACAGCCCTACTCTAAGTTCGAGACATTCATATCACACACACAATTACAACCAGAACCAGAAACTTCCCGCTGGGAATTAAACCCGCTGCATAGACGGCGAACGCGTACTCACTCAACTACGCCAGGTGGCTATGAACATTTGGCCAATGTCAAGTCAATTAACATAGTATTTTAAGTTAAAAAGTCATTGTCCCCAATCACAGTCAAAGTCAAGTGATGAATCAAGAGTCCATGGCCAGTCATAGTTAAGTCATGCCCTAGAAAATTGGTAGAAATCTTACTAAACCAATAGAAGACTATTTGAGTTTATTTCGGTCTAGCCGTATTTGAGTTATAAATGGCGTAACTAACCCGACTTTGTTTTATATTATGTATAGATAGAATTAGAATTAGAATTGTTTATTAGCCTTATAACATAGTTGTTATACTGGGCAAGTCATGTTACATTATATTCCAAATAAAACTGTATACAATTCAAGAAAACATAATAAACTCATAGATAATCTTAAAAAATCAAAATATGTAGATACAATAATATTATTAATGTCATGTAGAATACAAGATTTCAAAAATAATTGAATGTCATATATAATAAATTAAAAATAGCATGTCAATTATAATCATAGCAACAAAATATTAAATTCTCGCTTCATCTTCTAACTTACGCCAGTCTTTCTAGGATATCCCTTAATTTACCTCCCGTCTAGAGTGAAGGCTCTATTCCAAGGCAGTTCTAACATACTTCAGAGCAGCAAAACGTTCGGTTCACTCGGCGCGCTCAAATCGCTTGTTTAGACAATTTCGCCAACTATTTTGCTCAACAAGTTAGGTTTACGCTCGATTTGTTCCCCTCGAATGTGATTGACCTATGTTGCTGATTTAGCTTGATATATAAGGCTTCAAGAAAATTTTAATGTTAAAACTATCGTGAGTATTACACATTATGTTTTAATGTTATTTTCGGCTTAAAACACGAAAATTTTGACTTACTTTGTAGTCGACTAGTTTCGGAAAAATTGGTTGTCCTTCATCAGGATGAGTCAGACGCGCGATACGCGGAGGCGTGCGTCTCGGGTCACGCGCCGAGGCCCGAGCCGAACATAATCTTCAAGACAAGTTATTGTTTCGTTGTATGACTTTAATTTTGAGTTGCCGTGGAATGCAATGGACGTTTGAGGCCTATTTTCATCTGACCACACACTCACCTATCTCTTTTCTTATTCTCTTTTTTTTTCATAAATACCTTCGCTATATTCTCCCGCCTAGGCCTACAAATTTTACCGAATCTAAATATTATTGTACATAGTAATGATGGGGATTTTTTTAAATATGCTTACGTTGTATTAACTTTTTGTTTTTTTCAATTATACAGCAATTTATATCAATAAATACTCAACACATTACTTCATAACAACTATTTGATAGATTTTTATTTTATAGCATTAGACATTAAAGTTATTAACACAACGTGTATTTGCAATTTTAGACTCGTTGGCCGTAGTAGTTTCAAACTATTTCGGTAGATGGCGTCGCAAGTTTGCATAAGTCGTTTTTAAAAAAGAAAGGATAATTTCGTCACTTAAAGCAGAGTTTGAACAGCTCGGCGGTTAAAGCAAAGCGGCATGAGACCCTATGGCCGTAGGTTCAATACACACTGAATGTACCCATATACAATTTGTACGTATTATTATTTTTTGATATATCGTATATGATAATTATTATGAATATGATTATTGTGAGTACGCTAATCACTGTGATAATGGCAGTATGATTTAGGGCTACTGTTTTAAAAAACACTTAATTTCTGAAAACTTTAACCTCAAAATGCCTTCTATAAAGCGTAATCAAAGGCTGACCAAAGGATTTATTTTGGAAGCCGTCATCAACCCAAATGTCTTTCCTATTTACTTCCCATTTGCCAAAGTTTATATAAACCAGATTTCAGGCAAGGGACGAGCCAAAAGTGGATATAGGTACCTTTATATGCCTTTCAAAAGGATAAGCGGTTGTTCAACAATAGACAGAATTTGAATAAAATAATAGTTCGCTTCGTCCACATGGATGAAAGGCATGAAAGGGGATGGAACAATAGCCCTCCGCCACTCTGCAAAGTTTACCTTTAAGGGTTGCGTCCACTTAGCCCGGGACGTTAAGTGACGGAAGTGTAAAACGACAACGACTGTTACACTTTGTTTTCGAGTATGTTTTAAAACAAGATTGTTCGTACCGTAATGTGGCGTTTGCTTACTTTCGATATAGTAGGTGCAAACAAGTACTACTTTAAAAAAAAAAATCTAGATTTTGACAACTTGTCAATACGAATCAAAAGAGCCTAAACTCGATGGTTTATCTTTTTTAGTTCAGAAGTTTCTATGGTCATTTCCATCTCCATCGTTAGAGCAGCTCCATGGTATCATGTCATTATATTGTCAACGAAGATATAAAAGTACACCAAATTTGAGCCCAATCGGACATCGGAGAGTGGGTCTAATTTAGCTTACAAGATTTGATTACAGACAAACAGATAACGGGACAAGTGATACTAAATAAATGCTTGGAAAAGTGAAAAGTCTATAGTTTGTGTTTCCCGATATACTTATCGGGAAACACAAACTAAACAATAACAGTAGTAAACACTGAGTCTGTAAAATAAGGTTCATTATTGCTTAATTCAAATATAATTCATTTAATTTCATTTCAAGTAACCACAGCCCTTTTAATCCCACTGTTGGGTATAGACCTCTCTCATATTGTGCCATTCGCCTCGGACCTGTGCTAGTCGTGTCCAGGTTCGACCCGTAATGCTAACAATATCGTCAACCCATCTTGCCGCTGGACGTCCGACGCTGTGTTTGACTTGTCTTGGCTACCACTCTGTAAAAACCCTGCTCCACTTGTCATCTCGCTAGCCATGTGTCACACATGTGCCCTTTCTATTTCTGAAACTTTTTTCTGGTACAATTCATAGGATCGTCGCATTTACCCTTTTCTCGCTATGTGATGACGGCGCTACAGAAGTAATTCTTCCATTCATCCAGGGGTAACAATGGATCCTGCATTTACTCCAGAACCCTTGCATTGTAATGTTGTGAATAAGATTAGATTTGGTTTACTTATTATACTTTTATAACCGGCCACCTTTCTGGTGTCAAACCGCCTTATATTCATTTTCAGTAAACGAACGAATTTTTTCAAAATATGTATTTTTGTGGATTTTTCTAAAAAAAGTTGAGTGGTATTCTAAAAAGCTGTAAAATGTAATTTGACACCACACAAATACAAGAGAAATAAATTAAATTAGGAATTAAATCATAAAATACATATGAATCGAAGCACCTTAAGTCTCATATCTGTTAAGACATAGAATATTTACATAATGCAACAATAGTATGTTCTTATGATTACACTACGACCAAACAATAAAAGAACGATATCAGAAATCACCTATATACAACATCATTATACCCAATGATACTCCAGTCACATAAAAACAAAACTCGAAAGCACCAAATGGGTACATTATACGAATAACAATGAAATTCGATTGCCAGCAATATGAGATTCCGCTATTCCCTGGTATCAGAATCTGTAGAAGTATATATCTGTAGATCTATCGGCCAGCTCATCATATCGCGACCCTCCTTAGCCACTTTATTTGATGACCCTATACATTGTGCGCTGGGACATTAGGACGGAGTTAGCAATTACTGGTCGAATGGGGTCTCCTATGGATTTATAGATATTGGGATGCTTCCTGAATGGGTGCTTAGAAAGGGTATGCAGGGATTGTTTATATACCTTGCTATATGTATGGTTGCTAGCCGTTGGAAATGAACAGAGGATGATCGAGGTCATGTTGACACGTGCTTCGGGGAAGGCATACCACGAGTCGGGAAGTATGGAGTACTGCGGCCAGCTATGGGAGTAGTCGGGAAGTCGAATGGGACTGAGATGGATCTTTTAAGTACCAGCTTGAAGACTTTGAGTCCAATGACCGACGAGCGAGAAAACTCATTGGCGATGATAATATACTTAAATCCAAATTGAACTCTCTGTTACCGACGTAAGGTCGCTAGCCTATCGGTATTCTACAGTTTACATTTTGGAGAGTGTGCGCAGGAATAGCACACGCCATGTCTTAACAAGGCACTTTGATATTTTAATGAAAATTTGCTGTGCCGACCCCGCAAGAAGAGAGATCAGTTTGAAAAATTATATAGTATGTATACTTGTACTAATTAGATCGAGGTATTGTATTATAGTCTATATATGAGGTTTTCCTCTCCTTCCTCAATTTTATACAAATAAACGCTTTCACACTCACATCTGGGGATGTGAGTGTGAAAGCGTTCTCACTAAGTTCGATGACTTGAATCGTGTGTGCCGGAAGTATTCACAACACACACGATCATAACCAGGATTAGAAACACAAATTTTCCTTAGAAAACTCGTGTTTCCGTCGAAAATCGAACCCGATACCCCTAATTAGAAGGCGAACATGCACACTTCTAAACCAACGGGAAATTCTGCCAAAGAAAAAAATTATTCCATTTCCTCTTGACCTTTTGATCCAGAGGAGACATAATAGCCAAAGTGAATATAAAAACATGTTGACAACTTACGCAACCAGGCAAATAGGAAATCGTATGAACAAATTCTCTAGGGAAGCTTCCATCTGCGAAAAATGGCTGACAGCTGGCACTATGTGGCTAATCTTGGAAGTTTCCGGCCTGATAGTCTTCAGAGACAGTGCTACTTATACTAAATACAAAAATGTTTGTATGCTAAATGTGATTAGTTAATAACTATCAGTTATTTGCTAGTCACTGTGCGTGATCCATCGGCGACCACATCATCGCTTACCATCAGTAAGATAGTTGTCGAACGCTTGTCAATAATGAATAAAAAAAAATTTTACGTAAAAAAAACCACCTCTGAAGCATAATCTACCTAACAAAAAAAATATTTTGATAATCGGTCCACAAATGAGGGAGAAATCGGTGAACATACATAAAAAAAATACATGCAGTCGAACATAGTACCTCCTCCTTTTTTGAAGTCGGTAAAAAAACTAAAACAATAGATATTCATTAATAGATAAATTATCCGCGTCTTTCCTTACTGAACGGTATAATTTGGGAGTCTTCAAGTCTAGAGTGAATCGGTATCTTAGGCAAGCATGCTACATCTTCGGCCGCATCTTCACTTTCTTTTAGGTGAGATGGTGGTCAAATGCTTGTCTATCTAGTATTAAAAAATCACAATGTGTTTGGTGACTGTACCAACTTGATGAGGAGGATGTTGTCCATTAAATTTTATAAATAAAATTGTTCTACAGCGGGGTCCGAACTCGATACCTTTCTAAATGACGGCCATTTTTATTTTTTTATCGTCATATTTAACATCTAGAAAGAAAGAAAATACATTTATTATTAATAACACAAACAACATTTACACTACAAACAAACAGCAAAATAAATAAAATACACAGACATATACATACAAAATAATCAAAAGCAAAAGAAATAAAAGATTAAGAAGCGTGAAATGTTGCGAGTGTCATGAATTTGGGTTACGACTTACGACTCAGCATACGACTAAGGTTAGACCTTAGTCACTGATTTTTAGTCGCAACCCATAGTCATGACTTCAGGAACTTCAGGACAAAACAATACCAAAATTATATATATAGACTAAAAAAAAACAACATTAAAATTAAAACAATCTCTATAATACCCATTGGCTTAGTTGGGTATATATTTTTTTACTGGATATATGTTGCGATTTTATAAGTATTTAAAAATATATTTAAAATATTAACTTGGTTCTTTGCTGTATATAGAGTTTAGTTTTAGGAAATATAGGCAATTGGCACGTAGAAAGATTACAGGAAAGAAAAAAAATAAAATTGTTTGTAAGTATTTATGAGACATTTTTCAAATTGTACAGCAATAGAGCTCACCAGGGCTTTCTTCAGTAGTTAAGGACATCCTTGGACAAGTAAATTCATAAGATATGGTCATATCTTGATACCCTAACGAGGTAGGAACACATTTTAGCTACCAACCCTTCATATACCTACCGCAAGTATTCGGTCTATTTATAGAACTTGAATTTTTCTAACCACATAGCCGCAAGGTTTGTAACCAGTTTACCACTTTCCGCGACATTATACAATCTTAATTAAAATCCAACCACTATGCAGCAACGCGTTGAAATATAATAATCCAGATTAGTTTGTTAATTAATTTGAGTGTGTATGTTTTAACACTTATTGACTGGCTATTAATATTATTTGCCTGTCAACATGTGGTGTTCACATGTTTGCATTTTTTTTTGAGATGGTTATGCCAAGGAATGAAATTACGATTAAAAGAGTAAATAAAAAAAAATTGAGAGGTAGAGATCGAATCCGCGGCCGTTAGTCATGCCCTATTTTGGGGCTGTGAGTGTGAATACGTTTGTTTGTTTTTTTGTTTATCTAGTAAGTAATTTAATATTATCTGTATAACATTTATTATTTATTTTTGGCTCACTTTACTAGAGCGACATTACCAAATTTTGATTAAGCACTTAATGAAGAAAAAACACTCTACCCGTGTATCGATCATGTCCTTAACCAACATATATTTAGCTTAAATTTGAGTGCAGTTTCTGTTGTTTCGTACTTTGTTTCGTCGCGAAGCACGAAGTGTGTAAACTTAGATGACCCTTCTCAACTCCATTTCCACTTTATAAACAACAATCCCCAACAGACTAAAGTTATATGTTTGGATCTGCGTAAATGTAAAATGTAATGAAACCCTTTCTTGGATACGAGTCGTGTTATAAAGTCTAAGTTATCGAGTAACAATGAGAACTTATCTATAATAATACATTATAAGAGGAAAAGTTTGAATGTAGGAGGTAATCTCTGGAACTATTGATTCAGTTCTCAAAATTCTTATAAGGTACATTAGTTTTGGGTTGTATAAAGCCATTTCTTACGAAGAGTTTGTTATTATATTATATTTTTTATTGTACACACATTAAGCTTAATACCAATATCATATATTATATATATGATATATAGTGATTTTTCACTTTTTTTAGGGTACCGTACCCAAAGGGTAAAAAACGCGACCCTATTAGTGAGACGTCGCTGTTCGTCCGTCCGTCCGTCCGTCTGTCACCAGGCTGTATCTCAAGACCGGTGATAGCTACACAGTTGAAATTTTCACAGATGATGTATTTCTATTGCCGCTATAAAAACAAATACTAAAAATAAAATAAAATCAATATTTAAGGGGGCTCCCATACAACAGTACATTTTTTATAGATAATGGTACGGAACTCTTTGTGCGAGTCGGACTCGCACTTGGCCGGTTTTATTTAAATATTTCTAGAGAAAAAATGTCTCTTCGTTGTGATAAAGAGACAGTTAAAAAAAATTTAAGAAAGAGAGATAAATATCATTTTTCAGTAACAATAGGCGTACATATGCAGATAAGACTATATTTTAGATAAGATCTAAAATTAGATTAGATACTAGCGACACGCCCCGTCTTCGCACGTGTGTAACTTCTTACATTATTTATCGGATCGAATTGTAAATCTAAACTATTCTTAAATACACCTGAACACACAACAATTTCAACAAAATCGACTCTGCCGTTTAGGAGGAGTTCAGCATGTATGTGTGTATGTACACAGATACAAAAGAATAATTATATATGAAAAGATATTCCATAGGTACAACTGCCGTCAACACTATAAAGAAGCCCCTTTGTGGCCCCTGAAGTTCAATTAAAACCCAGCTTTTCTTACTTTACTTTTCCGCAGTTCTAAGTTCAAGATCCTCTAGGGACGTTATAACTCTTCTACTCCCTTCGGCAGTCGACGAACCCAACATTTCTCGAGGATTAACGCCAACGCCTTCAGCCGCACTCCGATGATTTATCCTTACGTTCCCTGTTTTAATACTTCGAAAATGCGCCTTAAAAGGCGGCCATTAGCAAAAAACACTGTAATTTGTCAGGCACCAACAGAATTTCGTCTGAATTCCCCTAAACCCCAACTCCATTATTATTCTGCATTTGCCCACCGCGGGGGAAATTTGCGTAATCCCCAACGATTTTTTTGACCTCAGATATGTCTGAGCAATGAGGTGCCCGAATAAATGAACAGCAGATTGTAATGTTTTCTTATTATTAGTAAATATTTTTATAGCTATTTTGCTGCAATAGGGAGGAGAAGGGTGATATTACACCTTTCGTCGCCCAAGGCGATTTTTTTTGTAGTGAACAGGCAACATTTGACCGCGGTCTCACCTGATAAAAAAGCCGATGAGGACGCTTGCCTAAAACATACATATTTACGCTCGACTTCAGACATCAAGGAACTGTTCCATCAAAATCTATCTAGTTGATTTTGCAGTTTAGTAAAACACCATATATAGAAAACAAGATAGTAAGGAGTTTGAAAAAATATGATATCGATACTTAAGGGAAATATCGTGAAAATACCATATACCTATATAGAAAAAAAACCCATAAATATCGTGATTTACCTATTGCATCAAATTCCTTAGAAAAATATCTTAATAGATAGATACTTGCCTGGTAGAGATCGCTATTAGTGATAAGGCCGCCTGTAGTGATACTTTACGTATAAGCTTGTTTGTTACCTTTATATTGGCCTCGATTCTGATGTCACACACTAAATTAAATTTCAACTATTCCTGTCTTTTACAAAATAGGAACACAAGACAGAGATAGCATACTGCTGTGCTGTCAAGTTAGTTAGAACTTAGATGTCTATGCAAGCTTAGTCGAGTATGCGTTGTATTGGTGTTGACTAAACACAAGCGCCTTTCTGCTTCCGCTGTTCATATTTTAATTGATAAACTAGCGTGACAGCTCTAAAATGCATGCTATCTCTGTCTTGTGTTTTATTTTATAAGAGACAGGGATAGTTTAAATTTAATTTAGTGAGTGTACATCAGAATCGAGGCCATTATCTCATCTTGTAAAGTGGATCAATTAAGTATTATCTATGTTTTTTCGACATGATTTTTTCCGCTGAACATTTTTATGTTCCTTTCAATTAATGTTTGCGTACTCGACTACCTGCTACATTCTGAGAAATATTTAAGTATTTCACAGAACTAGTCGTAATTCTCGTTACAACGTTAACGTTATACCACAGCTATTAGTGTTGCCGTAATCCAATTAATCTACGTCATCATTGAATTTGTTCTACCAGTTTTCGCTTTCTTTATAGCTCCTACACACTAAACGTATTTGGTTCGAACTTGATAGAAAGTGTCGATGTGGTCGAAGATGGAACAAGCTTCACGTTCAACTGAACTTCAAGTTCACTCGAGATTTGAAGATATTTTAAGATTGTACTTATCGGGTAACACAGACTCGGGCAAAGAGTTCCGTTCCTTAGAAGTACGTATAATAAATGTGGAAGCAAAACGCTTCGTACGCACCCTATGATTATCAATATGCAATATACCTGGCAATATTCCTTACTGGCAACATCCTTGTGACCCAGTGACACCGTGGCCGGGAACCGGGCAGGAATCTTTTTATTGCCGCCAGGAACATTTTGCGCACGTGAGTGCATGAGGGTTAACTTCACGTAACATTCTCGCAGGGTTAGACATTCCCCTTTTTAATATCAAAGGAATGTCTGATTAGAGCTAAGTCGGTTACTGCATCAGCGTTGCAGGAATTTAGCGGGTGGAATTGGATAATGCTTTAGAAAAAGTTAAAATTTGGTAGGAGAGACATTTGAGGTTTGTTGTAGGTTGCTACAAGAAATGTAGGCTAAAGGTACCTACAGTAAAATTCATATTTTATATGCAAATCGAGTGCCCGCTTGCGTTGTTGGTCATTCTAAGCAGAGGGAGCATAGGGATCATGATTTCTAGTTCGAATACAATTTTTCTCCCTTTTAGAAATTTGTGTTCCTATATAGAATTGTACCTACGTGTGATGTAAATGTTTCCGACACCTAAATCATCGAACTTAGGGTGGCGTTCATGTTAAATCATCTGATCGGAATCTTTGCATTTTATTTTATTTCAGAGAATAGTAGGATTTCATAAACCATTCACGATTCAAGTCTTTGAACTTCGAGTGGCTGTGAGTGTGAAAAAAAATTGTTGTAACTATTCGACCGTTTGTATGAGAATTGAAAAATTAGACCTTAATTAAATAACCAAATTAACACTAAAATATACATTTAACTTTACTCGCTGAGCAATTTGAATCAAATTTTACTGCTCGGACAAGTATCCATAAATTTTCAGAGCTACAGAGGAAGGGCTGAAATCAAACCCTTTTTAATAAAGTACCCCAACAGTTGCTATACAACCTAACCCATTGACTTCACTTTCCACCCGCTACAAGGAATAATAGTCATTGCGAAGACAAGATTCGTCCCGTTTCGACTATTATTCCAGTAACGGATCCGGGGGGGGGCTAAGAGACTCAACCCCAAAAAGCACGAACCCTGCCGTGGGCGGTGGGGCAGCAGCAACAAAACCAGGGCAAAACAGCAACAGTGGGGTTAAACCCCTCCCAAACGACAATCCTAGTTCCGCCACTGCATTATTCTGCCCCTTTTCTGCTTCGTTTAACGCAATGGGCGTGAGGATTATTCTCATTAAACGTAATTTGTTTTCCTCGGTACAGTCAGCAAAATTAAAATCGCATTTTTCTAACATTTTCGCCTCTGTTGCAAGTTCTATAGGGTTCACAGTCGTGAAATCGTCCCACGACCTTTGTCGCGCTCTTGACAGATATCGCGGACGTAACTTACAACTGCAACAATTACTTGCCAATTTAGACTGATACTTTTTAAAGTGTTTATCTTGCCAGGTTAAAATATTAATGGATATTTTTCTTTATTTTTCAGGTAAAGATGAACAGCTCTTACGCGGGTGATCGTGGCGTCGATCATGTTTGTACCGGCCCTATTTAAATTCCATTTGGGATTGAAAATTTACAAAAAAAATCTGTAATAAATATTCAAATCAGTAATTATCCGCGTTGAACGAAGAACATCGAGGCATGCTTTTTTAGCCGACTACGGCGAAGCAAAAAGGAGAGTTATGATTTTAACACAGTATGTATGTATATTAGCAAGTATGTATCGATCTATGTAAGTTTGTTTGTTCCCTCACAGTGTTCAAACGAATAAACTGATATAAAATATGGAAATCTCAACAGTAGTTACATATTTAAGCCGTTTGGTGTTAAGACACTAGGCCCGTGGCGCTTTATCAGAGCGCCTGGTTGAGGCGACGCGTGATCAAAATACTGGCACTTATTTGGCTCAACTTATTGGCATTGCAATTCAGAGAGGCAATGCCGCCAGCATGATGGGAACGCTACCCAGTGGGCTTGCGCACTTGAGTTACCTATAAGCTCGATGTCTTGTAGGTGACTTAGGTCTTTGCTGCATGTAGTTTAGTTTTAGGAAATATAGGCAATTGGCCCGTAGATTGTACATAAACTAATTGCAACGAGTTGGTAGTCATCCACGTCGACCACGAAATATTCGACAACGTAGTCGAGTCGCCACCTTTAATTAATAACTCGACCCATACAAAGTACAGTCGGAGAAAAAAGTGGTGTAATTCAAAATATTATTATTTCTAACTAATTTTCAAGCAATTATGTAAACGTCAAAAACGTATAGGGTACGTAGAATTCGCCTTAATTACGGGTGTCATAGGCTAAATTTTTTCTATTAAAAATAAAAAATGGCGTCCATGGTACCATTTCGCGCTAAAAATCCGCCATATTGTTTTTTTTCAAACGCCTATCTAAGGTCAACTGGCTTTACCTTAAGAGTCGAAATCCATCCAGCCGTTTGGAAGATACGAGGTAAATAGAAATTAACAAATATACATAAGTACAAACATAAGTACGCGAAAAACATAACCCTTCTTTGGCAGTCGGGTAAAAATTTAACAAAAATCCTTTACATATGTTTAACCCTTTGGAAACAAATGTTTAAGCTATATATAAGCGTTTGCATTAAGCAAATCGAACCCAAACATGTACGCAGAAATTCTGGAATCTTCCACTCCAACTGTTTCCCCTCCAATCTCACAATTACGTGATAAAATTGAAGGCTTTTTTTACTCAGTCAAATTCGTTTCAGTTAAGCTCTGAAATCTCTTGGGTGTTGCCCGGGGCACGAGGCTTCTTTAATAGGTATTAGAGTATTTCTTACCAAATCAGTTCATGCTTCTCATTCATCCTTATTCTATGTTCTTTGGCATTTTTTTCTTTTTATTTGACTCTGCAGTATTGTGTATTTAGCCAGTGTCAGGTTATAAAATATTTCAGGTGTCACGTTTCATATTGGTCACGTCAAGTCTTAGTCACAAGTCACAGTCATGATTGTTTCAGTATTACAAATGAACACTCGAAGAATAACAGGTTTTGGAAAATAATACAAAATCAACAACGCCATTTTATAGTTTCGCGCCAAAACCTTTCCTTGTTTTTTTTTTTTCATTTTGCCTACGCAATCTTGTGGTTTAGCCAGTTTCAAGTGATAAAATATTTCAAGTGGAACATTTTGCATAATAGAAGTCCTTATCACAATTCACAATCTAAGTCAAGTAAAAGAGTCAAGATCCAGTCATAGTCAAGTCATGTCTTAATAAAGTAATAGAAAAGAAAAAGAAAGAAAGAAAAATAATTTATTTCGACACGTAGCAAAAAATAATAATATTACAAATAACAATAACAGTGAAACACTTATGAACTAATAATTAATAATATAATATTTATGTATTATACATATATTATGCATGCCGAAATGGGTTTGCCTCAGCACAAAAGTCAAGCACAAAACTCGACGCTGATTTTCAGGCAAACCTGCGGGTGATATGTAAATTGATATATTATAATAATAATATATTATAATAGAAACTTGACTTGTGTAGAACTTCCATTATAGTTTTAGAACGAAAGTGAAATTAAAAATTTTCAACTTTGTATGATTTGCCTACCACGTATGCTCGTTCACTAAGTATTAACGGTTAATAATTTATTATTACACATTAGCATTCGAAGAATTGAATTTAGTACCCTTGAGGGTACTAGTTTGTTTCACTAGTACTATTGAAATATTAACTGTATTTGCCCGTGGCTTTGCTTTCGCTTGTACCCCCTGTGTTTAGGTAAATAATACCAAATCAATCGCCATTTTTTCACCTTCACGCTTTATCTCTGTCTTGGTCATGTAATTTAAAATCTGACAAAGGAGGCCATGTTCTAGGTATTAGACCTCATTTTCCTAATCGGGGAGCTATTCGTTTTTCTTGCATATTAGATAAATCCCTTGTTTTCCTAAACAGAGTAAGGGTTGGTATCTGAATATAAATTGTTTCTCCGTATAAATCCTGCAAAGATAATACATTTTCCCTCTTTAAAATACACCCTTTATCCTTATTAAACTAAAAAAGACAACATTTTATAAAAAGACTTAAAATGTAATTAATGGTTACATTGGGTCTAGTAGTAGAAATAGTACTTACCTTCGTAAATTTATGTGAAATTATAAATATAAAAGTGTTATTTCATTGACCATAATTGTAACACTGTAAGCTAAACAAAAGCCTGTGGAATTAAAGGCATATTAACGCCCTTTACAGATAAAAATAGCAAATTGTTTGGCTAAATAATTTAAACGCAAGCAAGGCTTCAAAAAACTTCACCGCTTTATCTCCTGAACCCTTGATCAAATCTTAACTATGATACAAATGTATGGGACTAACTTAACACCATACCCTTTCAAATAAAAAAAATTGTCCAAATCTGTCCAGCCTGTGGAAATGCGTGACAAATATACAGTCGAATTCAGAACCTTCTTTTTTGAAGTCGGTTAAAAAATTGTTTGTGGGGAGAAAAAAGGCGGAACAAACAAAAAGACAACCTTAGCAAATTTTAAGCATTAGGTATATTAAAATAACACTTAACGTAATTTTGTTTATAAATCAGAAGCACGAAATTCAAATTATGAAAAGTGTGGGAGAAAAAAGCAAAAGTGATTGTTTCGAAGTTACGCACAGTTTCGAGGTATGAATGGGGGCTGGGTGCTACATTTTTTGATTTACGACCAAAAGATTGGCTCATAAATCAACATGCCTACCAAGCTCTGGCATAAAGAGGCGGAAAAAATATAGAAAAAAAAACAAATGGACCCGAAACAGACAAAGAATTTACGGTTAGAATCCGTCAAAAACTCATTAATTAATTCTGGAGAGTATATTCTATCTTCATTCCAAATTTCATCCGTATTTGTTCAGCTGTTTCAGCGTGAAGGAGTAACAAACATACATACGACTCACAAATACACACACAAACTTTTTCTATTATGATACAATACAATACAAATACTCTTTATTGAAAAACCAACACAAAAATCTTAAGAAACTAAATCAATAAATCTTAAAGGGGTTTTACAATTTTTTTCTTATCGCATAAAGCAATCTCATCCAGATAACCTTAGCATGGATAAACATTTTAAAAAGAAATGTATCTTATAATATGTGATATGTAATTGATCATATACGGTATGAAAATTAAATCATCGTTGGATTAGAAATCACGAAATCTAATTGCAATCATAACATTCTGAACAAGATCTGCCTCGCAGCCTTAAATATGTTAATTTTTGTTGTGTAATTGAGAAACAAGACGTGCAAGTCGCTCACCTGATGGTAAGCGTCACGCTTGCCCATCACAATTCATTTTTTTTTATGATAGATAGGCAAGCATTTGACCACCATCTCACCTGATGGAAAGTGAAGATGCGGCCGAAGGTGTGACATGCTTGCCTAGAAGATACGTATTCACTCTAGACTTGAAGACACCCAGATTGTACTGTTCGGGAAACAAAGACGCAGGCAATGAGTTCCACTCCCTCGCTGTACGGATGGTAAACGTAGAAGCAAAACGCTTCGAGCGAACCGGAGGTACGTCAACCATATAAGGATGACGTTTGATAGTCTGTCTTGTTAGATGGTAAAAAGGGCAAGGGGGAATTAAATCATGTAATTCCTGCGCACACTCTCCAAAATGCAAACGGTAGAATACCGATAAGCTTGCGACCTTACGTCGATGACCGAGACTCTGCAACCTAGACTCGACTAGGTCAAAATCTTACGCACTGCGCTCGTCACCTCGAGATATTCGATGTTAAATCTCCTAAAGCCCTGTATTTCTCTGGAAACATTGTTTAGTCCGAAATATGGTAATGTTTGCACACTACAGCTTGTCGGTGGAATGTCTTACAATGGTGTGGTATTGCCAGGCAGACTGGAAAAGAGTCCTACCAATACAAATCAAAATACAAAAGGAGTTTTGCCGCGAAAGTGAAAAAATGGCGTTGTTGATTTTGTATAATTTTCTAAACCCTGTGATTCTTCGATTGTTAATGTTTTAAAATGGTTATTAACCTTTAGTAATTAGTAAATGTGCATAAGTGTAGGCAAATCATACAAAGTTAAAAAACGTGATTTTCGCTTTCGCTCCTTCCTTAGTAAGGTTTCTGCCTCTTTGCTAGGGGACTTGACTATGACTGGACTTGACTCATTTACATGACTTTTGTCAAGGCATTTCCCACTCACAAAAAAAAAAATTACATGACATTGACTTGTGACTAGGACTTGTAAAATGAAATGCACTTGAAATATATTATTACATACTAAGCAAATATATATAACACTAATAGTATATATTATTATGTAAGCTAGGTTCACATCTAGAAGGATTCATGATGCACTTCATTATAATTAAGTTTTTTATGTAAGATTTAGTCATTGTACCCAGTTTTGTGTTCTTCCAAAAATAATTAAAAAAAAAATACTTGACACTGGCTAGATGCACAAGATTGCGAAGCCAAAAAAAAAGAAATACAAAACGTAATATCAAAGATTTTGGGTCGGAGCGTTTCATAATCTAAGCTTGCATAGTAACTATATGAAGATCAGTATAATTTTGGATAGTATCCAAAAGGTTGTGTTTGCTAAAGTGCACATTTATAATCGCTGTCGTATGCACAACTATATTATCCCAAATGTCCTTGGGTAGGGCTAAATTACGCCACGGGAACCTTTCCCAATGAATACGAAACGAGATCGTTACGGGAATTTCGTAACCTTTTTTTAAATGGTGAATAGGCAAGCTTTGACCGCGATCTCACCTGATAGAAAGCAACGATGCGGTCGACGATGGGGCATGCTTGCTTAGAAAATACCTATTAAATTAAAATTAAAACGGGAATTAGCACTTATCCTGAAGAAGGTTTCCAAATGAAGCCGAAACAATTGTCGATTTAGACATCGACACGTCACGAGAATTCCCGTTTTAATTTTAATTGAATAGTTCAAAATGTGTGTGAGTTTTATCAAATTATAAGAAAATTACCTCTTAATTTTTTACTTGAAAAGACCGTAATTATACTTATCAGAAAACAAGAATGAATGCAGGGTGTTCCTTTACAGTTCGCATAATAAAAGTTTTATCAAATCGCTTGGTTCGAATTGAATGAATGTCTACCGTGAAAGGATGTCTTGTTTTAGTAGCCTTGTTGTCCTATGATGGAAGAGAGCTGGAGGAATTAAAATCCTGCAGTTCTGTCCCACACTCTCCGAAATATATATTGTAAAACACGAAATTACACTCAAGTGACAAAGAAATGCTTTACCTCAGTTTTATAATTTTCTCCACTGATAATAAAACGTCTACTTGAATTATTTTCCGGTCCCAAGGCGGTGACAGTAATAGAATTCTATCCTTTAGCGGTACTCCTGGAAATGTTATTTTACTACCATAATAATATGGATGCTTTCATTTAATAAATTGCGTTATTTCTATCATATTACATTTCCTGGCCTACCATTATTGAATCAACCGAGTCGGGTATTTTCGGAAGAAAGACATCATTCTAACAAACTGAATTGATCAAGCGAGACACTTAAGTACAAGGTTCGTTTCGTGCCACAGGTTCCTTTATAAATAAAATAGATAGAGTATGAAGCCTGTGATATCGTGAAATGTAAGCGATGTGACCCAGTTATATTCAACAGTCACTCACATCGGCATACCGATCGTAAAGGTTCGGAAGAATCGAAGCGAATTTGACATAATTCTGTAAAAGCCTAGGGTCGGATGCGATAGCGCGTCTTGACCTAATTTTGGGCGTGTTAGCCGGAGGCTGGCCGGCCATTTCCCGAGCTATTTGCCCCAAATGCTACCCGGACACCCGGACTCCCGGACTCGGGGCGCAGTACTCTAAAACGGCTTACGACATCTAATTCCGCTGACAAAAAGGGAATTTTATAGCCGTCACTAACTCTGCATTTAAATCCCAAAAGGCAAAATGTAATTCAACAGAATTAATTATGTAAATGGGTGAAAGGTTGAATTTATTGACCCAGATACGTATCCCACCGAAGGGTGTGTGATATCAAGCACACATCATGCGTCAACGGTTTCAGAGTCACATTGTTAAATAAAACTTGCTCTCTTCATCGATCTTCGCAGATATTGCATTGCGCTTTCGTAGACAAAGAAGTTCATCGCCCGGAGCTCTTGTGACTTTCAAAGCGTAATTTGGTTCGAGTAGACGTAATCTTAAATTTATTTATAACGCCTTTTAAAATATTGGGAGCAAGATTTAGAATCAATGCTATCATTAATTTTAATTTTAAAGTCTGGCCACTTACTTCTAAAAATAGTATTTTATGGATTCGTGCTGCTTTTGGTTTACCTGTAACATAGTAAAGAGTGTTATTGGTAAACAAGTTCTCCATACAAAAGTCGCTCCACGTTGGGTGCCAAGTCGGCCGGAACGGACCCGGCCGAACTTGGTCCAACACGTTTATTGTTATTGTGAATCCCGTCTTCGGCTAGCCTTTTCTATCTCGACGTCTCGACAGCTAGTTGAATAGGATTGTTTTCATCCACTTTTCTGACGTCTTTCAAAGAGTCAGCGAACCTTGAGAGAAAATTTTATGAAATGCGACTCCGCTGTTGAAACGTACACACGAAATGTTCTTTTATTTGACTTGGCTTTTTATTTTCTCGTAACTGTAATACTGATGTTTGATACGCTTCAGAATATGAAATGAAATTTGTTAAGAAATGTTTTATAAACCTATTTAAGCTCATTGGACCTTGGCATACAGCACTGCATTGTACACTCAAAGCTACTTATGTAAGTGTATCGTATATATTATATTTAAAATAATGTCTACCTTTTCTCTAAAACTGACGGTAGAGCAACAAAAGAGTTTCTACATAACTAGGAACGAATTATTTACCCTTGGTTCCTTATCATTGATAAACTTACCAGTAAGGGTAGTATTAAAAACGCCAATTTTTACGTGATTTTTAAGTAGGACATTACCTACCGTCATCAGATAAAAAAAATTTCGTGCCGAAGAACACCTCGAGTAATCCACGCTAGTCCTGATGCTTGCGGCTGATGTCCTTTCTTACTTATGCCTATTCTTAAGCCACCCACGGGAGAAAGGGTGAATAAACCCATTATAACGTCATCCACGCAAAGAAAACTTTGAGTAAGTTTAAGGCTTGTGTTAAAACATCGCCCAAAAAAGTACCTATTTTACTACCAACAAAATTCTAAACGGTTACCAAAATGGATAAATGGTCACCTAATTACGTTTTCTAAAATATTTATAATACGAAAAAAAAATTATGATATAAATATTTTTTTTCGTATTATAAATATTTTTGTATTAATTATTAAAAAAAACCTTAACCTACTGTTATCCGATTCGGTTCTCGGAAATTTAAATTTAGGAAACGTAATTTGGTGACCATTTATCCATTTTGGTAACCGTTTAGAATTTTTGGTGGCCGTCTAAATTATACCCTAAGTTTAATAAACTTTATGATATAGCACAAATAGGGGGTAATAAACCCAAATCATCCGAACAATACTTGTCCCGATAACAAATCTTCCCAAGCATGAACTATTGTTGTTAATCGAGTATTCGGTAATACCTGAACATTTAATTGATTACCATCTACTTGTTTAATTGTTCAGGAAATTAATGCTTTGAGACTGTTGGTATTTAATGGCTTCATATCTTAACTCACTAGGATCTACACCTTAAATTAACATAGGTATATCTATAGTTTAGGTAATATCTCAGAACATAATCGCGCTAAAATAATATTTTTCTGTCTACCCGAGACCATGGCCAATGCAACTTGGCCAAAACGTCGAGGTAAATAAAAATAGTTTTTTAGCGCGATTAAGTCCCGAGATATTACTTAAACTATATGTTCGATGAAATTGTGTGTGTATATGTCTATAGGTTCATGGATAGTTTATAAACAGAATTGGACCCGGTAGGTAGCGCTATTGTCAATGTGTGTGCTTTTCCAGGCGGGACGTCGTCTGCCGGGCACGCTAGTAACAACGTATAATATTATATAACTAAATATATAATATGTACCTACCTGTAATAATTAAAAAAAATAAAAATGTATCTTGTTTCGGTATTTGAACCCGTGGCAATATTATCGTAACTGTAATTCTATTCAAAAAAATAATCATTGGTTCAAAATTTTTTACGAAAGGGCTTTTTAATTATGTTTTTATTGTATAGCTTGATGGGTTTCAGCCATGTTTCTGAAGCTGTCGGGACCACGTGGCTTATGGTTTATGGAAGGTCGCGGACTAAAATTTAATTAACTGCCATAAATAACTGCTGTGTGTTCAAAATGTCTTCAGATTGTTTCGATATTATATCTGTGTAAGAATAATTCTTAAAGTAGACCGTTTGAAAAAACATTAATCTTCTTAATAAAAGTAAATGTATGAAGGAAAATTATCGCTTGATTGGCTACCCAACCCCCGCTTTAAGCGACAATTAACTTATTTAATCTACTACTTTATAAGTGTCACTCACAGTAAGTCAAAATAAAAAATCAAAATCGTTTATTAACATAGACACCAAAGAGGCATTCATGAAAGTTAATGACTGTACTGCCAGAATCGCAAAATTACAGCCATCTCGAGGAAAACCTGGCAAGAAAATCAGCGGCGCATTTTTCTTAACATTTTTTTTTATGAATTCTTTAATACTCATACATACTTATATTAACCTAGGTATATTTATATTATATATTAGCTAGAAAACGCTTGTGCAGTTTGCCTCCATGCATCCTTGTCATTAATGTAGTAAATCGTTTTATTTATATATTTATATATTTTTATTCGCTTTCTTAATTAATGTCCGTTTAATTACTGATTTGTACCGAAGAGTATGGAAACAGAGACAAGATTAACGGCTAGAAGAAAAACATGTCTCAATAGGGAATATGTTTTTTTATGGTTTGAATTAATTGTTAACGATTAAATTGTGTATAATAAAATTTCATTCATAAAAACATTACAAGAGTTTCGGTAGATGGCGTCATACTGCCCCATAAGACGGTAATAATAAAAAATTATATGTAGTCTGTTTACCAAAAAAAATATAAAAGAAAATTGTACACGTATTTTTCTAACGACTTCGCAAAAAAGGAAGAGGTACTCAAGTCGACTGTATTTTTTTTTAATTGTGTGTTTCCTCATAACTTCGTTCTGATGTGAACGGATTTAGATTTTTTTTTTGTTTAAAAGATGTTGCTTTTTAACTGGTCCCATTTAAATTTGATCAAGATCTGATCGGTAGTTCTTGAAATATCGTCAATAATGCGTGTCAATCTGTCAAGTGCCGAAGATAAAGCGGTGGAATCGGATTTTTAAGCTTTGCTTGCGTTTAATTATTTGATAATCCAACTGACGGACTTATTCGATTTTTTACCCAGGCATCATCCCTAAAGTAACTCAGCGGCTAGAAAACATTACATCATGGTACTCCATGGCCACGGGGTAAGAAATAAATACAATTATCATTGCTCTTGTCCACAAAAGCCTTACACCAGTTCATGCGCAATCTGGACCCAATATGGCAAAAAATGGCTCCACCCGGGAAACGTTTTTGATCCGGCATGGAGACGTTACGTTTGCCTAATTGACGTGAGGGGGCAATTAGGAAGCCTAACGACCGACTCCGAAACGGCAATTGCTGCTATGTTTGAACTCTTTAAACAGCATTTTTTAAGGTTTAGCAGTTTATATTGTGTGATTAAGACGATTTCGGTCACGTAATTATTGTTTAGAGGCTGTTTAACGGTTTTTATCTTTGTAGCCTTTTTCGAAGTAATAGGCCGTTTTGGTTAAGTATTTCCTTTATGTAGTAAAGTTCACGTTTTATTTTATGCTTTTAAGTCAGGTCTATGTATATAAGTATATAGGTATTTGTAAGTTTTTGATGGTAAGCTGTACGCTTAAAGTGAGAGATAAGCGAGTGTGAAAACTGTAATGAGTTAATCTTCCTGAGACTTAAGGTGGAAGGGTTGGCGCAGAGGTCATGTTTCTGTCCTCAGCGCCGTGAGACCTTTTGGGATAGAATTGTGGTTCTGGATGTGATTATGTGTGATGTAAATGTATCCGGCACCCACGATACAAGTCTATATACAAATGATTTTGATTTTGACTTCACCTTGATTGATTTCGATAAAATATATAGGTGGTCCTCTATATATTTTCTGAAGTATAATCTACCAAAAAAAAAATGAATTTTGAGAATCGGTTCACAAATGGTGGAGAAATTGGTGAACATACATAAAAAAAATACATACTGTCGAACAAAGTACCTCCTCCTTTTTTGAAGTCGGTAAAAAGTCATAAGAATAAAAGGAAACAGACTAAATTACAATAACAAATATATATATTATTAATCGTAAATAACCCACTTAAACCTAAAAGAACATCATCTCCTCGCTCACGTTTCAACCTAACCCTTTCCTTATATTATTATCTCGCAATCCAGTTCCAAAAATGAAGTTTGAAGGTCGCCCGACACCATCTGTAAAAAGAATTGGCAAGTTTATGAAACTTTAGGGCTGACCCAAAAGTTAGTGGGACCCCTTGGGAGAGCCAAGTTTGCTGCTCATTTGCCGATCACTGTACCCGGGAGACGTCTGGCGTAATCACCGGTAATCGGATCCGGTAAATACCATGTTGATGTTAATGCCTAGTAAGGTACTGATTAGGTACATGTAATTACAAGGAGTGGGGAATTGGACTATACTATTCGGGCTAGAGATGACTCTCATAAATTATAATGCATAAATTTCACATCTTAAAGTATTTTATATGATATTAAGATAGGTATAAACGTATTTAGTTTTATTCATAAATTCATGGAAAAAACAATCTTGAAAAAATCTTTCAACTGCCTGTTAGTTGGGTGCGCGTTCGTCTTCTAAGCATTGGGGTGTCGGGTTCGATTCCCGGTGGGAACACAATATGAAAGTATTATGAGATCTACGTGAATTTTGATCGCTTGTAACAACTCCTTTAATTATTGACTCTTACAGCTATACTCCTACCCTATGTTTAAATACTAGTACCCTATAATATATACGTATTTCGTGGATGCAGGATAACAAAATCACACCGAGAAACACAAAATAATATAACCTTTGATAAAGAAAGCTATCTCCTGTCCAGAATTCGTAGTAAGCAAAAACTTGTCCGTATAGGCAATATAATTGTGTATTTTCCGTTAATTTTATATCAATTAATTTAAGTTAATTGTGCTCTAAATTTTTTGTGCTGAAGCACATAACGTGCTAAGGTGTCGCCTCCAGTAACATAACATCAAATGTCTCCCTTGGTAATGTTAATGCCTACTATCTAACGTATCTTACAAGGTGTATAGAGAATCTGCCGCGTTATGAACCAATCAAACCGGTAACGTATAGGTCGGTTAATAAAATAGCCTTGTTTCGCAGTATATTTTCAAATAATTAACACATTATTTGAGGAAAAATAAAGTACATAATTTATTTTTATGCAACCTAGTGACAAGGCGACCAAGTTGCACGCCTGATAGTTAGCGTCACGATTGCTCATTGCAGTATATTGCCACCCAGAAAAAATAAACTTCTACGCGGCAAGCATGTTCTTATTCCGCATCTTGACTTTTCATGAAAATTTAATCATAGCATCCAATATCTAGCATAAAAAAATATCTTCATTTTACAGAATTCAGACTAGGTGTATATTAGGTGTAGGAATGGTAAACTTACATTCAATGAAGCATTCCGTTCAGTTTACGAGTATACATGTAGGTCACTCCGACTAACGAGGTACCATATAAAATAGGCGGGAACTTGACAAGCCATAAAATGACAGCGTTTTGAAAACATATCTTATACATTTAAACGAGCAATTCTTGTATATATATAATCTGAATCTCGGAAACGGCTCCAACGGTTTTTATTAAATTTAGAATGCAGAGGGTTTCGGGGGCGATAAATCGATGTAGCTCGGTTTTATTTTTAGAAAACGTCATTTACCAAAAAATAAAAACTGATCAAAGCTCGGTCATCCAGGTACTGTGTATTTAAACGAGAGCAGTAACCGTATTTTTCTTAGGGAAATAATGCGGCCAAAATGTTAAACATGTTTTCCTTTGTTGACCGCCTAAATATAATTATTTTGACTTTAAATTGGTTCCCTAACATGTCAATCTGACCGTTTCCCCCATTTTGTTGGTGTTCTTTTTGTGTTGTACAATATTTTTATTTTCTTAGTTTAAAAAAAAACACGTTTACAAATATTAAATCTGTTTATAGATATTGGGAAATATTTTTTTTATGATTAACATACATCGAAACTTTTCTATTTAATTATATATAAAAAAACCTTAAATCATCGCCGTAAAAAACGAGAAACTAAGTTTTTTTTAAATGTCCGATAGGCAACCATTTGACCACAATCTCACCTGATGTAAAAAGATGATGTAAATGATAAAACGTTGTTTATTTAGGAAATAAACAACATCATTATCTTCCTTTCCGCTATCGCCTGTCACATACATTACCACAACAGTTAACATGCACAGAACAGAAGCTGACCCAATAGACATGCCGACATAACCTGACCTTCGCCTCCTCCTCTTAGCATACACAAATAGACCACAACAGGGGGATCTCACAGATTTAGCTAGGTCAAGTTTCCCTGGTTCTAAAATGTAAGGCTTGACGTTCCTACAATTCTGTGTTCCTAAGTTTCCACCACATATACGCGCCAATGCTATCCGCAAGTGACACTCACTGGAATCGGTTTAAAGGTCTTTACACACATGTTCTTTGGTAGCTTGTTTTTACTGCGACTCTGAAGGCTAAACTAAGCCCCCATTAAGTGATCAAACGTAACAGAGCTTGTTGCGTTTCGCAAACATCCAGGTTGCCTTTTAATAGCATGCTTTTTGCTATGGCTCTCTTTAAGATTAGTGTTTACTTTGTTTGAATGAGTTTGATCTGATTAGGCAAAGATTGAAGTCGCTTTAATAAGCGATATTGTTAATTAATATCAGAAGAAGGAATGAACAAGACGTAGTGAGTAAACATTGTTTTTTGTACCCTCGACCCTCAGTGGGAAAGGGGCCTATCGTTTATTAACAGATATATTACCCAGTCAAAAGCCAGCTTATTAGAGACAAAAAAAAATGTCCATCGTAAAACATTTTCGTTATCATTGTCAAATCTGGCAGTAGAATCATTAACTTTCATGAGTGCCTCTTTAGGGCCTATGTGAATAAACGATTTTGATTATTGATTTTTTGATTGTTAATTCTAATAAAATTTTGATAAAAATCTGGTAGTATTTATTAAGAAAATTAGGTTAAGAAAATTATGTATTAGAAATTAAGCATGTTTTTTAAAAAAAAATTAATGAAAAAAAATGCTCCGCCGAGTTTCTTGCCAGGTTCTTCTCGAGATGGCTGTAATTTTCCGAATCTAGCAATAGATTCATTAACTTTCAGGAGTGCCTCTTTGGGGCCCATGTGAATAAACGATTTTGATTTTGGTAAAATTTTTGGGGATAGTAAATCACAGAATTAATATAGTATTGACATACAAAATGGACATTCTGTCCCGCACCGCCACACGCCACCGCCACGTACAAGGGTCAGTATAAAAGATCAAACGGCGTGAAAGTCATACGCCACGTACACAAGCTACAAGCGCGAATGAGACAATAATTTGTAATTAGCTTTTACAAAATTGTCACACAAGTGAAATTTGTATGGAGCATGCTACTAAAGATTGTTTTTGTGGAGATCTTTATCAGTTTATCTCGTTTGGCTTTTCGGAAAACGAAAATATTGATAGTTTGCGGAAGGCGGTGAAATGGAGCGCGATTGGAATGATATATATGCGCCATTTTGGAAGTGGGCGCGTAAATGGATACAGATTGAAATATCGTATGACTCGGAGACATCTTAAAATTTTAGGAAGAACTTTTTTACTTAAGAATATAAAGCTTTTACACTCACAGTCCTACACTAAGTTCGATGACTTGTGTCGTGGGTAAAACATTCACGTATCACACGCAACTGCAACCAGAACCACAAACACAAATTATCCTTGGGGAGAAAATTGGTGTTCCCGCCGGGAATCGAGCCCAATACCCCTGTTAGAAGGCGAAGGCGCACCCAAAGCGGGCAACGAGCAGTTTGCATTAAAAGTATTTTAGTGCTACTATAAAAGTATATTAGGCTTTTTCCAAAGTAGCATAAAACTGGGATCACGTAATCATTCGTCTTGACCTGTGTCAGTATAGTATTGAACAGATATATTATTTCGTTTTTAGAGTTTGACCACTATCGCATCTGTTGGTGAGTGTTTGAGGGATGTACAGTCAAGGGTAGTAGACACGCCCTAAGAATACGTCTCTAACGATAGCTGCAGGAATCCCAATTATTACATACGTCACGCCTCTTTCATATTGAAGCACATTTATTTATAAATTATATCGCCATGACGCAGTTAAACGATCCTTATACTCTTAAGCGGAGTTTCATAAACTCGGACTAAGGTACATTGCCGCCGGCATAATGGGAACGCTAGCCACTGGTAGTGGGCTTGAGCACTTGAGTTACCTATAAGCTCGATGTCTTGTAGGTAACTTAGTTCTTTGCAGTATATAGTTTTAGTTTAGATAGATAACGCTTTATTGTCACAAACTTACATAAATCACTTACAAAACATTTTAAAACTTAAATTAAAGTGTACAATCGGCGGTTTTATCGCTAAAAGCGATCTCTTCCAGACAACCTTTGGATGAAGAAATATAGGCAATTGGCCCGTAGATACTATTTTGGGTTATTAACCTATAAAAAAAAAGGAACATAGATTATTCCGAAGATAATAAACCAGTAAATAGTAAAACCATAATCTGTAAGTTTGTTCACACAACTAAATAATCAAACCACGAGTAAACAAATGTAATGCTACATAATTACAAAGGTAAGGAGGTACAAAGGGCCCTCAAGAGGGAGATATTAGAACCTACGGAAATTGCGATTAGTGTTTGTATTAATATTTATCGTGTAACAAATTATTAATTTTTGTTTTAGAATCTTGATGCTCAAATAATGCCTGCCTAATCGGGGGTCGTAGGTTTGAATCCTACACGTAGAAAAAAAAATTGGGACACCTGTACTACTAAACTTATTTTGTAGTAAAAATGTCAGTTATTATTCTTATTTTTATTTACAAAATAAGCAAATTTTCAACCGACTTCAGAAAAGGAAGTTCCCAATTCGACTGTATGTTTTTTTTGTATGTATGTTACGGCGATATCTCCGCCAATTATAAATCGATTTTGATGATATTTTTTTCGTTTGGTAGAGTTGGTCCCATATAAATTTGATCGAAATCGGTCAAGCCAAAACCGAAATATAAGCGATGAAGTTTTTTTAAGCTTTGCTTGCGTTTCAATTATTACCAAATAATTTTGTGATTGTAACTGAATAATAATAGTTGTTTCATAAAGCACTAGAATGCTAGTAACAGCAACGAGACATTTTTTTTTAATGTACGAGAACGACGGAGTTTGAGCTTTCGGTAAAAGCAACATCGACAGGCAATCATGGTGGTAGGGCAATTATTTTTAACGCTTTCAAACTCACTGCCCCACATTAAGTATGATAACTTGTGTCGAGTGTGCCGGAAACATTCATATCACACACACTAATTACAGAACCACAAAGTTTCCGATGGCATTATAAGGTTTTGATTCCTGGCTGTAACACAAATTTTCTCCTCAAGGAAAATTATTGTATGTAGATATCTGACTTGCTCTTTAGCTTCCCACACAAAACTCTCGCTCTTCAGCTTCCCACGCTCCTTCACAAGCACTTCGAAGCTAATTTGATGGACTATTAATTCCTAACAAGAATCTTGGTGCCTGTGTTTTATGTAGAGTCGTCATTATTACTGGCTCTGAGCATGTATAGATGATTTGATTACGTGTGACGATTGAGCAAGTCGTTCACTTATAATATAGCTAACATAAATGACTAGCTGTGCCCCGCGGCTTCGCCTGCGTTAATTATGTTGAAAAGAAGCCTATGTGTTACTCCGGAACCTAAACTATCTACATTCAAAATTTCATCAAAATTGCTTTATTCGTTACGCAGATACGTTAACAAATATTTACATACCCCCCCCCCCCCACACACACACACAAACTTTTTGCATTTATAATATTAGTTGGATAGGATAGGAAGGATAAAATGTACATAGTTCCAATACTAGTCATACGCATAATATTATAGCGGTACGCCCATTGAGATTAGGCTAAACAAATAAGGTACTCTGTGATATTACAGTATTATTAAGATATGATAAAGTACTAACTTTATTAAAATAAAAGACAACTTACAGGTTGCATTTCTAAACCATTTTTTGTGAGCAGGTTCGATAATTATATAGCTTTTTGTATTATATTCAAAATGGCGAAGCAGCGGAAACAAATAAGCGCGAGGACTTCATGTTACACAACCTGTAATAGCTTATCGTAGCTATAAAAAGACTGCTTAATGCGTTTCAATAAGCTGCAAGTTCACTGATTATTAATAAACTAGCCGTGCCCCGCGGCTTCGCCCGCTATTATCAAGTTAAAAAGTAGCCTATGTGTTAATCCTAGGCATAATCTATGTACATTCCAAATTTCATTCAAATCCGATCAGCCGTTAAAGCGTGAAGAGGGAGGGAACAAACATACTTACACACTTACAAACAACTATAGGCCCGTATCTATAACCTCCCTGCTTTGCAAAACGATGGAGAGGGTGATTAACAACAGGCTCTTGGCATACCTAGAACAAAATGATCTACTTAGTGACCGACAATACGGGTTTCGCCGAAATCGGTCCACTGGTGATCTTCTAGCGTATGCCACACACATTTTGAGCGAGGCCATTGAAAAGCAGGGTGAGGCTTTAGCTGTGTCATTGGACATCTCAAAAGCTTTCGATCGGGTCTGGCACGACGGCCTTCTTAACAAGCTCCCATCATTTGGATTGCCTGTGTGTTTGTGCACATGGATATCTGATTTCTTGAGGGAACGGTCGATTCGAGTAGTTGTAGATGGATGCTCGTCCGACCAAATGGCCATCAATGCTGGTGTACCTCAAGGATCCGTACTCTCTGCAACACTTTTCCTACTTCATATCAATGATCTGTTGAAACCCGGTACCTTTGGGTATGCAGATGATACGACAGTAGTTGCAAGGTACGTACCTAACGCTCGCGCAAGTAGTGTAGATATCCAGCACCACCGTGAGGATATGGTTGAACAGCTAAACTTGTCCTTAAAGGCTGTGTCCAACTGGGGTGATGCTAATATGGTTAGGTTTAATGCTTCTAAGACTCAGGCGTGTCTATTCTCTGCTAAAAAAAGCCAGTTTCTTTTAGCTCCCATCTTCTGTAATGTGCCCATCCAGATAGGCAATCAACTAGAACTATTGGGTGTCAGTTTGGCATCCAACCTCAACTTTGGTTCGTATATCGAATCTAAGGCCAAAGTAGCTGCTAAAAAACTTGGTATTTTGTCGAAGGTCAGGCGGTACTTCACACCGGGACAGCTTTTAAACTTGTATCAAGCGCAGGTCCGGTCGTGTATGGAGTACTGCTGTCACCTGTGGGATGGTTCTGCCAAGTATCAGCTGCGGGCTTTGGATTCGATAGAGAGACGCGCAAAGAGGCTAATTAACAATGACGCTTTAGTTGAAGCCAGATTGCAAAGTCTTGAACATCGGCGTAAAGTTGCAAGTCTATCGGTATTCTATAAAATACATTACGGTGAATGTGCTCAGGAACTACACAACCTTGTTCCCGCTTCACCTTTTTTCCACCTTTCATCTAGAAGAACGGCGTCGCGTCACCCATTTATGGTTGAGATACCGTTCATTCGGACGAAACGTTTCGCGTCTTCGTTCATTTATAGAACAGCAAAAGAATGGAACGCTTTGCCGTCGTCTATGTTTCCCGAAAGGTACAATTTGGGTGTGTTCAAAAGTAAAGTGAATAGGTATTTACTAAGCAAGCGTGCTCCACCTTAGACTACATCGTCACTTTCCATCAGGTGTGATTGTGGTCAAACGTTTGCTTGGTCCGTAATAAAAAAAAAAACACTTACAAACAAACTTTCGGATTTATAATATTACTAGCCGTACCCCGCGGCTTCGCCCGCTATAATCAAGTTAAAAAGTAGCCTATGTGTTAATCCTATGTATAATCCATGTACATTCCAAATTTCATCCAAATCCGTTCAGCCGTTAAAGCGTGAAGAGGGAACAAACATACTTACACACTTACACACAAACTTTCGGATTTATAATATTAGTAGGATATAGATTAATAGCCGTGCCCCGCGGCTTTGCCCGCTATTATTAAGGTAAAAAGTAGCCTATGTGTTAATACTAGGTATAATCTATGTACATTCCAAATTTCATCCAAATCCGTTCAGCCGTTAAAGCGTGAAGAGGGAACAAACATACTTACACACAAACTTTCGGATTTATAATATTAGTAAAAAGTAGGATAATAATATATTTTATCCCGTCTGATTTATTTCGCATTTTTTATTACATAAAATAATGGTGTAGTACCGCTAGTGACGTGAGGGTTCACGTCGTATTCTTGAAGGTACTAGAGGTACTACTTTGTATCGTTGTACCATTTAAAGATAAAAGATAAAAAGTTATTTATTCAGGAAGAGCAGTGTTTGGTACATTTTGATTGAGGATAAAATATTTATATTTATTATTAGTGTCATTAAACATTGTTTCGTTGAGATCGAACATCATGGGTTCTACTTTAATTATCAGCGGAGTTTACGTCGTAGCTCAATAGAATATAAACCATGACACCCACAGAACATCACCAAAATCCTTCAGCAAAACAACCCTTGACAAAACCCGTTGGCACCCTTACAGAGTCATACTACTGTTTTTACAGCTTGCGTCGTAAATCCCGGTCCGGGGCGGGTCCAGTAATGAGAAATATTATTTATTGTTCCCGGATAACACGGGTCGAACTGACCCGGCCGAGTTTATTACGGCGTATCTGTTAATCCGCGTTACGCTTCTGAAGGTAAATAATTTTACGAAAATTATTAAGGGAAAACACTTGGGAAACGATTCAGTGAAGTGGCTGATGATGTAAGCTCTATATAATGATGTTTAAGAAGAATTTATTGTAATATTTTAAGAAGAGGTTCTTATATTGCTATGTATAAGAACCTCTTCTTCATATATTGCTATGTATATTACTTAAAAAATCGAGAACGCGACCAGTTCGCTCGAAGCGTTTTGCTTCTACATTTATCATCCGTACTGCGAAGGAGTGGAACTCATTGCCCGCGTCTTTGTGTCCTGAACGGTATAATCTGGGCGTTTTTAAGTCAAGAGCGAATAGGTATCTTCTGGACAAGCATGCTACATCTTCGGTGGTATCTTCACTTTCCATTAGGTGAGATAGTAGTCAAATGGTTGCATATCGAGCAAAAAAAATTTCCTGAAAATTGAGACAAAATATCTCTGAAATGGAATCTTACTAACATAAAGAATGCAAGAGGTTTGAAAATATGTAACGTATTTACATTAAAAATCATATTTATGTGAGAAAACCCGGTCTTTTCGCGCTTTTATTTTCAAAATAGCATTGTTTTGACTAACCTCGACGTTTCGGCAGGGTTGCACCGGCCGTGGTCACGAGAGACTAAACTTGATTCTCACATAAACATGATTGAAGTTCGCGAAAGTTTAAAAAATTCTATTACATTAAAAAGCTGATCCACCCAGTATTCACTGGAGTGGACAAATCTAACGCCATCTGTCGTCAATGAAGTAGCAGATAAAATGTATACAGAGTTATTTAAAAATACCACAAAGCCCATAGGACCCTGATTCTTGTTCTCACCCTTAGGTACCTCAGTTAGTTCTACGAATTTCTTCTGATTGCTATATTTTCTGTAATAATTAGGATGATCATATTGATTATTACAGGAAATAATATATATTACGAGGCCTGGCGTGGCTGCGAATATGCTCGCCAACGCCAATTAACACTTGACGCCTTAGTCTTAATATACAAGACTAGCCGTGCCCGGCATCGCCCGCTATTATCAAGTTAAAAAGTATCCTATGTGTTAATCCTAGGTATAATCTATGTGCATTCCAAATTTCATCCAAATCCGTTCAGCCGTTAAAGCGAGGAAACAAACATACTTACACACGAACTTTCGGATTTATAATAGTAGGGTAAATAGGTGTTATACTTTGCGACTGAAAATCAGTGACTAAGGTCTAACCTTAGTTGTACGCTGAGTCGTAACCTATATTCATGACACTCACAACATTCACACTCCTCTTTCTTTTATTTGTTTTATTTTTGATTATTTTGTATATATATTTACTGTGTATTTTATTTATTTTGCTGTTTGTTTGTAGTGTAAATGTTTTGTGTGTCATTAATAATAAAAGCATTTTCTTTCTTTTCTTTCTTTAAAATTTATTTCAAAAATCACATTACAGAATTTGCAATGCCATACCATGAAAGACCTTGGTCTCCTTGGTTGGAATGATGTTTCTTTGTCTTTTCCTAGTATTTTACAAATTACCCTGTATCACACATCACATCACACTAACATCATAAAGGCGAAAGCTTGCGAGTATGTTTGTTACTTCTTCACGCTCAAACAGCTAGATCAATTTGATGAAATTTGGTATGGAAGTAGCTGACATCCTGGATTAACACATAGGATACTATTTATCTCTGAATTCCCTCGAATCTAGGACTTACGCGAGTAAAGCTAACATGTCAATAGTATTTAGGGAGCCTGGCTCTTAAACAGAAACAATTCACAGAAAGCTGGCGCTAAGCTATTGTTTGTTCTTTGTTTTCACGTGATCTAGCTAGCTCTCAATCTTGCGTTAATGCCTTATTCCCGTCTAAGCCACTTAAGATCACGAGCTGACGATAAATGAATATGAATGTGAGAGTGAGGCACTAAATATAAATGCCGCTATCTCTGGCGAGACTCCAGCCACCTGGCTAAGTTGTGGGTGCTTAGCCAGAAGTGTCCTGACTACGGGACGTGTTTGAATATATGTACGAATTTCATGAGATATATGGTTATGTAAGAAGTAAGGTTTTTGCTCGGAGCGGGATATGAATTCGAGTTTTAAATTTGGTGTCCAATGAACTGCCCGTTGCATTAGTTAGGTATGCGATCGTTTTCTTAGCGGGGGTAACGGGCTCGATTCCCGTCGGGAACAAAAGTTTTCGTCAATTTGTGTTGCTGGTTCTTGTTGTGATTGTTACTATATTTCCTAAAACTAAACTAAAACTACATACAGCAAAGACCTAAGTTACCAACAAGACATCGAGTTTATAGGTAACTCAAGTGCTCAAGCCCACTACCAGTGGGTAGCGTTCCTATCACGCTGGCGGCATTGTCTCTCTGAATTGCCATGCCAATTAGTAGCCTCTTCCGGAATTGCAATGTCAATAGTAGCCACTTCCTACCTATCCTCTCGGAACGCAGTTATATCATCGCGCCACCTTTTTCTGGGTCTTCCTGGACGACGTTTCCCGTCTTCAGGCAGCCATGGTGTGACAATTTCAGCCCATTACTCTGGATGCATTCGGCTTGGATGCATTCGGCTTACGATGCGTGGAAAAAATAGTAGGAGACCTTTGCCCAGCAGTGGGACAGAATAGGTTAACAAAAAATATATATTATGCAATTAAATAAGAACTAACCACAGCTCTATTACAAATATTGAACATTTAAGTGAGAATGGTTGCTTACCAACTTTAAATCGTATTAAAATGATAAAATAAACCTAAAGTTTGTTTTTAAATACCAATTTAATGATACCACATTATATGCCGTTCGTTAACATTTTTTTTAATTTTTTCACATTTTTTTTTCATTTTTCCGTGTCCCCATATTTAATATTGATCACTGTCATGTCTTTAGTGACACTCGCAAGATGAAGACAAATCGATTAACGTAAGAATCGTCAAAATCGGCCCACGCGTTTGGTCTCTAGCACGCCACAAAAGAACAAACATACATATATAGCTAGGCTGATAAAGACATTGCCCTCCGACATTGTCGTGTGGTCAGCTAAAAATATATTGAAAAAGCGTTTTTTATTAGGCTATCTCTACCGTATACCATTACGAAGTTTGATTACCATTTCACTTCCATAAGTCAGACTAATATCATACTAGACAAAAGGACCTAATACCCAGTCATTTCTACTTTAATATACACAGTTCCTAAGCTAACGACGTCAATGGCATCGCCAGGAGCAGTTCAAAAAGTTAAACAAAGCTCTTTGCGGCCTCTAAATATGCGATGAATTCTAAACCCGGCTCAAAAGGCGCTCTTTAAAATGTACAAAGTTTAACGGAAATCGTTCGCTAAGGGAATATTAAGGATAATGGGTGCGTGACAACGTGGCAACACTGCCACTTCGGTAACTACATACTTGGGATTAGGTAGGAGGGTTGCCGTATTCAGAAATTACCACATCTTGAACGTAAAGGACACGCTAAGATTTTCTATGATGATATTCTGTGTAGAATTTAATTGTGACGTCACAATTTCAAAAAACAAACAACAAAACACAGCCGCACACTAAATACAAAGACTTAGACAGGAGTATAAATGTTTAATGGGAAGTAAAATTTTACTCCTGCTTGGAATCGAACACGGAATATGGCATGACCCGGGTATAGAAAATAATACCATTCTGAAAAAAAAACAAAAACTAAATCGACATAAATATACATATTATTACTAATTATCGAACCTCAATTTCACGAGAATCGGTTGAGAAATGCGACCTGTAGAGGAGAACAAGCGGAAATCCGGACAGACGAAAGCAATTTTGCCCAAGCCAAAAGCTCAGTCAAAAAGTAACTGTTGTGTATCTGACAAGGCATATTAAAAAAAATCTCGTAGTTTTGACCGAAATTAGGCACACGGCGAATGCTGTACGCAAATTTATGCTAAAAGCTTGCACAGTCAAAATTGCTGCTGCTGTCAGCAGCAATTTCGGCTGTACGAGATCTCTCTACTACAGAGTCGAGAGAGTGAAACTCAATCCCAAAACATTAATCTTGTGCGCACTAAGTTCAGTAATCGAGTAATTAGTCGTCTTAGCGATCTCAATTGGTCGCCTTGGAGTATCGATTTGTCACCCTTAAACTTCTTTTTGTGGGATATCGTAAAAGATCTATGTTGTATACTGTGCAGACAATCCATAAGACCAACTGTCCAAAAGGACTTGTACAAATAAATATGTTGCACAATACGGGCTATACGGGCTATACGGCTATACGGGCAATACGGGCATTTTGAATAAAGATTTATGATTTTTTTTTATTTTTTTATTTTATTTTTTTTTTCGATTTTTTTAATGACATAAATTTATTGAAATTTAATAAAACTGTTACTAGTTTGCTCAATAACACAAAAAAAAACTTAAATAAACGCCTGTCAGTAATTTGCAATGGGCTTATGCTAAGCAAATAACTGAAACGCAAGCAAAGCTTAAAAAAACGACTACATCGCTTATATTTCGGTTTTGGCCTGACCTATTTCGATAAAATTTATATGGGACCACCTCTGAAGTATACTCTACCAAACAAAAAAAAAAAACATTAAAATCGATTCATAATTGGCGGAGACATCGCGTAAAATACATACAGTCAAATTGAGAACCTCCTTTTTTGAAGTCGATTGAAAAATCAATCTAAATGAACCCAACTAAAAGTCATTGAAGAGTTCCACTATCCGCCTCCTGCCTTCATCATCAGGCACTCGTCATCAAATATTAGTAAGACTCTTCATAACATATTTTAATTAAATGTAATTAAAAAAAGTGATGAGCTAGGGCTTTGACTACCATATTTGCCAAATCCATGGCAGTAAGCGTGCTAGGCCTAGAATAGAAACTGGTTTTCATGAATAGCTGCCGGAACATCGTTTGGTGCTTAGAGACAAGCCATTATAATAATGTGACACAGATAAAATTAGATAAGTAAGATATTTAAAAATGATATTTTAAATTCAATAATATTAATTAATTAATGACATGCTTTTACATTTATTTTTTTACTATGGAATATAATTAACATTTTTTTAATTTTATTTATTTACATACTATATTATTATAAATTTTTAGTTAAGTGTCAAAATTATTATAAATATGAATTAGTTTATCTTACTGTTATTTAAGATGTACATATAAATTTATCGGATATTAATTGTAACAATATGACTTGCCCAGTGTAACAATCTTTGTTATAAGGCGAATAAATAATTCTATTATATTCTATTCATTATCTTCAATTTCACATCAATTAACGACTCAACGGGTCAACGACATAGTTTGTAGATATTCTAATCTAGAACTTGGAACCTGGAATAGGGCATATCCGCGGTGCATAACTAGCTTGTTAGTGATGATACATTTATTGTTGTATATTTCCTAATAATGTTTTTTTTTATGTTTAGCTGGTGTCAAGAGATGAATATTTTTCAAGTATAATTAAGTAATTTACAAATATATTCACAAGTCACAGTCAAAGTCATGTCATGATCTAGTTATGTGATAAAGACTTTTCTAGAACTTTTAATTGGAGTTGTGAAGCGATAGCGTAAAGTCACGTTTAACATACATGAAAAACGAAAATATATTGTATTAATGCAACTTTTTTTTAACGCCAAAAATCACTAGTTTTTTGAAAATAATATAAAATCGACAACACCATATTTTCACTTTCGCAGCAATTCCCTAGCATCGATAAGTAATTATAACCAAATTGAAACTATGATGCGTCAATTTCAGAAGCTCCATTCAAACACAATGTAGTCAAATCTATTATAACCATCGAGATAGGAAACAAACCTTTAGCTACAACATCCTTGATTATAACTTCACAAAAGTACCTAAACACAGAAACATCTATACACACTACCACTAGCGCCATCTGCACGCAGACCTCAGCTTCTTTTCGCCAAAATGCAACCTCGTAACGCGTTGTGCCGTGAACCAAGAATACCTTGAAAGCCTCCACATCCCGACGCTCCCCATCTGTCGGCGGCAACGGGAACATTACCCTCCCCTCCCCAACCCTGCACCCTGCAAAAAGCCTATCGATCTGCTACTACAACTTACGTTATACGAGCAACTGGCACGGACCAAAAAAACCCGAAATTCCAGTAAAACCTCAACAATCAGGCCTAATTCGAAAACATTGTGATAATTCCTGCACGTTACGCTAACTATAGGTGAGTCGGTGTATGTATAAATATATAGGTCATTCATACTCCTCATTCATGGTGACGTAGGAGAAAAGCTTTTGCTGATTTATGACGTTTTTCCTTACTTTTATGTGGTCATGATTAAGCTACTTTTGTTTTGTGATAAAGTTTTGCTTATAAGCTCTGCGTGTAGAGAAATAGCGTCGTAATTAATGTTTAATTCGGCGAATGATGTTACTGGAATGACTTGTTTGCATCGCCATGATGTGCCATTAATATTGAGTGTGTTTCTCGCAAGCCTCCTGTTATCAATAATTGACCTCGTTAGAAGGTGCAGTGATGCTACAGAGGTGGAACTAGTCCGTCACTTGTTCCAGTTAAAGAGTTATCTCGACTATGCGTTAATTAGGTTGTGTAATAGAGTGTACTAATTGAATACCTACCGCACTAGCCCTCTATGTAACATCAATCATTAAGAAATTGCCGTAATTAACTGGCCTCTGTCTATATTTCTTTTTGTTAATATGTAAAATCAGCTGTTTACATAACTTTTAGTTTCCAAGTATTTAGGGATCAATATGATTATCATTCGTATACAAATGTTTTTATATCATCAGTAGTACTAATTAACATTGACGATTTGTGGGAGACTAACTTCTGCTTATGTTTGGGGCGATTCCAGTATTTGATGATTTAGTGTGAAAGGATCTGGCATCTCCTAGAGAGTAAAAAAGCTCGGATGATGTAATCTTCTGCTTGAAACGCAGCATTGTCTCATATCAAACAGGGATTGTGCTCATGTAAAATAATGGATATTATGCGGCCCCTGTTCAGTATGTGAAACAGTGACAGGTTTCCATATTGCCATGATTATTTATAAGGATCTTACCAAAACCAGCATCAATACTCAAAACACTTTCCTTCTCATTCCAGGAGGCTGTCGCCGACGGAACTGCGACCGAGACGATAAACGCGGAAATACTGAGCGATCAGCACATCCCGGACAAGGATGCGTTCGCTGACGACGCAGCAGACGAGGGCTCAGGCCTAGACCCCGACGAGAGCTCCGGCTCTGGCTGGGGCCCCGGTCCCGGACCCGACGACGAGGACGGCCGGGGATCAGGTGACGCCCCGCACGAGGTCCCCGAAGATGACGAAGACTTCGCCCCGAGAACCACCCCTCCTATCCTCGTACACGATTACGACACTAAAGACACGGAAGAACCTCAGGAGACTGTTGAAGAGGCGCTGACCCCCGAACCTTCCTCAGAAGCACCGATCCCTATACCCAGAGAGCTCGATATAGTCGTTCGTGAGTAGTGGCTGAGCATGCCAGATTTTTATTTGCGTTTTTATTTGTTTTTAGACCAAGAGCTAATCATACAATAGACCGCTCGTACATGAACAATCGTCATTCAATAAGGTCTTGCACATGTCGCTTTATAATGCAGTGCCATAGACTGTTTCCTTAAAAAATAAGACATGTTTACGTGGTCACAACAGATGTTAATGGGAACATGATAAACTTGCATAATTTTAACCGTCACAAAGACAATCGCAAATTCTCACGAAGTGTGATTATAATAACGCAATGATGCTGGCAATTAGTCAATAATAATGATTAATTTTTGGTCTTACTTTATATATTATACATTCATTGGTTTTATATTATGGAGTCAGAAGCATCAACAAAACACAACAAATGTTATCAAATTGAAAAAAGTTTTCTGTTAAGATTATACTTAACAATTATTGATGATTGTTTTCTAACAGAATTATTTGTTGTTGATTCAGACTGAAACTCCTCGTTAAATACCAATCAATTTTTTACAGGAAAACAAACATAATATTTACGTCACGGCAGTGAACTCAATATATTTACTTGTAACAGTATTTACTGCTTACAATACGTTTGAAAATGTTCAGTTTCAATAATGTTCCTTCGAATATTTAACAGAAAAGCGGACGTGTCACAACAGTACTCACTCTGAAGTAACATTTAATTAACATATTGTTATTATCAGCATTGTTTTTGCATTAACGGTGCTAATCTAACACGCTAGTTTGTCTACTACACGACAGTCGACTGCGTACTGTCGCCGCAAACACTTCTGTGCTATTGTATATAACATTTTTATATGTCTTAACATTTTATTCGGGAGATTGGTAAGTTCTATAACGTTTCCTCGGATATTTTTATCTTGCATGACCTCGATTCTCTCATGCAATTCATTATCATATTTTAAACAATTTTAGATGTGTTCCATCTTTTTACGAGTTGCTAGATTATCCTCCATCTTTTTTTCTTGTTATATGGTTAGCATGTTATTGTAATCAGGTAATATAGCCCTATAGTTATCTTCATCTCATAATTCCATTAGTTTAGTAAGTATTCCATATTTTGGTGTATTTAGCAGTTCATTGAATGCTTTAGCTAAATCAAGATGTTCTCTCCCTTCCGAAATAACCTCTGTCCAAGTCTTCGTCATCAGATTTCTCCAACCTTCTCTTTATTAATATCACCTTCTTTAACATCTAACACATGACTAGTGAATTTCTATTCTTGTTATATTATCTAATGTATCAACGAAATATAAAATTGTACGTCTTAAAGATCCAGTAGCAATAAAACTAAGAAAATCAACATTAAAATCGGAATTTTGAAAGCCAAACAAAATAAACCCAGTTTCAGTCACGTGACAATGACACTATTTCATAAATAACCCAAGTGACTAATGAATATGACGTGACGTTCCAGCTATCGTCAAGAGTAAATCGAGCGAAGAACTAGAGCAGAGGACAGGCGCGGGGGCGGAGTCACCCTCGCGCCCTGAGACCGACATCAGCATATCTGGAGAAGACCTGAGTCCATCGGCTCCTGTGAGTACCTTTTTGGTATACTTCTAATCGAGTTCATATCGAATAGTAAGTGAATACTTCCTCCTTTCTTGAAGTCGGAGAATTTGATTGTATTTTTTTATGTGTTACCTCAGAACTTTTCTGATTGGGTTAAGTGGGTTAAATCGACTGTATTTTTTTTGTGACCTTCATTTTTTTTTATTTTTTACAAAGTAAAGTATTTTTTCTGGGCTAAATACACATGCTAAGGAAATAAACGCTGTCCCACATTTCTTTATAAAACTCATAATGGCCAAATTTTTTTTAACTAAGTAATACATATTAGTGAAAGTATTTTCAGAATTTGATCAGTAGTTTTATAAATAACCTTCAACAAACAAACAAACTTTATTACTTCTATATAATATTAGTAGAAAATAGTATATAATAGTAAAAAACTAAAATTATCACAACTCGATTGACCATGTTTCTGATATTTTTTTCGGTTTCCACCTATCACTTTTTCAAACTTTATTTTCCTCCCCATACTAAGGTTGTCTTATAGACACGCTGCTTAGCGATAAGGCCGCCGATTGTACTGTTATGTTGTTACTATTTTCTGTTATACATAATTTTTCGTGTAATAAATAGTAGGATGTGTATTGTATTATTTGTTGACACTGGCTAAATACAATTTCTGGAGACGAAACTGTTAAAAATAGTCTAATTTTGAATATTTGTTAACATATAGGTACTAAAGGACACCTTAAAATTCAGGCAATGTATAGTTTGGGGCCCATTGGAATTATTGTATTATTAATGTGTTCATTTCATTTCATTTCTTACGAGAGATTAAGAAAGATAAAAAAAAATGCGCCGCCGAGGTTCTTGCCAGGTTCTTCTCGGGATGGCTGTAATTTTGCGAACCTGAAAGTAGAGTCCTTAACTTTCATGAGTGCCTCTTTGGGGCCCATGTGTATAAACGCTTTTTTATTTTGATTTTTGATTTACGTCATCACATTCCAGGATCAGGAAAGTGCCGGCAGCAACGTGAACACAGACTCCCGGCCGCCTGACAACGTGGTCTTCATCATGAACGCGAAGCCCGAGGACCGGGCTACCAGCTTCTTCGCGCAGCCGGGCATACTTGCCGGTCAGTATAGTATACCCTGACACAATAAGGGACTTGATATACTTAGCACCCGCCGCGCTGCCGACGTTAATGTAAAGACGCTAATATAACAAAGTATACTAAGCGGACAGGACGCGTTACACAGTGGCAGGAGCAGCGGCCGAGGCGCGTACAGGGTGCGCGTCTGTGGCGCTTTGTATATAATTTCCCTAACTGTCCACTAGTCTATACGATTAACAAGTATACGTAGACCTCGCGGTTTCAGCCTCTTTGATGATGATATCATTCTAAATGTTACTTTAAGCTCAAATCATTCTGTGATCAATCTACTTAAAATTTCAAACAGTTTAATAGTCCTGGCGTTATTTTTAATGCTCGATAGTTAAGTATTTGACCACTATCTCCCCTTATTGAAAGCGATGATGTGGCTGAAGATGTAGCAAGCTTGCCTAGAAGATACCTATTCACTCTTGACTTGAAGATTCCCAGAATATACTGTTCGGGGAACAAAGACGAGGGCAATGAGTTCCACTCCTTCGCAGTACGGATGATAAAAGTAGAAGCGAAACGTTTTAAGCGAATTGGAGTTATGTATCAACCGTAAATGGATAACGTTTGTCAGATTGTCTTGTTATTGAATAACATCTGATAATCAATTCTTGAAATACATGAAGTACTTATATTGAAATGTTGGTTGAATAATGGATCATGGACTATGTTTTCTAACTGGCTTTATGTCTAAATACTATTATTTAACATAAAAAATCCAAAATGAACTCAGAAAAAAAAAACACGAACAAATCAACTCATACAGTCGTGAAACTGACTAAATGGAGGATAGAAAAACGTCTGAAATGTTGTATATATAATTAAACAAGCATTTGACCACTATCTCAGCTGATGGAAAGTGACGATGTGGTCGAAGATGGATAATATAGTATAATATTTTTATCATCTCCTGTTTGTAATATTTTTATCATCTGCCTTTGGTTGCCTGGAATAAATCGCTTAGAGCGATAAGACCGACTTGTAGTGCTCCTATGTTAAATTAAAGATTTATTTTTAAGTGTTCTTTTTGGTGTACATATAAAGAATTATTCTCACTATGTTATATGTATATAATGTTTCTTGTTATTGTTCTCTAAATGAGTAATTGTGTATTATCCCGATCTCACCACGTCCGGTTACTCATCCTCAACCCGTTGATAAATAAATACCTAACAAACTAAAACACGAACTAAATTGTTTGAAATAATGAGTTTATTAAAAGTGGGTAAATATGTAACTACTCATAGCTCCTAGGATGTGGATTGTTGACCACATAAATAATGTATGTGGTCACCTAAGGTGCAACGCACATAATTTGCGTCAGTCACAACAAAAAAAACAAACAAACGCATTTACACTCACATCCCCACACCAAGTTCAAAGACTTGTATCGTGGGTGCCGGAAACATTCACATCACACACACATTACACCCAGAAACAGAAGCACAAATATCCCTTGGGAAGGAATTTGTGCTCCTGCCGGGAAACGAACCCAGGACCCACGGTGCAGAGGGCAGACACACTCCACTGCGCCATCTGGGTAGTCACAATCTGACTAGTATACGTGTCGCACGTGCTTGCGATGTTATTTTTGTAAATAAGCAGATATAATGCTGTCCTCTGTTAACAAAATCTAGAAATAACTCAAGAAACAAACGAAAATTGTATGATCTGGAATGTTCGCCAAAAACATCAGTCCCTTATCACGTATCTTTGTTGCAAGTGGTTTCTATTTAAATTAAGCAAAAATGAACCTTAATTCTGGAGGGTTTTGTAGATTTAGAATTGAAACAGATCGCAATAGAGATAGGTAATGTGAGGTTAGATCCCCTATTATCTGTGTTACGTTCGGTTTCAATACAAGATCGACAAAACTCCTAAGAAATAAGATTTCATTAATAGAAACAGCTCACAACAAAGATATGTAATAGGGGGCATGGGGATCCAATTTTTTAACCGACTTTACAAAAAAGGAGGTTCTCAATTCGACGTATTTTTTAGTATTTTGTTATGTTTGTTACCTCATAACTTCTTTCTGGGTGAACCGACTTTGATGATTTACTTGATGAGCCTTTTAGTGTCAAAATCCCCTCTAGATCTGCACATTCAGGTTAAAGGGGATTTTACGCTAGAAGTGTCAAAATTCCCTTTAAAGAGGATTTCTAAAGAGGATTTGCCACTAACCCATGCATTGAACGAGGTATTAAAGTAATAAAGGCTAAACTGGCAGCAGAATTTGAATAAAAGCATAAATAGAGAGGACCGTGATTTAGAGCACAGCTTTTTGCATGTATTAAAGTGGATGAAGCTGGGCCTAGACGAGCAAGTGGCTCGTCTGATGGTAAGCGCTAACCCATTACAGTTTAGTGCACATAATTATGAACTTAAATAGTTCAAAGTCCTTCACGGTTTACTGCGCTCACCTGAGATATTGCTCGTTTCTTCTCAAATAAGTAACATAAAAAAGGCAGATTCTTCAAAAGAGTCCTATCACAACTGCATACTGTATGGAGAAAAACAGCATCGTCACTTTCCATCAGGTGAGACAGCGGTCAAATGCTTCAAAAGCTGGGACTAGAATAAAGTTTTCTGAAACATATATTTTTATATTACGTTCTTTTTTACAAAATAAGCTAGATTTTATCAAATAACAAGATCGAGAGAACGTTTCTTTTTTATAACAATATGTTTAATTACAACTTCACAGAATAAGCTGATCTAACCAATTGTTCAGTTGTATAAAACTAGTAATATCTAGAAATATCTGGTAATACGTACCTACCGTTATTAGATATACTAGACATTCATTTTGTGACTGCTAAATAACTATAGTTATCACAAACAGCAAAAGTTGTTAGTTACAGCAACGATAGATTTTTCTCAGTTTGTTTTAATTGTGTTATTTTGTGTTTTCAGCCGTGATCGGCGGTGCAGTGGTCGGGCTACTATGCGCAATTCTAGTAGTAATGTTCATAGTATACCGCATGCGTAAGAAGGATGAGGGTTCATATGCACTCGACGAGCCCAAGAGGAGTCCCGCAGCCGCCTCCTACGGCAAGGGACACAACAACCGCGAGTTCTACGCGTGAGCCGACTCAGAACAAAACCTGCCACGTGTTTACTAGCCTACTACCAAACAGGCCGAATATCAAAAACTAATGAGGCGTGCTACTGGCCGGATATAAAGAACGATAACTGGCCGAAAAAATAAACAAAAAGCGCGCCAATGGAAACTATCTCATCTCCGCGTGCTATAAACAGTTCTAAAAAGATGTAACTTAAACTGATGTGCAAATACAATGATAATTATCATGTTTTAATATGACGTATACAATATCTTTGCAAATTCGTTTAGATCTTTGTAGAACTTAATGAGCCTTTTAAAAATGGAACGCGTTGTCGAAATCTAATAACAGATGGCGCTTATTCTGTGCCAATACAACTGTCAATCTCACAAATCACAAAGCAGCGTTGTATTGTACTATTGAACTAATAAGTATATATGATAGTACTTTCAAGTTTCATGAATTGTATATATTCCATGTGGTCTATGTTCGTAATTCACTTAAAGATATTGATCAGATAGAGTGTTCAATTGACAGTTATATCCGCATGGAGTTAAAGCCATCTGTTATCGGATTTCAGCTACTGCATTTTATTTAAACAATTGCTAGCGATCGTTTTGTCCTGTTTTCACAGCATACTGTAAAAAAGGACAACGATACTACGGAGTGTATGGGATGGATTCCATTACAATTTAAATTATTCGGCCGTTAATTTATTTTTCCCAACGTGGCAAAAATTGTTCTGTAAATAAAACGAAAATAGGCTGACGAATTATTTATTTAAATGTTCTGACTGTAATGTACGGATTGTACAGTAAATTGTACAAGCCTTGTACAATAAATGTTGATTTGTCAGAACAATACAAGGTTAGGAGGAAATATTGAAAGTAATGTTAGTTCACCAGTCGTATATCGGAGACCAACTTTTTTAACTGAGGTGTTGAGAAGAGTGAAAGATATATCAGTTTGGATGTAAAACTAAGTGAATGATTCGAGGCTGATTTTCTGTTTTACATCGTTACACTTATTACAGATGCCATCTGTAGCCCTAATTACAGTTGCTATCTCAGTTATATTGGTAAAGTTTTACGTCAAATTCGGAGAAAAAAATGTCGGAAAATTAATTTAATTTGAATTAACGAGTATGTCTCCAACCAAATACTTTATTTACTAGTTCCTTCTTCCGTGGTTATTTAAATGGACAACGAACTACGGAATACAAAATGCGCTCTATCAGAAGTTCTGATAGTACAGAAGAGTATCGTCTCTAGTTCTGATTCAGATCTAGAGACGATACTCTTCTGTACCTACTGTTTTACTGAATTACACTATATCTATTTAATTACTGATTAAAATGATATATATTAGCGTGATCGGAAAATCAGCCTTATTGACATGTTGTCTTAACTTTATCATCGAATGTAACCTGATGATGAATGATTGTTCTCAATTTAATTTTCTTTACAATAAGTGCCATTCGCTTCTCCTGTACATTGCGTCTCCTCGCCTAGGCGTTATAGAAATATATATTTAAAATACATAATGATGTTACAAAAAACAATTGCCAATCATCATGCCCGCTTATATTCAGCTAATGTCAAAATAAACTAACAGAAATAACCGTTTTTAAATGTCAAAAGCAGCGTTTTTAAAAACGTGTTCTAAAACGGTTTTGTTTATGGCGTTTTTATATCACAGAATACTTATTATGTATTGATATTTTCTTTTCGCCTAGGCTTTGTCTAATTATATGGACACGTCATTTTTGTTGGCTATTGTACAATTTATAACGTCGTAGATGTATCTAGAATTAGCATCGATCTACGAATATGTGGACCTTGGGTCTAACTTCACGAAATGTACTGATTTTCCTATACAAACGTTGAGACATGATTATGAACAAACTGAAACGATTGAATGTTGCCTATTAGAGCTCAGTGCAACCCGAAGTTCCCAACTTATATAGGTGAAAATCCGGCGGGACAAACGTCAACCTGAGATATAAAATGTTGAATATCTTTATGCCCTGTAATATCACTGGAACCATTAATTACCCTTAAATCCGGAATACAGTAATGTTTTCACACTATTGCTTGGCGTTTGAATGTCAGTGGCGTGGTGCTGCCCCAGGCAGACTCTGCAAAACAGTCCCATCACTAAGAAGGTCTAATCTCGTTTACTACACAGCTTACTTTTTGCAACAATTCATCATCGAACGCATTTGGACTGACGAAGGTCGCACTGTTTTCTCCTTATGAAGTTTTAAGTGAGGCGGGATTGTCGCTTATATTTTGTTTTGTCGCTTATATTTCGTTTTGTCGCCTATGTTTCATGGACACATAATATGAGCGATGACCTGAAATCCATGTATTGGTAGATCGGTGAGAACAATAAATTAAGGTTTCTAAATTGGATGTTACTATACACCTATACTTATGTATATCAATAAATCATGAAATTGTATATTTGAATTTGGAAATATTTGTAACTGTCATCAGTTGACAGTTTGTTTCTTTTTTAATGACATAAAAATCTTTTTTCTAGAGATAAGTTGACGTCGTAACTTTTTTATGCATTACTTGACGTTGTCTCGTCATTTATAAGTTGTTTTTTTTTGTAATTATAGGTTGTGCAACGATTATTTTTTAATGTTAACTTTTAACTGTTTACTTTGTGCCATTTTTATATCTCATTTTATCTCAATAACATGTTTATCCAGTGCTTATTTAATTAATTTATTGAAATAGCATCGTGTCAATTATTTTTTTGTAATATAAATTTAATATTCAGTTACACAGTTAAAAAATAATGCATTGATGTAAAATAATTATTCCACTTATTTAACGGATTAGATAAATACTGTCCTTTCTATGTGCACTTTTTTATTATAATTACGACAATACTGTTTGTTTTTAATAATAACATTTAATTTATTTAAAATTATGGTATTTAATAAAAACTAAGGTTATAGAAATCGGGCATTACCAATGTGTTTTGAGACATTGTTTTTTTTTAAATACCGACTTTTCCGATATTGCATATCAATTAATGTTGCCGAAAAAGAAATTGACATAATTTTTCCGTATCCTGTATCACTCTTTTTTTACCGACTTCACAAAAAAGGAGGAGGTACTCAATTCGACTGTTTTTTTTAAAGCTGGTGCTTTCTCATTGGTCCCATTCAAATTTAATCAAGTTCACTAGTTTTTGAGTGATCGTCAATAAAATTGGTTAAATATTAACACGTTTAATGTGATCAAGGCTCCGAAGAGAAAGCGGCGAAGTATTTTTTGTAAGCTTTGCTTGCGTTTTATTATTTTAAGGTTAATTCGACAATTAAATAAAAATGTTTTTTTTAATGAAAGGGCACGATTTACCTAATTTTATTTGTCTAGTATACATACATGTAGTAAGTAAGTTAAGAAAATACTATTGATTGTTTGCAGAGTCTCATGTATCAATGTATAATTTACGAGATAAATATTATTGAGCTGTAAAAAAAAACATGATGATGAGGTCTTTCCAAACGATTAACGAAACCCTGTACCCCTTATTTATAAAAAAACCGACCAGCCCCGGCCTCACACTGTTCCAAAAAGTAATGTGTATATCATAAAAAGGCACACTAAGTCTTGATTATTACGAATATATAGAAAATCAGCCAAATCGGCCGGATATGGGTAAGGTAAGATAAAGCCTTCGATAAACCTTGTATCATTAATATAGTTTGTTTTGATTTGACTGATATGTCACGCGTCAAAATAATATGAAACATGTTTTAACTATGAAGAAGGTTGTTCTAGCGGGAAAAAAGAGGTCAGTTTTTAATACAAATGTTACCAACTGAAAAATCATCTCGGTGATGTAACGTTTTGAAAATTAAATTTAAATTATTTGTTACCATTTTGAACAATGGAATAATAATTTAATTTATTGATATTCATATTGGGAATTTGGTTTCATATTGGTATCTAATGATTTATTAAAATTATACGAATTCTGCTTTCAAACTATTTACAGCTCAAAAAAAAAAAATCACATACTACATTATGTACTACAGAATTGGTCATACATCTACGTTGTAGATATATTCAGAATATTTTCAACGTATTCTATAGTAAATGACCATATCGACCAAATAACATTCTCTTTGCCTGAACAATAAATAATAAAAACAAAAGAATAATAAAAATGAGGTATTTCGTATAGACGAAATACCTCATTTTTATTATTCGCTAATTAATTAATTTAATCAATAATTTTTTTTTAATGTTCAATACGAACATTAAAAAAAATATGAAAAAAAAAGGTTGAAGCATTTGTATTTTTTATAGATTTAAGAATGTGGTCATTTATTGTAGAAGTGCTCATTTACTAAGTTGTCATTTCTTATAGAAGTCATATAATTACCGACGTAAAGACTAAAAAAAACTTATTCGTACATCATTGGCAGATTGAGATAACATTCCTGTTACATGAGATTCTTCTGTAAGCTAATTAGTAGTAACTATATGTCAATATATTGGGCCACTATAACTACTCTGAAAATAAGAATTATTCTACATAACATATAAGTTCAATGATTTTGTCTTTAGATACAAAATCATTGATATACATAAAGCTAGACAAAAATAATAAAGTAATGCATTTCAAACATTCAAAAAACCCGACTGCAAAAAATGTAGACTTACTTTTAATGTAACCCCTTTTAAATGTCCTTCATTTTGATACCCTACTCAATAGGTTTGGTTAATAGTTTATAGTTAACTTATTGCTATATCGTGATTAAAATCCGCCATTTTGTTTTTTCTTCAAACATCTATCTAATTCTCACTTGGGTTTTTAACTGTCGAATTTAGCAATTTGGAAGATACAAGGTTATAAAAACATTTACAAATATACATACATAGGAGATACGCGCGTTAAACATAACTCTTCATTTGCAGTCGGGTAAACGGGATAATACAACTCAACAACCTAAGGCCGCTGGTTCAAATCCAGTCTCAAGTGAATTTTTTTCGTTCTAAATTTTCTACTTAAGTTAAACTCGTTTGTGCGTGCAGTTTCTTAATGACATTAAAATATCCCGTACATCTTCATTCAACTTATCACATTTTCAGGCCCGATTAATTAACTACACCTTAGGAGTCGGTAGCTCCATCTAGTTCTAAGCTTTGTAACTATATTAATGTAAATTCTTTAAGACTAGATGTAAACAGTAAATATAAAATGTAACCAAATAATAGCGTACTAATTACATCTGAATTATCTGCAGCTTATAACGGTATATCTAAATATTTTTATTATATCAGTGGCAACAGCATTTTAACTACAATAGTAAAGATTACTCAATAGATGGCAGCACTGCAATGCAAATGTAATTTTAATGTTTTTTTTATCATGACAAGCTTGCTTATTTGTAAATAAATATATAAAAACTAATTCATACAGTTAAGTAAATAACTAACATTTACTGTAATTATACCTACTCTAAATGACATCTTGTTTTTTTTTTATAGTGCATGTTTTTCTTTTGTAGTTATAGAATTTATAGACCAATGTTTGGGAAAGCACATTAATATAATAAAATTTAGTTTAAAATTAATAATATCAATAAAATGGGGTTCTAATTTTATTATGTTTTTGTCTTATTTATACTAGTGTATGTAAATTAAGACGAAAATGATTTAGGCTAAGGTAGGCATATACATATTGATGTCCACCTTGTAAATATTTCTCCTTTACACTTAGGTAAATATACAGAATATTATGAAACATATCGTTTTATTTATTACCAAGCATGACTTAGTTTAAAAATTAATTAATTATTCATAAATACCTATGTACAATAAAAAGCATAAACATATTGAAAACATAGTCTCGAAGTCCCTATGAAAGGGAAGCCGAAGTCGTCGTGGAGTAGAAGTATTCAAAGAGGGGTAGTTTTTAGAGTAATTTTCCAAGAATATTACAGAAAACCAGGTGGTTAATTAGACATGGATAGAACAAGTGAAGGAATTTTACTATTTTCAACCGACAACTTGGACGGACTGCAAATGGGACGATTTGAGAATGGGACGTTCTTTGAATGGGACTACTGCGTGACCAATTGCGAATGGGACGTTCTGCGAGTAAACCCTCCAAAAAAGAAGGTTCTCAATTCGACTGTACGTTTTTTTTTTGTTTGTATGTTATGCGATATCTCCACCAATTATGAATCGATGTAGATGTTTTTTTTTTGTTTGGTAGTTTATAGAGATGGTTCCATTTATATTTTATCGCCATTGATCTATCCAAAAGCTAAATAAGTGGTTAAGTCGGTTTTTTTAGCTTTGCTTGCGTTTAATTATAACTTATAAAAGAGCAATGTCATAGATTCAGTAATCATTTGAAATCTCTATAGCGTTTAGTTCTGCGTTTCAGCTTTCCAATCGCTCGCTACAATACCTTGCGCCAAAATAATTTGAACGGAAACAAAGCTTCAAAAATTGACTTCACCCCTTTTACTTCGGACCCCTTGATCAGATTAAATGAATTAAATACGCATTTTTAAAGATAACTTAAAACCCGCTGGTCTTGGTCATATTTAAATTCGACCACATGCTGGGAAGCACCAGCATTCAAATAATAAAATAATCATCAAAATCGGTTTACCTAGAAAAAAGTTCTGAAGTAACACAATTAAAACAACAATTTAAACGTAATCAAAAGAATATGAGGGTCTGAAGTCTGAACAGACTGAATGGAGCCGACTGAAGTCGGCTTTTCAAGCTTTTCAAGCCTCTCATATATTAATTTTAGCTTGATCGATTTCGATAAAATGTATATGGGACCAGCTCTGAAGTACTATAATCTACCAAACGAAAAAAGAATTTTAAAATCGGTCCCCAAATGGGGCAGAAATCGGTGAACATACATAAAAAAATAGATACAGTCGAATATAGAACCTCCTCGGTTAATAAACCGTCGATTTTTTTGAAGTCGGTTAACAATATTTAGCTAGTTGTCTAGTTTATATGACTTATGCATATAATTGTGAAGTGTGTTGTTTTAAATATGTCAAACGTTGGTGTAACAAAAGTAAAAAATATCACTGATTGCATACATTAAATTAGCTCTTATTGTAGATTATTATTTTTATGGTTGATAGTCCTAAACCTGTATAAAATATACAGGAAAAACGAGCTATGTGAAGCGCATCATTCGTCGTTACTCATGCCTTATTAAGCGAGCTAAATAACGCATATAAATAGTTTGGTGTTATGTAGCCTTTCTTTATTTCAGAAGGTATCAAAAGAGAGGTAGCAGTAAACATAACATAAACGCTTTCACACTCATAGCCCCACACTAAGTTCAATGGCTTGTGTTGTGGGTGCCGGAAACATTCACATCGCAATCACAACCAGAACCAGAAACATCAATTTTCCTTGGGGAGAAAAACGCTAGTAGATTACTCAGTAGCAAACTGGCAGTCCCAGTAGAAAACTGACAGTCCCAGTAGAAAACTGACAGTTCCAGTAGAAAACTGGCAGTCCCAGTAGAAAACTGGCAGTCCCAGTAGAAAACTGGCAGTCCCAGTAGAAAACTGGCAGTCCCAGCAGTAGAAAAGTAGAGATAGAGTATTCTCCTAGGTCTTAAAGGATAAACCCACTGCAGGATTGTACACTACTTACCAAAGACGGTATTTTTTTTAATGGTATGCATATTCTAAATAAATATTATTTGGAAATAGCAAACAGCAAATTCACTATTTTTAGACATATTTAGTCCGGTTTATCTCAAAAAGCTTTTATTTACGTTGCTGCCTGTGTAATTTGACAAAGAATAGCAAAATCACAATTTATTTATTTAGTCCCATAAGCTGTCACTAGATGGCATCACATGTAAAATTGGTTTGCGCAAGCGTTTGTTCGCGGCACAAAAAGTTTTAGTCTAGTAGATGTATATGACGATGAGATACAATTAGCTTAAATTAGCTGTCGCGAGGTGTCAATGAAAGACCAAAGAAACGCATTCACTCTCACAGCCCACACTAAGTTCAAAGACTTGTATCGTGGGTGCCGGAATCAGGTGAGATAGTGGTTAAATGGTTGCCTTTCGAGGATAAACAGTGTTTTAACTTTATATACCAATACATTGATCTCATGAAACCTGCGTTTATGTCCTATGTACAGTTCTAAATTTCTTCCACGAATCCACGTCCACGATTTTTGGACGCTGAGATCGAAATACGAACGATTGTTTTTGCGTTATCTCAAAACTATACGTTCATACAAACGGAAACATGAACTAGATTATCTATAAATTTAATTTATGTTTTTCTATAAGTGTATTGACCTCACTTGATACGTAGAATCATACTGATCAGAGTCACGTGACTTTACATTATATTTTAGTGAGCAATTTTTCTCTTCGACATCATAAGGCAGCGTGGCCGAGTGGTCTAAGGCGCTGGTTTTAGGCACCAGTCCGAAAGGGCGTGGGTTCGAATCCCACCGCTGTCAAACTTTTTGTATCATGATTTGTATGTATATTTGTATGATAGAAGTATTCGAGTTAAGTAGCGAATTGATATTGTCATATTCCATTTCAGCTAAGCATAGTTTTTTTTGTTATAGCTGGAAACATTTACGTCACACACACAATCACACAAGTACAAAAATCGTGCATAGGCAATTTATCTTTTTAATTTGAGATGGTACACAATTTGAGAAAAGACGAGAATTATTTCATTTTGGATTATAACTATTCCATGCTTGACTGTTATTTAGTAAAATTGATGATGACAATATAATATAACAATATAGTAATAACAATCTTAAAAAAACACATTTTTATTTTGTCAATTCATAAAAAAATTTAAAATTATCGTTTTCTTGGATGACATATTTTTTACTTTATATATTATACTTTATTACAATATGGTATGAAATTATATTTTGCAGCTCATTCGTTGAATATCAATGACGATGGTATGTGACTAATACTTTTTAGTCACGCTTTATGGACGCCATTTTGTATTTTTATTAAAAAAAACTAGAAGATATCGTAGAATAACATATACGTTACAATTGTGTTTTGGAATATAGTTTACTGTAGTACCTACTAGCAATTAGTTTCAAATGTTGTGAATAATCACAACATTTGAACTTCATGGCTAATAGGTCGTTATGTGTGTACCTCACCCCTCATTACTTGATTAGAGCTGAGTGAGCATTCTCACGATGATCACCCAGACGCTGATTTAGCATTTAAGTTATAAACATAGTTTGTCCTGTACTGACAATTAGATTAATTAATTCACTATATTATTAGCCTCCGAATCGGCAACACTTAACTCTTAGTTTATTTTTTTATTTAAAAAGCCATTTCGCCAACCCTGATACTTGACTAGGTACTACACTAAAGAAATAACATACATTCTGTTTTGTTTAATAAAACATAAATAAATTGGTTTATTCGTTTTTTAACTCAAAATGAGCAAAGTTTTGACCACCATCTCACCTGATTGTAAGTTTTGACGCTTTGAGGGAACAAACTCTTTTCTCATTCTTTGCTGTGCGGGTTAAAAGGTATTTACATAATACATAGTAATTATAAAACCGCTAACAAATACATAGTGTCTTAAAACATCAATAAAAATAATAAAAAACTTGATTTAAGTCACAATTCACCGTTATTTAATTACTCTTTTGATATCTTGATCTATCAAAAATCGCGGTGTAGTGCGATTTATTCGTTTATAAAACGCCCACTCCGACTAACTGTTGGCCTTAAAAGTAACAAATAGATATTGAGATAATACGGAGATAATACAACACTGATAAATTACAGTTTCAACTAAAAGAATCACCAACGGCACTAAAACAAAAAATGAAGGTATACCTATCTATCTATCTATTAGTTTGTGATAAAAAACCTGTTAAGCTGTTCTCTATTGTCCTTTTCAACCTACTTCAAAAAAAGAGGTTCTCAATTCGACTGTATGTTTTTTTTTTTTTTTTTTGTTACAGGCTAGTGTTTGACCACCATCTCACCTGATGGTAAGTGACGATGTGATCGAAGCTGGTAAACACACTAGACCTGGAATACGCAGGCTCTCAAGGATAACTGCCGGAACACCGTATTTGGCTTGGCGGCAGACTTTCAACTTGATGGTGGTAAGCTACTTTGGTAGCAAGCCAGGCGAGCAACTCACAAAATGCTCTACCACCTCTCAAATGTCACCTGATTAGCACCACCCGAGGACCACGTGTAGGGAGTCAGACTTAAGGGGTATCCTCCTACGGACGTGGGTGACTCAGTCTTTTGTATACATGTCTGTTACGCGATTTCTCCGCCAATTATGAATCGATTTTGTTGTTTTTTTTTGTTTGGTAGATTATACTTCAGAGGTCCCATATACAATTTATCGAAATCGTTCCAGCCAATACCAAAATATAAGCATTGAAGTCGTTATTTTTAACTTTGCTTGCGTTTAATTATTACTACAAATAAACGTATGTCTATGTCTATTATATTATACTATAGCTGTAATCGGCGTTCGCTCCCACTTTCATTATAAGAACTGCAAAAGTGGTTTTGTGGTTTCAAAAAGTATAGTATGAGATTGTTCAAGAAGAGATTGAATAGGTATTTACTGAGCATGCGTACTCTATCATCGACCGCATCGTCGCTTTCCATCACGTGAGATTTTGGTCAAACGCTGGCTTAGACACAAATAAAAAAACCTTTTATAAAAAAAAACTAAATGCCGTTTAGGAGCTACGATGCCACAGACAGATACAGTTTTTTTATCTTTATAATATACTAGGCGTGCTCCGCGGATTCGCCCGCGTTTATAAGTTAAAAAATAGCTGTGTTATTCCGGCACCTAAACTAAGTATACCTATAATATAACCATATAATTTTCATCAGAATCGGTTTACTCGTTACTGAAATAAACTCGTGGAAACAAACATTCACACATAGACACAAACTTTCGCATTTATAATATAAGTAGGAGACTTATGTATTGTATTTATTAATTAACTATAAATTACATAAAAAGGTTTTAATATATTTGTTTACATATCTATGTTATGTGATCGACCACATCATTACTTACCTACAGGAGATAGAATGATGATAATGAGAAGTATAACTCAAGCCTATCAGAAATTAATAGAAAAGGCGTTAATAGCCTGGTCAGTTGTATTTATATCACATTTTATTTTATTAACTTCCACTTCCACAATAGTTCAAAGACTTGTATTGTGTGTGCCGGAAACATTCACATCACACACAAAACCCAAAAGCGAATATATCGAACGTATCGAACCCGATACCCGCTGCGTAGCAGGCAGACGCGCAATCTGATACGCCAGCGGGCAATTTTGAACTAAAATGTTTAGAATATTATAAAAGCAGGTTCTACTTATAACAAATAATACTAAACTATTAAAATCAATCTTTTACCAGTTGTAAATATATAATTAAACGCAAGCAAAGCTTAAAAAAAAACCGACTTTACCGCTTTATCTTCGGAAATTGATCAGATTTAATGTATTAAACACGCATTATTGACTATAACTCAAAAACTAGAGATCAGATCTTGATGAAGTCAAATTTTAATGGGACCACATGAAAAGCACCAGCTTTAAAAAAAAATCATCAAAATCGGCGCACAAAGAAAGAAGTTATGAGGTAACTTTTGAAGTCGGGTAAACGGGAACAACATCAAAGTAGTCCACAAAATAGGCATTATTGACGATATTTCAAGATTTACTGCTCCGATCTTGATCAAATTTAAATGGGACCAATTAGAAAGCAACATCTTTCAAACTAAAAAAAAAAGAAGAAGATCAGCTCTATGATACCATATCTTTACCTTATTCAGTTCAGAAGTTCCTACTGCTATCGTCCGTCACCATTATAGGATCAGCTCAATGATACCATATCATTGTATTGTCACCAAAAATACATAAGTACACCAACTTTGAGTCTAATCGGACATCGGGAAGTGGGTCTACTTTAGCTTGCAAGATTTGATTACAGACCGACAGACAGACAACGGAACAGGTGAAACTGAATACAAGCTTGTAGAAACACATATTAAAGAATCTTTAGGATATCCACAGTCGGATACTTCAAAAAGAAAAACCTTTAACTTTATACCGCAAACCAAAATTAATAAACTTTTAAAAGAAGTTACTAATTTAATAAGAAATAAATCCTTACACGATGATTAAAATTAAAAATGATACCTATCATTACGAATTATATACTACACGTTGCTTTCGTTACCATCAATTAAGATGGAGTATCAATTAGTCATAAATTTGGGTGCGCTATTAAAGTAGTCCGTCGGATAAATCAATAATTTACAGCAAAGTCAGATGTTCATTTTGGAACTGAGGGTTCCGTTGAAACATTTTTTGTTTTTAAATATAGAAGAATATTTTATTTAAAAATGCTTAGCATTATTTTATTTTATTATATTAACCAGCGACAAGTGATGAATATTTAAATAGTACGTATAATTGTATATTACATAATAGTATTTCATATTAAGCATACATAACAAGAGTCAATATCCATAGTCATAGTCAAGTTATGCTCTAGTAATGTCGTGGGAGACTTTTCTAGAAATGCTTATGGAGTTTTGGAACGAAAGCCAAAATCACGTGTTTCAACTTTGTATGATTTGCCTACAATCATGCACGTTCACGAAATATTAGAATTAGTACCTGGATGACCGAGCTTTACTCGTTAAAACGACGTTTTCTCAAAATTAAACCTAGCTAGATCGATTTATCGCCCCCAAAACCCCCTCCATACTAAATTTTATGAAAATCGTTACAGCTGTATACCGCCTTTACTGTATTTATTAATATTAAGTAAGATTCGTTTAAGACGTGACTAACTTGTTATGTAGGTATATGTGAGCATAGAAAACTTAAGAAGCGCCAAAGCCATTCAATTATAGATAAAACTATGTCTAGATCTGTTCTCTGCATATATATTAGCTATGCAAAGAACAAACATTTTAACCTATTTGGGGTTTTAATTCGGTGCACGGATCTCTAAACACAGTTCTGCATCGACGGTTTCTTAGTCTCGATCCGACATCCGAGCGAAGTCTAAAGAGGTACCATCAATAAATCGAATGTCACGACTGCACGAGATATACTGAGGTCTTTGACTGTAACGTCATAAATGCTAAATTACTATAACCTACTTATGTTTGGACGTTTGTATGTTACCTTTCTTTATTCTATGAACGTCTGAATTAATTTGAATAAGCAAAAGGCCTTAAATTACTTACATTGGATCTAGGCACGATACAAGTCATGGTTTCGATTATACCTGATTAAGGCGAATCAAAAAGAAGGGTGATGATTTTAGAATAGTGAGTAAGTAAGTATGTTCGTTTATTCTCTCACAGCGTCGAAACTTCAATTGATTTAATTTACATGGAAAATTAAAAATCCTCAATGTTATTATTGTATGACTACCATCTTCCTGGTAGAAGTTCGTAATTGAGTGTTTGTATGGAACGGACCCAACGCAAATAAGCGATGGGTTCATGCCTCAAGCGCATGTTTTTTTTTAATTAATTGTAGATAATCGTTTGACCATTATCTCACCTGATGGTGAACGATGATGTGGTCGTCGATGGAGCACGCGAATGACAATACCTAGAAGATACCTATTCACTCGCGATCTGAAGACTCTCATATTGTATGAATCTGTAGGTCTATTCTGGTCGTCAAAATACGATTGTTCGAATTTACGCGACGTCGATACGACAGTCGATTGGTTGAAATTTCAGTGCATTCGATGTTCATAACAAAAGAAAATCGCTCGATTTCGACGTCGATGTGACGCTCGGAATAGACCCCCTGGGCACAACATTACATAGTCTCATAACCAGCTCTATATAATCAAATAAATTATTAGAGTATGGTGAGAAAGAAAAATACTTTACCACCAAAAAAATTAAGTATGTGGAGGTGACAAATAACGCAGGTACGCATAATTTACCACACTAGATTATATTATTTTTGACCACTATCTTTTTTACTTACCCAGCATTTAATCACAATCTCACATGATTGTGCCTTACGTCACATTCACACTGAACCTAAGTCGTGTGACGTCACAGTAGTCGGCACTCGTCTAAACCAATTCTGAGCCACTGTATACTCTTCACTTTATCCAAAACAAAATAAAAATTGAGTGAATCCGCGGAGCAAACAACTGCAAAAATATTTAGACACTTTAATAATAACATAATAAATTATAGTTTTAAGGATTTATTTCACTATCTCGTATTTACAATTTGCTGTAGCATATTATTACGATAATATAAACATTTATAGAATTTGATTCGTTGTATTTTTTAATCACTATTTATTCTCAATATTAATGGCTTTATTATAAAGTCACGATGATAATGAAGCTGAACAAAAAATGCCTTATTCAATTGTATAATTAAATAAAATGAAAAATAGTTTCATTTGACTGCAGGTTAGAAGGATTTGTGAAGCATAATTGGTTTAGTGTTAATTAAATTTAAATTAAATAAAACTGCGAAAATATGGAAAACCTCGGCAGTGGTTACATATTTGACCCGTTTGGTGTTGAGACACTGGGTCCGTGGGGACCGGGAGCTCATTCTATTTTCAAAAATCTATCAGAGAGCCTGGTTGAGGCGACGCGTGATCAAAACGCTGGCACTTATTAGGCTCAACATGTTAGCATTGCAGTTTAGAGAGGCAATGCCGCCAGCATGATGGGAACGATACCCTCTGGTAGTGGGCTAGAGCACTTAAGTTACCTATAAGCTCGATGTCTAATAGGTAGTTTAGGTCTTTGCTGTAAATAGTTTCAGTTTAGTTGTAGGAAATATAGGCAATTGGCCTATATAAGCAGACACTTAAAAAATTATTAAATATAATTTCAAATACTAAGGCATAAAAATGTGACTTAAAAAAAATACTCCTTATAACTACATAGTTATAAGGAGTCTTTTTGAATCTAACTTACATAAGTTAGCTCACTTATTATACACATTTTCTTTTTTTGTTTGGTAGATATAGCATACCTCAAAGGTGGTCCCATATAAATTTTAATGTGTGTTACCTCATAACTTCTTTCCACGAGAACCGATTTCGAATTTTTTTTTTAGTTTGAAGGATGTTGCTTTCCAATTGGTCCCATTTAAATTAACTACGGGCCAATTGCCTATATTTCCTAAAACTAAACTAAAACTATGTACAGCAAAGAACCAAAGTTACCTACAAGACATCGAGCTTATAGGTAACTCAAGTGCTCAAGCCCACTACCAGTGGGTAGCGTTCCCATCATGCTGGCGGCATTGCCTCACTGAATTGCAATGCTAATGCGTTGAGCCAAATATGTGCCAGCATTTTGATCACGCGTCGCTTCAACCAGGCGCTCTGATAGAATTTTGAAAATAGAATGAGCTCCCGGTCCCCACGGACCCAGTGTCTCAACACCAAACGGCTCAAATATGTAACCACTGCCAAGGTTTCCATATTTGCGCTGTTTACGCTGCTCTGCCGAAGTTGCCGCGACGCCAACCCCATTCTGTGTTTCAGGAAGATGTGACGGAGCTAAAGTATCGACACAAGTTGCATCCCATACTAAAGGCCGTCCCATCTTCCATGGAATTAAAGTCATGCCGTCGGGTCTTTTACCATCGTCACGCATCAGACCATTCGGTTCGAGAATGGCTGGAACGTTGGCACTGGTAAAAGCCCGGCGAATGATATCGTTGAGGCTGGCGTGGCGGGAAATTCGGCCAGCACTTTTCTGGCACGAAAGGCCGTGGTGACCGAGCTGGTCAACAGCAGTACCACACTGACAGCTATGGGCAACATAGCACCTTGCACCCAAACGTAAGCATATAGCGAGACGGAAAGCAGATGGATCTATAAGTGTACCAGTATTAAAAGAGGGAATGGCCTGCAACCAAAGCCCTGACTCCCATACAGAAACTGCTAGAAGTCGAGCACGCTCTGTGACGCTAGGACACGTATCTAAAAGATGTTTCCGTGCTAGTTCACAGAGCGGCCGATCCCACAGTCTCTGTGAGGATAACCTCACTGGGAGCCCGGTATTTGGGCATGCCATCTCCCAGGCGCTTCTGGCCTCAGTCAGGTTTGCTATTTCTAAAGAACCCAAACTATGTGAAGACGTAGCATGCTTGCCTAGTAGGTACCTATTCACTCTTGACTCGAAGACTCCCAGATTACCGTTCGGGAAATCAAAGACGAGGGCAATGAGTTCCACTCCTTCGCAGTACGGATGATAAACGTAGAAGCGAAGCGCTTCGAGCGAACTGGGGGTATGTCAAATGTATGTATGTATGTATGTATGTATTTAAATTTCATCAAGATCTGATCAGTAGTTCTTGAAATACCGTCTATAATGCGTATTCTGTGGGCTACATTGACGATGTTCTCGTTCTCGTTTTTTACAGACTTCAAAAGTTACCTCATAACTTCTTTCGTTGTAAGCCGATTTTGATGATTATTTTATTTGAAAGATGGTGCTTTTCATGTGGTCCCATTGAAATTTGATCAAGATCTGATCAGTGGTTTTTGAAATATCGTCAATAGTGCGTGTTTAGTACATCTAATCTGATCAAAGTTCCGAAGATAAAGCGGTGATGTTGGTTTTTTTTAAGCTTTGCTTGCGTTTAAAATATTTGTGATGTGTCTGGTGACAGAGAAAGTAAATCAGTACACTCGAGTGGACAAGTGACAGCTAACAAAGATCGATTCTAGACGAAATGAATGTTGTTGTGGTAGAATAGCTTTGTTTATGTTTTACATGTTGATTGATTACTTGTCCTCAGAGACATGGCATTATTAAAGAGAGTTAACCATATCAATAAAACTTTAGCTATGAAAAATTATCTATTAACCTAACAATTTTACGATTGTTCTAGAAACACAGATATTTTATTTGGCAAGCATACTTTCATGCAATCTTTTCTTCGTGGGGCTGGGTGTTTCAAAGATCCTTGGTTCGAATCCCGCCATAATCTATCTTTCCTTATTTATGGTAAAAAAATAAATATCTACCTTTTTTTATGCCTGATAGGCAAGCATTTGAACACAATCTCATCTGATGGAAAGTAATGATGCGGCCGAAGATGTAGCATGCTTACCTAGTAGGTACCTATTCACTCTTGACTTGAAGACTCCCAGATTATACCGTTTTGAAACAAAGACGGGGGCAATGAGTTCTACTCATTCGCAGTACTGATGATAAACGTAGAACCGAAGCGCTTCGAGCGAACTGGGGGTATGTCAACCATATATGGATGACGGTTGAAAGTTTGTCTTGTTGTTAGATGGTAAAACGGACAAGGTGGAATTAACTCGTATAATTCCTGCGCACACTCATACATCCAGAATCCCACTCAAAACACTACAAAATAATATTGATTGCAGCGATATCTACCAGATCAAATTGTTAATCTAAACCATCAAGAAACCCACTCAAAAACACAAAGAATGTCGATCGCAGCGTCACCTACAAGACCCCATTATATTCCAAATCCGACAATTATTTTGCTAACAGTACTTCCATGGAGCGATGTGGACTAAAAAAATAAATTTTAATTTTTGTTCGGTGGAGCCCAATGGATACAAAGTATGGATATTAAATCGTTTGAGAACAATAGCCGTGGATCGCAGTGGCATAACCCTCCAAAATGTATATACCAACAATATTTGTTATTTAAAAGAGAGTCAGTGAGACTAAAATATATGATAATATATATATCCTCTATTCTTAATAAACGTTCGATAAACCTTCTATTGTTCAAATGTGTTTAGTCTTATTTTGACGCTTTGTCCTAAATAGACAAAACATATGTTAAGTATGGGAGGTTTATCGAACATTTATTAATATATCCACAAAATAGGGTCACAGATAGCCCTTTGTGTAGGGGATGTATGGAGGAAAGGGAAGCCGAAGAACACGTAATAGCTCAGTTTGCTGTCACTGAAGACATTAGAGCCAATACTGGAATGCTAGAGCAACATACCACAAAACCTAAAGACTCACCTAAAGACTCACAGAAATCAAATACAACAACTTCACCACTGGAACAGTTATGCCAGCACCCCAAAACCACACTCCGCTATTTTAAGGAGCTGGGGTGGATGGGGTATTTCCTGGCAGGGGGAAATGCACAATACACCCAAGCGGGACGTCAGTGCAGGCCTTAATGCCCCCATATTTCATAAGAATAAGAATATAGGAGGTTTATCGAAGGTATTGATTAGAACTGTCACTTTAAATGGTATTTAAATAATTCCATTTAAAGTGACAGTTTATAAAGTACAGGTAATCAAGGCAAGTTTCTAAGCATAATTTAAATCTAGAGGTCACTGACGTATGATTAGAATAAACCGGATGATTCTAAGAATATTTTCAAAACTCAGATAGGAGTTGTCAGTATGTTTACATCACGTAACAGGATCTTTATCTTTTATATATATTTCGCTTTAAATGTATTCGAAAGCTTTTACATTGACAAAGGTGTATCTGAAAAAGGTGTAATGAACTGCCTGTTGGTTAAGTTGGATTAGCGTCCGCCTACTAAGCAGGAGGTATCGGGTTCGATTCCCGGCGGAAGCACAAGTTTTCTCCCCATGGAAAAATTGTGTATCTAGTTCTGGTTGTAATTGTGTGTGTAATGTGAAAGTTTTCGGCACACATGACACCAGTCATAGGACTTAGTGTGGGGGTTGTGAGTGTGAAAGCGTTTAAAGCGTTTATCTTTTTAAATTTAATGCCTACCAAACTTAGCCGTTCTTGCCATTTGAACTTCTCATTGGCTTATTTGGATAAGCGATCTCCTTATGTCGGGTTCGATTCCCGGCGGGAACATTCGGCAAGTTTTCTCCCCAAGGAAAATTTGTGTTTCTGGTTCTGATGATTTTGTGTGTGATGTAAATGTTTCCGGCACCCCCGACTCAAGTCATCAAGGACCCTCAGTACAAATTGTACCTACTAAGCTGTAAGTTAAAACTAAGTATCAATTTGAAGCTCTTGACTATGACTTCATTGATCGACAAACAAAGCGTATCAATGGTGATAAAAAGTTATCATCAGACCACAAGATAAACTGACAAACGTCATCCATTTATGGATTAACTAGTCGTGCCCTTCAGCTTCGCCCGTTGTTATCAAGTTAAAAAGTAGCCTATGTGTTAATCCTAGGTATAAGCTATGTATGTTCCAAATTTCATCCAAATCCGTTAGAGCGTGAAGAGGGAACAAACACACAAACTTTCGGATTTATAATATTAGTAGGATTAGAAGGATTACCTCATATCCGCTCGAAGCGTTTTGTTTGTACATTCATCATCCGTACAGCAAAGGTATTGAACTCAATATCCACGTCTTTTATGAAATGTTGATTAGAATCGCCGGTCCAGAGAGCAATAGTTTCCACATTTCAATTACTCAGCAATTCTGAATCTAATTATAGTCGCAAACAGCGAAAATATGGAAACCTCGGCAGTGGTTACATATTTGAGCCGTTTGGTATTGACACACTGGGCCCGTGAAGACCGGGAGCTCATTCTATTTTCAAAAATCTATCAGAGCGCCTGGTTGAGGAGACGCGTGATCAAGCACTTATTCGGCTCAATGTGTTATCATTGCAATACAGAGACGCAATGCCGCCAGCATGATGGGAACGCTACCCACTGGTAGTGGGTTTGAGCACTTGAGTTACCTATAAGCTCGCTAAATAGGTAACTTAGGTCTAGTTTTAGGAAATATAGGCAATTGGCCCGTAATTGGGACTACAAAAAAAAATTGTCATCTCATAACATATTATTATCGTTTATCGTTTATTGGTACATAAAAAGGCATTCAATAAGGTACACCATTGGTATTAAGTGTAGTTTACACAGATTATTGGTTAATGGCCGTAGAACACAACAATAGTATACCTCAGGTGAAACTCTGTCTGTCCCACACTAGGATTACCTGTACAGTGAGGTCACAGTGATCCCTCGGACATGGGATGTCACACATTCAATAAAGTTCTTTGCTTTTCAATAATCTTATCATCTCATAACAATTAATTACTTAAATCTTATCGTGTAGCCAATTAATTACTTTGCATACAACATCGAAAATCAATTAGCAAAGTTCTCGTGAATTTTGAACTAATAAATATAAAATTGGTTAAACTGGTATTTTTGAATTATTAAGATACTTGTCACTGAGTGTCACTTTCTCGTGATAATATCTTTGCGAATTTCTCACATACACAAATTGATTAAGTTTCAAATAAATTGCTTTACTTTGCATGTTTTATGGCAATAAATTTCCAAAGAAGATAATTTTGTGCGAATTTTGTTCTATCGTATAGTAATAAAATTTCATGGTGAAATATACGAAATGGCAACTGTCTAAGAAAATGCAATATGTATCTAACTAATAAGTTATTAATTTTTTTTCTTTTTTTAAACATGACTGGCTAACATTTTCAAGCTATGTTTCCTGATTAATGGCGAAGAGGCGACCGTCGCGTCGATGTAACAGGCTTACCTAATATATATATATTCATTCTAGAAATAAAGACTCCCAAATTATACCGTTCAGGGAACAAAGACGCAGGCAAACTCCTTCGCTGTATGGATGATAAACGTAAAAGCGATACGCTTCGAGCGAACTGGAGGTATGTCAAATATAGTGAAAATAAAAATAAATTTGTTAAAAACCAACATATTGCCAAAAAACACATTATCACATATTTTTATCATTTATATGGAAATTTAACTAGTGATAGACAGACCGCTTCAATCTAAGGGACAAGGCCTATTAGTCTATTGTGAAAAAATGAATGACGTTTGACAGTTTGAAAATAAATCTAAAAAAAATATAACATTAGGTTAGTTAGGGATAGAATATAAAAAAAAATTTATTAGACATGCATATTATTGTATATAAGTTGAATTTAAACATTTCACATCTCCAACAGCATCATAACTTTTATCAGGGTAGATAGTGGTCAAAGGCTTGCTTATCTATCATAAAACAATCAAAAATAGCTTGATTGAGAAAGATAAATAAAAATCATACTACATACTTACTAATGTGGTACCTACATACAAACTAACATGATAGTTGACTACAGTCGGCTAAACATTCTATAGAGACTAATCTGAATTACTGACGTCATTCTGTATTCAAATCAAATCAAATCAAATCAAAAATCGTTTATTCACATGGGCCCCAAAGAGGCACTCATGAAAGTTAATGAATCTATTGCCAGATTCGCAAAATTACAGCCATCTCGAGAAGAACCTGGCAAGAAACTCGGCGGCGCATATTTTTTTCAATCATTTTTTTTTTTAAACATTCTTAATCTCTAATACATAAGTTTCTTAACCTAGGTGTTATTATGGTAGTCGCTAGAAAGAGCCTGTGCAGTTTGCCTCCATGCATCCTTGTCATTAATATAGTCTGTGGTTTTATAGTAGGCTTTCTTAATTAATGCCCGTTTTATTACAGATTTGAACTTTCCCAGTGGTAATTCAGTTACGATTTTAGGAATTCTATTGTAAAATCTAACACCATTTGCCATAAAAGATTTATTCGTTTTGCTTAATCTAAATGCGCGCACTGTAATTTTATGCTTATATCTAGTATTAAGATTGTGTGCGTCGCTTCTTAATTTATATTTACTAATATTTTTGCGAACATGCATTATATTTTCAAAGATGTAAAGCGAAGGCATGGTAAGTATGCCTGTTTCTTTAAAGAATTCCCTGAGCGATTCGCGTGGACCCATATCATATATTGCACGAACCGCTCTCTTTTGTAGAATAAAAATAGTTTCAATATCGTATTCTGAGGCACGTCAGTAATCTAGCCTCAGAATACAGAATGACGTGTATTGGCAAGGCCTGATAACGATGAAATTTATACTTAAAAATAGACGAACAAGTTAATCACAATGGTAAGTGCCGCGCTCGCGTTAACATTTGCATGCCATAACTACAATACAATACAAATACTCTTTATTGCACACCACGAAGTCCACATTTTTTCTGTTGTTAATAATTATTAACTACAGAAAAAAATTACTATATAGCAGTACAATCGGCGGCCTTATCGTTTAGCAGCGATCTCTTTCAGTCAACCTAAGGATGGAGAGGATAAAAAAGTTTAATAAAAAGTGATCGGTGGTGCGGCAATGGAGGAGTGGAAGACATTATACATGCATTCTTTTAAACATACGTTTAATTATTCATGTAATTAAATAAATCTTATACATACATAAATTTTTTTTTTTTTTTTTAATGCAATTGAGTGACGAGACGAGCGGGACGTTCGCCTGGTGGTAAGCATCACGCCTGCCCATAACAGTAGCAGTGCCAGAATTGTGAACTTGCAAACAAAATCATGCGCTGCACTGCACTGCGCTCGTCACCCTGAGATATAAGATGTCAAATCTCTTCATGCCCAGTAAAAAATAAAATCATATATAAAAGATAAATACAAAAAATATAAATAATTTACAATACATATATTATATGCATTACGAAATCAATTTAATTCTTCAATTTTTGAATATTTTTACCTAATAATTATATAATTAATACCGTGATAAAAAAATAAAAATAATACCTAACTTAAAAGTTTTAGTGTTTTTTCGCGGCAGTTATCGCAGATCCATTAAATTTTTGATCAAATCATGGACAAGTTCTAAATGCTCTAAATTAACGCGAAATTGGCTGCCAACCAGTTTCCATTGAGGTATTAAGATTATCAGATCTCGACATCCGGTAAGAAGGGTCGATGGCATATCAGAATCAAACGATAATTAGTTTACGACTTGTAAATAATTAATAATATAGTTTGGCACCTTTTCGTTTGTTGGTTGATAGCCCACGCAAACTTGTGTAAGTTTGCGTGGGCTATCACACACACAGCGAACTTATTTTTGAGAATAACTAAATTATACTTACATAACAGTAGGAGGTACTACGATTGTCTAATTATGATGAAGAAGACTATACTGTTCGGGGAACAAAGACGAGGGCAACGAGGTCTACTCCTTCCGCTGTACGGATGATAAACGTAGAAACGAAACGCTTCGACAACCGATTTTTCTAATTGGTCCAATTTAAATTTGATCAAGGTCTGATCGATACTTCTTGAAATATCATCAATAATGCGTGTTTAGTACATCTAATCTGATCAAAGTTCCGAAGATAAAGCGGTGAAGTCGATTTTTTTGAAGCTTTGCTTGCGTCTCATTATTTCAGCGATTTTACCATCTAACAACTGTAAAACGTCATCCATATATGGTCGATACGTCCTGTTTGCTCGAAGCGTTTCACTTCTACGTTATCAGCGAAAGATTGGCCTCGTCTTTGTTCCCCGAACGGTATAACCTGGGAGTCTTTAAGTCAAGAGTGAATAGGTATCTCCTAGGCAAGCATGCTACATCTTCGGCCGCATCATCACTTTCTATCAGGTGATATTGTAGTCAAATACTTGTCTATCGAGCATAAAAAAATAAAAAAGCGATGAACCCGAAATTTGGTAGATAATAAAACCTACGTACCTAAATACCTTTTTTGACAGCTTTTTCAGAACATTTTGGAGAGTGTGCGCAGGAATTACATGATTTAATTCCCCCTTGCCCTGTTTACCATCTAACAACAAGACAGACTATCAAACGTCATCCTTATATGGTTGACGTACCTCCGTTTCGCTCGAAGCGTTTTGCTTCTACGTTTATCATCCGTACAGCGAGGGAGTGGAACTCATTGCCTGCGTCTTTGTTTCCCGAACAGTACAATCTGGGTGTCTTCAAGTCTAGAGTGAATACGTATCTTCTAGGCAAGCATGTCACATCTTCGGCCGCATCTTCACTTTCCATCAGGTGAGATGGTGAGGATCTATCATAAAAAAAAGCCTGTCTAAGGGACGAGTGAATGAAATGCTATGCAATAATGTGTTAAAATGTGTAGTAATGTATAAGTTATGATTAATAATAGATGTTTCACAATTCTAACAAAAACAGTATATTGTGATATAAGAGCCCAAGGGCCGTCATCCTATTTTTTTTAAACTTTTCAAATCTTATATTGTAAGTTGTTGACTTTATGTATATACACTATTATTAATTACGTAATTTTTGTATGATCTTTGAGTGACGTAACGAGCAAGTCGCTCGCCCGATGGTAAGCGTCACGCTAGCCAATTACAGTTTATTGCCACCAAGAGTTTTGAATTTAGGTCAAAATCCTGCTCGGCAAAGCACCTTGAGTTCGTCAACCTGAGATATTTGATGTTAAATCTCTTTAAACTCTGTAATTTCACTGGGAACAATGCTTTTCAATCCTTCTTGACGACCCAGTTGGCGCAGTGGACAGGTGTCCGCCCTCTGCGCCGTGGGTCCTGGGTTCGATTCCCGGCAGGAGCACAAATTCCTTCCCTAGGGATATTTGTGCTTCTGGTTCTGGGTGTAATGTGAATGTTTCCGGCACCCACGATACAAGTATTTGAACTTAGTGTAGATCTGTGAGTGTGAATGCGTTTGTTGTTTGTTTGTTTTCTCTCTAGCAGTGGTAGGACTCTGCAAAAAGAGTCAACAAACATAATTGATATGACTCTAATCCTACTATCATAATTTGTTGTTTTAAAAAACACCTACTAATATTAGTAGGTTTTTTTTATAATATTATAAATCCGAAAGTTTGGGTGTAAGTGTGTAATTCACGCTTTAACGGCTGAACGGATTTGGAATGTATATAGCTAATACCTAGGATTAACATATAGGCTACTTTTTGACTTGATAATAGCGGGCGACGCCGCGGGGCACGGCTAGTAATATTATAAATCCGAAAGTTTGTGTGTAAGTGTGTAAGTATGTTTGTTAACTCTTCACGCTTTAACGGCTGAACGGATTTGAATGAAATTTGGAACGTACATAGATTATACCTAGGATTAACACATAGGCTACTTTTTAGCTTGATAATAGCGGGCGAAGCCGCGGGGCACGGCTAGTTTGACATAAAGCCTTATAATCTCTAGTCTTTTTTAAATGTTATTTATTAACAACTAGCCGTGCCCCGCGGCTTCGCCCGCTATTATCAAGTTAAAGTAGCCTATGTGTTAATCCTAGGTATAAAATATGTACATTCAAAATTTCATCCAAATCCGTTCAGCCATTAAAGCGTGAAGAGGGAACAAACATACTTACACACTTACACATTTACACACACACTTACACACAAACTTTCGGATTTATAATATTAGTAGGAGTAGGATATCCAGATCCCTTGATAGAGTTTTATATATTTAATTTATACTTGGTTATCAAAAATTTTAACTCCTAGGAAGCTTAAACTCGTGATTCTTTTGTAAAAAGGTTCACGACTGCCTCAGTTGAACTTGCGATAGTAACTACACGTCATCGAAGTACTTTTTATGGTTACATATTATTTATATTTATATATTAGTATTTGTGTAAGTTAATTGTTATATAGTATTTAAAATTATGTTTATAAATATATATGCTCATTATGTATATTATTTACATGTATTCCTTTTTTTATGCTAAATAGGCAAGCATTTGACCACTATCTCACCTGATGGAAAGTGATGATGCGGTCGAAAATGTGACATGCTCCTATTATTTATTATTCCTTTATTTTTCAAATATATTTACTGCACCGCTACCCTTTTCTCTTCTCCTCCAGGATGACTGGCAGAAATTTCTATTCTAGCATTAAGTCCTCCTTGTTTTTGTGCAAGAGTATTAAATAAAAAAAATCCCTAAGACCTACAAAATATTTAATTTATACTAACGTTACTTAGTTGTATTAGAATTTCTGAAACTTTCGCGAACTTCAATCGAATAAGTTGTATTTCGCAGTAATGTATTATTTTTACTGTAATATATAATTTTGGTAATGCTTAAATAGGAAAAATCGGAAGGTACGTAATAGACTTAGTGTTCTTATTTAAAATCTTGGGATATATTGAATAGGCCTATCATAACTATAAGGCCTATATCGAATAGGCCTATAATATATAATCATAGGCCGGACATTAGTGGACATTAGTGGAAAGGATTTCGAAGACTATGAAAGATACAATAAGGAAAAAGTGTTTTAAGTTTACGGAAGTAGGTAAGTACCGCTGAAGTAGCTAGACAATAATACTCCACCCTAATTAGTATAGAAGCAATGTTATAAACTCAATCCAAACTATTAAAAATAGTAAAAAACGGTAATCAAATCTATTAACTGCATTATTACTATTGACATAAATATCAATCATTCGATTCCAAAGATATGTTTTATTTTAATCCTTCCAATAGATTATTTTTATAGTATCAGTTTCAAAAGCATCTAATGAACCAAGCTAATGATGAACTTTAATTTTGGTCAATAAATGTAAATGACTACATTTGATAAATTGTGCCAGTTTTTGCGATCATTGCACACGGGGTCACTGCACTGTGATACATCACCGGTATCGACCTTCTGTATCTACTAAACGCCAATTAAAAGCAAAAAAAAGAAAAAAATCTATTCGCCAATATTCGCGGGCACATTAATCTACCGTAACCTATCAGTTTAATTTATGAGTGTCCATCACAGTGGGTGAAGTTCACGGCTTATGGGTCAGTCGTGCGGTGGCGGGGGGCACCTGCGGACGAGCTATAAAAGCTAGGAGAAATGCTCTCACTGCATCCAGTCATCCGTGTCCTCTCCTAGGTTGTACAGGCAGACATGGCGTCCAGACTCGTTGTAGCATTGGCGGTATTCGCCGTCTGCCACTCCAGCCCTGTCATAAGGAGCGGTGAGTAGCTTCCTAGAATACAATAATACATTTTAAATTATCATCTTCTCCTTGTCCTTCAGATAAGTGGGGTCGGGGCAATAGAACTCACTTGTGAATCCATGTCACAAAATAATTTTATAAAATGATCTTCCTGACATCAACCAATTATTGATATATATCTAATAACTATCACATCTATGATTAGATATTAATAAAAATTAACCAGTATTACAGCAGCTATCAGCACTAAAATACACCTGCAATTTGATGTAAACTTTACAAACTAAAGCAATGTTCTCTTCCAGCTCGCTCGTACACCGAGGGCAAGGGATACGCAAGCGGCAGTGGCCGGAACCAGGCGTCGGCCAGCATCATCAACAGAGATGCGCAGGCGTTCAGCAGCAACAACGACGACGGAAATATTGCCCGTGATGCGCTTGGAAATGGATTCCCCGGTCAGGCCTATGCTAAAGTCAACGTATACGACACCCCATACGAAACCCCTGATATAGGCATCGCTAGAGTTCAGCCCGCATACTTTCCCGTCCCTGCGCCAGCCACCGTTATCACCTACCAGCAGCAGGACTTTAGTACTCCCGCGGAGATCGCTCAGTCTTCAGCTGTCACCAACGGCGGCTACGGTACGGCTGCCTCCATCGCTGGCGCGGGTAACGGCCTCGCCACCTCCAACGCCAGGACCCAGGGCTCCGGCTCTGCCTCTTCCCTCGCTCAGACCAACGGCTTTGCGATCCCCACTGTCGTAGAAGCAAACCCCACCATCATTGCTGCCAAGCACCAGGGCCTCCACGCCGTGTATACACCCGCCTACGCTCCCGCCGGATATGCCTCTTCCGACGCCCAAGTTAATGGCCTATACGGATCAGCCGCTTCCACTGCTAAGACCGGCGCGGTCCCTACCCGCAAGAGCATCAGCTGGCATTTCGGCACCGCATACGACAAGCCTGCTGCCTACGCTAAGAGCGCAGCTGACAATACCGGCTACGGAGCTGCCAACGCCAACGCTGACGTGATCTCTGGCTCCGGGCTCAGGTCCACCGCCAACACGGAGGGAGCCGGCTCCGCGCAATCCGCGGCCAAGACAACCGGCGCCGGGTACGGTTACGTCAACTCTGCTGTCAACAGCAGCGGAGGCCGTTCTACCGCCAACGCAGACATCAACAACGGATACGCCGTCGTCAGAACCGGGGACCACTACGGCTACAACGCTTATAACGGAGATATCAAGTCGACCGCTGAAGCCAACGGTTACGGCTCCGCATCCTCGAACGCTGACATCGACAGCATCGGTCAAAGTCATGCCAAGTCTGTCGCCAGCTCCCAGAGCCAAGGGTCGGCACACTCAACCGCTAACACCGGCGGGTTCGCGCCCGGAGTACGCACCGTGGGATGGGGCAGCAGGACGGGTACGGACGCGCAGGCGACCGGCCAGAGCTCTGCGGAATCCACTGCCCAGAACCTGAGCACAGAGTACCGCGTCAACTCGGCTGCCAACTCTGTTGGATTTGGCGCCGCTCGCGCACAATCCTACAGCGGCTGAGCTGTCTCACCCGTAACTGCAGCAATCACATCACGACGACAGTCGGTATAGCTGAGTACTTGTCTTGATGTATTTGCGGTGCAAGAATGCATTTATTTATTTATTAAATTATTTATTTATTTTGTTTAGAGATAATCTCATTATAATCTTGATTGTTTTATGAGAATAGCCATAATAAAATAAATCTTAGATTTTTATTCAAAATAATATATTTTATTTTTACATATAATATTTCCTCAACATTTATTGATAGGCAGGCCAGTGATTAATAATACTGAATTAATGGTTTTTCTTGCCTACAAAGCATGCAAACATATATATGGCGTGTTAATCAGTCACAAAAAAAACTACTTTTAATGGTACTCCACACTCCACATTATTTTAATGTTATAATTTAATTTCTGTAAGAACATAAGTAATAATAGTTTTTACAGGCCTTTTTGGAACAGCAACAATTTCAATAGAAGAAGAGAATCTCAAAATTAATAAAGTATAGCATAATCAAATTAAAGTTAAATTAGGGCAATCAATACAAAAATGTAATTAGTATAACAGACATAAAAATATAATTTAATTCTAAAGTAATACTTTTATGACAAAATGAAAAGTATAATGATATTATATCATTGAAATGTCATGAAGATCATTTGTTAAATTTTAAATTACTTGGTTGTTAATTATGACTCTATGGTAGCGCTTTGCCGTTGAGGTATTCGATAATATTATAATTTGCTTTTTCAATCAACAGTTTTCTTTGATTTATAGAAAATCTAGTCAATTTTGTTTTTTTTTTTTAAACATAGTTCTAGGAAACTTGAAATACTTGAGTTATAAACCACTTGCAGCAAACTGGCTTTTCCCATTTTGCCCAACATTAACTTTTTTTTGTTATATATTGAATAGGCAAGCCTTTGACCACTATCTCACCTGATGGAAAGTAATGATGCGACCGAAGATGCGACATGCTTGCCTAGAAGACGTGCAATCAAGTCAAACAGCTACGCGATTAAATTTATTTATTTATTGTCTCATATTATTTTATTATGTTAGATATAGCCTAAGTGAGTCGTTAATGGTACCTATAATCACTCTGAGTGCGGCAGTTGTCTAATTCCCCATTAACAAGTACGAGTACCAGTTTTATCTAAGTATGAATCTGCAACGATAACTGATTCAATGGTTTTTGCTTTTAGAATGTTGACCCCTTCCCCCCTATCGGTAATCGGTATTAAAGATACAAGGTTGCCCACATGTTTTATTGTGGCAACCTTATACTGCTGACCCGGCGAACTTCGTACCGCCAATAAAAGTTGTCTGAACTTTGACAATAAACATATATAGCACATTCGTCTGTGTTCTGTGGAGTCCGTAACTTTTTTTAAAATTTTAGCTACATATATTTTTTTATTAGAACTTAGTCCTATTACACATTATCAAGTCCCTTATATTTTATATTCAGTGCACCCGGGCCGCGCGCCTGTGGGGCTTTGTATATCAAGTCCCTTAATAATCAAAATTAGTTTAGAAGATTAGAAAATATAGGCTATTGGCGCGTAATAAAGACGTTTTTCCCTTATAATATATAAACAACAAACAAACGCTTTCACACTCACAGCCCCACACTAAGTTCAAAGACTTGTATCGTGGGTGCCGGAAACATTCACATCACACACACATTACACCCAGAACCAGAAGCACAAATATCCCTTGGGAAGGAATTTGTGCTCCTGCCGGGAATCGAACCCAGGACCCACGGCGCAGAGGGCGGACACCTGTCCACTGCGCCAACTGGGTCGTCGTAATATCTTACTTCTTACTTATAATATAAATCCGAAAGTTTGTGTGTGTGTGAATGTTTGTTACCACTTTCTCTCACGTCACTCACCAACAAAACAGGTACGCTATAAGCTAACATGCTCCATCGTCGATCACAGCATCACCTACCATTAGGAGAGATAGAAAAATGACAAATGTTTGCCTTACTGAATAAAAAAATTAAAAAGACTTTTTTAGCGGTCGACCTCTTTTAGAGAATGTCACAAAGACATTACAAGGAAGGACAGAACAAAATAAAGAGTCCACGTGACCAACAAGAAAAATATATGATAAATAAACATAAACGCCTTCATACTCACAGCCCCACACTAAGTTCAATGTCTTGTGTTGTAGGTGCCGGTAACTTTCACATCACATACACAATAATTTTAGAAAAAACATTATTGACATAATTCAAAATAATATATAGATTCATATATACATACGTATATACTAATCCCAAATATTATATATGAAAAAAATATATATTAATATGTAGTAAATGTTGATAAGTTTTTATATGTATAATTTTTTTGCTCTCTTGCTTAATAATAAAGTAATTCCGTAATTTTATATATGTATAATAGTCATGAAATACCTTACCATGTTAAGATCTGTGGATTTTATAACACATATTAATAAATAAAAAACAATCAAAAGCAGAACCAGACACACAAATTTTCTTTGGGGAGAAAACTTGTGCTCCAGCCCGGAATCAAATCTGTATTGCTTAGAAGGCGAAATATAAAAGTATATTATAAATGATTAAATGCAAAACTTCACTGCTTTTATGCTATCTTCGGAACCTTAATCAAATTAAATTTAAACTACTGATCAGATCTTGATAAATTTTAAATGGGAAAGCACCAGCTTTCAAACAAAAAAACATCATATCGGTTCACGTGGAAAGAAGTTATGAGATAACAAACACATAAAAAAACCAGTCGAATTGAGTACCTCCTCCTTTTTAAACATGCTTGTTCTTCAAGTGGATGCTTGCTTGCCACTGAAGGAATCTATTATTTTTTTAGGCTGTCACTCCATGAGTTATTTATCCGTCGTCCAAAAAATCATTGACAGGGAGCCATGTCAATGATTTTAATGGACGTTTACAAACACAAGAACATATTTCTTAAACAGACAAGAACTAATGAACAGACATGCACACATAATAATAGATTATCGTGAATATAAATGCCGCTAAGGATCAAATGTCGACTTTTTATAGATGGATGCGCATTGGAGTAATGCCCCTGCCGAATACCTATGAATCATTGTAGAAAATCCCGTTTTGCCAAGTATCATATTATTATCTTAAGGCGACGGCATCCGACAGGCAAAGTACAACCCGGTCATTTCGATGACGTCACGTCGCGTCGGCGCTTTGATATGGTGCGCAAAACAAGCATACTCTAGTAGGATATTATTATAAACAATAAGATTTCCAACAAAACAAATATTGTGTTAATTAATTTAATGTAGGTAATATTATTATAATGATATGATTAAAATGATGAAAAATAATGCATTCCAGCGAGGTCTCGAGATAATGTGACCGGGTTGTAACTACAATTTGAACTGCCCGTTGGCTTAGTTGGGTGAGCGTTCGCCTTCTAAGCAGGGGTATCGGGTTCATTTCTAGGCGGGAACACAAGTATCCCCAAGGGAAATTTGTGTTTCTAGTTCTGTTTGTGATTATGTGTGATGTGAATGTTTCCGGCACCTACGACACAAGTCAAAGAACTTAGTGTGGGGCTTTAAGTGTGAAAGCATTTATGTAAGTGTTTATGTATTTTAAACACAGTAACCGCGGAATGTCAAATTCGTGAAATGTCTAATGCGTGATATGTCCAATTCGCGGCATATCTAATTGGCAAATAATTAAATTTATGAAAATTCTGTTCCGAGTAGGATTTACGAGTACTTGGTTGTATTTTCGATCAGCTGCACTGTTTTGGGCTAGGTAATATTAGTCTATTTTGTCATACAGATAGTTAAAATATTCTGCTTTCTCTTGAAATCGTAGTTGGACGCTGCTTTAAGATGGTGATAACAGAATGTCTTCCAAAACTAGCGTTTTTGAAACCGTTTTACTCGGAAATCATAACAAATTCTAAAAAAAAAAATCGTTGAAATCTCTATGAATATCAAATGACATGCAAATTAGATCTTTTACTTTTTGAAACCATTTTGTTCTGTCTTTTTATAACAGAACCCTGTGAAACTTATACGTATACTTACTAGACTAATGATTTATTCAGCTTATTTTTTTTTAGACTTTCACGAAATAAATAGAAATTAAAAATTGCCACGCGTGACCTTTTCTAACCGCCTTAATAAAAGTTATGCAATATGCACCTTTATGTCAAAAGGGTAAGGCAGAAAATTGGCTGTAGTTAAAAAAAGGTGCGCACATTGACGTATATTTGCCCCTTAAGCATAACGATTATGTTTGTTATATGGACGGTGTATATTTCAAAGGGGTTTTTTGTTAAATACTAAAGGATCTTAGACAGGGTTATATAATAATACTAGCTATCCCGGCGACCTTCGTTTCGCCTAACAGTCAATAAATGTGCATGTTTAGGAAGCCATACCCGGCATGCGTTACAATGCCACGTGACTATATTATTACAAACGCTGGCTTAGTCAACTAAATATGAATAACTTCAAACTTATACAAGGTTCCGTACCTTAAAAGGAACCATTTTGTAAGTTACCGTGAATGTTGGACATTTTGCGAATCAGACGATCCGGGTATTGGACATTCCAGGAATTGGTCATTCCGCGTATTGGATATTGCGCTGATTGGACATTCCGCGTATTGGACATTCCAGGAACTTGACATTCCGCGAATTGGACGTTCTAAGACCACTGGACATTTTGCGAATTGGACATTCCACGACTAAACGCCTTCTTGCGTATTCCAGGTCTAGTGTGTTTACCAGCTTTGATCACATCGTCACTTACCATCAGGTGAGATAGTGGTCAAACACTAGCCTGTCACAATTAAAAAAAAAAATAAAAAAAAAAATTTTTATGTTTGCCTAGTACTTTACCAAATCCGAGGGACGTATGAGAAAATTATTTTTATATACCTAATACCTAAATTAAAAAAAAGTGGCGTTCCTAGAAAAGTATCCTATATCCGTCTCCTGGTTCTAAGCTACCTCCCCACCAATTTTCAGCCAAATCGGTTCAGCCGTTCTTGAGTTATAGTGTAACTAACACGACTTTCTTTTATATCTATAGATAGTTCTAGAAAAAATACTTTCACAAACATTGACTCTGAGGTGAAACTTCTTATGGGAGGAGCTTTGAAATTCTGATCTACAACCTTTTTGTGTGACGATTAGTGATGCGGGTAAACACTGTGATGATAAATTGAAATGTTTCCTAGTAATACAATAGTTTCATTGTATGACTTTACAACACAACCTGTTTTTTTTAAATCTTAATTTGATACCTAAGACAATTTTGTTAGGCTGCACAGTGGTTTGGATTTTGCGCGTCTGCCTTCTAAACAGCGACTATAGGGTTCGATTTGGTATACAAGATTTTTCCCCAAGGGAAATTTGTTTTTGTATCTTGATGTGATTGTTTGTGTGATGTGAATGTTTTCGGCACCCATTACACAAGCAATGAACTTAGTGTGTAAGAGTGATATGTATATAGTTCATGATAGTGAATTCTTAAAAAATGTAAATAGAGATATTTTCATGATTATTTAAAAATAAATACCATTACCTTTACCTAAGCCTTGCTATACAGCGTGGTTATGCCGCAAGCATTTTGGGAACTTTGCCGAACATTAAAGATCATCTAAACCATCTTTAACCTTTTTTATAACTTGAATATTTATATTGTAAAACTAGGTCTTGGAATAAATAAATACTCAAGAATAGAATAGAATAGAATAATCATTTATTCCGACAAACTTAACTTAACTTAACTACCAATGATAAACCGAATGCGAAGAACGTTATTGTTATTCCAGTTTGCCGGAAAAGGTCTCTTGCAGACCAGCATAATGCTGAAGGCAGAGCCTTAGCGCTGGTTTTCAGCTCCGACCTGTGTAGGATTATTATACTCACATACCTATATTATTTTTATATCGTTTTAATACGTAGAATATTTAATTTTTTTTGTAAGTAATATTATTATTAAAGCTAAAAAAAGTTATATGCGCCGCGCGATCTTGGCATGGTTTTGTTTAATGCAAAATGCACCCTTATACTGTATGATGAATCGGAAGATTAATGAGTAAAGAGGGTAGTACGAAACATAAACAAGTTAAAATATAAAAACTCATAATATTTTTTTATATACATAGGTATGCGTTTGACACCTCGCGTATTTTATGTAACGATTAGCCGTTTCCCGCAGCTTCGCCCGCTATAATCAAGAAAAAGTAGCCTGTGTGTTCTAAAATCACAACCCTACATTTTGTTTAGCCGTAATTGGGTAAAAAGCAACAACTCGCTACCTATTTTATTTAAACAGTCGCAATAGACATTTCCGAAGAATAAGTACATATAAATTATTTATCTATAAGATCACCATCATACATGTTATTATTGTGTATTATATTGTACCTACATCAAAACATTCACAACAGCATTATCTTCAAAATTTCAAACCAAATGTCACTATATTTAAAGGTGAAGACTACATGCATATGAATTTTAATTTGAGCGAACAACTTATTATATCTACTGTAATATTAGAACAGAATGAACATAAAATTGCTGATTAATAAAATAGGTAATAAAAATTATACACAAGCATTATAATGAACTAAATTAAAAAAAAATACAAATTAAACATAATCAATGTATTTTAATTTTTTTTTTTTTTTTATTAATACTATTATTCAAAGTATAATCAACAACATATATTACATTAAACTAAAAACCTAATTAAAATTAAACGAAAAAATTAAAATTAACTGTAATTATATATTTACTGTAATTTTAAGTTCTTAATCAGGATGTCAGGGATTTTTTGAAAATATTAACATTGCCCATAAATATGTCAACTTGTTTGGTTTTAGCAAGAATATTATGCTGTCAACAATAATGACCGCAACATTGATTATGATGGATTAAACAGGCCCCAAAGCCACAATATATCACTTTTTTTATGAGCAGGACATTCAAAAAGATCGATATTCACATCAAGAACAAGCTTCAAAGCTGCTTTCACAATTAAGAAAGGAACTAGACTAGATATGTCCACTTAATTGTAAACTTATGTTTATTATTTTAATTTATTACTATACTAACGACATTTATAAGTCATAAATAACTTCGTAAAACGCGAATCATTAGAATATCCTGTTTTTTGTGAAAATTTGCATATAATATTGCTCCAGTACATTTTTGTTTTATAAAACTAAGATTGAAGGTATTTTATGTGTTCGTCGGCAGGACGCATAAATTTTGGGAGATGTAATAATTTGAAACGGCACAAAAATGGTTTATAGTCTTGAATTTAATTACATGGTGTTATGTGAATTACTCTATCAAATTAAAAAAGCAGAGTGAAATGATTAATTTTACTTGATATTGAACTGAATTAATTGGGTTTTAAATTATTTCAATACTCAAAAGTTGATGAAGGTTTTATATTTGTGCTGTTTGGAGTTGAAACCAAGGCCCCATGGGGACCGCGTGCATTAGAAATTGTCAAAGATTTGTCTAAGAGTCTGATTGAATTGAAAACTTGATTAAAATGCTGGGTTGTATTTTGGTTTATACAGCGTGGTAATTTTGACACTTTGCCCAACATTAAAGATCGTCTAACTAAGTCATCTTTAACTTCTTTTTGACGCGAGCTATACGCACATAAATACACCAAAGGTCCGACAATCAGCGCCAATACACTATTTTTTGTTTTTCCTTTAATTTTGGCTTCGCAATATGGTGCATTTAGCCAGTGTCAAGTAAAAATATATTTCAAGTATATTTCAAATTAAAAGTCCTAGTCACAAGTCAAAGTTAAGTAAAAGAGTCGAGGTCCAGTCATAGTCAAGTAATGCCCTAGTAAAGTGGTAGAAACTTTACTAGAATTTCTATTGGAGTTTTGGAGCGAAGGCGAAAATCACGTTTTTCAACTTAGTATCATTTGCCTACATTTATGCACGTTTACTAAGTATAAACGGTTAATAATCCACCATTGTAGCACATTAACACTCGAAAAATCACAGGTTTTGGAAAATTATACATAATCAACAATGCCATTTTTTCAATTTCGCGGCAAAACTCCGCCAGTGCATTGGCGGAGTTTAGTAACTATTAAGTTGTCTGCGACAGTTTGCAGCGGGATGCACGCACACACGGACATTTACATACTTCACCCATGGTTACATATTACGTCCGTATTTCTTTCAAGTCCGTGAGGTTAAGATGATTGTTGTATTGCGCGTACAAAAGACTTCAACGAACTCCGTTAATTTGTTTGCGAGTTCGAACAACTAAATCATTTGCTTAATATTTGTAATAAGAACATTATTATGGTATCTAGACAGTTGGATCAAAAATAAGGCATTAGTTTTGGACATGGCACGCATTGTCAGAAGGTTCTTCACTCTCCAGTACCTACTGACCCATCGCACAGGTAGCTTGGGCCGGTACCTCGCTGTCGGCGGCACACAAAGTACTGATATTGTAGTATTATAGGGCCCGAAACGTTATTTTGATAGGAATTTTATAAAATATCTAGACTTACGTTTATGTGAAATATTTAAAAAAAATTAAGAACGAATATTAAATTACAAATGTGAATAATAATAATAATATACGTTAATTATTATTTTTTATACAAGTCAATGTGCTAAAATTCAAAAAGCCCGCCGCAAAAAAATTAAACCTACTTTTTATGTAATCCCCTTATAATCTACTTCATTCTGATACCCTACTCGAAGGTTTGGTTATATTTTTTTTATTTACGTATTCCGCTCTAAAAATCCGTCACTTTTTTCTAACGCTTATAAATGACTCCTGAGTTTTAAGACAAATATAAAGAAACCTATCCAGCATACCTACATATATACAATAACTAATTTAAAAAAAATCTCAAACTGACACTGGAATGTTTTTTAACTAACAGCAGTATAAAATAAACCTGTCATTTTAATAAACAGATACAATAAATATCTCGCATTGATCCAGTTAACTCATAAACGTTATCTCCTAACAGTACATATAAATCAACAATTGTACCGTTTGATGGTGAATGAGTACGATAGAAGCACAGTGTAGATTTTTTTTATAAATGTATTGATCATGTCAGTATCACGATTGTTTTATACATGTCTTGCTGAAACAATAGAAACAATTTGATGACTGTAATTTTAAAATGATTGCGAGCCCGGTTTTTTTATTGTATTTTTTATATGATAGTACTTAGTTTAGCACTATTAAAAAAAGAATACTCTACAAGAAAATGCTTTCACTCAGAGTTTCTTGGTTTTTATTTTAATCTCTAGTAGCTCTAAGTTAAAGTAACTTTTTCAAAGTCAAGTTGAATGCGTCTTATGATATTGCCAATCGTATTACTTTAAATAAATTTTCAATGAAATAAAATACGTACTACTAGACTAAATTACTAACGCAGTCCAAACAAGGCTATAGGGACATGAGGGGACTACATTATAGTCTGTCGAGGACTATAGCAATTATTATTGCTAATTCACGTAGGTAATGTTACAGCAAAAAAAAAACAAATCTTTATAATCAACCTTTATTCATTACTATAGTAATGTTACAGAAACCAGCGAAATGGCCATCAAGTTTACGTATGGAAATATGTTTAAGAGAATTTCCAAAACTACCTAACCACTCAGAAAGCGACAGCGCCCCACTCTCCCCCGTGAAGGGGAGCGAACGATCATCGAGGGCTGATGATGGACCATCACCGCCCGCCTCACGCTCAGGGCACCGCGCCACGTCTCATCGTCGTGGTTTGGTGCGACTCACTTATTGTGTCAGTCTTGGGAAGAGCTTACTATAGAAATGATCCTATGAAGTAAGGTCTTAATGAGAATTTGATGTTGCGAAAAGCCCCACTGTTTCTCGGAGAATCTCGTCATCGCGATTCAGCCGATCCTCACTCATTTTGGTCCGCCATCTATCAATTTAAGCTTGTACTACTTGCTATTTGACGTTTACCAAGTACCAAAATGGTGGCGATAAAGTGACGTCATACATGTCATGCCCATGCGCAGCTGGTATAACCTGGTATTTTATTCCCCCGGTAATTTTATTCGCTTTCTTGGTCTTAGTCAATTAATTATTGTCATGCTTACTACAAAACAGAGGTACATAACACTTTTTTTCATTGAGGCAAGTAAGGATATTATTAAAATGTATATTCGAAAAACATTGCAATTGGTTGAAAAACTTTTGTAATCAAAATTTCTTTAAAATGTTGTCAATGTTAATAGGCCTTAATGTTAATGTTAATAGGAATTTATTTCAAATAAGCATTCTTTTTATATTTAGAAAAAAATAAAATATGAAAAATAAAGACTTTAACGGGGAAAAGGTCTATACATAAGAAAGTAACAACAGATTAAAAATCAACACATTGTTATAAATTGTTCTTTGAAAAAAAACCCCTTTTGTGGTTATACAAATTTCAAAATCATTGTTGAAATTTTTGTTTAATTATATATATTTATAAATACATATTAAAACAAAATGAACTCAACATGTCAGCGTAGCTCCCATCGACCCAAGTTTTAAAAATACATTAAAAAGATTAAAAATATTAACAAAAAGTATCAAACTCACAACATCGGCCCATGTACAAGATATCGTTATGTTAATTTCACAAAAGCCCGCCAAAAGGTCCCTCTACAAAAGAATTTAAAGTGACAGCTGTCAAACTCAATATATATAGTTCTATTATCATTACCTAGATGTCGTACTCAAACGAGCGCCCGCCAGGCTGAATCGCGGTGACGAGATTTGCCGACAAACTGGGGTATCGTCAGCGCACGGTTTTACAATCATACTTACCTGGCGTAGGGGACACCGTGATCAACAAGGCGGTTCCCCCAGAGCGAGGCCCTTCCATTGCACTGCGGCTAGGTTGACCTCTGCGATTATCCCTAATGTGGATAACTCGGACGCGTTATTTTTGGTAGTGGGGACTGCGTTCGCGCCGTCCCCCAATAATAAATAAACAACTACATAACAAACTTTCAGTTAACTTAAGTGTTAAACTCTTTTAAATATCCTTCTGTCAGAAGCCTTCTACACGCAGAAAGTGTACTTCGCTACTTTCTGAATGAGCATTCGCTTAATGTGCACATAATATTTGTAATTATTAGAGATGAAACGGATATCCGGTAACTATCCGGTATCCGGCCTATCCGGCCTTGTTTTCGCTATCCGGCCGGATACCGGATAGTAAAATTTCATTATTTTACACAAGGCAAATCATACTCCAATAGGTTATGGACACCGTTTATTTTTATAATCGCACATCAAAAATGTTTGTTTTATTAATTATTAGTTTAATACTTAAAATTAACATGTGGCAAATTGTGATGAATAAATACCAAATTTTCCGCGTTTGTTGGTAAGAGGCGACTCCGCTTGGCTTCGTATACCAGACCAGCTTCTGAAAATAGCCTTTCGCTGTAAACGCTACAGCCAGGTGCTGAAAGATAAATTCTAGCAAACCTTGACAACTGCGGGTACTGATTTAGATTAACTGACCACCAAATGTATGGGTCGTGATTGCGAACATAAAATCACGACGACAAGTGATAAACAATGAAATAAACAACAAACGAACTGAGAAACAAACACACGCGCGGTACACTCGAATGCCCCCGAGTCGACCCGATCTCCGCTTACGTGCGACCCGAATGCGCCTGAATATTTCCGATCTCGTTCACGGCGCCAATATTCAAATCAAACTGATCGCGTCAACGCAATAAAAGGCCAAATATCCGGCAGCCGGATATCCGGCGCTCCGGCCTAGTAGCTTGCCGAATATCCGGTATCCGGTATCCGGCCAAACTACTATCCGTTTCATCTCTAGTAATTATCCGAGCCCCGCGGCTTCGCCCATGTTTAATAAGTAGAAAATTTGCCTAAGTGTTATCCTATAATATATAAGAGCTGTGTGTACATTCTAAATACATACATCTGTTCAGCCGTTACAGTGTGAAGAAAAAGTCTCACATATTTACACACAAACTTTTAGATTTATAATACTAGTGTGATAACAGCTATGCAAAATTGTCTTGAAACAAAAATATTTTGAAATCAAGCCCTTAAGTCTCATTTTACTTTTCGCTTCTTTACTTTGTAACTATGATTTTACTTTTAGTAATGTAAAAAATATACTGTTTATAAGGCATAATGATAGCGGGTAATAATTTTCTTAAAACTAGCGCACATTCATAAAATGAACACTTTTATAATATTTTTAATCGCATTTTTTTAAGTAGCCCTCATAGCACCAGACTGGCCAACATAATATATTCTAAAGTCGCGGCTGTTGAATTCTCTCGAATCTCGCATCCACATGGTAGACATTTTTTTATTTATAAAATGATGATGGGTGTCGATATCAAGGTTTCTTACTTCAAATTCATTGTTTTGTTTCATAATTATGGGTGTTGTTAACGATTATGGCATTTATTTTAAAATCCAAAAAAATAGCATAAGTCTACTAGAAATAATATAGGATATGAGAAATAAAATGCATAGAATGTGAAATAAATAACGTCTGTGTTTACCATACCATCCTCGACCTCACTGAGGACCTATAAATTGGAAAAAAGCTTATGCTTTAAAGGTTGTACTTACGCACTTTAATTTCATTGTGTAGCAGATCAGAGATGATCTACCATATCAGTTGTGTTCTGGTGGGCCGATCCCGGCGGCACTGCAATGCCGGGCCGACCCGTGACGGGAGTGGAGCGAGCCCCGAACATCCCGTCGAATTAAAAAAATCAGATTAATATACTGGTCCCTCGATGAGGGAACTTTCAGATATTAAGCTGAAAAGAACAGATACTACACTTTGATCTTAGCCAAAAGGCCGAGAAGCGATACCGTACAGAAGTAACTAGAGGGTTGTTCATTAGTTCGCGGAGAATTTCGTCACCGCGATTCAGCGAATCACCGCTCGTTTACAAGTGACATCTAGTTTTACTGCGTATCAGAGTTGTGTATTTGTCACAATGTAGTTCGAGTTATTACCGCGCGACCGCACGAGCCAAGAGGCGCTAGTATCGTCTACCCCACCAGTGATTACATTATCTTTGTACCCCACTTTCATTTCTTATATATTTTATCTTGTAATGTTATCTATGTATTTCAATACGTATTGAAAGTGGGTGCGCATTGTCTTACATAACTTTTCAACTCCTATCATCCGAGGTCCGAAAATATTTCTCATATCATTTAAAATCATAATGATAATTACTCATAATATTTGTTTATACTAATGATCGAAATTCATAATCATTCGAATAAATCACTCTAATATTCATAAATGAGTTTTATTCTAATATTTGATTTTATAATAAGTATAATAAGTGTTTTTTCCATATTATTGAAAATCATAATGTCTATATCAGACAAGTAGGTTAGGTTAGGATAGAACCGCGACCCTGACTACGCGCTAGCCGAGCGAGCGAAGCGAGCCTGTCGCGGCAGCAGCCGGCAAAACGCCAGAAACTAATTTTTGCTAGAAAAGTAGACAGACTCAGCGACAAATACGTAAAATATTTTCTTAGCATTATCATTGAATGTTATGAAGAAAAAAGATCTGAAAAAAAAAAAATGAATTTAAACTGGTTCTTGGTAGTAACAGTATTAATCAAAAAAATATGATCACTAACTGTTATGAGCTCCTTTGGTAGTAATAAAAATGTATGAATAAAAAAAGAATGAAAAATAAAATTATGAAGAGTGGTTATTATAAACGCAAATCGGTAGTAAGACAAAGAATTTATTATTTAGAAGGATTTAGAATTTTATGTAAGCCAATATGGACCCAGTAAAGGTATTTATGTGTATTATTTAATTTATTTATTAAGTTTACGTAATGTATATATATGTTTTTACAGATATATATTTATAAAGTTCTACTACTTATGTATTATTTATGTAAGTAATGTTTAAATTGTTTATAATGCATGTGTAGCGTAATTGTTTACCTTGTTTACCTAGGTTGCCTGTAAGAGATTGCTTTATGTGATAAGGCCTCCCATTGTACAACAATTATTATTTTTAGTTCTTATGTTATTATCATGTTACTTAACTATATTACTGGTGTTCAAAAAATAAGTATTGTATTGTAAGTCTAGAAGTAGTTAACTACCTAAATAGTAGGCCACCAATAAAATTGACATTTTCCATAATGGATTTTTTCCCACCCTTTTCGTACTATACTTACAAAGTTCTTTTCAACGATACCTCACAAGGGTAGATAAAATTGTCCATACATTAATAATTATAAACTTTTTTGGTAGGCCACCTACCAAATTGTTATTTTCCATTATAGACTTTTTTTAAACCCGTTTTGTACTATACTTGCAAACTTCTTTTTAACGATACCCCACAAGGGTAGATAAAAAAATAAAATTTCAATCCCCGCTTACGTGTATTGGACCTCTTATAATTTCATTTTTTTAATTTTAATTGCCATTTCTGGCTTTTGGCCATAGCTTTACTTATTCTATGAGAATTTAAAGTTGATCGCATGTATGGCAACAGCATCTCATAGAACAGATATTTAAAAAAAAATTACGTGATGCCGCATATAATACGGGTGGAGCACCCTAGGTCCTACAAATGTTACTGTTCAAAACGCAAGCTACACGCACTCAAATACCCCAAAGAATCGACAAACGGTGCCATGCATTCGTGCCTATTAAATAACTGAAACTATTTCGTTGCCTGCCACAGTTTGCAGCAAGATACAAGCACACACGGACAATCACATGCTTTACCCATGATTGGATATTACGCCGTATTTCTTTAAGTCCGTAAGTAAAGATGATTGTTGTATTGCGCGCACTTCAAAAGACTTTAACGCGCTCCGATAATTTGTTTGCGAGTTCAAACAACTGATTCACTTATTAAATTAACTGATTCACTTGCTAAATATTAATCACATCCCACTCTAAGTTCAATGACTTGTGTCGTGGGGGCTCGAAATAATCACATCACACACTTTGCAGCTAAAGTCATATGATGGATAACTGACAAACTTAGTGCCGAATATCAAATATGCATGGAATCTTATCACAACTGAATTAGAGCGTATTAACAATGTCAAATCGTTTCATCAATTGAATAAATAAACAATCGTGGTTACAGTCTCGATGAAAAGTTACAAAAATACCCTGTGTCCCTCTCACACAGAGCGACTCGGAAAGAATAAGTTTCCGAGTGGTAGAAAATATGGTCTATAGTATTATTAAAATCTTATCTATTGTCAATTTTTGTTTTATCAATACTTTACAGAATTTTATTATGTTTTTAAATGCCTTACCGACGAGTCGCTACACAACAAATCGATTTATTTTCATAACACTTAAATTTTTTTTTTAATTGTCAGATTAACAATTTTTTTCAATGTAACTGTCAGGTTATAATTTAGGACGACTAGGACATCAAGCTGCACCGTCTGTATAAAAATCTGACCTGCTCGAGTATTTCAAGGTCACGTTGTTTTTACAATTCAAAAAATTATCGTCAGTCATTTGAATAGGATTTTTTTTGGGTTCACTTAACATTCCCTCTACCTGACACGCTCCTCCGACTACCAAGCTGTCTGGTTAATATCTCTCGGTTATCAGAAAGACGTAGGGCATCTATACGCTATGAATGTCTGACTGTTTATAACTGTTATTTATTACATTTTTGAAAATTTGTACACGCTCTCCCCCCCACAAAAAGGCATACTTATCATAAACTTATTTTCGTTTCTGCACCTAATATTGACAATCCAATAAGTCCCCATGACGCTTTAGTAACTACGGATTTTACATCCCGGGCTCCCCTACTACTATCTATGATTACTTGTTTTCTAATTTAAATTATATGTTATTACAATATCTATACATAAAACAAAGTCGGATTTATTACACCACTTATAACTCGAGAACGGGTGGGCCTACTCTAATGATCTTTTATTTTTTGGAATTATCTACGCCACGAATAGCTGAATATCTATTAAAATAAAGAGAACAATTACAAAAAAAATCACTTACATTTTGTAACGGAATGGGGGTTTGATGATATTTTGACAGTTAACGCGGGTGAAGCCGCGGGGAACAACTAATAACAAATTATTTTTTTTTAATTGTACAATACAAAGCTCCAGTTATGACGTCACTAGGCCAGGCCAGGCTGGTCCTCTTTTTGTTATAATCGCATTGTTTATTATAGGGTATACCAAAACTATATACCTAACCACTCAGAAAGCGACAGCGCCCCACTCTCCCCCGTGAAGGGGAGCGAACGATCATCGAGGGCTGATGATGGACCATCACCGCCCGCCTCACGCTCAGGGCACCGCGCCACGTCTCATCGTCGTGGTTTGGTGCGACTCACTTATTGTGTCAGTCTTGGGAAGAGCTTACTATAGAAATGATCCTATGAAGTAAGGTCTTAATGAGAATTTGATGTTGCGAAAAGCCCCACTGTTTCTCGGAGAATCTCGTCATCGCGATTCAGCCGATCCTCACTCATTTTGGTCCGCCATCTATCAATTTAAGCTTGTACTAATTGCTATTTGACGTTTACCAAGATCCAAAATGGTGGCGATAAAGTGACGTCACAAATGTCATGCCCATGCGCAGCTAGTATAACCTGGTCTTTTATTCCCCCGGTAATTTTATTCGCTTTCGTGGTCTTAGTCAATTAATTATTGTCATACTTACTACAAAACAGAGGTACATAACACTTTTTTTCATTGAGGCAAGTAAGAATACTATTAAAATGTATATTCGAAAAACATTGCAATTGGTTGAAAAACTTTTGTAATCAAAATTTCCTTAAAATGTTGTCAATGTTAATAGGCCTACTATTATGTTAAAAAATATTTATTTCAAATAAGCATTCTTTTTATATGAAGAAAAAAATAAAATATAAAAAATAAAGACTATAACGGGGAAAAGGTATATACAATACATAAGAAAATAACAACTGATAAAAAATCAACACATGGTTATAAATTGTTCTTTTAAAAAAACCCTCTTTTGTGGTTATACATAGTACAAATTTCAAAATCATCGTTGAAATTTTTGTTAATTAAAAATATTTATAAATAGATATTAAAACGAAATGAACTCAACATGTCAGCGCAGCTCCCATCGATCCAAGTTTTAAAAATACATTAAAAATGATAAAAATATTAACAAAAAGCATTAAACTCACAACATCGGCCCATGTCAGATATCATTATGCATAGAGAAACTTTTTATACCGGAAATCATTATGTTAATTTCACAAAAGCCCGCCAAAAGGTCCCTTCTACAAAAGAATTTAAAGCGACAGCTGTCAAACTTAAAATATAGTTTTATAATCATTACCTAGATGTCGTACTCAAACGAGCGCCCGCCAGGCTGAATCGCGGTGACGAGATTCGCCGACAAACTGGGGTGACGTCAGCGCACGGTTTTACATTCTAGTGTTGTGTAGGACATGAAATTAAAATGAGTTTGTAAGAGTTGCCTCTTTTTTTGTACTGAGCCAGTACAATGTCTCACTTCAAAAGAGGCGAGGCATAGCGCCTCATAACGGTATATTTGAAGCAATGAGTAATTGTGTTATTTCGTACTGGAGCGTTTATTATGTACCTTACAAAGTGTAATTGACGTAGTAGTTATCACTAACTCTACAACGATATATGAATCGAATTGATAAATGAAAACTGAATATATTATTGTAAAATTTGAACAAACAGTCTATGTAGGCACTGTTACTATTTTACGAAATACGCAATAAAACAAATTTATTTTAATAAATGTATGATGTAATAAAAAAAATTACATATATTAACATTTAAAAATAATATTTGCGACACTTTTTTTTGCAACTGTGCAACAAACTGTTAACACACTATATTATTAATTACAAACTAATCAAAACAACATGCACTCGTAATTGTTATGGTACGCGCCAAAATCCAAATTATCCAAATGACATCAACATTTGCCGCACTTTGACACGCGCCACTTGCGATGCCCAACTCCGATTATTTTCTAGCATAAACTGGTCGACGAAAGTGAACTAAAGCGTAATATTGCTGTCTCACTCCGCGACATATAAAGCTGGTGAGAAAGTAGACGCATTGTACTGAAGTGTAGCATACATACAGCAACGAGACGAGGTACGGTACGACGCGTTTTCTCTCACACACTCTATGCTAAAGCTTATACACGACGAGCGTGACATACAATTTGAAGTAGTACATGTAAAAAATTTGAACCGCTCTTACAATAGTACGTCTTGTACGGGACAAATGTCATGCCTCATGTATGTCCTACTCAACACTATTACATTCATACTTACCTGGCGTAGGGGACACCGTGATCAACAAGGCGGTTCCCCCAGAGCGAGGCCCTTCCATTGCACTGCGGCTGGGTTGACCTCTTCGATTATCCCTAATGTGGATAACTCGGACGCGTTATTTTTGGTAATGGGGACTGCGTTCGCGCCGTCCCCCAATAATAAATAAACAACTACATAACAAACTTTTGAACTTTCTTTAAACTCCTTCTGTCAGACTCTTAAACGCACGCAGAAAGTACTTCGCTAATTTCTGAATGAGCATTCGCTTAATGTGGTTTACTCGCAGAACGTCCCATTCGTATTCGGTCACGCAGTCGCAAAACGTCCCATTCGCAGAACGACCCATTCTGAAACGGTCCCATTCTCAAACCATCCCATTCGCAGTCTGTCCCATTCTCAAAACGTCCCATTCGCAAAATATCCCATGCATACATCACATTAATACCAATCATAAAAATTTTCCTTTTCTTTATTGAATGGTTATCACAACATAATAATAATATAAAACTATGAAGGCTTTGTTTGTGCAATTGCTGACGAGGTTATCAAGACGAATAACTACCGGAAATATATCATCAAAGACGGTACGGTCGACATTTGTCGGGCATGCCGTCGTCCTGGTGAGTCACTCAGGCATATTATTTCTGGTTGTTCACATCTTGCTAACGGCGAGTACTTACACAGACATAACCTTGTAGCTAGGATCATACATCAGCAACTTGCTCTTCAATATGGTCTTGTTGAATCTGAAGTGCCGTACTATAAGTACACACCGATGCCGGTTCTCGAGAATGGTCGTGCTACGCTCTATTGGGACCGATCTGTCATCACGGACAGGACTATTGTCGCCAATAAGCCTGATATCGTTCTGACCGATCGGTCGCAACGGCGGGCAGTGCTCATTGACGTCACTATCCCGCATGATGAAAACCTCGTGAAGGCTGAGAAGGATAAGCTAAGCAAGTATCTTGACTTGGCCTTCGAGGTAACCGCCATGTGGGATGTGGATTCGACGATCATTGTCCCGATAGTTGTCTCGGCGAATGGGCTAATAGCGAAAAGTCTCGAACAACACCTCAAGAGGCTTTCGCTAAATGGTTGGATCAAGGGTCAGATTCAGAAGGCAGTACTCTTGGACACGGCACGTATTGTCAGGAGGTTCCTCACTCTGCAGCACTGACCTACCGGTAGCTTGGGCCCTGCCCCGTTGCTGGTGGCATACTAGGTTTAGGTTTTTTTTTACAGTTTTCTTTATTTTGTAATATTGTATTGTTTATTACTTTTATAAAAATATTGTAAAAAAAAACCTTAGCTTAAGAAAAAATAATAAATAAAGATGAATATAAAACTATGAAATATTCTTCAGGTAATTGTTTAGTACTAGTTAAACTCAAAACAATTATTTTGCCTAAGTGTTATCCTATAATATATAAGAGCTGTGTGTACATTCTTAATACATCTGTTCAGCCGTTACAGCGTGAAGAAAAAGTCTTACATATTTACACACAAACTTATAGATTTATAATACTAGTGTGATAACAGCAATGCAAAATTGTCTTGAAACAAAAATATTTTGAAATCAAGCCTAATTTTACAGTCTCATTTTACTTTCCGCTTCTTTACTTTGTAACTATGCTTTTTTATTTTTAGTAATATAAAAAAAAATGTTTATAAGGCATTATGATAGCGGGTAATAATTTTCTTAAAACTAGCGCACATTCATAAAATCAACACCTTTATAATATTTTTAATCGCCTTTTTTTAAAGTAGCCCTCATGACACCAGAATGGCCGATATAATAAAATCGAGGCTTCGTATATCTTATGGTGGACATTTTTCATTTACGACGATGGGTGTCGATATCAAGGTTTCTTTATTCAAATTCATTGTTTTGTTTCATAATTACGGGGTGTTGTTAACGATTATGGCATTTATTTCAAAATCCAAAAAGATAGCATAAGTCTACTAGTATCTAGATCTCGGAACTAGATAGAAATAATATAGGATATATGAAATTAAATGCATAGATAGTGAAATAAATGCTTAAATAACGTCTGTGTTTACCATACATAAATTGGAAATACATACATAATTGTTCACCATATATAAATTGGAAAAGAGCTTACGCACTTTGTTTAAGAAAATACTAGCGGATTCAACAATAAAATTACATTAATTTCATTGTGTGATTGCTGATCAGAGAAGATCTAACCATGTCAGTTGTATTCTGGTGGGCCGATCCCGGCGGCACTGCAATGCCGGGCCGACCCGTGACGGGAGTGGAGCGAGCCCCGAACATCCCGTCGAATTAAAAAAATCAGATTAATATACTGGTCCCTCGATGAGGGAACTTTCAGATATTAAGCTGAAAAGAACAGATACTACACTTTGATCTTAGCCAAAAGGCCGAGAAGCGATACCGTACGGAAGTAACTAGAGGGTGATCATTAGTTCGCGGAGAATCTCGTCACCGCGATTCAGCGAATCACCGCTCGTCTACAAGTGACATCTAGTTTTACTGCGTATCAGAGTTGTGTATTTGTCACAATGTAGTTCGAGTTATTACCGCGCGACCGCACGAGCCATGAGGCGCTAGTATCGTCTACCCCACTTTAATAGCTTATAACTTTTTTATTTCTGTATCTGTTGTTCAAGTTCAGGATATGACGAATATTATTTGTAAGTTTCAGCTTTAAATGTGAAGCCGTTTTTGAGATAGACCCCGGGACAAAATAAGTCTAAAAATAGTAAACTTTTTTAGTAGGCCACCTACCAAATTGTTATTTTCCGTAATAGATTTTTTTAAAACCTGTTTCGTACTATACTTGCATAGTTCTTGTCAAAGATACCCCACAAAGGTAGATAAAAATTAAAAAATATTACAGTCACCCTTATTTTGATTAAAAAAATAAGGACGTGATGCCGCATATAATACGAGTGAAGCACCCTAGGACCTACAAATATTGCTGTTCATAACGCGAGCTACACGGACACAAATACTCCAAAGAATCGATAATCGGTGCCATGCATTCGTGCTTAGTTAATTGCTGTAACTATTTAGTTGTCGGCGACATTTTGCAGCAAGATACACGCACACACGGACCATCACACCCATGATTGGATATTACGTCCGTATTTCTTTCAAGTCCGTGAGTTAAAGATGATTGTTGTATTGCGCGCACTCCGCTTCTAAACGGTCAAGCAAAAGACTTCAACGCGCTCCGATAATTTGTTTGAGAGTTGAAACTACTGATTAATTTGCTTAATATTTGTTATAAACACTTTAAACGTAAACGTAAACGCTTTCGTGCCCACATCCCCACTCTAACATCAATGACTTGTGTCATGGGGGCTCGAAACAATCACATCACACACACATTTTCAACCAAAACCAGAAATACAAATTTTCCTTGGGGAGAAAATTTGTGTTCCCGCTAGCAACTCACTAAACTAAGCCACCGGGCGGTAAAAAAATAAGAATTAAAAAACAGAACATTATTATGATATCTAGACGGTTGGATCATGGGTCAGATTAAGAAGGCAGACACGGCACGCATTGCCAGAAGTTTTCTTACTATGCAGTTCCTACTGACCAACTACTGACCCACCGTACATACATTTTTCATATTGTTTTTGTTTTTTATGTCATAGTTTTACTGTATTCTTTTGAATTTTATAAAATACTAAATTTATGTGATATATTAAGAGAAGAAATATTTTTCATAAAATCAGGACCAACTCTTTTTCTTACCATCAAGCGAGCGACTTCCATATCTCCAATCTCACCCGCCCGAAAAAACAGATAAACGATAGAAGTGAAAATTTTGTATTACAGGGAAACATTTCAATTATTCAGTACAGTATTAATTACAGTGTAACAGTTTTGTTGCCCCCCACTTTTCGTCACATAAAAAGGTTGCGGATCAAAATTTCAATGTCCTCCCATAAGAAGTTTCACTTCAAAAACAAATTCAAAAATCGAATTCTAATACTGACACTGGAATATTTTTAATATTTTTAACAACACAATTTACAACATGAGCATCTCACCACGCGTCACTGCTCACTTGTTTATCGGCTGAACAAGTCCAAACCTCTTGTTTTAGTCGAACTCGACTACAGCGAAACGACATTTTGCGGTAGCGTATTAACTAATACGCTACCGCAAAATGTCGTTTCGCTGCAGCAAAGAAACAACTTTTTAAAATTTGTTTCCATTTATTTTCTAATAACTAACGGAGTCCGAACAATGCTATAGGGTCGTAAGGGGACTGTATTATAGTTTGTCAATAACTATTACAATTTATTATTAATGCTCATTCACGTTGGTCATGGTAAAGTATTGATACAGAGACCAGCGAACTGACTGATAGGAGTACAATGCGATTAAAATATAAATGTTGGTCTATAGTAATATTATCAGCTATAAATAACTTATACAAGGTTCCGTACCTCAAACGGAACCATTTTGTAAATTACCGTGAATACTTATCTATTGTCAAATTTTTTTATCGATACTTTATAGAATATTTTTAAGTTTTTTAATGCCTTACCTACGTGCCACAAAACAATTAATGGATTTGTTTTCATAACGGTTAATTTTTTTTGCCAAATTGTCAGATTAAAAATATTCCTCCATATAATTTAGGTCGAAGCTGCAGTCTGTATAAAAGTCTGACGCGCTCGTATATTTCAAGGTCACGTTTTCTTTTACATTTCCAAAAATCGTTCATGACTTTTGGTCGCGGCCAAATTGTCAATGATTTGAACATGTCATTTTTTGGGTTCACTTAACATTCCCTCTATCTGATACGCTCCCCCGACTAACAAACCTTCACATTAATATCTCTCTATAATTTAAATTACGTGTTAAGGTGCTTATTACTGCTTAACGCTTATATAACAAATATATGCAACATTAATTATCAATTCTTTTATTGCACACTACAAAGTTCCAGTTGTGGTGTAGCGTCACTACTCACTAGGCCAAGCTAGGCCAGTCCTCTATTCTTATGATAATCGTATTGTATATTACAGGGTGTTTCCAAAACTTATACCTTACCACTCAGAAAGCGACAGCGCCCCACTCTCCCCCGTGAAGGGGAGCGAACGATCATCGAGGGCTGATGATGGACCATCATCAGCCCGCCTCACGCTCAGGGCACCGCGCCACGTCTCATCGTCGTGGTTTGGTGCGACTCACTTATTGTGTCAGTCTTGGGAAGAGCTTACTATAGAAATGATCCTATGAAGTAAGGTCTTAATGAAAATTTGCGGTCGCGCGAAGCCCCACTGTTTCTCGGAGAATCTCGTCACCGCGATTCAGCCGATCCTCTCTCGATTTGGTCCGCCATCTATACGTTCAAGCTTGTACTACTTGCTATTTGACATTTGCGAAGAACCAAAATGGTGGCGATAAGTGACGTCATAAATTTCATGCGCGTGCGCAGCTGGCAGCCAGTAGCTACACCATATAACCCGGTCAAGATAACGAGCGACTTGGATTGTATGCGGCCTCCTTACCACGTGCCAAGTTAACTCGATCGAGATATAGGTAGATTGCACAACACGTTATGAATGTTCCTATTTAATTCTTTTTCATGGTCTTAGTCAATTAATCATTGTCACATAGGTATGACAGTAATTAATTGACTTGAGGGGAAAATGTACCTACGTTTTGCAGTAGGCTACAAAACAGAGGTTTATTCCACTTTTTCAAATTGAGGAGAGTTAGAACTATTCAAATCAAATCAAATCAAAATCGTTTATTCACATGGGCTCCAAAGAGGCACTCATGAAAGTTAAAAAAGTTAAAAATCTATTGCCAGATTCGCAAAATTACAGCCATCTCGAGAAGAACCTGGCAAGAAACTCGGCGGTGCATTTTTTTTTCATTCATTTTTTTTTTTAAAACATTCTTAATTTCTAAGACATAATTTTCTTAACCTAGGTGTTATTATGGTAGTCGCTAGAAAGAGCCGGTGCAGTTTGCCTCCATGCATCCTTGTCATTAATATAGTCTGTAGTCTTATAATAAGCTTTCTTAATTAATGCCCGTTTTATTACAGATTTGAACTTTCCCAGTGGTAATTCAGTTACGATTTTAGGAATTCTATTGTAAAATCTAACCCCATTTGCCATAAAAGATTTATTCGTTTTGCTTAATCTAAATGCGCGCACTGTAATTTTATGCTTATATCTAGTATTAAGATTGTGTGCGTCGCTTCTTAATTTATATTTACTAATATTTCTGCGATTAGAATGTATATTTGAAAAAAATACATTGCAATCGGTTTAAAAACTCGTTTTTTGATCAAAATTTCCTTCAATGTTAAGATGTATACATATATATATATATATATATATATATATATGCAAATTAATAATAATAAGCCTACTTGATGTTAAAAACATTTACTTTAAACATACATTTTTTTTTATTAAGAAAATATATTAATTAAAAATAATTATTTTAACGGGATAAAACCTATATACATAAGAAAAAAGTGTCGTTACAACTTTTGGTCTTAATTTTTTCCGTCTAGTCCCCTTTCACAACGCGCGATGAGGAACTTTCGTTCCAATTATAACTAATGAATCAACACATGGTTACGCTATCGCATTTAAAAAAAATCCTTCTCCTGTGGTTATGCCTTGTACAAATTTCAAAATGATTGTTGAAATTTTTGTACAATCAAAAATATGTATAAATAAAATACATATCAAAACAATATGTTGATGCAACACGCTGACATGTTGCATGGCATCTATATAATCCTATAGGACGATTTGCGACTGCGTGACTAATTACGAATGAGACGTTTTGCGAGTAAACCATCTATATTGATAATAGAGTTCCCTACCATCAATACTATAGAAAATATTCTATGTACAGATTTAGCCCTTCTACAGTTTTATTATATTTATAGATTAATAGCGATAATCTCTTAGGTAAACAAACTCAACGTTTAGTCGTTAAAGTGTTCATCATTAAGGTATCCGTAGTACTCGTCACACGATCTACAGCACTATCTTATTATATCACGGGAGATCACCTTCATTATGAACTCACGTGGTCCCTTAGTCAGATATTTCTGGTGGGCCGATCCCGGCGGCACTGCAATGCCGGGCCGACCCGTGACGGGAGTGGAGCGAGCCCCGAACATCCCGTCGAATTAAAAAAATCAGATTAATATACTGGTCCCTCGATGAGGGAACTTTCAGATATTAAGCTGAAAAGAACAGATACTACACTTTGATCTTAGCCAAAAGGCCGAGAAGCGATACCGTAAACTAGTAACTAGAGGGTGATCATTAGTTCGCGGAGAATCTCGTCACCGCGATTCAGCGAATCACCGCTCGTTTACAAGTGACATCTAGTTTTACTGTTTACGAGAGTTGTGTATTTGTCACATTGTAGTTCCAGCTATTACCGCGCTACCGCACAAGCCAAGTGGCGCTAGTATCGTCTACCTACTTCACATCATCGTGCCGGCTAGCGAATAAAACGCCAATCGTTATCGTCGGCATAGCAGCTGAGCTATTTACGGATTCTTCATAATAATAATATTGTAATAGCTGTATTATAACAGAAAGCTTTATAATATTTACGAGAGCCTTTTAAGCATCGTACTATAACTGTTATTACGTAGGTATACCTACACTGTGCTATTGAATCATCAAATAAATGAGTGAGGTATTGGAAGCCATAATGGGGTTATTTATATTAAATGTTACCATGTATTCTAAATCGACACCCATGATTGACACAGTTAAGATTTTTAAAAATGGTAACTAAGTATCTCACTAAATCAGTTATACCTTATTTGTAAAATATAATTAGTCAGTCACCCGAACTAACGGATTTTTGTAAGTATTGTCATTCTACTTACCTACAATGTATTTCTGATAATAACTAAACAATTTACAGAAAGACAAAATACAAGTAAAGCAAAATACAATGTTTTCGTCGCACAACGCATACTCAAATATATTACAATATTTTTTATTATAAAATCAATTCGAGATATTTTACACATTGATTCTGTTAACTCATAAATGTTATTATCTCCTATATAGGTATAACGGTATGTAAATCAGCATTTGTACAGTTTAATGATGGTTAGTATACGATAGAAACTCAGTGTAATAAATTATATTATTAGTTTTACTAATGTATTGATTAGGTTATCATGATCACTTTCTACGGGCCAATTGCCTCCTTTCCTAAAACTAAAGTAAATCTATATAAGTACAGCAAAGAACTAAGTTACCTAATACAAGACATCGAGCTTATAGGTGATCATGTTTTTAACATGTCGTAATGCAACAATAAAAAACAAAATGTAAGATGACGGTTTTTATGTTATCGATTGTACTATTATTTTCATTTGCTATTAAAACATATTTTACATATTTAATCCCTAATAGGAGTATCCGCGGTACAGGCTTGTCCTAGTGCGGGGATCATGTTGTGACTAGGTTTGATAAATAAATAAATGTTGTATTTTTTTTGTATTTAGTAATGATCTACTTTTTTCATAGTAGTATTGAATGCATCATAATATATTGCCAATCATTGATTTTTGGTTTAAAGTAAACCTTACAAATTATTACAATATAATAGTTTCTTTTTTTGAGGTAAATAATAAAAAAAAGTAAGTTAAATAAGTTTATTACTTGTTTATTTATTTATACTCATAAATGGTTTCCTATTAATATTTAACACAATTAAAAATATTAAATTTATTATTATTATTCTCTTTATTTTTTTTTATTTTTTTAAATAAGGTTTTTTTTATTATTATGATTATTCTCTTTATTTATTATTTTTTCTTAGGCTAAGGTTTTTTTTACAATATTTTTATAAAATTAATAAACAATACAATATTACAAAATAAAGAACTGTAAAAAAAATATATTATAATTATGATTATTATTATTACGACCTACTGTACATGCAATGCATATGAATAAATAAATAAATTAAAAGACAGGCCGGTAACAAAAAAAATCATAACATAATAAAGCAAACAATTCAAATCAGACAATAATGTCCATTTTAGCTCTAAATCAATTAATACATTTTTGACTATGACTTAGAAATTGAAAAAAAAAGTATTTTCTATCTAAACAGCTCATTATAATATTATTATTAAATCCAATCCACATTTACTCTATTTTTACCCGACTACGGCGAAACGGGTTATGTTTTTGACCGATATACGAGAGAATAGATAAACGTACATACACACGTATGTATGTTCATCTATTCCCTCATAACTTCTAGTTTAGAGGTATCATAGTTTGACAAATGAAATGTCGTTGGAAGCGTCTTGTCCACGGGTGATTTTGGTACAGTTCAAAAGCTTGTTTTGTTTTTATCAAATAATTATCTCACTAATATTATAAATCTGAAAGTTTGTGTTTACACACACTTACAAGTGCGTTAGTATGTTGGTTTTATCTTGATTCTGTAACGGCTGAACGGATTTGGATAAAATTATGAATGTACCTATCTTATAACTAGGATTAATACATAGGCTACTTTTTAAATTGATAAACGCGGGCGAAGCTACGGGGCGGGGCTACAATATGTAGTTAACTAACATCTTATAAATTTTATATAGCACGGTGAAGGACTACAATTGCTTACGACTGAAAGTGTTGTTTACAAAGACCAAATTCGTTGGAGATTCTGAAGGTGATAGATCATATTGATTGGTTAAAGCAAAACAACGAATCTTTGTTATTTAGTATCTACCTTTATTCAATTCATAATACATTAATAATGGTACAGATAGCAGCGACTGGCGCCAGTTTACTTACGGAAATATAAGGGGTTACCAAAACACCTAACCACCCAAAAAGCGACAGTGACAGTTGATTTGCACAGAATTTTAATGGTTTAAAATCCACTATTATCACATTATCACTGTGTGAATTTTGACAAAATTATTCAACGGGGAGCACCCGTCCTGCTAACCTCTCCTACTTTTAGATAAACGATGATGATTTCTCGATATAATAATATTATTATTATAAAGTATTTTTTCTATATTGAACATAATAAAAAAATTAAAGTATTTTTTCTATATTGAACATTTGAACTTTGAACATCTTGGGCCTTGAACTAACTTTGGCCTGGAGACCAAAGAAAACAGAACATAATTAAAAACTTTTAATAAAAATATCTGAGTAGGTATATCCAAATCATGGAACGTCCAATACGATTTGGCCATTCAATGATTTATTTTGGACATTATTCGAAAAGGACATCAAATTGGTCTGACCTGTTTAAAAATCAGTTCAGTGTAGTTTACTGAAAATACCTAACCATAAAGAAAGTGATTACGCCCCATTCTACTCTGTGAGAGAAGCAAATGATCATTGAGCAAATCGTGGTAGCGCGAATCCCCTCTGTTTCTCGGAAAATCTCGTCACCGCGATTCAGCCGACCCTCTCCCGATTTGGTCCGCCATCTATCCGTTTAAGCTTGAACTACTTACTATTTGATAATGCTGCAAATATGACGATTTGCGACTCCGTGACTCTCTGAAAACTGGCCAATGTGATGTCCATTGCGAGTAATGATTAAATCTTTTATCTAATCATTTCGGAAGAAATTATTAGATCAGATAGATGAGATAAATCATGTACAAGACATTCCTTTTCATATATCTATACAGTTATAGTACAGAAATATTGGAAATTATACATAAAGACATACTCCAGGAACTGGACATTCCAGGAATTAGAAATTCCGCGAATTGGACGTTCCGCAACGACCGCAACCACTGGACATTTTGCGAATTGGATGCTATGAGTGTAAAAGCGTTTATATTTTGATTTAAATTTTATGAAACATGGTCACGATAATATAATTATGTATGTGTATGTTTTACAATTTCCCCTGCATGAACGGCTTGAGGTATTGGTGGAAGCTCCTGTTGACGGGCTCGGCGTTGAGGGGACTCTTCAGGGCTTCGGCCATCAGCCGCTCGTACACACGACCGTCGTAAGCACCGAGGGTTGAGTTCAGGATCTGAAATATTGCAGGGCAAATAAACATAACCGCTTCCACCCTCACAGCCCCACACTAAGTTCGATGACTTGTGCCGGGTGTTTCGGAAACACATACACAATCACAACCATTATAAAGCAAATATAAGTGTCTGTCTGTGTTGAGTTCGCAAAACTATTACATATATTAAACTAGTTATTTTTGCACCCACCTCATCTCTGTAATCAAATGCGTCGACTAATCCCACTGCATTTGGACGTATCTTATCAAGCAGATCTTCGTACTGGCGCTGAAGAGAAAGGACGTCTGTTTTCGAGATGGCAGTGTACTGAAAAAAATCATACTAGGTATAGTAATCTTTTTTTAGGTATGCATCTGTTATAGAGTCTAATCTACACAGCAAATTTTATGCAACTCCGTACTTCAGTTTTCTATAACCTCGACAAATGTCCTTGCTACACCCATAGTATAAAAATAAATGAAATTGCAAATTTTATGTGTGCCCAATCGCTTCGGTCGTATATAAATGGGATGAAGTAACCAATGGCACACTCCAGCACCTAGTCTGTTATACATACCAAATTTTATAGAAATCCATTCAGTCTTTATAAATACTTATCATGGCAAATATAAACGTTCACAAATTGTCGAAGATATTTATAATGGTATATGTTCATAATTTTGGCTACAAGCTATATTTTCTATTTGTTAATATAATATATTTACGGTATATTATAAGCATATGAAGTCAAAATTCAACGTAAAATCAAAAATAAACTCAAAAATGCTTAATTTTTGATATAAAATATTGAGTGAAACTCATTCAACCGCGAACCGGACTAAATCGAGGATAGAAAACAGTCGGAATTATTATATATTAAAATTACACATTGATAGTATAAGTAATGGACCCGGGACGTCATTGCCAAATATTATATTTTCAAGGGCGCCTGCCCTTAACTTTCCTTCGTGCTTGATGTAAATATACTATTTGAGCACGCAGTTTGTATGCGTCATAGATTTTTTTCTTTTAATTATGGTTACGCAGTCTTGTGCATTTAGCCAGTGTCAAGTTATAAAACATTTTAAGTTAAGTGTATTTCATATTAAAAGTTCTAGTCATAAGTCACAGTAAAAATCAAGTAAAAGTGTCAAGGTCCAGTCATAGTGAAGTAATTAATGTCCTAGTTTTTCAACTTTGTATGATTTGCCTACACTTTACTTAGTATTAACGGTTAAAAATCCACCATTATTACACATTAACACTCGAAGAATCACAGGTTTTGAAAAATTATGCAAAATCAACAACGCCATTTTGCACTTGCGCGGCAAAATCTCTCATCTATATTCGAGTTTCCATTTCCACTCACCAGTAACAAGTCTCCAAATTTCTCAAGTGACCAATAGATGGCGTACAGTTCCACGAGCTGGTTTAAGATTTGTTTTAGAGGAGCAGACAGCGACGCTCCCTTCTTTTCCACTTCGGACTTGTATGTCGTCAGAATGAATGAACGACAATGGGCCTGAAATTAAAGGTTAATACCAAATCAAACACCGAGCTTAGGAAAAAAATACTTGAGAGGTGTCAAGGGACACCCGGATGGAACGAAGTTCAATTTCCGTCTAGCCCCCTTTCGCAACACGCGATAAGGAACTTTCGTTCTAAAATTAAAAGAAACATGCAAAAACCAACATCACGCGGTGTTTCCAGGCGGTCACCCATCCAAGTACAAGGCACACATAAAAAAAATATTTACACATGACCACACATAAAAAATATATATTTTATAGGTCTTCTACCCTGGGGAGTTTTATGATCTTGAAACTGGCGTTCCCATATCTCCCTATCTGCAAATGCGGCGTCTAGGTGATCAAAATACCCCAACGTGAAATGCAAAGCTATTTCAAATAAGAATTATAACCTCTGCAGCTGCTACTAGCTGTACCGAAGTTCTGTTCCACGCGTCCTCAGATGATAGCCCTGACTTGGAGTACTTCTCCATACTGCTGACAGCTGTTGATAATTTCCTGTGAAAACATAATTACGACTGCTTTTAAACAGAACAGCATAGTCGACTAGTTTCAGACAAATTTGCTGTCCGAAACTAGTCGACTATGTTTTTCAGTCGACTACAAAGTAAGTCGACATTCTTACATGTTTGAGGCCGCAACGATATGACACAAATTAGAACAGCAGATCTATAGAAGAAATTTTAAAAAGTTAAGCTTATAACGTAGACTTATAAAGTGCTTTCGAATTAGCAGTACCTACAGATACTCGTTATGTATTAACACAGGAATCGTAACTACGATTTTGTTCTTTATAGGAATGTCATCCTTACCCTGCTGCAACCAGCTGGAAACTCTTGATGATGCCCTCGACGGATCCAACCCATTTGCTAGGCGAAGACCTGTTCGCTAAGTATGCCATGGTGGGCGCCAGGGGCTTGCCAGCTGAAGCTTGTTGCCAGGCTTTCACAAGAGATCTGAGAATCACAGATGCAAGTAACTTAATAGAATTAAAAGGAGGTCCCAAAAGAAGAAAATACCGACTAGTGTATGAGATGAATCGTCCATCACGCCGGGAATCGATATACAATTTCCGTTTTATCGCTCCTGAGAAAAAGGGCCTGGACAGACAAATAGACATAAGTTCGCAGACGGGCATGAAGTGTTCCTATAAGGGTTCTATTTTTCTTTTTTAGAAAGGCAAATACGTGTAATGGTAATTCAAAAAGTTTTTTTTGTCTCATAACAACTACAAAGCTACAAGGTAAATAATTATAATCATCGAAAACGCTTTTATTATGCTGTCATACCGGTATAATGAATATAGCTTATTTTCGTCTTCTATCAGTCGGATATTCTCATAACAGAAGCATGATATCTTCACACGCCTGCCAGCAACTTTCTACCAGGGATCTTATCAGCGAAGTAGTGCGTCTTTGTTCCCTGAACGGTATAATCTGGGAGTCTTCAAGTCAAGAGTGAATAAGTACATTTTAGGCAAGCATGCTACATCTTCGGCCGCATCATCACTTTCCATCAGGTGAGATAGTGGTCAAATGCCTGCCTAAACTCAAGACTCACCTAGCTGTCTGAAGCATCAGCACCGTATTTTCCCCCTCGTAAGTGTTGGCAGCGGTCACGAGGCCATATGTCTGGGGGAAGTTGGAGGACTGCAAGTAACCATGACCACCGCAGGCCAACCGACACCGTTCTACCAAAGATGCCACGTCGGATGTACTCACTGCCTTGAGACAGCAGGCTAGAGCGTGGAGCTGGAAGATTATCGTTATTATGGATGAAAAGAGAAGTTGAAATAATAGAGCGTTGAGCAAAATGTTGCATTTAATTAATTTTAATCGTGGCCATTTCGATGTTCTTTTTGTGACGTCAGAGTACAACCTACTTATTAGCAGCGACAAGTTGACTGATGCAAAACTTCAGAGTTTAGGTCATATTTTTATCGGATACATATCGGAGAGACTGCAATAGAAATTACACAAACTAATTCCCCTATCCCTATTTTTTTTATTCCTAAGCGAAAACGCTATATGGTAGATAATCCACAAATGCGTTTTGCTTTCACATTTATTATGCAAACCGCAAAAGAATGGAACTCCTTACCTGAGTCTGTGTTTCCTGATAAATACTATATGGGAGTGTTTAAGTCGCGCGAGAGAATAGGAATTTTCTAGGCAAACGTGCTCCATCGTTGACCATCAGGTGCAATAGTGGTAAACGTTTACCTATCTTGAATGAAAAAATAATGGCTGCCGGCTGCCGCTTCTAGATAGGAGACAAACCTACTTTAGCCGCAAAATTCTTGGGCTGCCGTAAAGGAAAGTTAACCAATCATTGACACCAAAAATGCGTAAACTGTTGTCACAAATCATTCTAGCCAATGATGTGACATATATTTAAATGTCTATTCCTATTGACGAGAAAGTGTCAGGAAGTTCTCCACCAACCAACCTCAGGCAGATGATCCGTGTTGCCACTCGCCAATCCACTGTTCACCATCATATATAGATCCCAAAGGCACAGCGCCGTCAGCGTGAAGGCGTGACTGGTTGCGATGCCGATGAACAGCTTATGCTGCTGCGTCACGTAGTCCAAGATCTGGACCTCTGGTTCACTGAAAACTCAAAATTATGGAGTAAACGCCCACAAAATAGCGAAAGATAGAGAAAGAGTCGACCCATCGTATCATCCTACTAATATTATAAATCCGAAAGTTTGTGTGTAAGTATGTTTGTTCCCTCTTCACGCTTTAACGACTAAACGGATTTGGATAAAATTTGGAATGAACATAGATTATACCTAGGATTAACACATAGGCTACTTTTTAACTTGATAATAGCAGGCGAAGCCGCGGGGCACGGCTAGTTTATTATAAGTAAAAGTTGTAAACAATTTTCGTGACCATCAAAAATTATGAAACTACTAGCCGTGACCCTTCGCTTCGCTTTTATTAAGTAAAACAGCCTGTTTTAATGCTAGGTATAAGCTATGTACATTTCAAATTTCATCCTTGTCTGTTCAGCCATTACATTACATACACACACAAACTACCGGATTTATAATATTAGTAAGATTAAGACTTCATTAGTTGTCGGATATCGCCACCATTTAATATATCTTTAAACGAGCAATTCTTGTATTTACGTGTAATCTGGATCTCGGAAACGGCTCCATCGATTTTCATGAAAGTTACAGATTAGGGGCTTTTCGGCCCAAAGAATCGATTTATCAACGTTCCAGGTCCGAGAAATGCTCGGTTCCCAAACTGCATTCGAAAAACCGGCGTCATCTATTACGCCATGACCGATGTAAAAAGCTGTTTCTACTCGACACTAGATGGAGCTTTCTGAGGCTACAAATTCAAACACATTCTACCAAAAACAAAAAACCGAGCAAAGCTCGGTCATCGGGTACCGCTCGCCCTCCCGCCCGGTGACGCTTCAGAGGCTACACACAGACTGCAGCAAGTAGTGCGTCAGAAAAAAAAAGGAGAGTCAGTTATGTTTGAGCTTTCGTACGCGATACATTGCGATACTAAACTGTTACGTGAAGTGCTCAGTATAAGTGTTATAACAAGACTGCTGCACAAGTGTTTTGTAGAGTTAATTGTTGGTGCGATTTAAAGTGTTAATTTGGATTCATTGGCATACATTTATTCATCCCGAACCCTAGCTCGTAACAATAGCGTTTGTACTCGTGTTACCATATAAGACTTTACAAACAAATACAATTGTTGTGATTATAACTTGGGTCTATCCTTTTCTATATTCTATAAACGCTTTCACACTCACTGCCCATTACATACAATGTGTAACAGAAAGGTGTAGTCATAATCAAGCCACGCATCTAACTACATATATGGAGTCTAACAGGAACTTCTGAATGCGCGGCAGCACCATGAATATTGAGCTATGATGAATTAAAGTTCCAAAAAATTTTTTCATTTGCGACCCTTTGTCATCAGCTACCGTTCTACACCACATAATCTTTGGCCCTATACGTCTGACAATGGAGGAAATAACAAAGGTCAAGGTCACGCGCCGCAGATGTAACCGTAGGGTTGACAAAAATTATTGAAAAATATATTTTTTGCATGGAAACTTCCATTCTCTGGCAGACGATTCCTGGCATGATACACATACACACAACCAAGTATTACTACATCTTTTTGTAACAGGTTGTATATTCTATGAACTGTCCGTTGGCTTAGTTGAGTGACCTTTCGCCTTCTAAGCAAGGGTATCGCGTTCGATTCCTGGCGGGAACACAGGTTTTCTCCCCAAGGAAAATTTGTGTTTCTGGTTCTGGTTGTAATTGTTTGTGCGATGTGAATGTTTCCGGCACCTACGACACAAGTCATCGAACTTAATGTCGGACTGTGAGTGTGGAAGCATTTATAAATATGGTCCTAAAGTACCAAATATTTGATGATAAGCATTTGTTATGTACATACTTGGGCTTGAGCTGTGACTGCCGTCGCACAGCCGAGTATCTGATAGCTACAGTGACGGCCTTCGCTAACATGTTAGACATGCCGTTCACAATCACAACCCTTACGTAGACCATAGTGCCGTATGTCAGCTTGCTGTTTCGTGACGAGACGAATGTGCCGTCCTGGAAGTCAAAGTTTCAGGTGTGAAGATGCTCAAGGAAAAATCAGACTATATCGTTGTCTGATTTTTCCTACCTATGTATTGTACCAAAAATTAACCAGACTAGAAGGCGAATGGCAGAATATGAGAGAGGCTTACCCAGCAGTGAATGAGCTGCGGATGATGATGATGATACCAGGCTTTCTTGTCTGATTTTTCCTGCCTGTTGTTTTTGGAACAATATATTACATACCGAACGACATTCGAAGCTGTCATAATCCGAAATTAGGTAATTATACGGCGCACCACGAAGGATTTTTATTTCCTACTACCTGGACTTTGTACAACGCCATCTATTTAAAGAAATCCCAAGTGGGAATTCCCTTACAAAAAACAGATAAAAGCATTTTTCCTAGACCAGTATGCAATTGCATACTAACAAAACAAAAAACACGACAATTTGTTTCATATGCCCGATATCTTTAATGGTTTTATATTTTAAATTAATTAATTTAAAATATAAAACCATTAAAGATCCCGGGCATTGGTTAAGTATTTTTTATTATAATAAAAAATACTTAACCAATTAACACAAATGCCAGACAAAAGAACATGCAAAATGTAGTCTATTAAAATGGAAAACACTGATGTTTATACATACCTTTAATACTTGAGCATTCTTCATCAGCATCCTATTTCTAGCAATCCTATGGTTTTCAAAGCCAAGGAAACCATTATTGACAGGGTTGAAACCAAGTTTGGCCCCAATTTCACCAACTTTGATGCCCGGCAGGGGGACATGGGTGTCCTCGTCTCGTAACTGAATCATGAATGGATGGATGCCGCAGCTCTTGTCCTTAATGTAGAGATGAGCCATCACCACGCAGTAATTGGCTGTTTGCCCCACTGTCAAAAACAGTCAGTATCACACTGGTATTATAAAGGCGAAAGTTTGTGAGTGTGTTTGTATGTTTGTTACTTCTTCACGCTCCAACGGCTGGACCTATTTTGATGGAGTTTAGATAGATAGATAACGCTTTATTGTCACACCTTACATAAATCACTTACAATAATTTTAAAAACTCAAATTTAAGTGTACAATCGGCGGTCTTATCGCTTAAAGCGATCTCTTCAAGACAACCTTTGGATGGAGAATATTTTTTATAATTCGGTAAAACGGGGGTGTAAATACAAGATTATGAGGAAATATAAATATAAAGTATGGTATATACATAAACATACTTAAACAAAATAAATTCTATAAGGCAATAATAATAATTACATATGTTTATAATATAAATACACATATACAATACATTATAATAAAGTAAGGATATTCTTTACAGCTTGAATCATATTATGATATATAAGTAGCAGAAAAAGTAAGACACAGAAAAGTTATTGGGAGAGAAAAAAAATTATTACTTGAATTTTAAATGCATGAACTGTCTGTTATGAGTTTGTTATGTAGGTAACGGACACCCTGGATTAACACATGCATAGGTTATGGTTAATCTGGAATTCCCGCGAGTCCCGGACTTACGCGTGTAAAACCGCGAGATGCAACTAGTTTCTTATAGAAAACAATCAACGATAAGTAAGAGATTTTTGGTTATAATTTTTTTACGCTAGATAGAAAAGCATTTGACTAGCATCTCACCTAAAGGAATGTCTGGGAGGCTTCAAGTCAAAAGTGCATAGGTACCTTCTAGGCAAGCATGCTACATCTTCGGCCGCATCATCACTTTCCATCAGGTGAGATTGTGGTCAAATGCATAAAAAAATATATTGAAAAACTGGCCGAAGATGTAGCCTTGCCTGGATGGTACTGATTACGTGATTTATAATACTATATACTTGAACACTCCCAGATTATACCGTTCAGGATGAAAAAACGCGGGCAGTGAATTCCAGTTCTACGACGTACGAATGATAAACATAGAAACGAAGCCCTTCGAGTGAACTGGAGGCATGTCATAAATGGATAATATTTGAGGGTTTGTCTCTTTGTTACACGGTAAAAAGGCAAGGGAGAATTAACTCATGCAGGTAATTCCTGCGCACTCTCTCCAAAAGGTAAACGATAGAATTTTGTAGGCTTGTAGTGCAGAGAATGGGGAGACTTACACCCGCCAGGCCACCATTTATAAGCACTGAGTGAAGGGCTGTGCAGAATAAACTCTTCAGTTTGAGGGTCGTAAGTAGCCCTCGTCTCCAGACCACGAATAAATGTACCGTGCCCGAGCTCAGTCTGGAACGAAACAAACACTTTTACAACCTCGAAATATTTTTTATAATGGTTAACCAAGCAGTGGACTTCTATTTCACCGGATGAAAAGTGATGATGCGGTCGTAGATGTAGCATCTTTGCCTAGAAGATACCTATACACTCTAGAATACAAGGCTCCAATGTTATTAAGTACGTTAGAAGGTTATATAGTGTCGTTAATATCACAAACATACAGAATAGGTATAGAGGCAATTAACCCAAAAATCATACCCGAAAAAAAATGAGAATCAATCCAAGCAATTAGGTACCTATAGGTTATAGAATAGAAAATAATTTATTGCTAAATATTTAAACAATCACAGTATGGTACACAAAAGAAAAAAAAAACATGCTAGAAATATTTGGCAATTGGAATATGTTAAGCGCTAAGACTGCACAAACTAAGTGTTTGTGCAGGGCTGGTTTTCAGCATATCCCATCGATCTCAGGTGTTTCTCGAAAATAAAGTCATGGTAGTCCTTTAACAATATTGTAGTTAATAACTATGCAGAAGTAGAATTTATATTATTATTTTGTAAGTTTATATAAAAAAGGTAGGTAACATAATATATAATAAGTTAAAAAAAAAGTGTTATGTATCTTTGAGAGTGTGAGTGTATGTGTGTATGTAGGGGGTGTGTATGTGTGTATGTAAGTTATAGTGGGTGAGTTAAGAGAAAGTGTGTGTTGTGTGTATGGGCCTCACGTGTTCTATGTGTTGGTATGCCTGTATGTTGGCCGTTTAGTTTTAAAAGTCGCTTCATAATGTAATTTCTGGCGATTAGATTATTATTAAAAAGGGAGAAGCACAGTTTTTCCTCATTGGAGGTGGAAGGTTGTTCCAAATCTTTGGGGCGCTATATTTGAAACAACTTTTATAACCGGCTGTCTTATGTTTCGGGATGGAAAGAATGAGTAAGGTAGTGCTACGAGTGTTGCGAGACTGAATATCCTTCATCCAAACCAACGTTATGGTTTTGAACAGCAGTATAAGCTTTTATCATAGTACTTATATTAGTATCGTGCCTACGTAAGCATCACAAATGTATCTTATTTCCGACTTCACAAAAAAGGTGGAGGTACTCAAGTCGACAGTATTTATGTGTGTTACCTCATAACTTCTTTCCACATGAACCGATTTCAAAAAACGTATTTATTTGAAAGATGTTGCTTTCCAATTCCAATCTGATCAGTAGTTCTTGAGATATCATCAATAATGCGTATTCTGTGGACTACTTTGACGATGTTCTCGTTTTTGACCGACTTCAAAAGTATTCGGGTAATTTGAATGGATTGTTACAGAATCTTGATTCTTATCAGTTCAAAGATTACTTGATACACCGCACCGTTCAGTGCAATATTTTAGTAGAACAGTAATGTGCGCGCAGAAACTAGGCACGTACCTAGTTATATATTACGTATGATAAAAAACAAGATAATTCGTAGGCGTTATCTTAGTTTTTCATATCGATGAATATAATAAAGCAATAACAAATATTTTACATGATAATATCTTTGCCTTAAAGGTAATTTTGATATACTTATCATTATACTGTTATGTATTGAAGGTTAGATACATGAGGTATGTGATATATATATATGGTATAGCTGATAATGACTTTGTTAAGTAGAAGCATGCATAATAATAAAAAAAATGCTATTACTTATTTGGCTCAACGTAACGTATTCAGAGAAACAATGCCGCCAGCTTCCTGCCCATTATTCTATCATTATCAATCTCAGTAGGTAGTGGGCTACGCTACACATTGGTAGTGGGCTTAAGCATTTGAGTTACTTATACACTGGATGGTTAGTGAGTTACTTTGCTGTATATAATTTAGTTTCAGAATATATAGGAAATTGGCCTAGATTAGAAATTGTTTTGTCCGGATAACATATAGGTAGGTATAAACATAACAAATAAAATTATACAATGTGTAACAAAAAGGTGTAGTAATACTTAAGCCACGAATCTAGGTACTTGTATGGAGTCTAACAAGAACACCTGTATGCACGGCAGCAGCATGAATATGGAGTTATGATGAATTAAAGTTTCTAATAAATTATGTGATTTGCAACCCTATTTCATCAGCTACCGTCCTACACCACATAACGTCTGACAGTGGTGGCCATAACAATGGTCAAGGTCACGCGCCACAGACGTAATCATAGGGTCGGCAAAACATTTTTTTTTAATTTTTGTACGGAACAAATATCTCCGATTGTCGCACATGTCACTGTAGTGCTGTCAAAAGAATTTGAAAAATATAATTAAAATTTTTTGTACGGAAAAAATTATGTCCGGTTACGATTTTCGGTCTCTGGCAGACGATTCCTGGCCCGATACACATACACTCCACCAAGTATTACTACACCTTTTTGTTACAGGTGTATACTTTCAGGGTGGGCAATACAGGCATTCCCAATTATCCACCCCAGCTAAACTACAATTGGAGTCAATACAGGGTATCAACTTATCAAGTCGCTAAAGACCTAAGCCACTTGTGACATTTATTCTTTAGAAAACATCATCATGTTACCTTTTCTCTTGTTTTGTTTAAGCTACTCTCGGTTTTTTAAGACAAAGTGGACTGTTACCCACCTGTGCATAAGTACCAATAATCTCCATATTCTTGGCCCTTTTCAGCCAATAAGCCTTCTGTTCTTCGGTAGCCTGGCCCATGATGGTCGGTATGAACATCACAAAGTGTAGAGAAAAAGGCGAATTATCTTTGAAAATTGCTGCTCCGAGCTGGCTGCGGTAGTACTTCCTAGAAATAATCGATTTGGCCAAATTCAAATCAATAAATACAACTTAAATATGATATATAGGTATATAAGAAAATATTATATGTTGCTGAACAAACTAAGCTCTCAATTTCCCACACTAGGATACCTTATGTTGTGGGCAACGTATGTATGGATTCATAGTTTTGATGCATCTGACATCTATAAATTAGGATAAATATGTTGGACACTTATATCCGTAGCTACCAAGTCTTAATATATACCAGTAGTAGACAGGGTAAATTCTCCCATCCGCGTTCCTTGGCTGGTAGAAGCACTGCATTTTTTCTACCCGCAATACTAGTCCAAATAAGTAAGAACATAATTCGCGTGTTCTAAAAACACATGAAAATCGGTGAACTTGTATTCAAAGAATTGAGAAAACAAATGAAGAACTAGATGAAAAGGACCATGACCTGAAATTAAAGACTCATTGGTACGATATAATTATTCTTATAATAAATTAAAATAATGACGTAATTAGCATACAATTAATTTACCATAGTGATGAAATAGGTATTTAAATAAAACTTTATTCATATCACAAAAATTAAGCAATTTTTATACAAAGTTTCAATAAAAAAATGTTGATGGCATTGAAGCAAAACAAAAGGCAAACGGAAAACTAAACGTGTCCAAATTCAATGCTGCTAACCGTGAGATAATTATTTTTAAAAGTTAAGGATCCTTATAACATTTTCCTGCATTGTAGCTGCAGGAAAATGTTATAAGGATCCGGTTAAGGTTGCTGCCCTAAAAGACGCGGTTCAATAAACCACTTAAATTATTATCCATATTCAAACAACGGACCAATTGCCTATAGTTCCTCTGTAAACTGAATTCTTTAATTAATTTAAACGAAGATATTGAATGCTAGATAGTAGTTTTTCATTCCGTTAAAACCTTCTACAAATTATTAGAAAACTTAAAAAAATTGTGAATGAAAAGGTGAATGAAAACGTCGTTCTCAAGTTATGGTGAGACCAAAGTAAAAAGCGATTAGTTAATACATAGATTACCATATTTGGCTATCGGTCACAGCTTTACATACTCTAAGAATTTGAAGATATTATAAATACTGCAAAAGAATTGAACGTCATACCGTCTACTGTATTTTCGATTTTTATTTTATTTTATTTTGTCCTGAAGGCCTTTGTCCTGAAGGCCCCCTTCATGACACCTGCTGAAGAATTCGAGACAAAAAATTTCAAATGTTTCCGTGCCAACGTGACCCCATATTTTTTTGATGCCATCTTGTAGAACACCCTTCCCTGACACCCCTTTGCATAGAACGTTTTTTCCTCAATCCCACCCCCACAGAGTTGAAGGGGAGATAAACTTGCGTAGGCTCCTTGCGGGGCTGTGAGTGATTTTAGACAAAAGTTTTTTTTTTTGCCTTAGACCTTATTAGGTTCATGGTTTGTTTCATTTACTTTAATATGTGTGAACTGACGTCACGCAGCAGTCTAAGATAGATGTTAAAGTCTAGATGTTCTTCAATATCTATGAATTTCCAAAAAATAACAATTAACCTATATTAAAATCCCATGCATATTTATTATAGCTCAGTATATGCAATTCACAATCACAATAGATGTATTTCACTAGGAAGGTCTTGAAATACCGGATGTACGTACGTGTACCTACGTAATATTATTGTTTGCTTGAGTTCGCAACAATACGTTTACAGTCTTCCTGGATTTATTATTAAAAACACACAATCCTCCTTTGACATATAAGTATATCTGGTTGACCCCTACTTCTCATCTAGCAGATGTCATATCAGAACAGGCAAAAAGCAGCGAAAGCAGAAGCCCGGAGGCCTACCCGGTGATTTCACCGGACTGCGCGACGCATGGAAGTGATTATCAGTATGTGTACATATTATATGATTCAGATTCAGATTCAGATTGTTTATTGCCTCCATATATACATTACAAGGTGTTAAATTCCAAAAGGTAGGTACAATGTCTCTTATGGACTCTGTCGGGCGCAGCAACTTAAGAGAGAAGAGGACGCAATTCTCAATTATAAAATTTAAATATTGTCTTTGAAGTAGTCATAAATTGAGTAGTATGCTTTCGTTATTAATAGTTGTTTGAGGTTTTTCAGGAATTTCGTGCTATATATGTTTGTTCCTTTGTGGCTTTTAGAGACCAAACGCGTGGATCAATTTTGATGATTCTTTCATCAATCGATTTATCTTAATCTTGCCAGGTTCGATAATCGATTTGTCTTGTCTTATTTCGAAACAAGTGGCATTATCAACATATTTTTAAAAATACCCCGACGGAATCTGGAAAACAGCTGCACCGATTTTCACCAAATACTCTCGATCAAAACTTCTTTCAAACAATAAAAACTAAATCAAAATCGGTACAGATGTTTCACAAACAGCTACGATGCCACAGACAGACATACAGATTTACCCGTTAAACTTATGACACCCTCTTTTTACGTCGAGGGTTAAAAAATTGAATTTTCACCGATCGCGTCACACGTAGCGGCTAAAACGTACTTAGTAATTGACTTTAGTTTTTCTTTAGTAAGTTCGATATCGGACTTGTGTCGTGAGTGCAGGAAACATCACACACACAATTATACCCACAACAAGTAACACAAATTTACCTTGGGAAGAAAACTCAAACCCGATACCCGCTGCTTATAGATATCGAACGTGCACCCATTTAGGGTGTAGTTTATCTATCTTATATTTATATTGACGACCCAGTTGGCGCAGTGGACAGGTGTCCGCCCTCTGCGCCGTGGGTCCTGGGTTCGATTCCCGGTAGGAGCACTAATTCCTTCCCAAGGAATATTTGTGCTTCTGGTTCTGGGTGTACTGTGTGTGTGTGTTGTGAATGTTTCCGGCACCCACGATACAAGTCTTTGAACTTAGTGTGGAGCTGTGAGTGTGAATGCGTTTGTTTGTTTTGTTTGTTTTTTTTTGTATTGGCCACTGTTTACATCAATATGCATGAAATAAGTAAAAAAAATATAGCTACCTACCACGCCTTCTCCATCTCATTCAAGCCAGGGTGATACAGTTTCTCCATCGTTCTCAGGTAAAGGATTCCTTTGCGGATGGCATTTTCATATTTTTCCTTGTGGCTGAGATACTCTTCGGGAACATCGTCTATAAGACCTTTGACACTGAGGGCGCTACTCTCTGGAATATTAAGGATAAGGGTATAGACAAAATCAGAAAGGGAGCAAGCAGCGAACAGATTATACAAGGTTACTTTGATTTATTAGCGCTCCATACTCCACAGGGGTATCGGCAATGCAACACAAAAAAAAATTAAATTACTCAGCCATTACAAACTTATAAAAAAAAAATTTTTTTTAAGTTTTTTTTATATTATTTTTGTTTTGCATTGTCGATACCTTACCCCCCTGTGGAGTATGGAGCGCTAATTCAAAGTAACCTTGTATAGAGGTAGGACATTATGACACAGTCCGTCATCATTGAAAACAACCGCTTGCAGTAGTGTTTACTGTATTTCCAAGTGAAGAGGCTGTTTCCAATGAAATTGCAGGGCATAAAGAGATTTAACATCTTATATCTCACGGTGACAAGCGCAGTGCTTTGGTGCGCAGTGCTTTGGCGCGCAGGACTTGAACTGTTTAAAATTATACAAACTTGGGTGGCACTGAACTGAGCGGCAAGCGTGACGATTACCTTAAAAATTATTACCATAGGCCCCATTGTCTCTATGGGGCCAATAGTAATAATTTTTCACTCAACTCACGAAAGTTAGTGACTCTAATTCCAGATTCACAAATTTTCAGTCATTTCGAGAAGAAACTGGCAAGAAACTCGGCTGGGCTATTGTTTTACATCCGACATTATAAATCGATTTTGATGTTTTTTTTGTTTGGTAGATATACTTCAGAGGTGTTCCCGTATAATTTTTATCGAAATCGATCAAGCCAAAACCAAAATATAAGCGGTGAAGTCGGTTTATTTAAGCTTTGCTTGCTTTTAATTATTTTTTATTATTTTAATAAATATATATAGTTACTAGTAAGTCGAAGTAGTATGTAAATGCCTGATAGAACATTAGTGTGGCTTTTACAAATATTGCTACTAAAATTATAGATAATCAAATATTATTGCAATTTTAACAAAGGACTTGTATCAGCCTATTTTGTCTCTGATTAATTACATACTTTCATTATAGTTAGTAAAAAAAGAAAGTAGAATACAATCCGATTTTAAACGATTTTGTTATTGTATACATTGTTCTACATTATTTTAATTGCATGCACTATAAAATAAATCTAACACTATTCATTTAAAATAGGTAAAAAACCTTCTATCATCAATAAACATACATACTTGTAATAACAACATACCTATCTTCCGTCTACCAGCAGTCAGCTCAGCGCCTCCATCCAGAAAGTGAGTCAATTCCTCTACATTAAATTCGCACTTGTTTCTTTCTTTTTGCAAATCTTCATTTACTTTCGTAGCCACCATTATGAAATACTCTACTTCTCCTACCTACAAACAAATTGAACTAAAAATCACAGGCTAAAGACTTTCTTTCTTTATACAGTATTTATTAGATACTAAGCGGATGTGAATAAAATTCGCATACAGACTCAACAAAGAGAACTACACTATTTCAACAGAGTCACAATTGTTACACCAAAAAGTGTTAGCAATACTGAGTTGCTTCACAACTCCTCAATACACGACCACAATAATTACTGTACTAACATAGAAACAGGTATGTTTGAGTATAAATTATACACTAGAAATGTTATATTTTGCTAGGAAACGTGATACAGAGTAGCTGGCACTTTGTTTCAGATAAGATTTGTTAATATTTACGATCGCGAAATTACAACAATGATAGTTATCTTATCATTATTCCCTTGTTGATAGTTCATTAATTCAACTAGTTGCTCGTGATTATAATACATGATAATACTGAACTTTGGTCTGGTATTTTAGTATCTATTTACAAGGTTAATATGACATGGTAAGAAAATGTGAAGCGTTCCTTGCGTACTTCACACGAGTATGTAAATATAATGGACAATGTTTGAATAATCCTACTAATATTATAAATCTGAAAGTTTATGTGTAAGTATGTTTGTTCCCTCTTTACGCTTCAACGGCTGAACGGATTTGGATGAAATTTGGAATGTACATAGATTAGGCTACTTTTAACTTGATAATTGCGGGCGAAGCTGCGGGGCACGGCTAGTTTAATATAATCTAAATTAGGAATTTAGGATTAAAATTAGAATACTTTATTTTTGATCGAGCGAAGCGAGATCTCTAAGTTGTATTGGGCCGTTCAGCACTTCATCCGTCCGTCTGTCTGTCATGCCTCTGACAGCTCTAGCGTCTAAACCATATAAATGAATGACTTCAAATTCTCATATATAATATAGCCGTGCCCCGCGGCTTCTCCCCTATTATCAAGTTAAGAAGTAACCTATGTGTTAATCCTAAGTATAATCTATGTACATTCAAAATTTCATCCAAATCCGTTCAGCCGTTAAAGCGTGAAGAGGAAACAAACATACTTACACACTTACACAATTAGACGCACACTTACAAACTATCGGATTTATAATATTAGTAGGATGTAAAACTACGACCCAAAGCCAGAAATGACATGAAAAATTATATAAATGAAAATATTAAGGAGAATATATATGTAAGTGGGGAGCAAAATATTATTTATTTTTTTATCTACTGTTGTGGGTTGTATCGTTGAAAAGGGCTTGAAAAGTAGAGTACGAAACCGGTTTAAAAAAAAACTATTTTGGAAAATAACGATTTGGTAGGCCACTAAAGTCACTGTTTTTAAACCTATTTTGTCCCGGGGTCTATTTAAAAAATGGCCTCACACTGACCGCACCACTCACCGCTGAAACTTACGTATAATATCCGTTACATCCTGTACTTGAACAACAAATACAGAAATCAAACAATTATTATATAGAAGAAAAGTTACAAGCAAGTAACATCAAAAGTTTTTCTCTATGAGGCAAAATGTAGGCGCGAGATCTCAGTTCGGCGCGAACGACTGTACTTTTATAAATCGGCTAAGTACGTGCCTGAATGTCACTGTGAAGGCTCTACAGTCTCCTCCTCCTTGCGTCGTGTTCCTCATTACTGAGGGTCGTGATCCCCCCGACGAAAAATCAATCTTTTCTGTATAATACTCTTCCATCTGTGTCTGTTCTTGGCCTCGTGGAGTGCATCGTGCAAGTTGGTGTTGAGCGTTGCACGAATTTGGTCAGACCACCTGGTCGGGCTGCGGCCCCACGGCCTCCTACCATCGACCTTACCAGTTATCATTAACTGCTCGAGGTTATGACCTTCCTTTCGAGCGATGTGGCCAAAGAATTCCAGGACTCTTCGCAGGCAGGTGGTGGAGAGTCTGGCCTTGATGTTGAGCTGGCGAAGAGCTGGCTCTACAGTCTACATCACCACAAATATTTGGCCGGTTTTTGTTATAAATATGTAGTTATACTTTAGAGTTGACAAAGTTAAGTACTCCATGTTTGAAGATTGTAAGTATGTATTTACCATCAAACAACAAGACAAACTATCAAACGTCATCCATTTATGGTTGACGTACCTCCAGTACGCTCGAAGCGTTTTGCTTCTACGTTCATCATCCGCACAGCGAAGGAGTGGAACTCATTGCCTGCGTCTTTGTTCCCTGAACGGTACAATCTGGGAGTCTTCAAGTCTATAGTGAATAGGTACCTTCTAGGCAAGCATGTTCCATCTTCGCCGCATCGTCACTTTCCATCAGGTGAGATAGCAGTCAAATGTATGCCTATATAGAAAAAAAAAAATTTAGTAATTAATTCATGTAATTCCTGCACAAAGATTCTGCAAAATGTAAACGATAGAATACCGATACGCTTCCGACCCTACGTCGGTGACCGAGACTCTGCAATTCGGACTCGACTGGTTTATCATCGCCAATGAGTTTCTCTAATTGGTCGATGGACTCATAAGATCTTTAAGCTGGTACTTGCGGATCCATTCCAGAGTTGGCCAGAATCTTATTCAATCTAATAAACATCTTTGGTTTAGAAGCTATTAAAATCTGACAGATGGACGAACGAACAAAGTGCACTTAAACACAGTAAACTTGGAGTTATAAATAATTAAAGAAAGACAGAAAGAAAGAAAGAAAATACATTTATTCGGGACGATTTATTTAAACGCAAGAAAATCTTAAAAAAACCAACTTCACCGCTTTATCATCGGAACCTTGATCAGATTTAATGTATTAAACACGCATTATTGACTATAACTCAAAAACTAGAAATCCGATCTTGATCAAATTTCAATGGGACCACATGAAAAGCACCAGCTTTCAAATAAAAAAAGAATCATCAAAATCGGCTCACAACGATAGACATCTTCTAGGCAAACGTGCTCCATCGTCGACCGCATCGTCACTTACCATCGGGTGAGATGGCGATCAAACGTTTGCCTATCTTGAATAAAAAAAATAAAATAAAAAAAACAACGAAAGAAGTTATGAGGTAATAACTGAAGTCGGGTAAACGAGAACATCGTCAAAGTACGCATTATTGCTCACCAAATATTGCATTATTGACGATATTTCAAGAACTACTTATTAGATCTTGATCAAATTTAAACGGGACCAATTAGAAAGCAACATCATTCAAACTAAAAAAAATTTTTCGGAATCGGCTCTGGCAGAAAGAAGTTATGAGGAAATCCACATAAAAAAAAAAAACACAATCGACTTGAGTACCTCCTCCTTTTTTAGGAAGTCGGTAAATAAAAACTTTAATTATATTTATATTATTTAATGAGTTTCTATAGTTATATTACTTCTTATTCTACTTATCTTATTTAATTAGCAATTTAAATCTAAGTATACCTACCTACTTTAATTGCAAAAATGGTTCACATAATGGAACGTTAGAGAACGATTTCCTTATAAAGTATATGTCTGAAAACAACAAAAACACTTAGTATGATAAAATATTTTGATTATTTTTAACCTATTACTGATATGAAATCACACATTTAGGATCTTTTGCGCTCATATAATTATCTAGTCCTTGATAACTATTATACATGTACATATATTGAGATAAAGTTACTACGTACTAAACCTCATTGCTATTATAGTACATATTTAGGCGTGTTTGACTTTACTTATCAAGTACCCATGGTTTTTTTGTATGAGATGGCGTACTCTAACGGATAACCTGTTTTTAAAACCGATTACCAAAATAATGAGGAGGTATAATAATAAAATCAAATTTGTGAACAAGTTGCGAATGAACAGGCATTCGCTGCTCGTGCTCCATCGCTGACCGCATCGTCACCTAACATTTCATTTCATTTATTACACACACAATTATTACAAAGCATTACAGCAAGCAAATGCGATGTTATAGGAAATATACATAGTACCTAATCAAATATTTATATATATAATACACATACATATATAGTGTTTAATAAAATTAAAATCAATCAAATTTTCTAAATCATTTTGTTCCGCCTCTATGAATTGCGGCAGGGAGACATTAAAAATCTAGGTCGTTCGATACACTATTAACATTCGTATTGCCCGTGACAAAAGGATAAGTTGGTCCGGTGTGGGCACGTCGAGCGTTGGTGTAGGACGGCGGCTTGCACCTCCCGCCCCCATCTCTATCTATGTACCTATATAAAATAAAATGATAATAATAGTAAAATCAATTGACGTTAGTCTTGCAAAACCTCAAAAATGACTCGACCGATTTGTTTTTTTATTGTTTTGTTTGCCTCAATACCGTGGAGGGTTATACATGGTTTAGGAAAAAAAAATTAGGAAAACCCTGAAGGAACGACGAAAAAATTTTAAAATTTGGAATTGGTAATTTTTAATGAGAATCACCACTTCTTATTACTTTCAGTAGATGGCGTGGTACGAAATTTCCTATATATAGTCTGGAATAGAAAAAGGTTCTCAGTTCGACTGTATTTTTTATAGGCTTCCATGACTTGAAAGGAAGAGAGCCCTTACCTCAATAATCACTTCGTTGTGTCTGTCTGTCCAAAAATCCTTTTTCTCAGGAACATGTGGAGGACAAATAAAAAATCCATTACAAGTCAGATTATGAAATATTTGCTTCAGTCATAATCATAATGTTTAATACTTATGTTGAAAATAGTTAAGTACCTTAAAATACGAACTGAAATAAAACAACGTAGGTATTTATTTATAATTTATTTATTTAACAATAAACTAAGCTCGATCAATCATATAATAGTAAGTCTAAATACAGTTTATAACCAAAGTTTCTTGCATATCATGTTCTTTGTAGTTCTTAGCCCGAAGAAGAGCATCGTACATGCTAGAAACTTATTGGCCTGATGGTAAGCGACGATGAGGTCGACGATGGAGCAAGCTTGCCTAGAAGATACCTATTCACTCGCGACTTGAAGACTCCCATATTGTACTCATCAGGAAACACCGACTCAGGTAAGGAGTTCCATTACTTTGTGGTTCGCACAACGAATGTGGAGGCAAAACACTTCATGCGCATTTGTGAAATGTCCACCATATAGCGATGTCGCTTAGCAGTTTGTCTGCTTATCCAATGATAAAACGGGAATGGAGGAACTAGATCGTGCAGTTCTTTGGCACACTCTCCGAAATGTATCAGATAAAAAACCGAGAGACTTGCAACCATGCGGCGATGTCCCAAGCTCTGAAGCTTTGAATTAGTCAGCTGCTAGCTACCAATGAGTCTCTAGGTTCTACGCTCAATTTCGATGACGTGAATGATAGCAATTTATAAACAGACTTCAAAATAGAGGTTGTTATTAAATATTCAGATTACTCATACATAATTTTCGTTAATCTCATTGCTTTCAGAGTGGTCCCATAGAAATCGGTTCAGTAGTTTGGTTTTTACATTAAAATAATTGGAAAATTATTCATCCAAGTCATTTAAGCAAAATACGGAACTGCGTATTATGCTCAAAATTATGGATGGCACCGAACCGTACCTTACGGATATGCGTGACGTCTACTATTAGGCGAGCGACAATTTTTATATAACATAATTATAATTGTATGAATAATTAAACGCAAGCAAAGCTTAAAAAACCGACATCACCGCTTTATCTTCAGAACTTTGATCAGATTAGATGTACTAAACACGCATTACTGACGATATTTCAAGAACTACTGATCCGATCTTGATCAAATGTAAATGGGACCAATTGGAAAGCAACATCTTTCAAAGAAAAAAAAAATTTAAAAGTTCACGTGGAACGGAGTTATGAACACAAAAAAAAATACAGTCGACTTGAGTACCTCCTCTTTTTTCGTGAAGTCGGTAGACTTCATCGCTTATATTTAGGTTTCGGCTTGATCGATTTCGATAAAAATTATATGGGAACACCTCTAAAGTATACTCTACCAAACAAAAAAAATCATCAAAATCGATTTATAATTTGGCGGAAATATCGCGTAACATATATACAAAAAAAACATACAATCGAATTGAGAACCTCCTTTTTGAAGTCGGTTGAAAATGGATGTCATTAAGCGGTTCAAAAACTTGCAAGATTGGACATAATCATGAAGTACTAAGAATGCAATCAGCTTGTCTAGCGTCATCACAGTTTCCCCTGCATCAATGGCTTGAGGTACTTGTGGAAGCTCTGGTTGACGGGCTCCGCGTTGAGAGGAGCCTTTAGGGCTTCTTCCATCAGACGCTCGTATACGCGACCATCGTAAGCACCCAGGGTAGAGTTCAAGATCTGTAAAGTAATTATGAACATCCTTAGTTTATTATAACTAGGTATCTTTATGTCATATAACAATTCAAATCTCGTAAACAAACCAGCCGTCACAGTATAGTTAACAGTGATCTGTTAACGCTGCTATATCAGCTGATGCTGACACTTGTATCTTCTTATAAATTTTAAGAATGGCTCAGAGCGGCTTTTTGCAGAGTAAGTCAAAAAGTGCGTCAAAGCTAGTAAGTGCCAAACGTACTAAGCTGTGGACAGGCTGACCAAAAATGTTTGACGCTTCACAAACTGATTTTATTCATTCTTGTTTTATCTTGTATAGACTAGTGGGCAGTCCTAGAGTCAGGATTTTTCAGGCCGCATGAAGGCAACATGCCTTAAAGACTGTTGTCTTACGACTACCAACCGAAACCGATAGACTAACGTGCCCTCCGAAGCACGGTAACAGTTGAAAATCTCACTAAACTGTCACCCATTTAAGCACTGGCCTGACTGAACATTGCATTGAACCTTGTCCACCAGTTGCGATCGACTAGGTGGACCGTGCTACGAGTGTCAGTTTTATTCATTAATCTTATGAGATAGGGTACCATGCAGTGGGCTTACGTATTGTATATTTATTTGGGGAAACCGCTATATCCAGTACATACCTCGTCTCTAAGGTCAAAGGAATCCACGAGTCCCACAGCGTTTGGTCGGATCTGTGTGAGCAGTTTTTCGTAACGCAGCTGTAGGCTGTTTAAATCCTGCTCTGATATCGAAGAGTACTGCAAAAAATGAAATTTTAATATTGTCTATTAATTAGGAGATGGCTAACGATCAAGAATAGAATTTCATGCAATTTCATAGTTAAATAATACGTACTAATATTTGGTTATTATTGCCACATGTGAAGTTACAGGGTTTAAAGATATTTATCATCTAATTTCTCAGGGTGTCGAGCGCAGTGCTTTGCCGCGCTGGAGTTCGAACTAAAATATGTTGAAAACTCTGGCTAGCAATGAACTATATTAGACAAGCGTGACGCTTACCATCAGGCGAGCGACTTGCTTCTCTTGTCTCTCAATGACATAAAAAAGACCTGGTGGTAAGTAACGATGCATCTAGAATATACTATAACTAGAGGACTAAAAGAAACCCTTTCACACTCACAGCCCCATAAAAATTCGGTGACTTCGGTGTGTGGGTGTCGCAAACATTCACATCACACACACTCACACCCATAACCAGAAATAAAAATCTGCTTGGAAGAAGAAAACTTTGATCCACCGAGATTCGAACCCGATACCCGCTGCTTAGACATGCGCATCCAATTACGCCAACAGGCAGTTCACTGACTTACATTATACGCGAAGACAACCAATCATATAAAAATACAAATTAAATTATACTGGGAAACAAATTGTATAGGGCTCTAAAGACGCGGATCTTTCATGAGGTCTTACGTCTTTAAAATCTTACCCTCAAGAGGTCACCTGTCCTCTCCAAGGCCCAATACAAGAGGTACAGGTTTGACAGCTGAGTCATGACAACTTTGACATTAGGGCTGGAGTGAGCTGTTATACGCGCGGTTTCTTTGTGGTAAGTGTCGCAAATCACCGCCCTGCAATGCGCCTGAAAAATAAAGATTTTTTAAGAACTTAACTGTTAATAATTGCACTTCAGTAAAACCATTAATTTAGGGTTAATGACACTTATCAAACGTATGTTATTAATCACAAAGAGAAAGAAAATTACAAAAATGAGACATACAACCATCGAGATAGGAAACAAACCTACGGTTTGTAAAAGGAGAGCTGACTCCGCCGAAAATCTGTGTCCTAGTGAGAGGTCACAAAAAACCTCTGTGTCCCTTTTCTTTAGGGTAACCCTGATTTTGAGATTTGTAGGATAACCTTTTGAGCCATTTGAATTATGTTCTACTTGAATGATATTTAACTGTGTAATCATGCTACAATATGATATCTAATAAAAATCTTATTATAAAGTCATTCATAAATATAAACTAAAATATACATATATGCGTAATTAATATCCACACTGATGTTTCAAAATGTATTTAAATTTAATTATAATTATTTATATTTATTTACTAGTATCTATCCGCGGCTAAGTCCGCTTATCCGACTAAAAAAATATATGCGTATATGTGTTTGTTTTTATACCCAGAAGAACGCCGGTTGGGTCAGCTATTAACTGTTATGAAAGACTAAGTTACTTTCGGTTTAATTGACCGAACGAGCGCAAAGCGGCAACGAAGCGATTTCATTTCAGCTTGGGCAAAATTGCTTTCGTAGGTCCGGATTTCCGATTGTTCTCCTCTACAGGTCGCATTTCTCAACCGATTCTCATGATATTTTGTGAGCAGGTTCGATATTTTTCAAAATGGCGGAGATATTTGCTGTAAAATTGTTGTAATAAGCTTCTAGATACATTTACAACCCATGTTTAAATTTATATCCTAGAATAAAGATAATCCATGAATCGATGACAGATATTATTACTACATTGATATGTCAGAATCTTGGTAAATATTATTATTATTACATACTTATATCAAACTAATTTATTCATCTGAAAGTTTGTGTGTAATTGTGGCATTATTTATGTATGTCTATTTTCTCTTCACGCGGCAACGGCTGAATTAATTTTGATAAATTTGGAATGTACGTAGCTTATGCCTAGGATTAAAAAATAGGCTGCTATTTAACTAGATAAACACAGACAAAGCTGCGGGGCGGCACGGCTTGATCATCAATATATCCATAAAAATCCAATGAAGGTAAACCCTAACTTTTATGACACCTAACTGACACAAATTGTTGTGTACAAATTATTTTCGAAGAGTGTGACCCAATGCAAAATTAAAAATTACTAAATTCTTCAAGCCAATCAACTCATCTTCAAGCAAACATTTTGGCCTATAATAGTTATATAAGAAAAATATAACAACGTTATAAATTATCAATAGGAAATAAGCATACAATTTACATACAGGTCAAGTATTTTTTTTAAATCTTTATTTTTTATGAAATTACACCCATAATATGATTTTCTTCTTTAATTGCTTTTTATTAGGAGTTTTAATAAATAAAATGGATGGGAATTTCAAAATAGCAAAACGCTCGCTATTGGCTAAGGTGATCGTGACTAAGTTACACATTTTTGAGGTCACTGATTGGTCAACTTTCCATTAATTCTATTTGTTTTTTCAAAATCGCTGTGTTTAAATTTGCGAAACTTTTTTTCTCCGCTATACGGAGTCAATTTGAACTGACTCCAACTTTCCGAAATATATCCCTACCAGTAACTGACCATCTCGAGTTACTCGGTTTGACTCTAACTTCAAAGCTCAATTTTGATACTTTCCATCGAGTCAAAAATCCAACTAGCTACAAAAAAGCTGGGAATCCTTGCAAAGGTGAGACGGTACTTTAGACCGGGACAGTTGCTCAATTTGTATCAAGCACAAGTCCGATCATGTATGGAGTACTGTTCTCATCTTTGGGATGGTTCAGCTAAGTACCAGCTTGAGACTCTTGACACCATTGAGTGGAGACCCAAGAGACACATTGGTAGCGAGCAGCTGACTAATTCAAAGCTTCAGAGCTTGGGTCATCGCCGCGCCGCATGGTTGCTAGTCTCTCGGTTTTTATCGGATATATTTTGGTGAGTGTGCTAAGGAACTGCACGATCTAGTTCCCCAGCTTACTCCATCGTCGACCACATCGTCGCTTACCATAAGGTGAGATAGTGTTCAAAAGCTTGCCTACTTGAATAAAAAAAAAAACCTGATTGCATTTCCCAATGCCTATTTATTTCGATATGAGATGTATTGTTATGAAAGAAAATTTTCTTTCCGGCAATGTATTAACGGCAACAATCGAATAAAAATGTATGCATATTCCATATTCACAAAAGTATTCATTAATATAATCATAATTGAGCATCAAGAAGGAACAAACTACAAACACACTCGCAAACCTTTGCCTTGATAATATTAGTAGGAAGTATGATAGTAGGATAACTTTATTTTGTTTCTACAAAATATGTTTATAAATGGCGGATGTAGTTGTGTAGCTTGGCTTGTATACCCATATAACAAAAATAATATCAAAAAAACCTAATACTATTAGGGAAAAAAACGGTTTATTGAGAATAGTTTGAAAGTAGGTAAGGCATTTAGAAACATATTCTGTAAGGTTTCGATTAAACAAATAATTACGACAGATAAGATCTTATTATTACTACAGACTACAATTTCTACCACTTGGAAACTTTTTTAAAACTAGTCGCTCTGTGCGAGAGGGACACAGGGGTCTTTTCGTACCTTTCACCCGATTTCGTCGGGACCGCAACCACGGTTGGTTCTTTATGCAATTGATAAAACGATTTGACATTGTAAATACGCTCTAAGTCAGTTGTGATAAGATTCCATGCATGTTTGATATTCGGCACTGTAAGTTTGTCAGTTATCCATCCTATTACTTTAGCTACAACATCCTTGCATACAACCAAGGCCATCAATGGCCGTCCTATTCCTGGCGAAACAAGAATAGAAACCTATCAGAATTTTGGTCTTATAGACTGGCTTAGTTTGTTTACGACCAACCATAGAATATAGAACAAACTTATATTAAAACATAAATTCTATTCGCCCGGCTTATAACTATTATTAAAATAACTTATTTAGATGATTAAATAGACAGTTTGACTCACGATTTTGGGTCAAATCTTGCGATCTAGTATTTTTATTTACGATGAGATAAATTAGGTATAAGTACGAAAAATATGGATGCTTCTCAAACTCACTTCAGCAGCAGCTACAAGTTGTACTGCTGTCAACTCCCACGCATCTTCAAATGACATTCCAGTTTCTACTCTTTTTCTTATGCTTTTGACGCAGGTCGATATTTTTCTGTAAATAAAGGTGAAAAACTTAAAAAAGCTAATTTTCAAAACATTTATTTATGACTTACATACTGAGGATTAAATAACTATCCAAGTATAATATCCTACCTATATTATTATATCTATCATGATATCATGTTGAAAATGACCGTCGTATAACTTGGCTAAGATTAGTATCATAGCGTATTTACAAATCATTTTATATTTTAAAACCAGAATCCGACTTTGCCTCCATTTGCTCCGGCACCCTTCATTTAATCTTGATTTTTTTTATTGGGACCAACTAAACTAAACAAAATACAAATCAGCTTACGTATACCAATATTTGCCAAAAATTAGGTAACATGCCCAAAAATTTGTCGATTTAATAAGAGTAGAGGCAATATTTCAGCAAATTGAGAACCTCTTCGTTTGTCAGATAATCGGTTAAAATATACACACTTTTGCGGCGTTAGCGTTTGCGTATGCGAGTCCCAGCCTGTTAGTAAACAATAAGCATTATTTTTTTGTGTCCAATTACAGGAAAGCTTATAATTACAAAACACAGTTAATTACCCAGCAGCAACTGCCTGGAAAGCTTTGCAAATGCCTCCGGGACTGCTGTCCCACAACATTCTAGTTGGTTGGAAAGCGTCAGCCAAATACGATACTGTCGGTGTCACTGGTTTGCCCTCCTCAGCTTGCTCCCAAGCTTTTATTAGAAACCTGCAATATAATAAAACTATCTCGAATCTCGGCAATCGCTTGATATAATAAACAATTAACTCTATATGGTCTGAAAGAGGATAAAGATCTAACTGTAACATAGATATATAACAGTGTATATATAATGATCATGGCCCGACCGATCACTTTTTATCAAACTTAAAATCCTCTCCATGCTAAGGTTATCTGGAAGAGATCTTGATTACTGGCTAGCGATAAAGCCGCCGATCATACTGTTATATTGTTATTGTGCTGTTGTATATAATTATTTTTCTTGCTGTGCAATAAAGAGTACCTATTTGTATAAATTGTCAAGAAGTTTTAACGTATGTATTTATATTATTTTACTTTGATTTTATACGAACATAAACGCTTGAACATTGAATGTCCGATGTGTATAGACTTACATAACTATGTACTGCACTCAAAACTAGCAAAAAATCTTGTGTGCTCAATCTTTCAGTAATACAATAGAATACAATACAATATTTCTTTATTGAACACCAAGTAACAATAAGTAGTTAAAAACAATAACAATAAATAACCGAAAAACAATATTTGTTGTACAATGGGCGGCCTTATCACATTAAGCAATTTCTTACAGGCAACCTTTGGATGGACAGGATAGTAGAAATATTTTGCTGTAGGTGGTGTTCTCAACTCATGCAGTATAAAACAAATTAAATACTGATTTGTAACTTAAATACTACTTACATACAATTAAACACAATATATAAATAGCACTATATGTGGATATCAATGTATAAATAATAAATCATATATATCTATATACCTATACAATACGTATACCAAATACAAATATTAATATATGTACATAATATTCTTATTAATACATTTACAAACATACATACAAAAATGTATCTTGAAGGGTCAAGAGCCTAGCCAAACACCAAAACGCTTATCTCTATTCTATCAAAAGAAACGCTTTTTTATAAGGTTTAAAATATCGTTTATTCCCGGTCGTCCCCACCCTGTCGTCCCCACTGGGTACAAGTGGAAAAAAAAAGTTTCGTTCGTCCCCAGTGGTGACGATTGGAACTTTTTATTTCCCACTCGTTTCTCTATAGACCGAGAGTCAAAATACATGGGGATTTCAATACATTCTTAAATTATTGTAAATTAGGTTGAATGTCTATAATACACCACAATACAGTATAAGAACTTTTTTTTTTTATTTACTATAGGCAAGCATTTGACCACAATCTCACCTGATGGAAAGCGATGATGCGGCTTGATGAACTTAAGCCTTTTATATTATTTTTAACTATAATGTTGCGATTATTGCATTTTGACTCTCGGTCTATAGCGGAACGAGTGGGAAATAAAAAGTTCCAATCGTCACCACTGGGGACGAACGAAACTTTTTTTTCCCACTCGTACCCTCTACAGTACCGTACCTCTACAGTACCGTACTCGTACAGTGGGGACGACAGGGTGGGGACGACCGGGAATAATCCGTTTTAAAGTCTGTATATGGAAAGCGTTCCTTTTGATATAATAGAGACGAAGCCTTTTGGTTTTTGGCTAGGGGGCAAGGGGCTTTACCTAGCAGTCTGCAGAAGCAGCACTGTATAATCTCCCTCATAGGTCCTGGTAGCCGTGACGAAAGAGTACAGGAACGGCAGGTTGGAAGACAGCATGTAGCCATGACCGCCGCAAGCCAATCTGCATTGCTCTATCAGAGACGCAGCATCAGAAGTGCTGATCGCTTTCAGGCAACTGGCTAGAGCGTGAAGCTGGAAAAGTAACGGGAATTAAGCAAACGTATTCACACTCATAGCCTCACACTGAGTACAAATACTTGGAGTAGTACCGCTAGTACCCTCACGTTTTGCCCTTGAGTGTAATAGTGGTACTTGTATAGAGTGCCGAAAACATTTAAACACCCAGCCCGTTGGTTCAGTTAGGAGCGTTCGCTTTCTCGTCTCGTTTTCCCGGTTCGATTCCCGGTGGAAACACAAGTTTTTCTCCAAGGATGTGTTTCTGGTGTGATTGTGTTTGTGATATAAATGTTTCCGTCGCAAGTCATCGAACTTAGTGTTAAGAACCCGTATACATTTTATGTCTGTCTCGCTCGCACAATTCATTCATTTTGAGAAATAAAAATTATGGAGCGAGTTATGGAAAATGTCGTCAATAACTTTACTAAATAATTATGTAACGGATACTTTAAATACATTTTCGTTTAAATACCTATTAATTAGACGAAGAAAGAATGAAAAAAATATAAAATCAATTTGACATCGATTTTTTCCGCCAAGCCAAAAGCTAAGAAAACGAATATCAGTTTATAAGATCTGTGGTATTTGTATTTAGGGATTATATTGACAACATTTACAATAACTCACACCGTCAGTTTTATATCTCAAAATCAGTGAATCGTGCGAGCGAGAAAGACATAAAAATGTATACGGGTTCTTAAAAAATATTGTTTTTCTACCGACTTCACAAAAAAGAGGAGGTACTTAATTCGACTGTATTTTTTTTATGTGTGTTAACCCTCAGGTGTTACCTCATAACTTCTTTCCACGTGAACCGAATTACATTATTTTTTTGTTTAAAAGCTGTTGCTTTCCCGTTAGTCTGATCAGTACTTTATGAGTCATCGTCAATAATCAGTATTTTTAATATACTTCATCTGATCAAAGTTCCGAAGATAAAGCGGTGAAGTCTGTTTTTTATAAGCTTTGCTTGCGTTTAATTATTTTGCAAATAGTAAGTAAAGAGTCGTGAACAAAACTTTTGATTTCGAATATATAGACATACTATTATATCTATTTATAGCTTATTATATATTATAGCTATTTGTGAATTAGTATCCGCTTTTCAGGCTTCACACTGATGTTTATTTATTTATTATTTTGCACAATACATATGTACACGGAGGACTTAATGCTAATACAGCATTTTCTGCCAGTCAACCGAAAAGGTGCAGAAAAATTCGTGGTAGTGCAGTATAAGGGGTTAATATCTATTATTTATAATTTAAAATATACCAACATATATACACATAACATACAACAAATATACCAAAATATAAATATATAATATAATCAATTTATCATACATAAATAAAATAAAAGATAAAAAGTACAATACACATACATAAATATAAAATTGTACTAGACTTAGTAAGTATCTTATGACGACAACATAGTAAACGAACTAAACACAAAACATTATGTTATTATAATGATGATGATACCATTAAGAGTGGAGCGTTTTAAAGAAATGATGTTCTACGCGTTATATCTGTATATTTAGTAGATCCGTTGGCACAGCTATCATACTTTAATCAGGTGCCGCAACTCGTAACATTGTGCATTTTGTAAAGCGCATTATATGAATAATATAAATTTTATGACAGCAGTAGGTATATTTATAAGGACTATCAATGCATTACAATTATGATATAATCTAGATTAAATATTATTATACGAAAGGCATCGCAATGTCAAGTCATTTAGATTAAACGACCGATTAAAATAAAATATCCTAAATTATCTGTAACTAGCAGTGCCCGCGACTTCGTCTGCGTGATTATTGGACTTTTAGTAAGGATCCCTAATTTTATTGAAAATATAATATAGCCTATAGCCTTCCTCAATAAATGTACTATCCAACACTGAAAGATTTTTTTAAATCGGACCAGCGGTTCCTGAGATTACCGCGTTCAAACAAACAAATAAACTCTTCAGCTTTATAATATTATTATTATACATTATTATAGTATTGATGATTTTACCCGCGTAAGTCCCGGACCCGCGGGAATTCCGTGATAAAAATCATATGTGTTAATTCAAGATGTCAGCTACCTTCATACCAAATTTTATCGAAATTGGTCAAGCCGTTTGAGTGTGAAGAAGTTACAAACATACAAACACAATCCCAAACTTTCATTCTTATAATATTTGTGTGATTACTAAATAGGTAATTAGCCGACTGCGAGAAGATATGAAATAGGTTTTTTTTTTTTTTTTTTTTTTTATGCCTGATAGGCAAGCATTTGACCACAATCTCACCTGATGGAAAGTGATGATGCGGCCGAAGATGTAGCATGCTTGCCTAGAAGGTACCTATTCACTCTTGACTTGAAGACTCCCAGATTGTACCGTTCGGGGAACAAAGACGATGGCAATGAGTTCCACTCCTTCGCAGTACGGATGATAAACGTAGAAGCGAAACGCTTCGAGCGAACTGGAGGTATGTCAACCATATATGGATGACGTTTGACAGTTTGTCTTGTTGTTAGATGGTAAAATGGACTAGTTGGAATTAACTCGTATAATTCTTGCGCACACTCTCCAAAATGTATACGATAGAATACCGATAGGCTCGCGACCTTACGTCGGTGACCGAGACTCAGCAATTTGGACTCGACCAGCTTATCATCGCCAATGAGTCTTTTTGCTCGTCGGTCGATGGACTCAAGAGCTTCAAGCTGGTACTTTGCGGATCCATCCCACAAGTGGCCGCCGCAGTACTCCATACACGATCGGACTTGAGCTTGATACAAATTAAGAAGCTGCCCCGGTGTGAAGTACTGTCTAACCTTTGCGAGGATACCGAGTTTCATCATGGTAATGGGTTTATCAGCCTATTCATGTATGTTTTTGCCTTTGTGGCGTTTTAGAGACCTAACGCGTGGGCTGATTTTTATGATTCTTACGTCAATCGATTTGTCTTAATCTTGCGAGTAAAAGAAAAAAAGACATGACTTAACATGATAGTAATATCAATAAAAAAATCATGATGGCGACCACCAGACGCCATTTGAAGCTGTAATAAAGTTCTTACATAAATAAATAAACACTTTAACACTCACAGCCCCATATTAAGTTCGATGACTTGTGTCGTGGGTGCCGGATACATTCAATCACATACACAATCACAACCAGATCTAAAAACACAAATTTTCGTTGAGGAGAAATTTTGTGTTCCCGCGCTGGAGATCGAACCCGATACCCTTGCATAAAAGGCGAACGCGCAGCTAACCGAAGTTACGTATATCAAACGAAAGTATCTTCGATTTCAAATTGTAATAAAAAAATACAAAGTTTTCCGTTGCAACTGGGTATACGTAACGGGCGAAAAGTCTTCATAAACTAATAGTTACAAAAAAATTACGAATTCTTCAATCGCAACTGGTTACGAAGCTCAAATTTCGTATACGACCGAAGTAGATTTTTGAGGGTAGTCAGTCTTACCTCTGGCAAACTGTCGGTGTTTCCGTCCCGCATATCAGCTAGAACTGCTGAGAAGGTTTTCCACAACCAATCAGCGCTCAGTCGCAACGCATGCGCAGTTGCGATGCAGATAAACAGCTTGTGCTGCTGCGTTAAGTAGTCCAGGATCTGGGGCTCTGGTTGCCTGAAAATCATACTAATATTATAAATCAGAAAGTTTGTGTGTAAGCGTGTATGTTTGTTTTCTCTTCACGCTATAACGGCTGAACGGATTAGGATGAAATTTGGAATATGGAGTTTTAAATACCTAGGATGAACACATGGGCTACTTTTTAACTTTATAATCGCGAGCAAAGCCACGCGCACGGCTAGTTACTCATAAAAATAAATCATTACATTTAAAATAAAAAATTATCAGGTTCAGGCAATTTTCAACGTGGCGTTTCTTCTGTGACGTCAGAGTCCACGACTTAACGGCTGCCGTGTAGGAAAGTTGACAGGTCATTGAACGCAGGTCATTAACGCGGATACTGACGTCAGGAATCAATTTCGCAAATATCAAGCGTTTTACTCATTTTAATATGCTTTCGCTTTTTACTATTTAAAAGTTCAAAACGCGCTTGACTTTTTATAAAGCTATTAATAAAATTTCCTAATTGAAAGTCATTAAAATAAGAAAATAACTTTATAGATGTAATTCAATTTCACACTCACAGCCCCACACTAAGTTGTGTCGTGGCTGCCGGAAACATTCACATCACACACACAAATGCACCCACCAAAAACACAAATTTTTCTTTGGGGGAAAACTTGTGTTCTCGCTAGAAATCAAACCCAATGCCCCTGTTTAAAAGGCGAATGCTCATCAAACTAAGCGAACAGGTTTGCCTGCTAGTTGTCAAATTCATCATCATCATCATCATATCAGCCGCAAGAAGTCCACTGCTGGATATAGGCCTCCCCCAAAGATCTCCAAAAAGAACGGTTGTTAGCGGCCTGCATCCAGCGTCTTCCTGCGACCTTTACTATGTCGTCCGTCCACCATGTGGGCGGTCTTCCGACACTGCGCTTGCCAGTCCGTGGCCTCCATTCTAGAACTTTTAGGACCCATCGGCCATCCGTTCTACGTACTATGTTCCCTGCCAATTGCCACTTCAACTTGCTAAGCTGTCAAATTAATACTTGACTAATATTTAAACGCATATATTCTATTGTGACCTAACTAAAAACATAGTTACCCAGGCCGTGGTTCCGATTGCCTTCTCACCGCGGAGTAACGCACTGCTATCGTGACGGCCTTCGCAAGGTTGAAGGCTGACTCACTAACCAACATCACTCTTACAAACACCATAGTTCCATACGTCAGCTTACCGTGCCTGGCAGTTTTGACGTAAGTGCCATCCTGGAAACGCAATGAACAAAACATCTAGCAGTAAGGTGAAAATATTTTATTGGTATATCGCATTGAAGGGAAATGAATTGAGGAAAATGATCGACAAAAGAGAGCGGTTCGTGCAATCTATGATACGAGTCCGCGTAAATCTCTCAGGGAATTCTTTCAAGAAACAGGCATACTTTTTACATCTTTGAAAATGTTATGCATGTTCGCAAAAATATTGATAAATGTAAATTAAAAAGCGACGCACACAATCTTAATACTAGATACAAGCATAAAATTACAATGTGCGCATTTAGAGAATAAATCTTTTATGGCAAATGGGGTTAGATTTTACAATAAAATTCCTAATATTGCAACTGAATTACCACTGGGAAAGTTCAAATCAGTAATAAAACGGGCATTAATTAAGAAAGCTTATTATACAAAGATTGACTACATTAATGACAAGGATGTAGGCAAACTGCATAAGCACTTTCTAGCGACTACATAGTTTAGATAAACCTAGGTTAATATAATTAGTGTTTAAGAATGATTAAAAAAAATGCGCCGCCGAGTTTCTTGCCAGGTTTTCTCGAGATGGCTGAAATTTTGCGAATCTATCAGTAGTCATTAACTTACATTAGTTCCTCTTTGGGGCTCATGTGAATAAACGATTTTAATTAGATATGATTTTGATTTTGAATGTTTCCAGCGAAATTGATATTTTTGAGGGCTGAGTCACCCACGTCCGTAGGAGGATACCCCTTAAGTCTGACTCCCTACACGTGGTCCCCGGGTGGTGATAATCAGGTGACATTTGAGATGTGGTAGAGCATTTTGTGCTCGCCTGGCTTGCTTCCAAAGTAGCTTACCACCATCAAGTTGAAAGTCTGCCGCCAAGCCAAATACGGTGTTCCGGCAGTTATCCTTGAGAGCCTGCGTATTCCAGGTCTAGTGTGTTTACCAGCTTCGATCACATCGTCACTTACCATCAGGTGAGATAGTGGTCAAACACTAGCCTGTCACAAATAAAAAAAAAAAATGTATATTTAACATCTGCTTTTGTACACAGTTATAAATAGACATTACTATCTCAATGTCCACTTAAAGTACCTATTATATTGTGAACAGCAGAGCAATGACCATCTAGAATCAAGACTTACAATAGCGCTAGATTTCTAGATATAACTATAACTATATATATATAGCATTGAGTGGTTATTCAACTTGATTACAATCAAACTTATCATTGTGATCATTGCTGGTGAATAGGCACGTAATGAGCATGAACCCACTCCAATACCAACGGGATATGTTCCATGCCAACGTATTATTTTTTTTTTTCATTTTAACAGTCAATTCGTCACAGTATATATTTTTATATAAGTATTCAAATACTCGAAGACGGCTGGACAGATTTGGATTTTTTTACCGACTTCCCAAAATAGGAGGAAAAAAAAATAATACGTTGGCATGGAACATATCCCGTTGGTATTGGAGTGGGTTCTTGAGAGGTACTCAAGTCGACTGTTTTTTTTTTTGTTTATTACATTGTAATGGTGCCATTTTTTATTTTATTCATGACAGGCAAACATTCGTCAGCTATCATGCAAAGTGCCATAAACAATGGCGCCAAATGGAGAACATGAGAATTAAAATTTTTGTATATGGATTTATATTTGAATGTTCTCAAAAAATAATCCATAATATAGATTCCCTCCATATAAATCAAACAAACACTTACATACTCACAGCCCTCACATCGTTTAAAGACTTTTATCGTGGGAGCCGACAATCATATCACACAATCGCACCCAGAACCAAAATCGCAAATATCCCTCGGAAACTGTGCTTCGAGAATCTAACCACAGTTTCACAGCCTGGAAAGCAATGACTATTCCACTGCGCCAACGGGGTCCTCGTAAACAAATGCAAGTCCTTTATAAATTGATATCGCCAATATTGGTCCTGAATGCTGCTGAAAACTATTACGATCATAAAATCTTCATTACACTACTCACCTTTAATACCTGAGCATTCTTCATCATCAAATATTCTCGTGGTATTCTATGATGTTCAAACCCAAGGAACCCATTGTTGGCAGTGTTGAAACCCATCCTGGGTCCGATGTCTCCAATCTTGATGCCAGGGAGGGGCATGTGAGTTTCCTCGTCCCGCACTTGAACTATAAATGGGTGGACTCCGTGACATACTCCTTGTGTGTACAGCTGGGCTACCACTATGCAGTAGTTCACTGTATGTCCTACTGGAAAATATTTTTAACATAAACATCTAGCAGCTTGAAAAGGGCCTATATTTCTTGCTCGTTGGCTTAGTTGGTTGGCGTTTGCCTTCTAAGCAGGAGTATCGGGTTTGTTCCCCGGCTGAAACACTAAATTACTCCCCAAGGATTTTTTTTTTCTGGCTCTAATTGTGATTGTGAGTGTGATGTGAATGTTTCCGCCATCAACGACACAAGTCATCGAAATTAGTGTGGGGCTGTGAGTGTGAAAGCGTTTAGGTTTATATACATATTACAATTACATACTCAAAACACTTCAGAATAAACAATAGGTAAATAGTATGATGATACTATACTTACATCCGCCAGCCCACCACTTAAAAGAGGTCAGTTTGGGGCTATGCATCACAAATTCCTCAGTTTTAGGATCATACGTGGCAGTCGTCTCCAGACCACTGATAAAAGTCCCGTGTCCGAGCTCAGTCTGTCGTCATAAATAGAAAAATAAAGGAAGAGTAACAAGACGTAGAAAGAGAAGTAAAGATACCAGATATTAGTCGATACGAAACAAATACGAAAAAACAGGCAATAAAACAATAAAGGTATCTGATCATTAACTTATTTACAGGATTAGATCGTATAACTAATGAGAATATATACAGCGCTATTTGTAAACTAATAATAATTGTTTAAACTAAACTGTCCCGTAAAGAACGGCATCGCCACGCCCGCCGCGCCCCATAACATGCACGCCAACGCCACTTGACATTTTACTGAGCCTTAGATTTAATATAGAAGTTATATGTATAATATATTTTAAAATTGATATAGCCATACCATAAAAGATGTAAGTCCCAAGAGGTTTCTGTTATTTTTCGAATTATTTAACGAGACTCAGTAATGGATAAACGTTCTAAAATGTTTACCTGCCTACAAGCATTATGACATAAAGTAAATTACATGAATTAGTGTAGTAAATGCTCATTAGACTTTACAAACAGGTGAATCAATGGAAGGAAGCTCCAATAATATAGATACAAGGGTCATAGGTCACGTAACCAGTCCTGATTTGTAAGCTAACATGTAGATCTACTGGTAAAGTGTTCATTGACCCTTATAAGTATACAAACTATCGAAATAAAAAACTGTCGAGTCGCTTATCGACTGACTGATGAATGATAATAATCAACGTAAAGACTTAACCACAGGTGATAGAGACATAAAATTTTCAAGATAGCTTCCTTTAGAGCACTAAACTAACTTGAAGGAGCACTAAAAAGGATTTCTAGCGCAGACAAAGTTGCGAGCAGCACTACTAGTTGCTGCTTATTCAAGTGAAGTTCACTAACTAATCTCAAAATGTCGAAAACAACTTGTCCTATGAAGCCTTCTCCGAAGGGAAATTCGTTCTGGGTCTCATTTTACAATACAATAATATAATTCTTTATTGTACACCAAAAAACAAAAAGATACAAACGAATAACTACGAAATTAAAAATTAATTTTGTGATATGAATATTTCCGGCACAAAAAAAGAACAAAGCAGCGATTCCCGGTGCGGAGACAAGTTTTCTCCCAACGGGAAGTTTGTATTTCTGGTTCTGGTTGTGATGTGTATTATGTTTATACTGTACCTGGGCATAAGTCCCGATTATTTGCATATCCAAAGCTCTTGGGAGCCAGTGTGCCTGCTGCTCTGGAGTGCATTGGCCCATGATGGTCGGGACAAACATTCCCAAGTGGAGGAGGAACGGCGACATGTCTTTGAAAAAAGCATCGGCGGTTCGACGAATCGCTGGCGAGTTGACACTGCAAGCAACGGGATACGAAGGCTCAGTCAGTTCTAGAGTCATGTTATGACTATGTTATAACATATAACGGTATGCTTTGTACAGTAAGGATGTAATCTTAGCTGTATAATAACTACTCTGTGTGTAATGTCGATCGCATCGGCTCATATTTCGGTATCACAGGATCTACTAAGCGTAGTAATATAGGGAAGCTAAAGTAGTGATATAGAAAAGCTAAGGCGACATCTATTGTTTTTCTTCTAAAATACATAAATCAATTCATACGAGTAGTTTGACTGGCGCGTATTTGCTTTAGAAACTATTCAAATAATCATTGAAATAGTGGTGTCATTTAACAACAATATATAGAATTTGAAAGAAAGTTGGCAGACACGCTTATACAAATAACTCAAAGTAAGTTAATATGATGCTTTAGACTTTCTCTGGGTACTCATTAGATATTTTTGGACGAATTTGTTTTCTCACTATTCGTTATTTATTATTTATTGTAAATTCATATTAATAATCAACTATAATATCCATACAGTCCTCGTTTAGTACACTTAAATCAAACCCAATCGCTTCGTGTCGATTATATAAATAGAAACGCTACCACAAATCCAATAGACCTAAATTTAGCGACGGCCGAGATCCGTTGATAGATCCGACATGAAGCGTTTGGGTTGGTGGCAAGTTTTTTACTGCGTCTCGTAGAGTTTCTTACCCGAGTGCCTCCAACCCCGTGAAATCAAGAAGTTTCTCCTTAACCAATTTACTGTAGAGAACTGACTTCCTAACAGCATTCTCGTATCTTTCAGTAGGAGTCATACATTCATCTGGGACCTTATCCAAAGACGCTCCATCATTAAGCGCAATATTCTCTGGAACAATATTTATTTCAAGAAGTTCTTCAGTTCGAACATGGCATGACCAAGGATGATTTCAGATACCGCAATCAGTCATTTCGGAGATTGTGCCAAGGAACTACACAATCTAGTTCCTCCGCTTCGCTGTTTGTCTTCGCAGTAGTCCCATACAGCAGTGTTGCTTAGCAGTTTGTCTCTCAGGTAGCCGACACCACTATATGGTAGACATTGCACAAATGCGGAAAAAGCCTTTTGCTACCACATTTGTTGTGCGAACCGTAAAGGAATGGAACTCTTTGCCTGAGTCGGTGTTTTTTGGCGAGTACAATATAGGAGTCTTCAAGTCGCAAGTGAATAGGTATCTTCTTGGCAATCTTGCTCCATCGTCGACCACATCGTCGCTACCACATCGTACTATCAGGTCAAAAATTTGCCTATCTTGAATTAAAAATAAATAGGTCTAGATAAGTACATATATGTAGTGAAAGCAAATCATCCTAAAATAATAATTTTCTTGTGCAGAAACAGTAGTTGTAACTAGGTAAACAGCTGTTTTATTTGGTCAGAGTTAAACATTTAATAAGAGCGGAAACAGTAAAATCATTTATAAGATATGAGCCACAAGACCAACCAAGAACAACAAGTTCTTTTTACAGAAATGGCAGCGAGTATTTGTAATGCTCATTATGAAATAATGACAAATGTAGGTAAACATCACTAAATGTTTTAACAGTATATATATATATATATATATATATATATATATATATCTGTAATTAAGAAAACATCTGTCTTATCACATTTATAAAAAGATCGACGGTAAATAGGGGCGCAAATTTGACCTTAGAATTTGGAAACAAGTAGGTGTTTTTTTTGCAATTAATTAAATGTCATTTATGACCTGATGACCGTTGTGCCTGAAAACAATTTTATCCAAAACGTTTCTCGCCAACAACTTATAATTTAAGAACTGAATGACACCTTTTGGGTGGTTTAGCTAGGTTGTTTAACCCCATCAAGCCTGGCCTTGGCCCCCGGATGGCATTATCATAGGTCCAGCAACTGGAGCGGTTACTCCATTCGCGGTAGAACCAGCTCGGTATTAAATTATCTATATTTCACTAGCTGACCCGACATGGCTTCGCTCAAGTGGAAGATTCCTCTACCCAATGCGTCATACTCTCAACAGAAAGCGTTGTATCCCCTCTCTTCACCCATTATTTCTTCGCGAAAACCTGTACCAAAGAATATACGCTTGACGAATTTACAACTTCGTAAATCTCACTTTCTTGTACCATAATTATTCTATTTACTACTACTTTATGTTAGTTAAGGTATAAATAAACCCGAAAACGTATATTATATTTAATATACACAAACACTTTCATACTCACAGCCCCACACTAAGTTCACTGACGTCTCAAGATGGCTGTAATTTTGCGAATCTGGCGTAGCTTAACTTTGGGACCCATGTGAATAAACGATTTTAATTTTGATTTTGTGTTGTGGGTGCCGGAAACATTAATATCACAGACACAATCACACCCAGAACCAGAACTACAATTTTCCCTTGGAAAAAAACTTTTGTTCCCGCCGGGAATCGAGCCCGATACCCATTGCTTAAAAGGCAAACGCGCACCAAACTTAGCTAACGGGCAGTTCAATTATCCTTATCATAAAATTATAAAAAAATTTAAGAACTCTTTAAAAAATACATAATCACAAACATATTTTCTTCTCTATACACATCTAACATAATCGTTAAAAAATTGTAGTAAACATACCAATTGTCCGTCTCTGTGCAGTGTTTTTTTCTCCGCCATCAAGTATAAAGGTAACCTCCTCTATTTTAAAATTGCATTTTGCTCTTTCATTCGCCAAATCCTTGTTCACTTCAGTTTTATTTTTAACTTCACTCATATTTTATGTGATTTCGTATTTAAATTGTATTTCTAACTTTATGTATAGTGCTGTTGGTATTATGCGCTGACGCAGACTGAGTAAACGACGTATTTGTTAATGAATTTCAAGTTGAATTCGAGTTGTTGCTTAGCATTGAGTTGACAATATCATTGCTAAATTATACCTTAGCCGGCTGTTCCATGTATGAAATCTTATCAGACACTGCAGGCAGCCGATATTATTAGTGCAATAAGCTATGCATTGGGTATCGATATTACTCCGTGACAGGTAGTATTTTGCGGAACATTGCAGACGAGCTACGATTAACAGCCTAGAATGTGAACTGCAGGCAGCCGATATTATTAGTGCAATAAGCTATGCACTGATCGAAATTATTCTGTGACAGATGGTATTTTGCGGAACATTGCAGACGAGCTACGATTAACAGCCCAGAATGTGAGGTTCCAGTGAGGTTGGTAAATTCCGTGTTTTTCATTTTCTTATACAGTTTATATTTATTTTCTACCGACTTCACAAAAAAGGAGGAGGTATATATTTCGGCACCTACGACATAAGTCATCGAACTTAGTGTGGGGCTGTGAGTGTGAAAGCGTTTATGTTTATTTTAATGGGAATATATATATATAGATATTTGTTCTATGTAACAACGACCCTGGTACACTATGAACTTGGACCTGCTGTGGTGTGACCCTACTGACACAGTGGACAAGTCTACGCCGTGGGTCCTGGGTTCGATTCCCGGCTAGAGCGCAATTTTCCTTCCGAAGGGATATTTTCTATTCAAGATGACAATATAATTAGTGGGAAGGTTTTTCACCGTTTGTTCCATAAAACAAATATAAATATATTTTCCCATTTGTTTGAATGATCCTCTAGTTTTGGCCAAAATTGTGTGTATGATGGTTACAAGTCTTTGATCTAAAGACGGGGCTGTAAGCGTCAAAAAGAATTAGCAAAAAAAATCTGTCACTTTTTTATTGTATCACGTGTGCAAAATTCATCTGATACATGCTAAAAGGTTGATAAAGGAAGGAAGGTCAAAGTGATTTGGTATTGTTAACTTAAGTAGGTAGGTATTATAATTTTAATAATATATACGAGTATGTAAATAATAATACATATTATAGCTACTTATCATAGTAAGACAGGATATCATAACAATCTCATGAAATAACTAGCCGTGCCCCGCGGCTTTGCCCGCTATTATTAAGTGAAAAAGTAGCCTATGTGTTAATCCATAGGTATATCTAAAGCTATGTAAATTCCAAACGAACTGACGGACAAAGTGCTGAACGACCCAATACAACTTAGAGATCTCGCTTCGCTCGATCAAAACTAAAGTATTCTAATTTTATTCCTAAATTCCTAATTTAGATTATATTAAACTAGCTGTGCCCCGCGGCTTCGCCCGCTATTATCAAGTTAAAAGTAGCCTATGTGTTAATCTTAGGTAAAATCTATGCACATTCAACATTTCATCCAAATCCATACAGCCGTTAAAGCGTGAAGAGGGAGCAAACATACTTACACACAAACTTTTTTTTTTTATGCTGAATAGGCAAGCATTTGACCTCTATCTCACCTGATGGAAAGTTTTTTTTTTTTTTTCTTATTATGATGTACCAATTACGTTTGGTACACCATTGGAATTACAATCTAGCCTTAAGACTAATAGGTAATTTAATTTTGACCTAAACTGCTAAGCAGAGTAATATATTAAGAATGTGTCCAATAACACTTTTCTTACTGTCTCTATTATCGGGAAGACACTTTGTTCTTGTGTTCTTTGTTAATAGCACTCACTATATTACACTGTCACATCACTACACTAGCTCAAAAGGTTTAGTTCTTTTGAGTCTTCTCATTAAGTCTGTGTTGTCGAGGAGCTGGATTGCCTCAACGTTCACATGGTGATGAAGTCTTTGTTCATGAGCTTCGGCGAGTCTTTTTATAACACTAGCGACGAGTTCCACTTTTAGGTCCCGATGAAGATCGTCATTTCTAATGTACCATGGTGCATTAACAATGCCCCTCAGTACTTTGTTTTGGAATCTTTGTATCATCTGGATGTTGCTATGTTTGGTACAGCCCCACAGCTGAATACCGTACGTCCATATTGGCATGAGGACTTGCTTGTACAAAAGTAATTTATTGTAGACTGACAACGAAGAAAACTTCCCAAGTAGCCAATTCATTTTTCTGTAGCGAAGCTCTAGCTCATCGCGTTTCTTTTTGACATGTGCTTTCCAGCGAAGCTTAACGTCTAGTGTCATGCCTAGGTATTTGGCTGTATTTTCGTACGGTATTGCTCGACCATTTATATACACTGGGTGATAGTTTGGTCTTTTGTTGGTGAAATCTATATGTATAGATTTTGTGTCGTTAAGCTTAATCCTCCATTTCTTCGTCAAAGCGCAAATGGTATTGATGGCTGTTTGGACTTTTTTTACTGCATCCTCTTGTGTGACTCCTGTTGCCATGATGGCTGTGTCATCCGCAAAAGTTGCTATAACGCTTTTCTCCAAAACTGGAATATCACAAGTGTATAATAAGTACAGGACCGGACCTAGTACACTTCCCTGTGGTACTCCAGCTTTTATTTCCTTTAGCTCTATGTATGCATCGTCTTGTCTTACTCTGAACATTCTCTGTGTGAAATAGGACTCTAAGATATCTGCAAACTGTTTCGGAAGTAAAATTCTAAGTTTGTGTATGAGACCTTTATGCCATACCTTATCAAATGCTTGTGCTACATCCAGGAAGACGGTAGTACAAACTTTCTTTTCTTCTAAAGTTTTCTCGATCATGTTGGTAATTCTGTGGACTTGATCTATAGTAGAATGCTTTTCCCTAAAACCGAATTGGTAGTCAGGAATCAAGTTGTTCTCTTCTATGATTGGTTTTAAACGTTTTAGGAGAAGTTTTTCAAATAGTTTTGATATTATGGGAAGTAGAGAGATGGGTCTGTATGATGTGGCCTCATTTGAAGGTTTACCTGGTTAAGGTATCATTATTACTTCGGCGACTTTCTACGTATCAGGTAAATATTTTAGTCTGAATGTAGCATTGATAAGAGTTGTAAGTTTTACTATAGCTTTACGAGGGAGATTTTTCAACACTTCCCCCGTAATAAGGTCGTAGCCAGGAGTTTTCTTGTGGTTCAGCTGCTTGATCCCATTTTGAACTTCTCTTGGTGTTACGAGTATTATTTCGTTGTAGGCATGGTTTATCGTTTCATCTTGAGTAATGTCATCTTCTAGTTTGTAATTAGGTTTGAAAATATTTTCCAAATGCTGTGCAAATACAGTTGCTTTTTGTTGGTTACTTACTGCCCATTTTCCACATTCTTGTTTTATGGGTGGGATATGCATCATCGGTTTCTCTACATTTTTCATCGCTTTCCATAATGAGTAATCAGTTGTACGATCACTTGTTAGATTACTAAGGTGGGTGTTTGTCATTTCATTATTAAAATTCTGGATATCTCTTCTTAACTTTTTGGTGAGATTATTCAGCAATTTTTTATCGTTCGGAGATCTAGTTGTGTGCCATTTTTGTCTTTGCTCTCGTTTTATAGCTATAAGGTTGATTATTTCTTTTGGATAATAATGACCTCTTACTTTTCTCTTGTAATCAGGTGTATTATTCCAGGCGCATCGTTGAATATCTATTGTAAATTTGTTTACCTCTATATCTAGTTGTTCTTGATTTTTTAATGGGACTTTTAGATTAATTATTTGTTCAAGGTCTAGCTTAAAGCTTTCCCAGTCCGTATTTTTATTAACTAGAGTAGGGTTGCTTTCTTTTTGAACAATAGTCTCGCTGAGTGTTAGTATGATCGGTGAATGATCTGAGCTCAACCTTCCTCAATGCGAAGAAAACTACTTAAAATGGATTTATATATAAAAAAATCTATTAGATCTGGGATCTTGTTGGGATCAGTGGGCCAGTAAGTAGGTTTCCCTGTTGACACAACATTGCAATCAAGGTCTTTTATAGCACATAACAATTCTTTACCTTTAGTTGTGGTAAGTCTGGATCCCCAAAAGGTATGTTTGGCATTAAAGTCGCCTCCTAAAATAAATCTGTTACCGAGGTTATTCAAGAAGCTTCTGTACTGTTCTTTTTTCAATGCATATTCTGGTGGGCAATATATGGCTGCTATGGTGATTTGATAACGTTTACTACTTACATGTACAGCAACTGACTGAATGTATTCTTCTTCATATTTATGTTGTTCGTAATGGTATATATTTTCTTTTATTATTATAGCGCTGCCTCCTCTTGTGGTGTTATTTGGGTGCAATGCATGATATATTTTATAACCTTTAATATGCATGTATGATTCTCTTGTAAAATGTGTCTCAGAAACAAGGCACACATCAACATTTTCGGACCACTTGTAGCTCATTTTGATGCTGAAGTAATCCATTAGCGTTCCATGTAATTATTTTTAGTTGTTTCATCATTTTTTCTTACCGGTAGTAGCAGTTTTAGCGCTATTTTCAAGTATTTTTAAACGTTCATCGAATGATGATATGAGAGCTAAAATTTTGTTTAGCTTTTCGTCCACGTTCATAGCTGTGCTCACTTGCTTTTGATGCATATTTTGTGACTGGGGCAATGGGCGTGGCTGAGCTCCTTTTGCAATTTGGGCATATGAAATTTGGTCTGTAACTTTTTGACTAGCACTAGGCATTCTTATTTTACTGGTGCCTGGAACAGGGATCACAGGTGCTGAATTTTTTTTCTTTATTTGCTTATTTTTAATATTTTGCAGTTCTTTGGCTACTATGCAGCCTCTGTAATTAGCTGGATGCTGTTCACCACAATGCACACATTTTGGTTTTACTTCTGCTGATTTTGTGCAGTCCTTAGTTAGGTGCTTACCTGTGCATTTCACACACCTGGCTTCTTTACAGCAGTACTTTTGAGTATGGCCGTACGCTTGACATCTTTTGCACTGTGGGATAAACTTAGATGTTTTTATTGCTTGAATTTCTACCTTGCATCCCAAAATTGATGTTATGCCATAGATATTTTTAATATCTTCATCTTTTTGAAATGAAAGCAAAAACATATTTAGAGGCTCTTTGCTCCTCCAACTGAGTTTATTGACTGCTTCCTGTATTTTGTATCCGCTTCGTTGTAGATTTTTAACGATTCTCTCGGGCAGACACGAAGACGGTAGGTTTTTAGCCATCACCCGGATTGGCCTATCCTGCTTGTTCTCATAAGAGTGCCACAGATGGTTATTTTGTGACAACAACTTAGTGATGGATCTGTATGCTTCATCATCAACAGCATTTATTTTCACATTCTCTCCATTCATCATTTTCGTGATAAACGAATCTTTTTCTAGGCTGGTCGAAAGGACGTCGTAGAATAATTGATAATTTTTAACGTTTTCGACTACAATTGGTGGTGGCCGAAGTATTTTTTGAGCCTTAGGCTTTTCTATTGTTAGGTCATCTTTAAGTGGAGATGGTGATTTATTCAATTTCCTTTTTTTCCTACTCTGTTGACGTACCCACTCAGTTTCTATAGCGAGATCCTCTTCATCGGTCTCATAATGGACTGCTGGAAGAGGTTCCTTAGTCGATTGTTCATCTGGAACAACAATGCTCTGTCCTGAATTTGCCGCCTGAGGTGGCACTTCAGTTCCTCGATTGTATTATTGAGGTCATTCACCAACACCTCTAATCTTTTGCGCTCCTGTTTTTCCTCTTCATAATGTTTGAATAAGAGTTGCTCAGTTTCAGTTTTGAGCGAAATCTCTTTTGTTGAATACGTAATTATTAATTATAAATTATAGATGCACATTTACACTAGTTACGCAATTAAAAATCACGATTCACACATAATAAGTCGGTCATTCCGGCGACCTAGAAAATGCGCGCGATAGTTTGCAGCGCCAGCAATCTTACGCGATAGCGAAGCGCGGCGCGACCTTGCTCTGCGGAAATCGGAAGATCACTGAAATGCCAGATGACCTGATGGAAAGTGATAATAAACTTTCAGATTTATAATATTAGTAGGATATAACAGTAGTTCGCCTCGAACTGAGACCTTCCTCCTATATTTTGCCTAAAGGAGAAAAACTATTGAGGTAGCGTAAGAAATAGATACTAAACATTAAAGGACATTTCAAATTAAAAATGGTTGAAGAAACCTCGTACGAAGTCGTAAATATGTTTTTTAAACAACTATTCAATGATACTCCACTTAAATTGTCACACGTCGGGTTTTTTATTTTTCTCAATATGACATCTAGTGGTCGACATATTGAAACAAACATAAATGTTTTCAAACTCACAGCCCCACACTAAGTTCGATGACTAGTGTCGTGGGTGCTAAAAACATTCACATCACACTCACAATCACAACTACCTATCAAATCAATCATAACTATCCTTGGAAAGAAAACTTGTGTTCCCGCCGGGAATCGAACCCGATACCTCTGCTTTGAAAGCGAACGCGCATCCAACTAAGCCAACGGGCAGTTAAAATTTCGGTTGAATTTTGATTACTGTAATGTCTTTATTGTCAAGTGTCACTAATTCAACAGATGAAGAGATTTGTCTTCTTTGATTGAAGTAAGAATCAACAAAATCGGCTCACGCGTTTGTCTGACTGCCCCATAGGAACAAACATACATAGATACATAGGCTGATAAACACATTACCCTTCTTTTCGTCGCGCAGTCGGTTTAAAATAGCCGTGGAGCACAGTGGAGTAACTGATAGGCTAGTGCTTGATCACTATCTCAACTGACGGTCAATGATGTTCTATAAAGGTAAACACGCTTAGTATTGCTTTGCCTATAAAACCCTGTAAAATGATGGTTGAGGTTTATTATAATAATACTATTTTTAATGTTCTATAATTTATTTCTTGTAAATAACATAATTAAATTTATTAAAAACCTTTTATAAATAAAATATAATTTCATATAAAAAATCTGAGAAAATCCAAAATCCGAATAAAATCTGGTCTTCCAACGTTTTTATCATACATCGTTGTTCTTCACATTTTTTTTTTTAAATAACACAGTAGCATAAAAAGTGTCAAATAAAAATCAATTTAATGCAATGTATAACAACTCAGTATTCGTTTGGAAAATACCGATAAAGATTTTAGTATTAATTAACTTATTACAAAATTATAATTGTGGATTATGTTTTCATGAACAAACAGGTACCTACAAATTTCACTACATCACATGTGTAGATAGAGATGTTAGATATGTTGCTTACTTGCTCTTGATGTGTTGAGGAATTAGGAAAGGAATAAATAAAAAAAATAAAAAAAATTATCCTTTGACAGCCAATCCCTATACTAGGCCTAGTACTTGCCAGCTTTCAACCGCATTATAGAGCTTTATTTAAACAAGTAAACTTTAAAAAGTTTTTTAATCAAGCTTATACCAGCTGTAAATAAAAAGGACTTAAAAGTTACGTAACCAGAGAACTTATCGAGACGAATCAAACAAGCCCAAATTCGAGGCGATCTTCTGTTTTCATCATCAGACTAGCTCCATGGTACTATATTATTGTATTGTCACCGAATATACATAAGTACACCAAATTTTAATCCAATCAGACATCGGGAAGTGGATATAATTTAGATTGCAAGATTTGATTACAGACCAACCAAGAGACAGCGCTACAGGTGAAACTAAATAAAAGCTTGTAAAAAAAAATTAAGTCGACTTTAGTACCTCCTCCTTTTTTGGGAAGTCGGTAAAAAAATGAACGACGAGCACGAACTTTGACTATAACTTGTCACCTCCATCATTAATCACAGAACTCTACAAGACGCTCTACAATTAGTCTAAAGTCTCTCGACTCTAGCTAAACTAACTTTATTATTATGTATTACCACAGATAAAGTACTCTACAACAACAAAATCAAGATATTTTTACGTCTAGTACGTCACTTAAACCTTAACACATCGTAGCCAAACTCTACCTCGTTTTGTATAATTAGACTACAGTCTCTCGACTCTAACTAATGTTTGTATAATATATTATAATCTCAGGAGAATCACAGCTTGGCGCTCATCATCAGTGGCTTGAGGTATTTGTGGAAGCTCTCGTTAACTGGTTCTGCATTGAGGGGGCTTTTAAGTGCTTCCTCCATCAGACGCTCATAAACACGACCATCGTACGCACCCAGAGTTGAATTGAGGATCTAGAAATATTGAGAATTAATTTAATTTTCTTGGTCGCCATAACATAAGATAAGATAATTCTTTATCGGCAAAAACTGTAGTGTTAGTATTCGCGAGTTCTTATTGCAGGTAATGTTATTACAGTTGACCCATCTCGGGCGTCCAATGTCACAAAATATGATTATACAAACCATACAAATTTTCACTATTTAGTGATATATGGAATTTATGATGAATAAGCTACATAATGTCAGGTCTAAAGAAACTATGTATACTGCGCTCTCTATGTATTCTATAGTCTGTTTTTTTCCTTTTAATCTCTTAATACTGGATCTACCTGGTATGGTATTTATTCTTCTAGAATTACAGTCAAAAAAATCTAGCTAGACATGCATTCTATTTAACCAGTAGTCCGTCTCTTTAGTAACGCAATGTCTTGGATATTTAAAAAAACTAGAATATCAAAATTAATAGTGGAATACCTCATCTTTGATGTCAAATCCGTCAACGATTCCCACAGCGTTGGGTCGGATCAGTGTCAAGAGTTTCTCGTATCTCTGTTGCAGTTTCGTGATGTCATCTTTCGTTATCGTGGAATACTGAAATAAATCAACTTTTGGCGTGATAACGTCTTATAAATCGATGAACACCGGCTGCACGCACGAAAAAGTGTCACGTTCCGGCTGATCCTGAGCGTGCAAACGAGAGCGCGGAACAATCGATAGAGAGGCACGATCGGCCTAAGCGTTCGTCTTATGACGTTATCGCGTAAAATTATCGTCCGTAAACCAAATATACAGACAACAATTATTTAATTACTGTACGACCGGTCAATAATTCTGTAAAAAAGTTGTCTATTACATTATTCCTTTTAATTTCTTAAGACGATATATACTATCTACAAGTTTTTTCTCAACTAATTTCTGTAACACCTGTGCCAGGCTAAATCACATCAAGGCATATGTAATTTTTTTGTTAAATGTCATACCTAGGGAAGACACTCATTATTATCAAGCCTTTTTACTTCTTTGGAACTGGTAGGTTGTGAACAGTTCCACTAATTGTTGCTACCTGTGCCAGACTGAGAGATGCCAGGCATGTATCTCGGAAATTAACAACATCGTCTCTGTAGTCCTTAGCTCTGCAGACCAAGAGTCCAGTAACTTATTAATAGTTTTACGTACTTATGCAACACTTGTGCCAAATATAGACACCCAATACTAGGTATTAGTTCTATCTCTGGACTCAAAAATACTTAGATACGATACTTATTAAATATATACAAGTCTATATATTTCTCACATTTTATACAGTTCAACTTATTATTCTAATTACTCCTGTGCCAGACTAGGGAGATACAATGCCAGGTGTAACCCATTTTAATATCTCTGGAGACGTCACTCACCATCAACAAGTCTCCTTTCTTCTCTAGCGTCCAGTAAATCATGTAAAGTTCAATTAACTGCTGTAACACCTGTGCCAGACTGGGTGACAGTGTACTAGATATGCGCTGGATCTCCCGCCAAGATACTTCACACTGGATTGCGCGGCAATGAGCCTGAGGAAATCATAAAGAAAAAAAACATTTTTACTATAAAAGGTAAAGTTATCGAATGAACCATTAATAATTCATAGTATCAAATTAGTTCATAACAACCGGAGTGTCGATTATGGATCACCAAGGGCACCACGTGAAGGTGAGATTGACTTGGGTGGCTAGGTGTTATCTCGTAAGACCAAATAGGAATAGTCACTGCAACTATATTTTTTGAGAAAATAAATGATTTGCAGCATTTTTTATTATTGTTCAGTTAGATATATAACCCAATGCGAGCTAAGAACGGTACAAGTAGCGAATGGGACGAGTGCGAAAATAAATAGAGGATAGGACGAGTTGCGAATGAGACGAGACGCGAACGGGACTAGCTGCGAATGGGACGAATTGAGAATGGGACAAGTAGCGATTTGGACGAGTTGTGAATAGGACGACCTGCATCCGACCCGCCTTAAATTCAGAATATTATCGTAATTTGACTACATTATAAAAAATACAACCCAATACACCCAAGCACTTCCGTTTTCACACATAAGATATGTAACCACGATACGTAACCAAGCACCATATTCAAAGAATTATGAACGACGCTCCGTTGAATCAGTAAATCATTTAGAAAAAGAGTTGACGACAGGCAGTCGGCCGGTTATAAAACTCCTGCCAATTATTTTTACAACTAAGATTCACAAATGAGTTCAGATTATGCCTACCCTCACGGTGTGAGAAGGAGATGATGAGGTTAAGGTCTTACGAAAATTTACAAACTCTCCAAATGTCTGGTACCTACCTCGCTGGCATTGACCAGCTGCACTGATGCCAGGTTCCATGCATCTTCATAGTCCATGCCAGTCTTTTCATGCGTAGAGAGAGCTTCGCAAGCTGCTTTGGTTTTACTAAAAAAAAATATATATAACAGAGAAATTAGTCATATAACTTTCAGGAGCACTATTTTGCAATGTTTTTTTAGATGCTGGTACTTATTTGGTTTAATTAGCAATGCAATTTGGAGAGGCAATGCCACCATTGACTGGTAGTGGAGTTGAGCACGTAAGTTTTTTACCTTTAAGCTCTTAGCTTGGTGGCTTGTTGGTAATTTGAGTCTTTTGCTGCATATAGTTTAATTTAGTTTCAGGAAATACTTATAGACAATTGAACGGTAGGTTAGAATTATTAAGTTTTGAAATAAAAAGTTTCGGGACAATAAATATTCAATGAACTGCCCGTTGGCCTAATCGGCAGCGGGTATCGGGTTCAATTCTCGGTGGGAACATTAGTTTTCTCCCTCAGGGAAATTGTGTTTCTGGTTCTGGTTGTGATTGCGTGAGTGAATGTTTCCGGCACCCACGACACAAGTCATCTAACTTAGTGTTCGTGTGAAAGCATTTATGCTTATTATGGTAAATCTCACCCAGCAGCAACCGCCTGGAATCCCTTGATGATGCCCTCAGGGTTATTTTCCCATTTGTAACTGTTTTTCTTGAAGAAATGAAGAAGGTATGATACAGTAGGTGTCATTGCATGGCCTTGGGTCGCTTGCTTCCACGCTTTTACTAGATATCTGGAACGATTTGTATACATAATTTAAACGTAAGCAAAGCTTAAAAAAACCGACTTCACCGCTTAAGTACATTTTGGTTTTGGCTGAATCGATTGCGATAAAATTTATATGGGACCACTTCTGTAATCTCTCTCTCGGTAGATTACAGACTACCTAACAACAAAATAATTTTGAGAATCGATCCACAAAAGGGGGAGAAATCGGTGAACATACATTAAAAAAAATACATTCAGTCGAACATAGAACCTCCTCCTTTTTTGAAGTCGGTTAATGAATGAAGATGTGATTCATGTAATTGTAATTAGGCGAGATAATCGCTACGCAATTAATACTTAATTGAGGCAACTAAGTTGTTTACTGCTGTGAGAACTAAAGTCTATAGGAACACTAACTTTTTATACACATAAAAAAGGCAATTATATGTATGCACGGACGTAATACTGAATAAAAAACGGGTGAAACACCCAAGGTCCTACAAATTTCGCTTGTCATAGCGCGAGCTACACGCACATAAATAGGTCCGACAATCAGGTAATCAGACAATACACGCCCACACGTACATTTGCATGCTTCACCCATGATTAAATCAGGTTACGTCCGTAATTCTGTCAAGTCCGTGAATGTAAACTAAATAAATCTTTAAGGAAAAATGTTAATGCAAGCAAAGCTTGCCAGCTTATGCCTTACACCACGTTTACCACTATATCTTTGGAACACATGATTAGATCCTGCTGATATTAATATGGGATTAACTTGAAACCATACCCTTTCAAATAATAAAGGTATTTTTTTTATGCTGGATAGGCAAGCATTTGACCAGGTATTGTCAAAATCTGTTGACTCACAAAAAAGTTCTAAGATAACAAATGCTTATAAAAATACAGTCGAATTAAGATCCTACTCCTTTTTTTGAAGTCAGTAAAAACTAAGTAACATTTATGAGAAGCTTTAATTTGTGTATATGCTACCTACATCCAGGGCAACGATTATTTATCTGCAGACGAAAACACAATGTGCAGCGTCACAGCTTGTCTAATTTGTGCCTTGATTAACTTTGAAAGCCAAGTTTCATACTAACCTGGCGGTCTGGAGCATCAACACGCTGTACTCTCCCTCATACGTAATGGTGGCAGACACGATGCCGCCAATGATAGGCAAGTTGGAAGACGCCATGTACCCGTGGCCACCGCAGGCTTGTCGAAACTCTTCGACTCTGGCGGCCGCGTCGCGGGAGCTGACGGCTTTCAAGCAGCAAGCGAGGGCATGAAGCTGGAAGCAACATGATTTGTGTAGAATTAAATTGATATCAACGCAAGCAAAGCTTAAAAAACCTTCTTCTACTTCACCGCTTTGTCTTCGGAATCTTTGATCAGATTAAATTAATTAAATACGCATTATTGAGGATAACTCAAAAACTACTGGTCAGGCGTTGATCAAATTTAAATGGGACCAAAGAAAAGCAACAAATTCAAACAAAAAAAATCAAAATCGGTTTACTTGGAAAGAAGTTATGAGGTAAACACACTAAAAAATAAATTCGAATTGAATACCTCCTCCTTTTTTTATGAGAGATAGGTAAGTATTTGGCCGCTTTATCTCACCTCATGAAAAGAAATTAAAAGAAAAGCTATAAACCTCTTCCTTTTGTGAAGTCGGTAAAAAAAACTGACTTCATCGCTTTATCTTGGTAACCTTGGAAGTACCCGCTTTCAAATAAAAAAATAAACAGAATCGTCGCTCATAAAGAAATTATGAAGTAACAAACATAAATATATATATAGTCGATTTAAAGAACCTCCTCCTTTTTTGTGAAGTCGATAAAAATGGACAAAACACTTATAGATATAAAAATGTTCTACGATTACCAAATCATTAATTGCCATTTGAATATATTATGCACTGCGTAGATGGAAGATAAAAATGATTGATCATTAATGATAAAACGTCTATACATAAAACTCTGCAGTTTAACTATTAAGAGAATGGTACCATACCAGTACCTAATAAAAAGGCTGAAAATTCGTGGATATTGTAACCGTTTTTCTCTGAAACCGTAATAGTAAAAACTCAAAAAAAAAGTTTGTCATTCTTCATCATGTAAAGAATGATCACTAGGCAATATACTCGTAGATATGAATGACCAAAGAAACTTTCAACTCTTCTTTCTGTTCAATAGTAAATTAGCTAGTGGCCAATTAAAATTTTGTATTGCCGCTTTCAGGTTTTGAAGAAAGTTTTGTTGAAAAATTGCATATCTCCTTTTTTGATGCTGACTCAGGGAATACTGTAGTTTCTTGTCTCAGATACCACATATTTACTTTTAGCTTTTGGTAAGTTATACATAAGGAATCTCTAATCAATCTGTTGTATAAACAAGCTGCATTCTGCCACCAAGATTGTCCTTTCTCGAATTGATTCTCTAGTCTTTAGTCTTTATTCTCCAGTCCTCGTTGGTACCAACCTCAGGCAGCTGTTCCGTGTTCCCCTTCCCGATATCCCTCACGACGCTCGCGTACGTCCTCCAGAGCCACATGCCCACGATGCGGTACACGTGGCTGGTGGCGACGCCGATGAACAGCTTGTGCTGCTGCGTCACGTAGTCCAGGATTTGCGGTTCAGGTTGGCTGGGGAAGAGGATTTTGTATTAGGTAAGCTTGATTGCTAGGCTTTTCAATGTGATGCTATGAATGCTTATAGTATATAGTAGAAAAGAAGTCGGCTAACTTTTGATGTAATTGAGAAACGAGACGAGCTAGTCCCTCGCTTGATGGTATGCACGACGCTTGCCCGTTTAGTTCAGTGCTACCCAAAAGTTTTGAACTTAAATAATCAAAAACCCTGCGCAGCAAAGCACTGGGCTCGTCCCCCTTAGATACATTATTAGAATAGATTTTGCTTTCTAGCAACATAATAAGTGGAATACCCCGACTTAAGCTAAGTACACAAACTTTTCCTGCTGTATTAAACTCACAAAGAAATCATATAACTAAATTTGTTAAGAAATTAATACTCTAGTATCATCCAAGCATCTAATGCCTGTAACTTTTCCTTCTTCGATTGCTTTCCTTACCCCGGTTTTGGCTGAGATTGATGTCTTATGGCAGAGTACCGTACTGCGATGGTGGCAGCTCTCGCTAGCTCATAAGCCAGGTCTGTTAATAAGATAACCCTCACGAACACCATGGTCCCGTAGGCGAGCTTGTCGTTTTTGGATTTTACGTAAGTTCCATCCTGTGAAATAAAACAAAATTTAAAATAAAATAATTAAAATAATCTACAGATACGAACGATAGATACTGTTTATGAAAGATGACTTTTCAAAATTCACAAGCAGATAAAAATATAGAGAGGTTGTGATGACTAAGTATTCTTTCAATGTAAAAATTTTTCAATGACTTTTAAAAAACTAACCTTCAAAACTTGAGCATTCTTCATTAGCATGTTTGACCTGGGTATCCTAAAATTGTCAAAGCCTAGGAAGCCGTTGTTAGCAGTTTGAAAGCCCATCTTGGGACCAATCTCTCCCACTTTGACCCCAGGGATTGGCATGTGGGTCTCTGTGTCTCGTATTTGTACAAAGAACGGGTGGACACCATAGCATTCACCTTTGGTGAAGAGCTGGGCTACTACTATGCAATGGTTTGCAGTGTGCGCCACTGAAATAGAAACAAAAGGTTAATCAAGGACAGAACATGGAAACAAAGTTCCCACTCGAAATCATTGAATAAAATGTTGTGAAGTGGGCTTGAGCTATTGAGTTTCCTATAAGCTCTATGTCTTGTAGGTAACTTAACTCTTTCGTGTATATAGTTTAAGTTTAGTTTTAGGAAATATAGGCAATTGGCCCGTAGATACCCTAGTAATTAAAAAAAGTACAAATTTCACGGAATAATTGTACCGATTAATCTATACAAACGTGGATACATATAAACAAACTTAAATAATTTAATTTTTATATCTTATTACATGACTACACTGCTTTCTTTTGCTTGTAACAATTTATCACCGTACGCAGCTTCGACTGACGAACGCTCGCACCATTTTTACCTTACGTAATTTTTAGCGAGGTGGAATTGTCGCTTATAAATAATAAGCCTGTCGTTTTGTCGCTTATGTTCCGTGGAAACTCATTAGCGTGGACCCGAAATTCATTGTATCGGTAGATCGATAAGAAGGAATCTTAGTTGTATCTCGATACAGGTCCTATATTTTACATTGAAGGCTTACATCCTCCCGGCCACCATTTGTATGACGTGAGGCTCGGGCTGTGAATGACGAACTCTTCAGTCTTGGGGTCGTATGTTGCGGTCGTTTCCAATCCACGAAGGAAAGTGCCATGACCAAGTTCAGTCTGAAATTAATATGTTATTTATTGAATATGGAATCGGTACCCGTGCATCTGTATAACCTGTTCCAGTAGTGGATTGAATATATATTGAATATGGAATCGGTACCCGTGTATCTGTAGAACCTATTCCAGTACTGGATTGAATATAGAATCGGTACCCCTGCATCTGTATAACCAATTCCAGTAATGGATTGATACCTGTTAATAAAGGCTGATGACGGTTTTAAATAGGACGCCAAATGTGAGCTAAGTTTTAAATTGATATTAAAATTTGTGGTATTTCAATTTATAAAGTCTGATTGATCGGACTTCTTTTTTATCACACTCTGTATTTGAACCGAGGAAAACCTGCACGATTGGCAAAGTATTTTTGCAGCAGTCACCTGTGCATATGTTCCAATGATCTGCATCATCCAAGCCTTTGGCAGCCACTCAGCGACCTGTTCCTCAGATGCCTGGTTCACGATAGTGGGCACGAACATACCCATGTGCAGCATAAATGGAGATATGTCTTTTACCACTCCCAACTGCACTTTGTACTTGTTTGTGGGTCTGTGGAAGAAATTATTCGGTTTATATAAATGTCTTACATCACAGCCCCACACAAAATTCGGAGACTTGTGTCGTACGTGCCGAAAACATACACATAGCACACACAAATCATACCCATAATCAGAAACATAAATTGGCCTTGGGGACAAAATTTGCTTTTGCCGGGAATCGGAGCTGCTATATATACCCGCTGCGCAACAGCTACGCCAACGGACAGTTCAGTTCATTGATCGAGTGAAGCGAGATCTCTAAATTGACTTGGTTGGTTCAGCACTTTGTTCGTCCGTCCGTCCGTCTGTCAAAGACATCTAGCGTCTAAACTATATGAGATAAATACTTCATATTCGCAGTGAATATGTAAAGCTAAAGCCCAAAGCCATAATTGGCAATTAAAATAATATAAACAAAAATATTAATAGGGTCATCCAAACAAAAAAGGGGGTAATGCAATTTTTGGCCTTGTGGGGATATCGTTTTAAAGAACTTGACAAGTATGCATATGAAAAACGGTTTCGTACTCTACTTGCAATATTCTTTTCAACGACACCCCCAAGAGCAGATTTTTTTAATAATTAGCTCGCCACTGACGTGCTTGTTAGGCGCCACCCTAATATTTTAATTTATATAATTTTAATTGCCATTTCTAGCTTCGGCCCATAGATTTGTGAGAATATGAAAGACTGACGGACGGACGGACAAAGTGCTGAACCACCCAACTCAACCTAGAAATGTCGCTTCGTACGATCAATAAATAGATTGTCAGCTGGTATGAAATAAAAATGGCCTTAAAAATATACTTACGCAAATACATCAAAGTTAATGTCGTTGAGAACATGTTCTTTTAGTATTTTGACGAGTATGGTGGCCTTTCGAATGGCATTCTCGTATCTCTCCTTGTGGCCCAAGTATTCTTCTGGAACCGGGTCTCTCAGTTCTTTCACGCTCAGCACCACATCCTCTGTAAAAACAATACTGGTGTTTTTGTTTGTTTCATTAATGGACTATACATACGAGTATTTAAGGTTTCCTGTATGCATTTGTTTATCCAGATACTCATGTATTATCCTTGGTCTACTATTAAGTATTATGCCTATTGATAAAAATGCTACTATTCAGAAAATAGAATGACCCGACACATAAAAAATTACAAAAACAATCAGCTCGCTAAAAAACCAAAACGCTAGATTCTATAAAAAAAAATGCTTTCTAAAAAATCAGCCCGCTATAGAAACCAAAACGTACGATTCGCTAGATTCTATCAAAAGAAACGCTTTCTAAAAATCTGCCCGATATAAAAACCAAAACGTACGATTCGCTAGATTACGAGTATATCGAAGGAAACTCATTCTAAAAATCAGCCCGCTATAAAAACCAAAGGTACGATTCGCTAGATTTTATCAAAAGAAACGCTTTCTAAAAATCTGCCCGATATAAAAACCAAGACGCTCGATTCACTAGATTCTATCGAAAGAAATTCCTTCTAAAAATCAGCCCGGTATAAAAACCAAAGCGCTCGATTCGCTCGATTCTATCAAAAGAAACGCTTTCTAAAAATCTGCCCGATATAAAAACCAAGACGCGCGATTCACTAGATTCTATCGAAAGAAAAGCTTTCTAAAAATCAGCCCGGTATAAAAACCAAAGCGCTCGATTCGCTCGATTCTATCAAAAGAAACGCTTTCTAAAAATCTGCCCGATATAAAAACCAAGACGCGCGATTCACTAGATTCTATCGAAGGTAACTCATTCTAAAAATCAGCCCGGTATGAAAACCAAAACGCTCGATTCTATCAAAAGAAACACTTTCTATGAATCAGCCAGCTATAAAATCTAAAACGCTCGTTTCGCTCGATTCTATCAAAAGAAACGTTTTCTAAAAATCAGCCCGCTTTAAAAACCAAAACGTTCGATTCGATCGATTCTATCAAAAGAAACATAAATCCAAAAGATTTTATCAAGAAACGTACAAGATAGAGGTAAACGATTCAAATAGGTAAGTAGGTAAACACAGAACTGTTTATACATAACTGAATACAAAATTTTAGCTTCTTGTATGTGTGTGTGTGAAATTATGATTAACGCAATATCCATTAATGGTCGACTTTCTATCTCATAATCACATGCAATTTGATGCGATAAGTGCGTTTCCTCACTCTACATGTACATCCATACTGTAACCCATTTTTTACCGACTTCCCAAAAAAGGAGGGGGTACCTTCATATATACTCAAATACTCAAAAATTACGAAATTAAAATTAAAAATAATAATAATAATTGTCAAGTTTTTTTTTTATTTTGTAATTTTTTGCTTTCCAATTGGTCCCATATAAATTTGATCAAGAACTGATCAGTAGTTCTCGAGATATCCTACTAATATTATAAATCCGAAAGTTTGTGTGTAAGTATGTTTGTTCCCTCTTCACGCTTTAACGGCTAAACGGATTTGGATGAAATTTGGAATGTACATAGATTATACCTAGGATTAACACATAGGCTACTTTTTAACTTGATAATAGCGGGCGAAGCCGCGGGGCACGGCTAGTCGTCAATAATGCGTATTCTGTGGACTACATTTACGATGTTCGAGTTTTTGACCTACTTCAAAAGTTACCTCATAACTTCTTTCGTTGTGAACCGATTTCGATTATTATTTTTATATTTGAAAGCTGGCGCTTTTCATATGGTTCTGTTGAAATTTGGGTTGATTTCTAGTTTTTGAGTTATCGTCAATAATGCGTGTGCAATACATTAAATCTGATCAAGGTTCCGAAGATAAAGCGGTAAAGTCGGTTTTTTTTAAGCTTTGCTTGCGTTTAATTATTAAAAGTATACCTACTGGGTGACGACCCAGTTGGCATAGAGGGCAATTAGCCTTGGGTCCTGGGTTAGATTCCCTGCCGGAGCACAATATGTAAATGTTTCCGGCACCAACAATACGAGTCATTGAACTGAGACTGTGAATGTGAATGCTAAAGAAACTATTGGAACGAGTCATCCGCTGTTTCAAAGTTTACTCGTATACATATTTTTTAATTTACTTTTCTTAAAAACATGTAATTGGTGATAGTAAGCAAGTCGCTAACCTATCGGTAGTCTTAACTTTTACATTTTGGAAAATACGCGCAGCAATAGCACGAGTTAACTCTCCCACTCCCTGTTACCATCGAACAGAGACAAACTGTCAAACATCATCCATTTAAGGTTGACATTCCAGTTCGCTCGAAGCGTTTCGTATCTTCCGTACGGCGAAGGAGTGGAACTCATTGCCCGCGTGATTTCTCTCTTTTCTTCAAATAAAAAGTGAATAATTATCTTCTAGGTCCTACATCTTCAGCCGCATCGTCACTTTCCATCAAGTCAGATTAAACGTGACTTGCCTATCTAGCATTAAAAAGTTGTCAAATAAAGTGCTTGCTTTACTAGTGAGAGAATTGCCTTTTATATTTATTATTACTAGATGCAATTTTACTAGATGCAATTTTACTAGATGCAATTTTACTAGATGCAATTTTACCCGCGTAAGTCCCGGATCCGCGGGAATTCCGGGATAAGGAGTAGCGTTTTAATTTGCAGCGTATGAATTTAAATTCCCAATTCAGTGATAAAGTGCAAAGCGATCGTGAGTTTACCAATTCGTTGATAACAATATCATAGCAATTAGGACACACTAAATATGTAATCACAGGATATAAGATACCGGTTATTGCGTAAATGTAATTGCTTACTTTTAAGTACCAGTACAAAGTGTAGAGTCGGCATTGGGTAATTAAATATAATTATTCACACGTAAATAATTAAATATAATTATTATACTTATTTACATGAACTGCCCGTTGGCTTAGCCGCACCCAGTGTTCGCGTTCTGAGCAGGGTATCGGGTTCGATCCCCGGCAGGAACACAATATTTCTCTCGTAAGGAAACTTTGTAGTTCTTGTTGTGATTGTGTGTGTGATGTGAATGTTTCAGGCACCCACAACCCAATATAATATATCTTAATGTGTGAGTGTTAATGCATTTGTTTGTTTTTATATAGGTTACCTATTAACTATTTTTAAATACACAAATGATACAATATTTTGGTATTTATTCAATGTGTTTATTTCATTTCAATTCAATTCAATATCTAATAATGACATCGACAAAATAAATAAAATAAGTTTTAATTACAATAATTGAAAAATAAAATAAAATAAATATTCACATGTTAAAAAAATCTAATTAATCTTAGAAATAAAAAATACGTCATGTCAATTTTTACACTACGAGTATCTACAATTGGGGTCCATATAAACGGTATGCCCTAACATTATTATGTCAAATCATGAATATGCCAAAACTTGTTATGCGAAACATTTTCGGCCAAATTAAATTAGGAACTGGAAAATTATGCGAGTCGATTGGCACCACTACAATTGTTATAAAAAGAGTGTATTTTGCAGTAATCAATATCTAATTGTATCATGAAAAGTTGTAGGGGATCTATTTAAGAATGCTGTTAAAAGTGCCCCGAATCCTACCCAGTAAGGAGACAGTTCGTTTGCACATAATGGCGTGGAAGCCATCAACCCGTGCTTCAGCAAACATGACCGATGCACTGGAGAAAGAGGAATTCCCAACAGCATCTTAAAAACGTTATTACATTGTACACGCAGGATGTTCAGCGATCTCTACGTATATCTGACCCACAGGCTTATAAAATGTTTGACAGTAGGCTTTAAACAGCGTTATTTTTACTTGGTCACATCGAGTAAACCTGCGTGCCTGTATATTACCTCGGATTGGACTCTTATATCGATATTTCTATACTACCATTATAAAGAGGTAAAGTTTGTTTGTAATAGGTAATCCCCGAAACTACTGATCTGATTCTAAAAATTATTTTACTAATAGATAGCTACACTATTGCTGAGTGTCATAAGCTATGATTTTTTGGGATAAAAGTTAGTTTTCAGTACGAAATAATAATATTCGTAAGACATGACCGCTTAATCGGCGTACGCTGACTAAACAGTTAGGTGAATACAATGTACGGAAAAATTGCAGGCCATCATGAACTTTATATAAAAGTCCGCGGCAGCATATATCTTAGAACATGTATTTACATATAGCTCAGAAAAAATATTTTTGATTCGACATTCATTTTTTTTGTAATGACTTATATTTGAACTGCCCGTAAATAGGTGCGCGTTGGCCTCTAAAGCACCGGGTTCGATTCCCGGTGGGAACAAAAGTTTGAAGACACGCTACAGTGTGAAGACAAAATAAACATACTCACACACAAACTGAAGCATTTCTATTATTAGTGTGAATAAGAGTGTGTGGCTCGCTTTTTAATTTATAAGTTCATTAATGGATATTCCACTACTCACCAATCTTCTTCCTCTCCTTCGTGTTCTTCTCTCCATCATCAATCAGGTGGATCAGCTCCTGAACATCGAAGGTGCACCTCTTCCTTTCCCTCACCAGATCTTCGTTCACGGCCATCGCACGTCAGCTCACTGCAAGCACCGATATGAACTGATAACAAACATTTTGCGTATATGTTGATACTATTTGTACTTTGTATCTGATATCAAAGTGTGAAAGGTGGTCAGAGGGCTTACGTTTGTACGTGTAATGTATATAAAAGATAATTTGAGATAACGAGGGATTAAATAGATAGGCACTTTAGTTAACATCTCTCTATATTTTTTTTTTATTAGATAGATAACTCATTGTTGTCACACCTTTTTAGGGTAATTTGCAAAATACAAGTAACGTCTTGGAATATTATTTCAACCATTGAGATCTGAAGTAGCATTTTTTAAGCTTTGCCTACGTTTAAATTATGGTATAAATTAACGTTTGAATTTGTATCTTATCTTTTGCCTTTCGTTTCTTCTATAAATCCACACGATATAACACTCTACGATCAAAAAATCTTTAATTTAAATTTTTGTCTCAGCGCTGTCACTTAGGAGAATCTACCCTCCCTATGTGTACCTTTCGTGGTACAGATTTTGGAAATTCTGTTTTATGATTTTTCAAATAGTTAAAAAAATATAAGTATTACATATTTATCTTCTCTGTAAAGTGTAACTGTGACAGTAACTGCTATACTGGGAGCGCCACAATTTACATACCAGTAAGTAAAGAAAACAATTTGTTTTTTATTTTAAACGAAAACTTTTTTTATCTCTGTTTTCGTTTTTTTTATCTGTGATAGGCAAACATTTGACCACTATCTCATCTTATGCTAAGTGACGATGCGGTCGACGATTGAGCACGCTTGCCTAGAAAATACCTATTCACTCTCGACTTGAAGACGCCAAGATTGTACTTATCTGGGAACACAGACCCTGGCAAGGAGTTCCACTCCTTTGCAGTGCGCATAATGATCGTGGAAGCAAAACGCTTCGTGCGCATTTGAGGAATATCCACCATATATCGGTGTCGCAATGCAGTCTGTCTAGTGGTTCTATGGTGGAATGGGGATTCTAAAACACCCCCTGCAGTATTGTGTACTACTTACCAATGATGGTATCTATTTAAGTCACATAACGCAATAATAGAGTACCTACCTCATCCGCTATGTAATTAAAAATAATAAGTACAATTAGCTTGGACGAAGTAATTACATTGTATAGTAACAATACGCAACTAACCTTAGCCTTAAAGTACCTATAAAGAGATAAAGTACCTATAAGAGTAAAATATTAATAGGTAGCCGTGCCCCGCAGCTTTGCCCGCGTTGGCTATGTACATTCCTAATTTCAACCAAAACAGTTCAGCCGTTACGAAAAGAAGCCGAAGAGAAAACAAACATACTTACCTACACACTTATACACATTTATCTATTTACTATAAATAATATAGAACACTTGTGGACCCGACAGACGTTGTCATGTTCAAACGTTTCAAAACATCAAAATCGATTCATAATTAGCGGAGATATCACGTAACATACATAACAAATACAGTCGAATTGAGAACCTCTTTTCTTGAAGTCGGTTGAAAATAATAAACCCCCGTTTATGAAGGGGCAGGTTATAAACATAAAAATACATAAAACATAACATAAACGTTTTCACACTCACAGCCCCACACCAAGTTCGATGACTTGTGTCGTGGGTGCCGGAAACATTTAAATCACATACATAATCAGAACCAGAAATACAAATTTTTCTTGGGGAGAAAACCTGTGTTCCCACCGGGAATCGAACCCGATAGAAGGCGAACACACACCAAACTAAGCCAATAGTTATATTTACTAGAATTTTAATAATCAGAATTGTATTTGTTATTTTAGGTGTTTGATAGTGTAGGATTAAAATTGTACGCCTGTCTCTTGATTTCTTAAATATTTTGCTGTTCTCTTAATTACATTTCACCACCTATATACTTTATTTATGTAGAAAATGTATTGAATCATAATAAATTAATTATGAAAATGAATAAATGAAGTATGGAAAAGAATAAATGAAGTATGAAAAAGAATAAATGAAGTATGAAAAAGAATAAATGAAGTATGAATCCCAATTCATACTCCATTTATTCTTTTTTTTATCACGGATAGGTTACCATTTGATTACTGTCCCAACTAATGTAAGTATGCTGAGGTCGAAGATGGTGAACACGCTAGGTCCAGAATAACTGGTTCTTAATAGCTGCCGGAACATTATTACTTTTTAATAAAATTTTGCGACAGATTTTTTACTTCAATTGTCATTTATAATAATCTATTGTCTAAAACATGGGACGTAAAAATTATTAATTCAAATTCGTCTAACTAATCTGGATTAAAATTAATATCTAGGGCAAACCTACGAGGACCTACGACCGAACGAAGCTACCATAAACTAATAAATTATCAGAACTATCAAACCAATAACTTGTATTAAACTCAAGAACACTACGAACTTAGTTATCTCATTTCGTAATAACAAAGATAAAATTTACCATGGAACTAATAAGTTGTATGACAATATTGATAATACATGTTAGTTCCATGTATTCACCAAACTAATAAAAAAAGAGTCATCACAAACACAAAGATATTTTCCTGTTTACTTACATATTCGTACTAATGTTTCGCAGTAAGGTAATTCACATCACTAAATGATTTGCAGCTAATGTAAAAATTGCAATATTTACACGGTTTTCTTAATTAAAATGTAAACAAAACAAAGGAACGTCTGAGGCGAATGACAGCTACAAACTGACTGATTTCACTTTTGTTTGTTCCGGAACTCGGCAGAGTAATCTTGGTTTTCTGACAGCTCAAAAGATACTGTACCCTTATATTATATGACTGTAAGTGTTCAACATGATTTTGCTCTGCTAATTTTCTCAGGAATGCAGAATAAAATAATAGGATTATGGCGCGAAAGAGTCTCGATCGAAGAGTAGTCGTTTTTGTACTATTTACAAAACTTGTGATTTTTAAAGTGTAAATATGTAATAAATAAACGAGGATTTTTAACCGTTAATACTTAATAAAATTTCTTGAGTGTAGGCAAATTAAACGAAGTCAAAACTCCAGTAGAAGTTCTAGTAAAGTTTTTACCACTTTACTAGGGCATGAATTATTATTGAGTATGACTGGACCATGACTATTTTACCTAAACTTGAATGTGACTGACTAGGGTAGGTTTTATGAAATACCTAACTAACTTAAACAATATTTATTATTTGACACTGGACTAATCGTTTGCCAAAACATAATAATAAGCATCAGTGCGGTGCGAATGTCTGTACTTACCAATCAAACCTCTTTTGATTTTCAACCGACTTCAAAAAGGACTACAAAAAGGAGGTTATCAATTCGACTGTATGTTCTTTTTTGTATGTATTTTACGAGATATCTCCGCCAATTGTGAATCGAATTTGATGATCCTTTTTTTTGTTTGATAGAGTATACTTTAGAGTTGGTCCCATATAAATTTTATCGAAATCGGTCCAGCCAAAACTGAAATATAAGCGATGAATTCGGTTTTTTTGCTTTGCTTGCGTTTCAATTATATGCTATATTAGGTTGAAGTTGAAGTTAGTAAAAAATAAATTTAAAAAAAAAATATCACTGCATTCAAATTTTTCTTATACAAGGTTCCATTGCGTATTTATAGTTAGAAAAATGACATCTATTTATTTATTAATGGCGGCTACAATAAGTGCAATTGGTTATTACATAAAACACCAAATTCAACAAAGAAAATAATTTATTAACTACCCATCACAGATATTTATGTACATCGTCATATATCACAAATAAGCAGATTTTATAACACAATTGAGTCCCTTATATTATTTCTTATCATTAACATTTTTTTTTTTATTATCTCTAGATTTATATCTTCCGCTGCGTGGGGCTAATCGGTTCGGAATACAGTTATTATTCCAATATGGTTGAGCAACATAATTATATTTCGACCACATCATCTCTTACCAACAAGTGAAATGTCAAACGCTGGCTTACCGTGCATTAAAAAACATGTCCCTCTTGTTTTGAGAGCGACAAAATTTCAAGCTTAGTGCGAAAAACATCACACGCACACACACAAATTAAACTCATTTTGCCAGCTCGAAAGGTTGGGTTCTGATGCGAACTTTACAAATTAGTTTCTAGCAAAGTAGTTTCGGTGCCTTGTAGGAAATACTATTCGTACGTACGTATTCTATTAAATACATTACGGTGAATGTGCTCAGGAACTACACAACCTTGTTGCCGCTTCACCTTTTTTCCACCTTACATCTAGATGAACGGCGTCGCGTCACCCATACCGTTCATTTATAGAACAGCAAAAGAACGCTTTGCCGTCGTCTGTGTTTCCCGAAAGGTACAATTTGGGTGTGTTCAAAAGTAAAGTGAATATATAGGTATTTACTAAGCAAGCGTGCTCACTTTCACGTTTGTGCGTCACTTTCCATCAAGTGTGATGTGGTCGAACGTTTGCTTAATCTGTAATAAAAATAAAAAAAACCTGGTGTTTCCTGTTTAGATGTATTTAGTTTTAGGAAATATAGGTTATTGGCCCGCAGATATAGTTTCTAGCAAGTATATAGCTATTATCACAGTTTCCCCTGCATAAACGGCTTAAGGTATTGGTGGAAGCTCCGGTTGACGGGCTCGGCGTTGAGGGGACTCTTCAGGGCTTCGGCCATCAGCCGCTCGTACACACGACCGTCGTAAGCACCGAGGGAAGATTGGAGTACCTTGAAAAACAAAAGTGGTAGGTGGTATAAGATACCAAACTATACTATTGTAACAATAGTAACTAACTTGGATTTGATTCTCATGCAGCAAAAATAAATAAATCGGTGATCATAATTAATAGCTTTTCATTTTCGTGGACCGTTATTCCTTCATCCCTAGAAACAGTTTTATATACATATATGTATATAACTGTGAATTGATTACCTACCTCGTCCAAAATATCGAATGAGTCCACAAGTCCAACAGCGTTGGATCTGATCTTCGTTAACAGTTCCTCATACCATGACCGGAGATTGTCAATATCTCGTTCAGAAATCGATGTATACTGAAAAAGACAACGGCATATTTATAATTTTTTTGCTATTAGTTAGTCCCAGAGATTTACGAAACCTGGCTCATTATGCAAGTAAACTGGTCCCGATTTAAAGGGCAAAAAGAACGTTGGTATATCTAGGGAAGGAGTGCAACGCTTACCATCAGGCGACCGACTTCTATTATGTTTCCATTGTTTCAAGAATAAAAAGTGCAGATTTATGCGGACTAAAGATGGCCTAGGTACACATAATATTTACTTTCTTTCAACAATTAAAACTTTAGTTTGAAGGACCAAAGACGAAATACAAATTTTATTTGAAAAAAAATACTGTACTCTTCCCGTTTTTCTTACCATTAACAAATCGCTGAGCTTTTCCAAGGCCCAATACGCTGCGTATAACTCAACCAGAGTAATTAGAACCTCCTTGACTTGTTGTGAAGATGACGCCGTGTTTTTAGTCGCTTCTTCGTGGAATGTCGATATGATGATCACCCGGCAATGGGCCTGAAATCGTTAGTTATTAATGAAGAAATCTAGATAATGTGAAATTTGATTATGTGAAATCAAACTTGTAGGAGCCAACCGTAAGTGCAGTAACCATATTGTCATGCCACTAAGAATGGGTAGATGTAGCATATCATAATATATACGTATACAACATTCATCTCTGGCCTACTGGAGTTGCCTTTTTTTGTTGTGGGGAAAATGCCTAGGGAGTGTGGGGCTTGAATCCACTAAAGGGACTCCTCACAGGGGGTTTAACCTGAATTTTTACAAAATTGTACTTCATAGAATAAGAGGAAGTGTCTCTAATTCACCTTGCAAGATTGGACCTAAAAGCTTGTAAAAATAAGGGAAATTCTACTTTTGACAATCCGGTTTCTCGATGGTTTGGATAGTAAACTCTTGTTTACTCGAGTAACCCTTTCCGATTCCCAAGCACAATTTGGGTGTAACCAAGAAGTATGTAAATATTTACGGGAGTGTCAGAATGCATCGTATACTTTCTATCAAGTTAAATTGTAGTTATCACTTGATCAGTTGGATAAAGACCTGAATGCGATCAGCGCTGAACGAAGCTGAGTAGAAGAATAGATTATGGAGTAGGCAGCCGAGACGATTATAGCTACAGATAAAGTACCTTAGGTGTATGTAGGTACCTCTTATTTCCTTGTAAATATCATTACGAAAAAGATTTAATTCAAGGCGCTCACTTCGGCCGCTGCGACCAGCTGCACAGAGGTTGCATTCCAAGCGTCTTCAAGTGCCATGCCTGACTGGATCTTTTTGTTCATATTTTCCACGCATGACGACACCTTTCTGAAAACAAATAGACCTTGTTGGCACTGTGTATTTTTTTTTCCACGGGTCCTGCGTTTGTCATGACTTTTTTGCCTTTTGTTCTGGATATCATTGTGTGTGATTTAAATGTACGGCACCCACAGTAAAAGTCGTTGATCTTAGCTTCAGCTGTGGGTGTGAATAATAAGTTTTTTACTTGATATTTGTAACATTATATTGTTGTTGATTGTTATATTTTATGATTTTTATTTGTTTTGATTTTTATTTTTGTATTTTAACTTAGAAAGTGATGAAGCTATTTTATCTGGTTCACATACCTCATAGAAACAATCTGGAATGCACGAATAATTCCCTTGACGGAGTTCTCCCACACTCGTGAAACCTCTTTTGAAGTTGTCTCTTTAAAATAAGAAACCGTTGGCGTAAGGACTGTGCTGTCTATTTGCTGCCACGTTTTAACCAGAAACCTGAAATCAGTAAAAAGATGCTAACTTACTGAAATAGTTCTGCTTACTTCGTTTCATTTTCTGGCTGATATTATGCACTGATGATATTACACACTACTGGCATGGGCTTGTTTAAGCCTTAGTGCGCTGGTGGTCCGATCAGTTTCGGCAAAAAGCTTGAAGTCTTTGGATATTGTACTCGTAAATATCGCAATCTCCATGCCTATTATCGCCTACTTGCACTATACTTTTCAGCATTAGAAACATATTGTCTTCCTCAAATATAAGTGCAGGACTCAATCAGATCAGAATCAATTGATTTTTTTGATTTTGAATCACCAAGTCTCCGGTTGGTGAGTGCATAAAATTTTAATGATCGGTCAACCGACATCTCCTCAATAAGATAACCCTGGCGTATGATATTCTAAAAGTATTGGAATATCTAGAAATTTTCAAAAAAAGGACGGTATAGTTCTCTGTTAGTGAAAGAGGCAGTGATTCATTGATAGGTTGCAAGAAATCATGTGTCACAAAAATGCCACGTTTGACCTGCTGACCGTACCTTGCAGTCTGCAGCAGCAGCACAGTATTGTCTCCTTCGTAAGTGCAAGAGGCAGTAACCAGGCAGTAGGTCAGTGGCAGGTTGGATGAGTGCATGTAGCCATGACCGCCACAAGCCAACCGACATCTTTCCACGAAGGTAGCTGTATCAGAAGTGCTGACTGCTTTGAGGCAGCAGGCAAGAGCGTGGAGCTGAAAGTTTAGAAGGTATCTTGTTACTACAAGTAAATTTCAGTAGATGCTTCAGTTTAGATTTGCAGTCAAGGTAGGTAACTCTAGTCATAGTGCGTTGTAGTTCATCGTCAAGTAAATAATCTTTTTTTTTCCATCAGGCGTGATGGTGGCCAAAGAAATCGGTCTGGAAACTTCATATCACACCTTAAGTTTGTTGGGATTTTACATATCAGACAACTATTATTGTGTTAACAGCTGTACCGTGGCGCTCGATATGAGGTCAGCATCATATATTAAATATAAGCGATAGAAGATATGCTTGCACATTATTGTGTTTACAGCTGTACCGCGGCGCTCGATATGAGGTCAGCATCATTTATTTAAATTATCCGCTCCGCTAAGCGATAGAAGATATGAATCGAAGTACTACGCTCACCTCTCCCAACCTCTCCAGGTTTCCACCACTGAGTTGTTCGTTGACGTCATTGAACATGTCCCAGAGTTTGTTCGCAGTGATCCTAAGCGCATGTGCGGCGGCTATGGCGATGAACAACTTGTGCTGCTGGGTCACGAAGTCCAGGAGCTGACATTCTGGCGCACTGGTATATGAAGAAACATTTTGTATTCACTTAATAATTCAGTGGTATGTATGATAAGAGTTCATTTGGGCAGGTTGGAGAAGCTGCAAAGTCCTTAATGAGGGTGGTTAAGTTGTGGTAAGATGCTCCCTTAATACCTTACTCAGCCAGGTCTTATTTTTATTTGCCTGACTACAGTTAACAGTGATATAAGTAACATACAAAAGTTACAAGCTTCCTTGACTTATGTACCCATGCCACCCAAGAGGCAAAAAGCAATTGATACAATCTAGGCTTTCGCAAAATAGCAAGTAATTTAATAATCTATGTGTAAGTATTTTTTGCATAAGTCGTGTTAGGCGTCAACATACCCATTGTTGAGCTGTCCCTGCCTCCTAACGGCGGAGTATCGGGTGGCGATGGTGACCGCCTTTGCCAGGTAGGTGGCAGTCTCGTGCACAACCACAACTCTGACGAACACCATCCCGCCGTAATTCAGCTTACTGTGCCGAGATTTCACGTATGTGCCATCCTGAAATCGAACTGAGGAATAGAATTTGACTACAAATCTAAAACTAATCGAAACTGTGTAAGGCGTGTATTATATAACATTATCGCAGAAAGAAAGAAAAGCCATAGACGAAGACGGAAGCTTTTACTACCACGCAAAATTTGTGAAAGTGGAACCTCAAACCTCAAGAATGATTTACAGCACTTGAGCTCTATCTTGGCCTCATCTTCGTCCCTAGTGCATGTGAAGATCGAAGAATCCTAGCCAGGCTATGAAATGTCTACAACTATATCTATAAATTTTCCGGTTGTGTCATTAATGATCGACATGCAACATAATTTTCTTAAACTAGATTTGACTTTGCAGTAAGTCAACACCCACGTCCAAACATCGGAGTTGACAACGGATTCTGGGCTTAGTCTCTACATCGCCGTGATAGTGGTCATTCACTAGCCCAAAAAATATTATAAAAAGACAAGGAGGGTGTGCCATATGTCGAGCCTCGATTGATTTTGTTTCGAGTACCATGCCAAATCTTGTTTATATATTATTAATACCTAGTATTCACGAATAAATTAAGATTTTTTTCTTTCTCTGTTACTCTTCCTCCGATAAAGTAAGTCCGATAATGTTACTCCAATTGAGTGGGAACGGGAAGAAGCTGGTGAAGCATATCGACATAAGTACCTCACCTTCAAAACCTGGGCATTCTTCATCATCATCTGCCGTCTTGGTATTCTAAAGTGATCGAATCCCAGAAACCCATTGTTGACAGCGTTGAGCCCCATCTTGGCTCCGATCTCGCCTATCTTGATCCCCGGTAGAGGCACGTGGGTGTCCTCATCTCGGAGCTGAACTATGAATGAGTGAATCCCCTGATTCTGACCTTGAGTATGCAGCTGAGCGATCACTATGCAGTAGTTGGCTGTCTGGCCCACTGGAACAATATTGATGATTTATTTTATTGATATTTGACAATCAAATATTACTAGTTACTTTCTTTGGGATTTTTAAACAACTTTCACAATTGATGTGATGACATAATAATGCGTCATCCGCAACAACAAAATGCGGCTCATGCGCTTTTTGCGTATCAAAACACAGCTATGCTGGTAGAGAAAAATGGCCTTCCTCCACAGCGTAAAACTAGAACTCATTAAAGTGACGCTACTATACCGTTAGTATAGTTTATAGGGATAGGTAGGTAGGTATTTAATAAACTTAATTTATTAAATGCAATGATGTTTTTGACAACCCAGTAGGCGCAGCTGCAAGTTAGCCCTCTGCACCGTGAGTCCTGGGTTCGATTTCCAGCAGAAGCACAATTTTCCTTCTCAAAGGACATCGGTTCTAGGTGTGATGTTGTGTATGATATCTAAATGTTTCTTACTTCCACCAGCCCACCACTTATAAGAAGTTAGCGAGGGGCTGTGCATCACAAACTCCTCGGTCCTTGGATCGTAGGTAGCAGTCGTCTCCAGCCCACGGATAAATGTTCCATGACCAAGCTCGGTCTGCAAACACACAATATCAAGTGATCAAGTACCTATGGATCTCTTAGAACAAATTTTGAAAGGTTTTTAGTTGTTACTTTTTACATTGTAACACTTTGTCACGATGCAATATGAAGTAAGGAATGCCTTTTCAGTGTTGGGTATATTTAATTTGAAAGACACATCCTCGGTAGTATAATAAAGGTACCTACTAACCTTTAAACTCGATGGTTTCCAACTTTCAGACTAAGTATATCCATTATTTTGGTAATCAGCTATCTGATAGAATACCTGTGCATAGCTGCCAATGATGCTGCTGCTCCACGCCCTGGGCAGCCATTCTGCCTGCTGCTCGTCATCAGCTTGGCTGAACAGCACCGGAACGAACACCAAGTAGTGGACCCCTAGCGGTGTTCCGTCGTTAAACATGTTTGAACTGAGCAGGTTGCTGAGCAGATCTCTATGCAGAAGACAGTTTTAAAAGTTACATTTGTAATTATTTTTTCAGATGTTACGCTTAGAGTCTAAAGTAAAAGGAGATCCCAACAATTTACATTGCATTACTTGCATCACAATTACATTTTCGTAACATTTTTTTTTTTCATTAGAGTATGTAATTATTGCGTAAGCGTTAATACACTGAAAATAATATAGTTATCAAAGGATATGGCGGCTAAGGCCCTATTCTGTAGGGCTTTGGTCTTCGCTTACCTATAGTCAGCAAGATTGCTATTCCCTTCAGCCTGCTGCCGCCTCAGCAGCCCAAACAGTGTGACTGCCTTCCTCACAGCGACCTCATACTTCTCCTTGTGACTGAGGTATTCATCGGGAGTGCCATCATTCATGTCATCTCTTAGCTCCATAAGGAGTTTCTCTGAAAAATATTGGAATAAAATTTTCGATGTTTTATTGTGGCTTAAATATGATTCCAATTTTATATTATTACAAATTATTTTATTCCAATATCAAAGAACATTACAAGTATATTATCAGTTTAGATCGAATGTCAAAAAAGTGGGTATGCATTATTCCGAGACATCACCAACATAATGCGTCTTTTCGATAGGGTAATAATTCTATATCTAATAAAATTACTCCTATGAAAGATACAATAATAGATAAAATAGTTTAAAAAAACTAAAAAACACGCTTTATACAAAAAAATATTTAAATGCATATTTTTGTATTGTCATCGGTCCTCGATAAGTCTACGAAGTTTAAATTAAATCTGACGTTGGACAAACAAACGTACATACATTGTATACAGGTGAAGCTAATAAAAGCGTGTTAAAAACCAGCAACGAGAACTTTAATGTGTAACATTAGTCTTCAATCACGATTGAAAGTACCAATTGTTAAAGAACTTATTGTGGGGCTGTGAGTGTGAATGCGTTTGTTGTTGTGCCTTATTAATGACGTAGTCCACTTATGTCGAACGAGTTTGACCACGGGCAAGCAAATTAAACTGTAGGCAAGTATGACGTCATATCTAAGTACCATCGTACTTACGTTGTGTATTGGTATTATACATATTTATGTATCATAATTCATAGGAGGTAGTATGTAGGTTATCTGCATACAACCGCGACAAATATTAGAGACAGTGCACACGTACAGTGCTTTATTTTACGTGGGGCCGATGACATTAAGTAAATACTTGCATTTACATAAGTTGGGCATTGATTTCAATATCTAATGAAGCGCCCGCGTCTAAACCAATGAAAAAGTTTTTTTTTGGTGAAGTGTAAGTATATACTACGTATATATACATACTAACGTGGTCTTATCAATTTGAATATATTTTATTGAAATAAAGAGACATGACAGTTTTCATTCCAAAACTCCATTAGAAACTTGTAGAAAAGTTTCCACCACTTGGGTATGACTTTACTATGTCTGGACCATGACTTTGACTATTACTGAGTACATAAGACTTGCTTATTAACATGAAACTATAAAACTTTTTACTTTTTGACAGCGGCTAAATGCACTTAGACTGCGGAGCCAAAATTAATTTAAATTAAAAAGTGAAAAAAATAGAAAATCGTAATATTTTAGTATTATAATAAGGATTCCCATCTTTTAGAGTCTATAATATATGCCATCATTATGAAATTAGCAATTTAAATTAATATAAGACGAGCTACCTAAAGGTGGTTTGACTGTTGTAGACTGTGTAGGTAACAAAACAATCAATTTGAATAAGCCATCTTTTCCTCATTTGCAAAATGCAGCTGTACAAAGCCGTGACACTTTGACTAGCACAAGCCTTTGTAAGAAAATTAAGAGATTTTTAGTAATAATTAATAGTAAATAGCTTGAATTTTTAAAATTACTATCTGCGCCCCGTGGTTACCCGCGCAAGTCCCAGACCCGTGAGAATTTCGATTTAACAAGTAGCCTTTGTGTTAATCTAGCTAGGGTATCAGAATCAGAATCAGAATATATTTATTGTTTAAAACTGTGTACATAGTAGATCTTTAAAATTAAAATGTTTCAACAGTCTGCCCGTTTCGGACGTACAATAGTTTAAATATATTTACAATAGTTAAGTTAAATATATTTACATTAGTCAGCTACCTCCATACCAAACTTGATCAAATTAGTCCAGCCGTATGAGTGTGAAGAAGTAAACACACTCTCAACATACAAACACGCTTTCAAACTAAAGGTCTTATAATGCTCTGTGAGTATGGGTATACCGACTACCTAAAGACTGTACATCATAATTACGGCTTGTTTGCTACTATCGAGTCATAATTTTAAAACAGGCACATTACTTTCCAGAACCATAACAGTACCTATATTTTGAGAAAAACCAAAAAAAAACAGTTCACGTACGCGAATGATAGATAAAAAGGTAACAAAAAATAATAACCATTTTAACCCAAAAAACCAATATTCGACTTAAAACCTCTTCGGTTTTGAAAGTCTTTTAAAATATGAATTACAAACATCAAAACCTCACCTCTTTCTTTTCTCTGTGCAGTTTTATGTGGTCCTCCGTCGATAAATTCTGTCATCTCATGAATATTAAACTTGCACTTGAGTCTCTCCCTTCTTAGGTCTTCATTAATTTCACCCATTTTAATGTTTATTGTATAAAACTATTTATTTATAACCTTACGCTAGATATCGGTACGGGAGATAGGTCTGCTGTGATAAGTGTCTCGTATCAAACTGGATTTGCTCACTCTATCGACTACAAAGTCCAAAGATGTAACGGCATAATTGACTTGATTTCTAAATAAAGCCGTTTCTATTGCAACGTAATAGAGCTGATTTTGTTAATTCAAAAGTTGTTACTGTGTGGTAGAACTCGAAATCGACCATTTCAAACGAAATAAAACTGTATAAGTATGTGACAAAGATGACTTTGGCGTTACACGCTGTTGATTGCTACAATATGGTAGAGCAAAAGATCAAATTATTTCAGTCCTTTCCTCGAAGATTACCTATAGGTATTTACTTTTTTACTTGAAGTTGCAAAATGATCTACCATGGGTTTAGTATCGAGTGTTGATCATGCTAAAACTAGAATTCGTTTTCTATCCTTCCAATATTTAGTCACAATTAAATATGAAAGAACGAAACGAAAACTCGGAACGCAAATGTCTAAGTGTTTGCGTACAAGCATGATTACGGTTTAATCGCAGAACGTCCAATTCGCAAATAAGCACAGTCGCAAAACGTCCCATTCACAGACCATCCCATTCTCAAAATGTCCTATTTGCAGTAAGTCCCATTCGCTGAACGACCCTATCTCAAAAAGCTCCCAGAAAATGTTACATGCATGCGGTGCTGCATTAAAGCTACCTACTTAACAATTGGGCCATTCAAACTCTCGAACTCGTTCGTTGACATACCACAAGATAATTAAAACTCTGTCAAGTCCAAATACATCTGTATTTCCAAGTTGAAAGAAAACAAGTAAAACACCTGCCTAATGGTAGGTATCTGCATTCATTCGCAGTGACACACGAAAATTCTTAAAACAAAGTTCCGCATGGCACTCCAATGCGCTTCTCTCCCTGATACGTACTATGTTTTCTTTATTATACCCAGTAATTAAAATACATAGGCAATATGCTCTTTTAGCCAGAACCAGTCCTGCTATTCTCCTGTTCAACATGGTTAAACGAAGGGGAAGAATTCCCTCGTCCGGCCGCGGGCCTTGTGGTTCGTGGAAGTTTTATTTCAGGCGCATCATTTTTAACCTGCTATATCCGTTCGTGATATTGGAACAAAATAGTAATGAAACAAAGGACAAAAGTAACAAATTCAAGCTTTCTTATCCCGCGGGTGCCGTCTGAACAGGAAAGCCTATTTGTTGAAGTGTATTTATATTTTTTTGGTGCTTGCCAATGCTTTTCTGGTAGTAAAGAATAGCATTTACTCATCCCAAGGTATAAGTCAAATTATGTGTGAATGATTCCAGCGCCCAAGACACAAGTCATTGAACTTAGTGTGGAGAAGCGTCACGATGGACGGTCAATCTAAATATATTTTGATAGATAAAATATGTCTCCTGGCAGGCAACAAATAAAAGCAATAAGGCAGCAATTTTTAGCTACCATATCTACGTTATTTACTACTATCCAGAATTATGGACACCAGAATTAAATAAGACTTATCTACTTTGGTTATATCTGGGAGAGTCAAAGATAATGTAAGTAATCACTCCATTTTATGAGTGGGCAACAGATTTCAGAGGAACAAAGTTCCGTCACGACGATCACGCGAGAAACCTTTAGTTTGCACAGCACCAAATGTTATTTCAGTGGGAGACAATAATATACGACCCGATATTTCACGGCCCGATTTTGTACAGCCAATAATGCACATACTGATAATTCATGTACATCTAAATATCAGGCCGTGCATTCCCGAGATGCCTATTATTACCAGTACAAAATCGGTCCATATCGATAATGTACGGCCAATAATGTACAGCCAATAATTCATGTACTTGACTTCCAAATATCAGGGTGTGCAATACTGTGCGTGAAATACTGGCTGCGTAAAATCACTCCGTGTCGATATTGTACGGCCAGTATTGCACAGCCAGTATTGCACAGCCAATAATTGGAAGCCAACCATAGACAAACATAAACTCTCTATACGATGCCTCGTTTGTTTAGGCGAGTCACTAGGAAGAGTTGGCACAGAATATTAAAAAGTTCTAACCTAAGAACATTAAAAACATTTGCTTCTCTGTGGTCTTAATAAAAGTGGCTGCAAGTCTGGGTTAGGTTTAAACAGCGACAAAACAAAGCGCGAGCCGAGCGAGCGAAGCGAGCCGAGCCAGCGAAGCGAGCGTACCACGGCAGCTGCCAGCGAATCGCTCAAAACTAAGTTATTAAAAGAAAAAAAATATGAGAGGAAGGTCCTTGCCCTCTTGAAATTACTGGATCATCCAAACGAGGCTTTGACTTTGACATTTGTTTGTATACGAATTATCAGGCGTGCAATATTGACTGTACATTATCAACTCGTGCTAATACTTCCCGACTTGTATCGTACGGCCAGTATTGCACGACCTGATATTTCGGGTATATTTAATACAAATATTGGTTGCGTTTTTCTGGCTGCGTATAATCTGTACAAAATCCGTGGCTGTACAAAATCGGTCCGTGGTGTTATTTTACATCCAATAATGTACGGACCGTATTGCACACGCTGATAATTGGGAGCCATGTTACGGAATACTAATTGCGAATAATTGGCCGTACATTATCAGGCCGTGCATTATGTGACTAGTTTCGGACAAGTCCGATCGTGTATGGAGTACTGCGGCCACCTTTGAGATGGATCGGCCAAGTACCAGCTTGAAGCTCTTGAGTCCATCGACCGACGAGCAAAAAGAATCATTGGCTTTGATATTGAGTCTAAATTGCAGAGTCTCGGTCACCGACGCGTCGGTGACGTTACGTCGCGACGTAAGGTCCTTTCGGTATTCTATCGGTTACCTACATTTTTGCGAGTGTGCACATAGGAACTATACGAATTAATACCCCCATGCCCGTTTTACCATCTAACAACAAGACAAACTGGCAAACGTCATCCATTTATGGTTGACATACCTCCGGTTCGCTCGAAGCGTTTTGCTTCTACACTTGTCATCCGTACTGCCAAGGAGTGGAATTTATGGCCCGCGTCTTTGTTCCCTGAACGATATAATCTGGGACTCTACAAGAGTGAATAGGTATCTTCTAGGCAAGCATGCTACATCTTCGGCCGCATCATCACTTTCCATCGGGTGAGATGGTGGTCAAATGCTTGCCTATCGAGTATAAAAAAAAATAAAAAAATGAGTTTTTTGGGTTTCTCCAAAAGATTTGTGAAACGTTTTCTTTTTAACGCAAAGCGGCTCCTATGTGTATATTCAGTCATTTAATTTGGGCTAGTGAAAGTGGTTTGGGTTGCTAGAGTTAGTTACGTAAATAAGTAAATAATAAAAAATAATTTATAGACTATACTTTATAGACTTTATATGGTTGTAACTATCCCGCTCTATTATAAATAGTAGTAGATATGAGAAACGTTTACGGACTATCAACGGTTAATAATTCACTATTGGTGCACATTAAAACTCAAAGAATTACAAATTTTGGAAAATCGTGACTGCCTGCGGCGGACAAGGTAGCCACTAGACAACAAGACCCTACCAAACGACCCTACTTGCAGCGCTAGACTACATAATAAGTATTATAATATTATATATATAGATAGGTATACATTGCCTTTTCCGCCGCAGACGTTCATGATTATCCATATATGTATATTGAATAATGGTGAATTATTGACCGTTGATAGTCCGTAAACGTACCTACATGAGTGGCGAAAGCCACCCAACTAAGCCAACGAGCAGTTGAAATAAATAGGGTATTTTTATAAAATTTAGTATTTGTTCGATAAGTTTTTCACTAATAATTTTAAATTAATATATTATTTAATATATTTAATATATTATGAAAACCTATTTTAGCAATGTTACGTCAAACCCTCGAATTGAAACCATAAAGTTTACAATACAGACGTTCAAACAAAAAGAGGCTGACAGGAATACGCCTTATTGAATGAACGTTCTAGTGTGACGTCATCAAAATTGCTAAGCGATCTTTTCATAAAATAAGCTTGTTTTATGGATGTCATAGTACGAAAATGCACTGCATTATTAAAGTAAGACTGCTATAAGAGGTCGTGGTAAGCCCCCAGCTCTGAGGTGAAATAATACCCATTATTCTACTTTCGTGGCAAAATTCTCATTTGTATTATTATCCAAAACTTGTTTTTGAGTATTTTTTTATATTAATGTCTATTAATCGTGGATAAGATCGTTATTAAATTGTTTAGGCAGTTGTAAAACGTGTCTTTCAATTTTACTCTACAACTCCAATCGAAACTTAGAAAGAAGTTTCCACTAATTTACCAGAGATAAACTTGACTATTTCTGGACCCAAGTTTTAATTGGCTTAAGACTTGTTTTACTAATAATATAATTTAAACGCAAGCAAAGTGCTAAATCATTCTGATACAATTTACATTGGACCACATCTTAAGTATGATCTACCAAACAAAAAAAACATCAAAATGTATCCATAATTGGCGGAATGATCGCTCTACAAACAAAAAAAGCAGTCGATTTGAGAACTGCCTCCTGTTTTTTAAGTCGGTTAAAAAAATACATGCTTTTTACTTGACACCAGCTAAATAAACTTTGTCATGCGAAGCCAGAAAATTGAAAGACGTAATAAAAAAAGACGCAAATCGACCCAAAGAGTTTATTGGACCATTTTTTTAATTACAAAGGCTATAGTATATCACTTCTTGGCGGTAACCGCGGCCTCGTCTTCTCTCGCAAAGGTCTGCAGAAGTTCCTCCTTCTTGGCGGCGATACGTTCCTCGCGCCGCTTGCGGGCCTCCTTTACCTTGTTACGGCGAGCCTCGGCCTGGTCACTGGAGAAGAAATCAAGTTATTAGAACAGGCCAATAAGCTATCTAGCTGTGCAACAAGTGGCAGTGATAAGAGATCAGTTTGCAACAGAGATAGGTAAAAGGGGGTCTGATCCCCTATTACTTATCTCTGTTAGGTATCTTTCCATCAGGTGAAATAGTGGTCAAATGCTTGCCTATCCTATAAAAAAAAAGATGACAAGTAATTAGGTTTCTTTCGTGAAGTTAGTTAAAACTTAGGGTAGTTCTGTCTTAATAGACAATATAAAAAAAGTTTTGAAAAATCAGTAAGGATCATAGTAAATTCTCAAAACTGTACATTGACGACCCAGTTGGTGCAGTTCATCATGTTTAACTATCTTCTAACTTATCGTAATAAGCCGTGGGTCTAGGATTCGATTCCCGGCAGGAGAACAATTTTTCTACCCACTCACTTTTGACTTTTAAGCTTCTGGTTCTAGGTGTGATCGGGTGTGATTGGGTTTCCGGCACCCATGATACTAGAGCTGTGAGTGTGAATGCATGTTTGTTTGTTTGTATGATATAGGCCCCAAAGAACAGCTCTATGATAAAATTAATGGCTAATTTGCAACATTCGCTAATTCGCAGATAGAAGATAAATTGCTGAATAGCATACCTGAGCATCTTAGTCCTAGCCTTCTCAGCCTTCTTCCTGTGGATGTACTCCATGAGGACGCGCTTGTTCTTGAACACATTACCCTTCGCCTTCATGTACAAGGCGTGGTACAGATGCCTGTCGATCTTCTTGGCTGTTCTGTACTTGAGGAGCAGTTTACGGAGTACGCGCTGTCTTTGTACCCAGAGTTCCTGAGGAGAAACATTAATTTAAAATCAGAATTGTTCGTTCACATGGGCTCCAAGGAGGTACTCATGAATATTAATGACAGGTTTACAGCCATCACAAGAACCTGGCAAGAAATTTGTAAGCTTTAGTTGATGCTACAGCCATAACGAGAAGAACTTAAGCTCAAGAATCAAATCAAATCAATGCTTTTACAATAACTAGTAGGCTAAGCTAGTGTTTGAATACTTTCTCACCTGATAGTAATGATGAGAACAAAGCTAGACCTAGCCTTTCTTTCTACCACCTAGTTATTCTAGAATGACTGGCTCTAAGGATAGCTGCCACTACTTTCGCATAATACTTTGGATCAGTTTTTCGGCGACCCAGAAGCATCCTACACTACATAAAAGAATTGGGATAGCTTGGGTAGTTGCCGCCATGGTGTATTGCACAATACACTTCAAGCGAGATGACAGTATAGGGCATGTCACCCCCGTCACAAATACTTTTTTTAAATTTGGGCAACAGATTTTTCGATGTCAGGCTGGTAAATAACAGCAATGTATTAAAATTTGGTAGTAAACCTATTTGAAAGGTGAAGGCTTGAACGTAATCATAAAGCATGCTATGATGAGTGCATACAATAATAGATATATAATATCAGTATTGCAGTATAATAACTATTAATGTAGTCTCATAAGTCATTGAGCTTCAATTATAAATGAACATATAATATACAATACAAAACAATATACTCTTTATTGACACCAAAAGATAAATACAGCTTACAGAGAAACTTATAAAATATTGTAACAATGGGTGATCTAATCGCTAAGAGTGATACATGTTTGTTTAAATCCGTGTTGCTTTGCAAACAAAGTTAAAGCCCTATTGATTCCCCATGAATGACTGCAGTAATTCAGTAAGCACATTCTTATACATATATACAGTTTCAATCAGCTCAGTACAAATTTACACTACTAGTAATTCTGAATGTTAGTTTTCATTTGCGCAGAAAAAAACACGACAACAGGCGCAAAGTTGCCTTTGGGACCATCATCATATATTGGGCCATAATCAATACCACCATCATGCTTGTCATAAGAACCATCTACACCACCCATCACACTGGAACAACTAAGCAACACAGGGCAATATTCCGTTATCTGAAGGAGTTGGGATGACATGGATGTTGGTTGGCAGGACATGCACCGTACTCAAAGAAGATGTCAGTGTGTCTACTCAGAATTAGAAAATGGCATAAGGCCTCAAAATTGATCAACAAATAACAGTGCAAGATTTTAGCATGCATATTTTGCCATTGGTAGATCAAAGGAGATGTTTCATTTTGGGCCATCACTATGTACCATACATAGAAAAACAAGGAAAAAATATTGCATTTTCTTAAAAATACAAACAAATTAATCAGCAGAAGATTACAGCTGTACCCTCACATTATTATTTTTAAATATGTAACCCTATTTTTGGGGCAGTCATGACAAGAAGATACTGAATGTCAATCTGTTATGAGTTTCAATTGAGTAACATATTCTATAGTCCTATTATAATTATAACAAAACCCAAATATTTTAGAATTGATGTTGTTTACAATAAATGATCAATGACACGTCAAAATGACAGTTCAATATTGTCGCAATCCCCCATTTGTAATTGTGTTGCTATCAATGTACCAAGATATTTTAAATGTAAATGAAAACGAAATAAAAGTAAAGAAAATAAACATTCAAAAACGGTTACTATATTGTATAGCTATATGTAGGTATGTATATGGTACATGGTGCTGGCCTAGGCTCCTTCAATTTTGAAACATATCCTTTGCCCTGACTACTATTGGTTGGGTAAGAAGTTGTGTTGTTTACACAACCTTTAAATAGATCTTAAAAATGGTTTCAGTCCTGCTAACTACACCTACCTCCTATTTAGATAAGCATGACCAGAACAAGAATCCTGAATTAAGGTAGTGAGGGGTTTTGAGTATTAGCAACAACTTACCTTTTGTGGCATTCTGGCATTAGCGGTACCTCTTCTTTTACCAAAGCCGCAGTGACGTCCCTTTCTGCGAGCTTCAGTGTTCTTACGGACGCGGGCACGTGAGTGCACCGCTACTGGCTTCTTGATGACCAGACCATCCTTGATCATCTTACGGATGTTCTGTCCTGTAACCGGCAATCATGATGATAATGGACATGCTTAACCAGTACTGATCTATAGAAACAACAATGATGCCCCGATCTCTTCATTGCAATAAATAGTATGATTCTGACAGCTGTAGCTGTCATTATCAGGATTTAATGTTGTTGGCTGTGTAGCCTTCACTCGAATGAGTTTTGATATGATGCTTCAACAATAAGGTGATACTTATTATATCTCCTATTAATCATACTATTCCCAGCATTGAGAACTCACAGCCCATAATAAGTTCAATGACTTGTGTCATGGGTGTTGAAAACGATCAATATAATCATACATAGCACACCCGAAAAAAACTTGTTCTTACTGACAATCATAACTGATACCCTCTGCTTAGAAGGCAATAGTAGACCCAACTAGGCTATTGTAACTGCCTAATAGCTATATAGCAATAGCTAGTTGTGAGTAAATTCACAATAACATAACAATTTATGCTGAAATAGACAGGGAGATTTTGATTTTAGAGTCGTGATGAAAAAATTTCAGTGCCTGAATAAGGATGTAAATAAATTTACAGCACCGAACAGAGTAGTATGGTAGGAGTGCCTCTTAGGGGACCATGTGAATAAACGATTTTAAATATGGTATTGGTGCAGATGACAATGAAGTCTAAGAAGACTCAGTAGGCCTACAATGCGAGCAGACTCTAAGAGACAGCTATAACAACTAAGCTGGTACGCGACAGTTCCTCAGTTCTACGAAGGTACTTCAGGTACCGTGGTAGACATGCCATTGGAATCATAGTCGATAAATCAATAATTTTCTTATTTATATGAATAGTGAGTACATAAACAAGAGCGCATTTGCAATGAATTCATATTAAATAATAACTGATAGACGCGAGGCGCCATGTAAATAACGCAGGTTACTTACTGGAGTTTGTGTTGGCGATTTCATTGATCTCGTTGGGATCAAGCCATACTTTCTTTTTACCACATCTCATAACCGAGGCTGCTAGCCTCTTCTGCAGCTTGAGGGAGCTGGAAATCGAGAAATAAAACACATGACCACATGGCAACCGACAACACCGATAACGTGGAACAACTTCGAAAGAACGTAATTAGGTCTCAAATTAATAACCCCTTAGTATCTACGAGTAAATACAACAAAATTATTACTTTTAAGCACTGAAACATCTTGAAATAACGTATATTTTCAGAAAAACTAACCTCATCTTGACGGAGTGAGTCCCAACGCACACAAGAAAGGAATATGGCGGCCGTGTTGAGAGAGGCCTGGATTTTTAGTGGTTGGGTTTAGTCGATTAAAAATCGAGTGATAAATCGTAGAAAATGTGTACTTGTCAAATCCGAGGTCAATTATGTTATGCTTGCCTATGCCTTGGACCACTAACTCACTTGGAGATAATTGATGACATGATATGGTTAAGGGTGGTAAACACTTAATGCCTACTTAGTAATAAAATAATGTTAGTTGTAAAGTGTTAAATTAGTACTAATTTGTCGGTGATAAATCATGCTTTTAGTCGATATTAAAATTTTAACAAATCGACTAAAGACATGACATTATAGAGTTTAAGTCAAGCACTATCGAGAGTATCGAGAACATCTTTTCAATTGTGTGACGTTTGCAAGAGGCTGACGAACTGACACTTGACATTTTATATCATATTGACATTGATAGAAGTCACAAATATTAGACTTGAAGTGTAGTGTCAAGTTAGTCAATCATCAATCAGCTGATAATGTTTTTCATCAGTTTTCATTCAGTATCAGAGTTGCATGAATAAAGAAAAATAGATGAAATGAATGAGTGAATAAGAAATGCGAATAAATATTTTTTCTATGCCTACAAATCGGCGCGTAAACTGCGTGTAATAAATCAAGGGCAAAAGAATTATAAGCTGGCCTACTTATCGCTAGCCAATCTCCGCTCGTAGCCTTCACCAGCCACTAGCCAGCGAGCGTCTACTAACGTAACTTGTTTTGATAGTCGCCGCATCTCTCGAACCGAGCGAACGAACTCAACAGGTTCAGTAGTTCCGTTACCTTTCACGAGTAGGTACGGTAATAATTTCGCGCTGCAACGTTCTGTGATATTTTGCAATAATGTCCGATACTACGAAAGTTAACCCAGATTTACAAAAGGAGAGAGAGAAAGTCACTTTTAACATCACCGAGCTCACTAATCTCATCGATGGAGGCGCCCATTTAACTAAAGAAAGAAAAACGCGAGGTAATTATGAACAGTTTCTTTATGTTTTATGAGCAAATTGCTAATTGTTTATGTGTACAGGTAATCGTTAAGTTACGTCGGTAATAAATACAACACGTCCTAAAAATTTACACAAGGATCGCAATAAAAATGTTCTATTTACTTATACTTTACTGCACTACAAAAACAATGTACAATTGGAAGACTTATTGCTAAGAGCATTTTCTACCAGTCAAAAGCCAAAAGTCTATTAATCAAAAACTCCTTATATTTTTATCAAAAGAACACAAAGTATATATATTATATACTTATTCTGAACCTACTTACACCTACAGGGCATAATAAAATAACAATGTCTCCAAGTTCTCTGTTGTTATGTTGTTAAATCTACGCTAATGTTGCACTATCAAACCCTTTGTCTTTTTTTTTATTCAAGATAGGCAAACTTTTAACCACTATCTCACCTGACGGTAAGCATTCATTGGATTAAGTGTATATTTTTTTTTTATCGTAATTAATTAAGGGGCTTTTACCACATTCCGGTATGCCAGCCATATCATACCTTAATTTAGCTTCTTTAAATATTTAACATGTGATTGTACATATATTTTTCTGTATGATTGATTATCTACATCCTACTAATATTATAAATGTGAAAGTTTGTGTGTTACTGTGTAAGTATGTCTGTTCCCAATTCATGCTTTAATGGCTGAATGGATTTGGATGAAATTTGGAATGTACATAGCTTATACCTAGGATTAACACATAGGCTACTTTTTAACTTGATTATAGCGGGTGAAGCCGCAGGACAAGGGCTAGTATATTATAATTCTTCTGTATGTGACTATACTCCTCTAAAATGGCTGGACCAATTTGTGATTGAAGATGGTTTCAAGGATGGTTTAGATTCACGATTTGATATGATATTTATTATATATTTATTTAAAAAAAATACTGATTTACCGCTTTATCTTCAGAACCCTTGATCAGGTTAAATTATTTGAATATGCATTATTGAGGATAAATCAAAAACTACTCATCATATCTTGATTAAATTTAAATGGAACCAAAAAGGAAGCACCAGCTTTCAAATAAACAAAACATCAAAATCGTTTAAACTAGAAAGAAATTATAAGGTAACACAAATAAAAAATACAGTTGAATTGAGAACCTCTTCCTTTGTTGTGAAGTCAGTTAAAAAAGGGCATACTATGCCCTTTGTTGTTATATATCAAACAAAGCACTCATAATTATGGTTTTAATATTATTGAGGTAAAAGATCATAGTTCAAACATTTATCTTATCTTGTCTGTAAATATATGCATGATTTCTGCCCTCTGTGTTATTGACATGCTGGAATAAATCTTTATTGTGTTTAATTTGAATTATCTATCTATTTCTAACAAACACAATTGAAATATGAATATTTAAATATTCTGTACTGTTGCTAATACATGTATAATTGTGTTCAATGACTGTTCATTATCTTACAATTTGATAAAAAAAAAAACTTATTATTGCTGTATGGATTATGAAAGTAAAAGCAAACCACTTCGAGCAAACTGGAGGTACGTCAACTATAAATAGATGACATTTGACAGTTTGTCTGGTTGTTAGATGGTAAAAGGGGTATGGTGGAATTGGTTGTTGTTTTCCGCTCCCACAATACAAGTCTTGGAACTTAGTTTGGGACTGTGAGTGTAAAATTGTTTGTTGTTTTATTAGATAGATAACGCTTTATTGTCACACCTTACATAAATCACTCAAAATAACTTAAAAAGAAAAAAAAAACTTAAATTATAGTGTACAATCGGCGCGGCGGTTTTATCGCTAAAAGTGATCTCTTCCAGACAACCTTTAGATAGAGAATGTTTTAAATAATTCGGTGAAATGGGGGTGTAAATACAAGTTTAGTAAAAAAATATATAAAAATATAAAGTAAGGTACATATATACATACTTGAACTAAATAAATTCTATAAAGCAATACTTATGAATACATATGTTTATAATATAAATACATATATACAACATATTATAATAAAGTAAGTAAGTAAGTTTATTTCCTATCTTAGCATCTTATAATTATGCTATAAGTAGTTAATTAAGTTACCTAATTTATAATTGTCCTATTTTAGTCATGAGTCAGCCTGTTGCATTCATGCATTATGCTAATTGAGTTGGAATTGTTACATTCTCACTATTATAGGCCAAAACTTAGTTTAATGTTCTTTTGTAACATTGTTTTAAGCAAAGTCATGACCAATTATCTGCATACTGTATAAATCTAGGTTGTGAACAGTCATAGAGCAGACCTAGAGGCGGTTGCAGTTCCTTGAGGGGTATAATGTGGGAGTCTTCAAATCTAGAGTGAAGAGGTATCTTCTAGGCAAGCATGTCACATCTTCGACCGCATCATCACTTTCCATCAGGTGAGATAGTGGTCAAATGCTTGCCTATTTAACATAAAATAAAAACCACTTGAGAGGTGTCAAGGGACACCCGGATGGAACGAAGTTCAATTTCCGTCTAGCCCCCTTTCGCAACGCGCGATAAGGAACTTTCGATCCAAAATTAAAAGAAACATGCAGAAACCAACATCACGCGGTGTTCCCAGGCGGTCACCCATCCAAGTACTGACCGCGCCCGACGTTGCTTAACTTCGGTGATCAGACGAGAACGTTGTATGGCTTACAACTATAGCAAAAAGTGTCGTTTCCCCCTTTCGCAACGCGCGATAAGGAACTTTCCTTCCAAAAAAATGCTTTGACGTGAATTTGCTTCCGGTGAAGGTAAAATTGTGATGAAATATGTTGGTAGAGTATTCCTTCTAGTACTAAAATACAGTCATAGTTCACCAAGTAAGAAATCTGTTCCCAGATCTTTGAGAGCTAGTCATTCAGAACCATTAACATCACACAAACAACCACAAACAGAACTAGAAGCACAAATGTCTTTTGGGAAAAGATCATCAAATCTACCAAACAGTTAAATTACATGATATGATTCCACCATGCCCGTTTTACCATTTAACAACAGGTTCTCCAGTTTTGCTCAAAGTGATTTGCTTCCTTGTTTATCATCTGTATGATGTCATTCTTTGTTGTCCTGAACGGTATAAATTGAAAGTCTTCAATTATAGAGTGAATAGGTATCTTCTAGGTAAGCATGCTTGATCTTCAATTTCCTTCAGGTGAGAAAGGGGTCAAATGCTTGTCTATTTAATATAAAAAAAATACTAAGAATGTAATTTGGCCAGAAATTTAAAATGCCATATCTTTCAGAGGAGAAAGTGCTCAAAGAAGGCATCCATTTTGAGGAGGTTCCTTCAGAGTACCTCAGCCACAAAGAAAAGTACGAGCTCGCTGTGAAGAAAGCATGCCTCCTGTTCAAGCTCATCCGGAAATGGCAAGAGGAAGAAAACACAGGGATGGAGAATTTCAGGTATGATATTATAATATACTAGCGATCCGCCTCGGCTTCGCCCGGGTGTGATAAATAAAGAACCGAGTTTGTGCAAACGGACTATTTAGTAGATGGTTTATGTGAAAACCATCTACTAAATAGTCCGAACAAAGCCTAAACATATGGTTTGGAAAGGTGAGCCCGTTCTTGAGTTATAAAATAACAACGAAAAGTGGCATTGATTTTTATATGATGCGGCCAGAACAGACCATAACCAAATTTCCCTTGTGGGAAAAACTTGTGTTCCCAGTGGGAATCGAACCTGATACACGCAGAAGGCGAACGCGTATCCATCTACATCCATTATTCTGATATTCGGGGCGAAAACAAATCCAACAAATCAAAGATATAAAAAATCAGTTCAGCCGTTCTTGAGCTATAAATGTTGTAACTAACCCGACTTTATTTTATGTATATAGATATATTTTTATGTATCGTATATACATAAAAATGAAAAAGTGCAAGTCTGACTCTTGCACCAGGTTTCCATACAAACTTATTTGTAGGTAGTTCGTCAATCACGGGAATTGACTCTCAAAGATATATGCCCGATATTTCCGTCTAATGTAACCCCTAGGCCTACCCCTAGACCTATACCCTTATACAATTGAACTGCCCGTTAGCTTAATTGAGTGAGCGTTCGCTTTCTAAGCAGGGGTATTGGGTTCGATTCCCGGAGGGAACACAAGTTTTCATCCTGAGTGTGATTGTGCGTGTGATGTGAATCCCACGACACAAATCATCGAACTTAGTGTAGGGCTGTAAGTGTAAAGCGTTCTATTTATACTATGTATTTAATTCCCCCAGGGCTGTGCTAGGCGGGTCTCTGGGATCAGCCATCCTGCAAGATGGATCTCCCCTCACTCTCCACTACGTGATGTTCATTCCTACATTGATGGGACAGGCCTCGGTGGAACAGCAGGCCTACTGGATCGGAAGAGCTTTTAACCTGGATATCATTGGCACTTACGCTCAGGTACATAATACAATAAGTCTTCAGATGGTTACAAAGGAAAATGAACTAATGACAGTAGAATATAAGAATCTGAATCAGCCGGCTCAGTTTTGACACTTTCGAACAAAATAAAATGAATGTATGGCTTAACGCGTACAACTTGCTCAATAATAATGAGTCAAAACAATTTGACATATACCTCAAATTTAATATATTATTATACCTTATAAATGTGACATATACCTTAATATGCGAGTATAGTTTAAATTGGGCTTGTTCCAGACTTCCATTATTTTATTACCACGACTTCCACGGCTTTTATATAGGTAGACCATTTCATTCCCAGCACATCCACGAAATACTAAGTACAGTTAACCTGAACAAGGATGTTTTTATTTTTATGTTTTGTTACAAGGCAATATACTAAAATTAAAAGAAAAACTCAACTACGTAAAAATTTACTCACTTTCATTTATTTTTCAATTTTCGATAATAAGACCTATTACGCGCTTTTATAAGAACTTTTTTATCAAAATCAAAATCGTTTATTCACGTGGGCCCCAAAGAGGCACTCATGAAAGTTAATGAATCTATTGCCAATCTGTACTTTATCACAGTTTTGTTCGAAGTATAGAAAATTTGAGTGAAAATGGTTTCTAAACTCCTTCGATCCTAAATGGTCATTCACAATGAAAAATACACGTTACACATTTGGCCCCTGGAGTGCCACAAACATACATACATAGGCTGATAAAAACATTACCCTCCTTTGCGTCTCGCAGTCGGGTAAAAATGAAGTGAACATGACTACGTGAGAACAATGAGTTGTTTTGAAAACATAACCGTAATGCCGCACGTGCCAGATACCCCAGAAGCTAACTGAGACAAGTTAAGCTCCGGGCGGCGCTCATATCATTGTCTTTAAAAATCCGCAAGCTGGGAACGTTTTTGTTCGAAGTTTGACACACTATTTTTATCGTATTTCGATTTGGGGAAACTGGAAATAACATTTAATGCTCAGTAATAAAAAATGTAGTTTTTTTTTAATTACACTGTTAAATGTATATGCACATATTTTAAACATTTCTTTTGAACAAGTCCGCATTTTTTTTTTTTTATTCACTATAGACAAGCGTTTGACCACTATCTCACCTGATGGTAAGCGATGATGTGGTCGACGATGGAGCAAACTTGCCTAGAAGATACCTATTCACTCGCGACTTGAAGACTCCCATATTGTACTCATCAGGAAACACCGACTCAGGCAAAGTGTTCCACTCCTTTGCGGTTCGCATAATAAATGTAGAAGCAAAACGCTTTGTTCGCAATTGTGGAATATCTACCATATACCGGTGTCGATTAGCAGATTGCCTGCTTGTTCGATGATAGAATGAGGATGGGGGAACTAGATCGTGTAATTCCTTGGCACATTCTCCGAAATGTATCCGATAAAATACCGAGAGACTAGCAACGTTGCGACGATGTCCCAAGCTTTGAAGCCTTTCATCGGCCAGCTGCTCGCTGTTAAAGAGCCTCTTGGCTCTTCGCTCAATGGTATCAAGAGCCTCAAGCTGGTACTTAGCTGAACCATCCCAAAGATGAACAGTACTCCATACATGAGCGGACTTGTTGAAACTGTATATTTGGCGATGAAACAGTTGTTCATTGGGAAAATTTAAATCAGTTATAAAACGTGCATTAATTAAGAAAGCTTATTATAAAACGAATGACTACATAAATGACAAGGATGCATGGAAGCAAACTGAACAAGCGCTTTCTGGCGACTTTATAATATTGATATACCTAGGTTAATATAATTTCTGTATAAGTCATTGAGGAGTGTTACAAAAAATTATTTAAAAAATGCGCCGCTGAGTTTTTTGCCAGGTTTTCTCAAGATGGCTGTAATTTTGCGAATCTGGCAGTAGAGTCATTGACTTTCATAAGAATTAATAGAATGCGAAGAATGTAGAATTAAAAAGTCGAGAGAAGATTGTATGTACCATGTAATACCGGATGGAACGTTTTTCTGATAATGTCGATTATTGATAAGAATTAAATAACTTGTATTAATTATTTTATTTTCTATTTCACCACAACTTTGATGAATAGTAGAAAACTAAAAATTGATATTATAGAAAAGTTAAAATCATGAATCTGTGAAAGGTATTTTAAAAGATGAATATGAATCGATGAAAACTGTTGATCTAGATTCCCCAATGTTAACCTACTTGCCTCTTTGGGGCTCATGTGACTAAACGACTTAGAATTTGGTTAAACTATCACTTATTTGTAGACGGAGCTCGGACACGGCACGTTTGTCCGGGGCTTGGAAACAACCGCGACCTACGACAAGAATACCAAGGAGTTCGTACTCCACAGCCCCACACTCACCGCTTACAAATGGTGGCCGGGAGGATGTAAGTATAACAAACGCAATCACACTCACAGCCCCTCACTAAATTCAAAAACTTGTATCATGGATACAATCATAACCAGAACCAGAAGCACAAAGGTCCCAGAAAGTTGTGTTCCTGCCGGGAATAGAACTCAGGTCCCAAAGCGCATTGGGCAGACACTTGCCCACTGCGCCAACTGGATCGTCAAGTGCCGTAATTTTATTTATTTTACACTTTTTTATGGTAGATAAGAGAGCATTTAACCACTATTTCACCTGATGGAAAGTGATGATACGGCCGAACATGTTATTTATATATGTGTAGATAGCACTGTGTCAACTAGTATCAACGAAAACGATCGTTTAAACGCGTAAAATGAATTATACATATTCAACACTAATGCCGTTTAGCCACTGCAATGGTACCTCATAACAATGATACAGATAATATTTTTTATGTCCTTATAAAAACGCGCTTACAGCATTTGTCGCGTAAAACAGCCTTGTATTGTTTACCCATACCAATGCACATAATCACACTATAATCATATCCAGCATCAGTTACTATCATCATTATTATACATACATATAGTCACGCCTCTTTCCGGGGTAGGCAAAGACCACATCTCTCCACCTGCTACGATACTGTTATACAACGACAACAAAAATTACTAATAGGTACTATATTAACCCGAAAGTTACTGTCTGTACATAAATTATAATTTCACGGATAGACCGATCTTAATGGAAGTTATGCAGATAAAAATATTTAAAAAGTAACCAATTGTTGATGACCCAGTTGGCGCAGTGGGCAGGTGTCCGCCCTCTGCGCCGTAGGTCCTGGGTTCGATTCCCGGCAGGAGCACAAATTCCTTACCAAGGGATATTTGTGCTTCTGGTTCTGGGTGTAACGTGTGTGTAATGTGAATGTTTCCGGCACCCGCGATACAAGTATTTGAACTTAGTGTGGGGCTGTGAGTGTGAATGCGTTTGTTTGTGTTTGTTTTTGTTGGGCGCATGAGGCTATTTCCCTTCGACACATAACCCACCAATCTAACTCGCCCCCGCAAGAGAAGAGGCAATAATGTGCTTATGATTGGCTGATGCAAGAAATAGCCATAAAAATTGGCCAACCACAACAAGCTGTACAAATAGTTCAACGACCAAACATAACTACTGAGATAACGTGCCAAGATGCTCACATACTGTTTTTGTGATTTCTCCCCCATTCGTGGAACGATTGATGTGCTTGCAGGTCGCTAGAGATCCGCTGCTTTTGCGATCCGTAAAATTAGACAACTGACTGATGTGAATAAACGATTTTGATTTAATTTGATTCTCAAAATTATTTTTTTGTTTGGTAGATTATACTTCAGAAGTTCCATATAAGTTTTATCGAAGATCTAGCCAAAACCAAAATATAAGCGGTGAAGTCGGTATTATTAAGCTTTGCTTTCGTTTAAATTATACATAACAAAGATAACGAGCTAAACAAAATCCCTGCCTTGTCAAGATATCATTCGAAAAATCTAATTTTTATACTGTTATACAATATACATTATCTATTTAAAAACAATGTGTCCATAATGCGTAACAACAAGATACAAATCTAGGTTCTTTAGTGAAAAATAACATGTTATCTTCCAGATAATTCCAATGTCTCCACAATACCAGTTGGTCTAATTATTTTGTTTATCATACATTTTAATACTGATAAACTAAATAATGTCTTAGCATCGACATGATATTTTAGTATCTATACACACATTTCTGAATTCCGTTTATCTTTATAGTTTTGTATAATAAACTAGCCGTGCCCCACAGCTCCGCCCGCGTTTATCAAGTTAGAAAGTAGCCTATGTGTAAGCTATGTACATCCAAATCCGTTCAGCCGTTATTGCGTGAAGATAAAACAAACTTACTTTCACACATACTTTCGTATTTATAATATAAGTGTGATTATCTACTGATCCACCCGGGTTCGCCAGATGCAATTTTTTGGAGACACTAAAAGACCCGTAGTACGATACCCTTTCCTACGTAAAATATAAATCAGTTTATCAAAATTCTAATTCACAATCAAACGATTTTGATTCACATGGGCCCCAAAGAGGCACTCATGAAAATTAATGACTACTGCCAAAGAAGAATAACCATAAGACAAATATTTATTTGGCAAATTTTCACAGTGTGTTTCTCCTTAATCCTCAGATTCACAATATTAAAAAAAAATATTATGAAATGTAAAATCATCTTATGCTCAAGGCTCAAACACTATGACCAAAGCCACATAGTAAATAATAGTACGTGTGCTACAAAGGTCAATATCACTTGGCATCACGTCACTTTTATATATAGTTAGCAAAAAAACTACTTGTCATTCGTAACGAATATTGTAAATTACTAGCTGTACCCAGCATGCGTTGCAATGCCATGTTTAGAAAAAGTGTTTTATCTGTTTTACTTTTATGGTCGCCTAGTGCTCTAATACTATATTAAAAACTTTTTGGATGTTATTCATACAAAAATACAAAAATCATGATTAAAAAATGGGAGGTGTGGGTAGGAGATTGAAAAATACTTTATTACCTATTCTCACACTTACTAAATTTACAAAAAAAAAACATTAAAATCAGTCTAGCCGTTTTGAAGGAGTTCGAAAATTTGTGTGTAAGTATGTTTGTTCCCTCTTTACGCTTTAACGGCTGAATGGATTTGGATGAAATTTGGAATTTACATAGCTTATACCTAGGATTAACACATAGGCTACTTTTTAACTTGATAATAGCGGGCGAAGCCGCGGGCTAGTATTTGATAAACGTGTAATGAGTTCAATGTTTACTCGATAACACTACCTCGGGTATCACGATTATGATAGAAGAACGCCTCTTGGGAAGAGCTTAGCTTACTTTTTGGACAACGTCTTCCTGGCTTCCTCTCAATTCCATATTCTCGGTCTTGAGCTATGCAGCAAAATCAAAATTTAAAAAATAACCGACAACCTATCTAGAAAAAGGCATCTCCAATTTTCACCAAATACAGCTAGACAACACTCATCAAATTATCTTTAAAAAGCTGTTCATGCCACAAATAGACACAAGTCAAACAAGACCCTTCTGTTTCCGTCGGGGTTAATAAAGAAGGTCAAAACTTATGAAGAACCTTGTCCACAGTGGCTCACACGGCCAACTACTGTATAGTGATGGCCCAACTATACACCAACGGCCAATGCCACGGCATCCACCCCTTTATCGTCCAACTGAGAGATGAAGAAACCCACATGCCCCTGTCTGGTATTAAGATTGGCGAGATTGGAGCTAAGCTTGGCATGAACGGGACCAATAACGGATTCTTGGGTTTTGAACACGTCAGAATACCGAGGGAGCATATGCTGATGAAAAATTCTAAAGTGTTGGAGGTAAGTGTTTTTGATTTTGAATTTTCACTAAACAAGGCAATAATGTAAATTACAATTAAATAACTATGTAACAGTTAAAACCTAAAGGGCTGGACCGATTGTGATGTCATTTTTTGTGTGTATTCAAGTGGATTCAAGAATGGTTTATATTAATTTGATAAAAACTCACGCACATTTTGAACTTTTAAATTAAAATTAAAACGGGAATTAGCGTGACTTACGCGTTGTCGATGTGTAAATCGACAATTGTTTCGGCTTCATTCGGAAGCCTTCTTCAGGATGAGTGCGGAGCGCTCGCCGTCGCGTCCCACCTCGCACTGCGAGCAGCAGCACGAAGAGCGCGGGAGGACGGCGGGGGTGGTTGTTGTGGTGGGGGTTGAGACGGCATACACCGTATAGCAGGATCCTGCTCCGAAGAACCATCTTCATCACTGCTGCTTGATGACACCGTTCTACTACGGCAGGCGAAACTTATAGTGTCCCTACTCACTTTGTTGACACTGCCCAGAGTACCTTTTTTTCTACGCCTCACACACGAGTTTACAAAAAGATGCTTTAAGTTACACCCAATATAGAACGTCTCACGCTTCGCAACTTATCAAATCTTTAGTGGAAAGGCAGCCTCCTTTTACAGAGCTGTCAGTGCCGAGCACAGCAAAAAAAAACATATTTATGTCCAATATATTCCAGGATGGAACCTACGTGAATTCGCCGAGCTCCAAGCTAACGTACGGTACGATGATGTTCGTGCGTGTGGTGCTTGTGAACGACATGTGTAACTACATGGCGAAGGCCGTCACCATATCCACGCGGTACTCCGCAGTCCGCCGGCAGAGTCGCCCCAAACCAGAGTGAGTTGACGCTCTAATTTTAACGAGCTTTTGGAACGAAAATTCCTTATCGCGCGTTGCGAAAGGGGGCTACACGGAAAAAATTAAGACCAAAAGTTTTTTATTTTTTTTATTCATCTTTTTTTGGGACTTTTACCTAATTTGGTATGCCAGCCCCATCATACCTTAATCTTTGTCTTCATCTGAGCAAAATTATATTGTACAGAGAAAGTGCCACATCAGCTGATGGGTTTGCTAAGATATGAGTATAACTTCCAATGTTACTTCTATGTATGTTATACTTTTGCTCAAATGACTCTCTTTGGTTTTTTGTTCGGTCACACTCCATCAACAAGTGGTAGACATCTTCCAATGTTCCACATAATTCACAATTTGGTGAGTTAACTTTTTTCATAAGGAAACCAAATTTGTTTGTTGGATAGTGTCCTGATCGCAATCTGTGAGCAAAAACAATATATCTCCGCCATTATTATGAATCTATTTTGATGTTTATTTTGTTAAGTAGAGTATACTTCAGAGGTCAAAACCGAAATATAAGCGGAGAAGTCGGTTTTTTAAGTTTTGCTTGCGTTTCAGTTATCTCGAAGTGAATAAAATGCATGACAAAAGTATTGGCTTCTAATAATTTAAAAAAACGCGACATCATATACAATTATAAAATGGACAGGAAGGCCACTCATTTAAATGCGTGGTTAAATTGTAATACATTACACAAATAATTTTTAATTAGACCTTAATTAATGCAACATTAAGTACCAGCTAAACAATAGCCGAAAACTGAGAAAATATATCAATTAATTGAATTTTTGGTATTGAAATGAGCCTGATTATGTTAACGTACATTTTACACTTGTTGCGCACCGCGGTGCTACCCGTGGATGAAAGGTAAGGTATGGTAGCCTTTGTGTAAATTCAAGATATGGGCTACCTCCAAATTTCATACATATCCGTCTAGCCGTTTGATTGTAAAGGAGTAACAAACATACTAACACACACTCTCACAAACGTATTCTTAGCTATGTTTGGTGAAAATCGATGCAGCCGTTTTCCAGATAGGACGTCATACGAACGACGAACATTTTGAAGCCATTATGTAAAGAAAATACCGTCGAATTGATAACCTCCTTTTTTTGAAGTCGGTTAATTAACACTTTAAGACTAAACTATAAATAGGTATCTTCAAAGCAAACATGCTACATCTTCGGCCGCATCGTCACTTTCCATCAGGTTTTTTTTATGCTGGATAGGCAAGCATTCGACCAGTATCTCACCTCACCTGATGGAAAGTGGCGACGATGCGGCCGAAGATGGTACATGCTTGCCTAAAAGTGAGTGAGTCACCCACGTCCGTAGGAGGATACCCCTTAAGTCTGACTCCCTACACGTGGTCCCCGGGTGGTGCTAATCAGGTGACATTTGAGAGGTGGTAGAGCATTTTGTGAGTTGCTCGCCTGGCTTGCTACCAAAGTAGCTTACCACCATCAAGTTGAAAGTCTGCCGCCAAGCCAAATACGGTGTTCCGGCAGTTATCCTTGAGAGCCTGCGTATTCCAGGTCTAGTGTGTTTACCAGCTTCGATCACATCGTCACTTACCATCAGGTGAGATAGTGGTCAAACACTAGCCTGTCACAAATAAAAAAAAAAAAAAAAGAGATAGTCAAATGCTTGCCTATCTAGCATAAATTTTTTTTTAAATCGTTCCAGCGAGCCGGAGCCTCAGATCATAGACTATGTGACGCAGCAGCACAAACTTTTCATTGGCATCGCGTCAGTGCACGCGTTCAAACTCAGCGCTGATTGGCTGTGGAACATGTACAACAACGTCACAGCCGAGTTAGAAGCCGGAGACTTGGACCGGCTACCTGAGGTAACAATCAGTCTTATTCCGCTCTGCATTATATTTATTACTAGATGTGCCTCACGGCTTCGCCCGCGTGAGTTAAAAGTTGTTGTTGAACTGTTTCAGGGTTTATAATTTTTGATTGATAGATTAATGGTTTAAATTCGCAGTCTCGTTTGTAATCTAAATCTAGTAGACCGTTTATTTGTACCGAGTTTTGAGTTAATCGAAGCAAGAAATAAGATTTTCCATACAAACATTTGGTGAAGCGTCTTTGCCTTTTATAATATAAATAATAAATGTAAATTATACATCTGTGAATAAATACTTCACTTTATATACCTAATATTCATATTGGCAAGAATCTTTGGATATCTGAATGCATTTACAGTGTGTTGGGCTCTCTGCTGACCACTGTTAGAGATCGTTCAAGGACGACCCTAGAGATGGCGCTAGTTGTATCGAGTGACATTTTTTGCACTCGCGACTAACTTCACAGACTTAAAAAAGAAGAACTTCAGTCGTGTGTGTCACCTGATCGTGTGTGGTCGACAAACGCTCCGCTATTGAATTTTGTGACGTAGAAAACTAATTAAATAATTATCATCTAATGAACCAGGACTTAAAATAAAAACTTCATCGTGTTTATTGTGATCGACCGCGTGAACTGTGAGGTGATTGAGTGTTCCGTGCCTCGTACCCTCTCGGATTTCCTCGGATTCAAACTCGCCGGCCGGCGCGACGTGGAGTTGTGTGTGTGCGCTTAGGCATACATACAGTTTGCTGTAGTTCCTTTCTTGGGGAGCTCCGGAGGCGGTTTCGAAGCAGTCTAAGGTACGTGAGCTTAAATAAACACTGTAAATTGATTCGTGTATCCCTACTGATTTTTGCCAATATTTTAATCCAAAATAATTTACCGCTATCATTAAAAATATTAATACGTAAATGGTGGGCTATTTACACGCCAGCGATTTTACTCGCGCCACCAACATTAGAACTACCTTGCACATACCCTAGAGGTAGTTTAAAAATAAAAACGTGATTCATTGTTTACTTTAATGTTTATTTGTACCGAGTTTTGAGCGAGTAAAAATTTCCATACAAACTTTTTCACCCTATTTAGCACACTTAAGGGTTGATTTTTGAAAATTGATTGGCCTATAAGTTATTCTGGAACTAAATATATTATAAATTTCATCAAAATCGGTTCATTCCTTACGGAGATACGTGCTAACAAACATTTACACACACACACAAACTTTCGGATTTATAATATTATTAAGACAAGCTTTTATTTAGTTTCACCTGTCCAGTTATCTGTCGGTCAGTAATCAAATCTTGCAAGCTAAATTAGACCTACTTGTCGATGTCCGATTGGGAATTGGGATGAAGGTAATCGACACGTATGGTAGACATTCCACATATGCACACGAAGAGTTTTGCTTCCACATTCATTGTGCGAACTACAAAGGAATGGAACTCCTTACCTGAGTCGGTGTTTCCTTAGTATAATATGGGAGTCTTGAAGTCGCGAGTGAATAGTTATTTTCTAGTGAAGCTTGCTCCTCGACCACATCGTCGCTTACCATCAGGTGAGATGGTGGTCAAATTTTGCCTATCATAAAAAAAAAATGTTTATGTGTAAGTCTGCAAGTGAGTATGTTTGATATATAAAAGAAAGTCGTGTTAGTTACACTATTTATAACTCAAGAACGGCTAAACCAATTTGGCTGAAAATTGGTGGGGAGGTAGCTTAGAACCAGGAGACGGACATAGGATACTTTTTAAGAACGTCAAAGTTTTTTTTGTAGGTGTATAAAAATAATTTTCCCATACGTCACTCGGATTTGGTAAAGTACTAGGCAAACATAAACATGAAGGAGGTAATAATATAGTCACGTGGCATTGTAACGCATGCCGGTTATGGCTTCCTAAACATGCACATTCATTGACTGTTAGGCGGAACGAAGGTCGCTGGGACAGCTAGTTAATAATAATAATAAACATAATAAATAAACGCATTCACACTCACAGCCCCACACTAAGTTCGACGACTTGCGTCGTGGGTGCCGGAAACATTTACATCACACACAATCACAACCAGAACCAGAAACACAAATCTTCCACGGGGAGAAATCCATCCAGGAGAATTCCATCCTTGTGTTTCAGTCGGGAATCGAACCCTATACCCCTGCTTAGAAGGCGAATGTCACCCAACTAAGCCAACGGGCAGTTCAATTAATTAATATTATTAAACTAGCCGTGCCCCGCGGCTTCGCCCGCTATTATCAAGTTAAAAAGTAGCCTATGTGTTAATCCTAGGTATACGCTATGTACATTCCAAATTTCATCCTAATCCGTTCAGCCGTTAAAGCGTGAAGAAGGAACAAACATACTTACACACTTACACACACACTTACACACAAACTTTCGGATTTATAATATTAGTAGGATTTAAAATGTCATTGTCATTACAACCAGAACCAGAAAGACATTTATTTATTTATTTATTTATGAACACCAACATAACATACACTATTACAATCAACATATTTAAAAGCATTTTTACAAGTTAAGTTTCATTATAATTATAGGTGAAGACTACATTCAATATTTTTTCGAGATTACATATAACATTAATAGATTATAACAACACGTTAATTAATTTAAAATTACAAAAAGGCAAACATTTTAATCATAAAAAATAATATAAACAATAGATTACAAAAAATAATATTATTAAAACAAGTTATACATTGATGATTATATATTTATGAATTCATTTAAATTAACAATAGAAATATTAAAATGATACATTCTACTTTATTGATCCTTGTTCATTATTAGTATCACAGACGCTCATTCTAAACCTGCGGATATCGATGTCAAAAAGGTCTACATCATTATACATTGCATATGTGTTGCAGTTGCACGCCCTGTCGTGCTGCCTGAAGGCCGTGAGCACGGCGGACGCGGCGGCGTGCGTGGAGCGCTGCCGGCTGGCGTGCGGCGGGCACGGGTACATGCTGGCGTCCAACCTGCCCATGACGTACGGACACGTCACCGCCGCCTGCACATACGAGGGGGAGAACACCGTGCTGCTGCTGCAGACTGCCAGGTCACATACTATACATGCCTTTACACTGCGGACCAACATTTTGAGAGGTGGTAGAGCATTTTGTGAGTTGCTCGCCTGGCTTGCTACCAAAGTAGCTTACCACCATCAAGTTGGAAGTCTGCCGCCAAGCCAAATACGGTGTTCCGGCAGTTATCCTTGAGAGCCTGCGTATTCCAGGTCTAGTGTGTTTACCAGCTTCGATCACATCGTCACTTACCGTCAGGTGAGATAGTGGTCAAACACTAGCCTGTCACAAAAAAAAAAAAAAAAAACAGCTCTCTTGTGTCGTGAGTGCCTTTTTTTTTTTAACTGTGATAGGCAAACATTTAACCACTATCTCACCTGATGTTAAGTGACGATGCGGTCGACGATGGAGCGCGCTTGCCTAGAAAATACCTATTCACTCTCGACTTGAAGACTCCAAGATTGTACTTATCTGGGATCACAGACTCTGGCAAGGAGTTCCACTCCTTTGCAGTGCGCATCATGAAATTGGAAGCAAAACGCTTCGTGCGCATTTGAGGAATATCCACCATGTATCGGAAACATTCACATCACACGCACGACACGAGTGCCTCTTTGGGGCCCATGTGATTAAACGATTTTGGTTTTGATTACGACCGCAACTAGAAACTAACATTTTCCTTGGGGAGAAAACTTGTGTTCAATAATCGAACCCGATATTGTTTAAGAAGAACTTTCGAATATTGATAAATATAAATTAAGAAGCGACGCACACAATCTTAATACTAGATATAAGCTAACAATTACAGTGCGCGCATTTATTAAGCAAAACGAATAAATCCTTTATGGCAAATGAAGCTAGATTTTACAATAAAACAGGCATTAATTAAGAAAGCTTATTATACATTAAATTACTACTGCACTCTGCTAGTACATTGCCCATGTCTGTAAAAATATACAATAAGCTACCAGCAGACCTTACAAATGAAATAAATAGCACGAAATTCCTGAAACACCTAAAACAACTATTAATCACGAAAGCATACTACTCAATTTACGACTACTTAAAAGATAATGTTTAAATTTTATAATTAAGAATTGCTTCCTCTTCTTTCTCAAGTTGCTACGCCCGACAGGGTCCATATGAGACATCGTACCTACCTTTTTGAATGTAACATCTTGTACTGTATATATTGAGGCATTAAACAATCAGAATCTGAATCTATTATTTACTAGCCGCGCCCCGCGGCTTCGCCCGCTATTATCAAGTTAAAAAGTAGCCTATGTGTTAATCCTAGGTATAATCTATGTACATTCCAATTTCATCCAAATCCGTTCAGCCGTTAAAGCGTGAAGAGGGAACAAACATACTTACACACTTACACACAAACTTTCGGATTTATAATATTAGTAGGATATTAGTAGGCGAACGCTCACCCAACTAAGCCAAAGGGCAGTTCTGATATTGGATCTGTGGTCTTGTTTTTTTAACTGACTCCACAAAAAAGTTCTTAATTCTATTTTATTTCTTTTTTATGTGAGTTAGAAATCATATTGGATCTCTGCACTTGATCTCTAACCGACCTAAAAAAAAAGAGGTTCTCAATTCTTTCTTTATTTTTTTATGTGTGCTAGACAGCGATACTGGATCTCTGCACTATATTTTTAACCGACTTTACAAAAAAGAAGTCTCAATTTTACTGTATTTTTTTTTATGTGTGTTAGACAGCGATACTGGTTCCCTGCACTTAATTTTTAACTGACTTCACAAAACAGGAAGTTCTCAATTCTATTGTATTTTTTTTTTATGTGTGTTAGACAGATATACTAGATCTTTGCACTTGAATTTTAACCGACTTCATAAAAAAAAGGTCCTCAATTCTTTCGTATTTCTTATTTTTATATGTGTTAGACAGCGATACTGGATCTCTCTTGATTTTTAACCGACAAAAGGGATCTCAATTCCTTTTTGTAAATTAATTTTTACCCATGCATCATCCCTATTATAACTAGGGGATGGCTGAATTTCGGTTGATAATTGTTATATTTTCAGGTACCTCGTGAAGGCGTGGCAACAATCGATAGGCGGCAACAGCCTGACCCCCACAGTATCGTATCTCAACACCGTGGGCGCCGGCCGCCGGTCTCCGCCCTGGGATAACTCTATAGAAGGCATCATATTGGGCTTCCAGAGAGTCGCCGCTGGGTAACGAAATATATTACCTAATAGATAATTAACTAACGCTCTCACGCACACCGCCCCATACTAAGTTCGAAGACTTGTATCGTGGGTGCCGGAAACATGGCAAAGTTGCAATTAAACTATGTTTTACTAGCCGTGCCCCGCGGCTTCGCCCGCGTTAATTAAGTGAAAAAGTATCCTTTGTGTTATTCTGGAACCTAATCAATTTATATTCAAAATTTCATCAAAATCGCTTAACTCGTTACGGAGATACGTGGTAACAAACATTCACATACACAAACTTTCGCATTTATAATATTAGTAGGATTAAGATCTGTGTATGTCATTGTTTATGAGTCGGTAAAGTTTTCGGTAACCACAATGGAAGCCTTCGATCTGTAAAGATACTAGACTGTAGATAGGCGAAGTCGTTTTAGAATACATATAAAATACAATACTGTGGTGTTTGCTTTGAGAGAATAGTAATATAATTAGTTAATTTAATTACACCAATTATAACTCGACCTTTTTTCAAGACTTAGATTTGTTGGCTTTGGCTCCGCCCCGAATAGCAGGATAACTATAAAAACATCTGTTTTTTTTGTCATACATTTTACTCATCAGTATTTTTGAATATTTTTAGAACGGATTGTTATTTTAATTTAGGCGGGTGAAGCTGCGGGGAATAACTAGTTATGTATAGAAATAAGCATGTGTACTATTGGGTTTCCTAACTCTATAGCGATAGGTTTCTATTTGAATTAAGTAAAAATGAACCTTATTTTTTAGACATTTCGTCATTTTCTAAATGAAACGGATTGCAACAGAGATACGTTATACATTCTTGATCATATCAAAACATAATTCAATGTTTCTTGTACAGAAAAATCGGACTTTGCGTAGCAAACATCGAGAAGCGACAAAAAGGAGGCATGTCATACGAAGACGCGTGGAATCTCACATCCGTGCAGCTCACGTCTGCTTCTGAGGTGAGTTCTTTTTCAAGCTTTTATTTAGTTTCACCTGTTTGTCTGTCTGTCTGTCTGTCGGTCTGTAATCAAATCTTGCAAGCTAAATTAAACCCGTTTTCCGATGTCCGATTGGACTCAAATTTGGTGTTAGATACATAAGTATGTATCTTCGGTGACAATACATATGGCACCATGGAGCTGGTCTGATGATGGAGACGGCAGATGGCCATTGTAAATTAACTAAAACTTCTATTTGAGTTTTAGAAAAATCACAATTTATATGATACAAAATCGACAACGAACTTCCTCAAGTCAAGAGTGAATAGGTATCTTCTAGGCAAGAATGCTACATTTTCATTCGAATCTTCACTTTCCATCAGGTGAGATAGTGGTAAAATCCTTGGCTATCAATAAATAAATTTAAAAATACTCATCTAAGAAAAGTCACCAAAAAGTGTGTTCCACTCAACAGGCCCATTGCCGCGCTATCCTGCTCGCTACGTACTTCAGAGAGACAGAGAACCAGACAAAGAACGCGTCGTCAGAACTGCGCGCCGTCCTCAATCAGCTGGTTGACTTATACGTGGTGTACTGGGCGCTAGATCGCGTTGGGGACTTACTGAGGGTGAGTTATTCAACCATTTATTGATTTATTTGACGAGAGGACGAGAGAAATCAAATGAATAATGGTATGACTACCAACACCCAGAATTCATCTTCAAAGTTAACCAAACAGCTGGTCATTGTGACTGGAAGGTTCACAATTGTAGAGGCTCCTGTGATACAGGTCACCCCCCTTCCTTTAGATATGGTTAAGGGGACGATGTTCACAGGTTATGGTCATAAACGGGTCTTGCATGTAAGGACCGGTCCGGCTGTTTTGTGGTGGAATGTAGGTGAAGATCGACTTTAGCTCCACCCAGGGCATCAGAATATTGCTACGGTATCCTCTGCGTGTCGTAAAAGGCGACTAAAAGGGGTCCTTTGGGCACGTGGAGGTTGGAGTGGGGGCTCGAACCACCAGTCAAACGTGCCCGAGGAGGACAGCAGTGGGGTGTGGTCCCCTACTGTTGTGGCGCCGCGGGGATGTTGAAGATGGCTCAAGCCTTCAACAGCATTCCCGAGGTTGTGTCGGAACGGAGGCACAAATGTCAGTGTCTCCGGGAAGAGCTAAAAAGCAAGGTGGATAGGAGGGTTCCAGTGGCAGCGAGATCCTGGAGCCCTTCAATATCGACTGAGGCTGGCCACCAAGGGGGTTTTACTGAGTGAAAATCTCACATAACGCGGTTGCTCCCCAAAAGTAGTCGGGTATATTTAAAAGATATCCCGCCCGTCAAAAAAGAAAAAAGTTACTTAGTCAAGTAATAGCTTAGTATATATCTCATATAATTTATAACATAACGTTATATTAGATTAATTATTGGATCTTGCTTACTTAATGTATTGTAAAAAGAAAATATCTTAAGAAAGGACACGGACACCAGTTCTATAGTTAGTGTCTACACATGTAGTATGCATATTTATGTGAGTGAGAAGATGTGTGCGTGTGCCTCTCTGTGTGTAAATTATTTGTAATGTTTAATGTTGCTGTGCTACTAATATCTATAGTAAATAGTAATGTAACGTGTTTGTGTGTGTCAGTTCACGTCGATATCTGAGCGTGACATCGAGAAGCTCCAACACTGGTACGAGGAGCTACTAACTGCGCTGCGCCCCAACGCAGTTGGACTCGTCGACGCGTTCGACATAAGGGATGAGGTGACTACACTATTACTACTTCTACTACTACTAGTGGCCTTTGTGAGCTGCAGTCCCGTAATTTTCGAAATGGTTGGAATATGATTTTTTTTTTCGTTTTCCACCTCCGTATCTTCGTATAATTAACATCATCTGCTAACAAAATTTCACAAGAATCGGTTGAAAAATGCGATCTTTTTTTTATTCAGGATAGGCAAGCATTTGACCTCTATCTCACCTGATGGAAAGCGATGATGCGGCCTAAGATGTAACATGCTTGCCTAGAAGATACCTATTCACTCTTGACTTAAAGACTCCCAGATTATACCGTTCGGGGAACAAAGACCAAACTTTCGAATAACACTTATGTTATAAGTATGAAAGTTTGTGTGTAATTGTGTAGTTTGTTTTCTCTTCACGTTGTAACGGCTGAACGAATTTGGATACATTTTGAAGTGTACATAGCTTATACCAAGGATTAATACATAGGCTACTTTTTAACTTGATAAACATGGGCGAAGGCTTATAAGTATATATATATATATATATATATATATATATATATATATATTATATAAGTCGCGAGTGAATAGGTATCTTCTAGGCAAGCTTGCTCCAACGTCGACCACATCGTCGCTTACTAACAGGTGAGATGGTGGTAAAAGTTTGTATATCTAGAATAAAAAAATATATAATTATGATTATTCCTGTGAATAAGCCTTACATCCCCAGATTCTGCACTCTGCCCTCGGTGCTTACGACGGTCGTGTGTACGAGCGGCTGATGGCCGAAGCCCTGAAGAGTCCCCTCAACGCCGAGCCCGTCAACCGGAGCTTCCACCAATACCTCAAGCCGTTCATGCAGGGGAAACTGTGATTACAACAACATAATATAACGCTACTGTGATGCTCCATGACAAATGGATTGAGATAATAATATAGGATACGAGGATTAAACTAGTTGACTACTGTTGTAAATATATGGGACTTGATATATACTTCCCTGGCGCGCGACCAGGCCGCTGCTGTGAAGATAAAATGTATGGCGCCTTACGAACGAAATATACTTGGCGTCGCGTGTGCGCCTGCGACGCTTACCTCCGTGATGCCGACGTAGATGTACAAGCAGGTTTTTTCCTTTGGGCCTCGATAAAAAAAAACTTTCAGTTTTGGCTTCACAATCTTGCGCATTTTGCCCGTGTCTAGTAATAACTTTAAATATTTTATTTTTTACTAGAACTTCTATTGGAGTTTTGGAGCGAAGGCGAAAATCACGTTTTTCAATTTTGTATGATTTGCCTTCACTTATGCACGTTTACTAAGTGGTTATTAACTGTGAATAATCCACCATTATTACACATTAACACTCGAAGAATCGCAGGTTTAGGAATATTATACAAAATCAACAACGCCATTTCTTCACTTTAGCGGCATAACACCATAAAATCTTATAGATAATCCAATAGAAGTATCCGGGACTCCATTTCAATTACTTGCCGACCCCTGCTGTTTTGTATCATAATATATTGAACGGACAGGGCACGCGTATTTGTATTATTGACGGCACGCGCCCTCGCCGCTTTGTATATCAAGTCCCTATCAAACAAAGTTACATACAAAGACACTACGGTCTCTATACCGAACTGCCCGTTGGCTAAGTTGGGCGCGCGTCCGCCTTCTAAGCAGGGGTATCGGGATCGATTCCCGGCGGGAACACAAGTTTCCTCCCCAAGGAAAATTTATGTTTCTGGTTCTGGTTGTGATTGTGTGTGATGTGAATGTTTCCATCACCTACAACACTAATCATTGAACTTAGTGTCGGGTTGTGAGTGTGAAAGCGTTTATTAATTATTATTATTATTAAATCACGGGTATAATTGAGCCAATCAACCAGCAGCGCAGCTAAGCTCCCCCTGTTTTAAATTTTTTTTCGTTTTTATTCCACACTTACAGCCCCACACTAAGTTCAAAGACTTATTTGTATGAGTGCTGGAAACATTGTGATTACGTATGACATTCAAAATCACATCCAGATCCAGAAGCACAAATGTCCTTTGGGCAGGAAAATTGTGCTCCTGCCGGGGATCGAACACATGACCCACGGCACAGAGGGTTAACTTGCCTACCGAGGTAACTAAGTATGTAGTTTACTGAATACTACAAAAAAATAAAATAATCTTAAATATCATCATAATAATATTATCTTAATAGATAAATAAAATACTATAAAATAACAAAATAATGTACAAACAGCCGTTGGTGCTTTGAGACACTATCTTGATATTGAATGTAAAGGTGTGGTTTACTTATTTTTTTTAAGTTGGAGCGGTGGTGGAATACATTCCTTTAAAATCAGATTCGAGATCAGTATTTACTTATATGAGATTTTATTGTGAATTAGGAATAAGAATATTATCAAATATATTTTATATCATTGTTAATTAAGTAGTTTTATTTATGTATAAATTCCTAAATTGTTGACGATTGATTTTTAAGACCAATTGCCTTCTTACATTTAGAATTATCTGAGTGTAAGTGTGTATAATAACATTATTACCTTTAAATTGGTGATACGATGGCAACGGTATACCCGCAAACTGGTATGTAAAAATATGCTTAAAGCCCCTTAAATGGTCATTAAAATAAATAAAAAGGAACTACAAGTTTAATGGAAAAAAAAAATCAACATGGGATTTCTCCAAGGCACGTCATTAACACAGAATCCTGTTTATATAATACAATGGATTATTCTAGTAGATACTTTTTAAGTAGGCTAGACATGGCTTACGTAGATCCCCATGGCTACAGACTTACTAGATCAATTGAAAATGCTTATATTTGTTTAATTATATACCAGCTGGAAATGTAGTTATCTACCAACAACGCCGATCTTACTATATTAGTTTATCTACATGCAAATTACTATCCTAATCCGTATATATCCATTTCAAACAAGCATACACAGACTTTCATAATTATATACTGGTGTAATTAAAAAAAATACTAATACAACAATGTTTGACCCCCGTTTTCAATAAACTTAGGTGTTGCCTAAATGAGATGCCTAAGCATTTAAGAGCTACCTAGCACAAAAATATGTTTCATCAACCTTAGGTGTTACCTAACAACCTTAGGAGCTACCTAAGTTTAGAATACCGATTCACCGGTGTTTATGGTTTTAGTGGTAGTGACCATAGAAAAGAACATATTGTAGTGACCACAGGTGGGGATAGGAGCCTAACCTTGGGTATATATTTTACTAGCCGTGCCCCGCGCCTTCGCCCGCTATTATAAAGCTAAAAAGTAGCCTATGTGTATGTAATCCTAGGTATAATCTATGTACGTTCCAAATTTCATTCAAATCCGTTCAGCCGTTAAAGCGTGAAGAGGGAACAAACATACTTACACACTTACACACAGACTTTCGGATTTATAATATTATTATAGTAGGATCTATCTCTGGACAGGAGTTAATTTAATAAAAGTCTAACGTCTTCGGTCATAACTGTCGTTGTCAGTCTGTGACAAATGTCAAATCAATTTGTTTTGTATTTGTTTGTTGTTGAATTAATCGAAGTTGAAATACAGTTTCCGAAATAAATGTTAATCTTTAATGTTTTTTAACAAAACTCTAAAAGACTTTGTGCCGTATGAGGTTTTAAAATGAATCAACTGTGTCGAGCATGTTTAGTATCCAGAGAATCATTCACGTACGTTTTATTTGAGAACGTTTCCGCCGATGTATATTCCTTCTGTACTTCAGTCGAGGTAATGCTCATATTTTACCTATATTTCGTATCGCAAGTATATTCTTAGTTCATACATATCCTCTATCGCATCATAAGACTCTCTGAAGTTCATGAACAAAGACTTCATCACCATGTAAATGTTGAGGCAATGCTTCTCGATAACACAGACTCAGTGAGTAGATCGAAACACCTAAACCTTTTGAGTTCGTGTATTGATGTGACAGTGTAATAAACAAGAACACAAGAAAAAAGAGACGTCTTTGTGTTTAACAGAGACAGTAAGAAAAGTGTTATTGGACACATTCTTAATTTAATAATAAAATATATACATATACTCAAATTAGGACATCATAGACTGTAGTTGTGTTCTATTCAATTTCCTGTCGCAATATCTCTTATACTGTAGCAATACTGCCACGATCCCCAAAGCTCTTTATCTTCTGCGATTAATTGATCACTCAGTTTGCCAATCATTTGCAAAGAGCAGGTAATTTTATGTGAATTTCCCGCTTCTTCTATTCTGATGTCACACAGGCATATGTTCATTTAAGACAGGCAAGATACACTTTCCATTGTTTTTCAGGTCACCCAAAATGATGAATTACCCAAAACGCTATGCAACTCCTGCAATGACCTCTTGGAAAGTTACTCCAACTTCAAGAGAACATGCATACAATCACAAAACACTCTTGTATTTCAAGACAATATGAAATTACCTAAAGATGAGAACATAATAAATAATGACGTCAAATGTGAGATAGGTGAAAGTTGTGAGGTTGTCGTCAATGAGATTAGAGTCAATGAACCTATGAAAAATGAGGAATATATTGATAATAATTCTAATAGCTTTAATGAACTCGAGGATCTAGACGACGATGAGGATGAGGACCATGGAGATCTCATTGAAAATGATTATTTTGACAAATACAGTAAAGACCATGGAGAAAACAAAAATGACCATATTGGTAAGTTTTGTTTGATTTTAATTATAATAATAAATAATTGTAATAAAACCTTAACATTTTTATAGTGATTGTTAATTTCAGGAAAAACTGGAAACTTATTTTGTGATGCTGTGCCATTAGCACTTAAAGAGAAATCAAAATGTTCAATGAGGTAATATTAATATTATTAAGAATAGTAGAAAACAAACAAACACATTCACACTCACAGCCCTAAGTTCAAAGACTTGTATGGTGGGTGCCGGCAAACATTTACATGAATCACACCCAAAAGCACAAATTTCCCATTTAAGGAAACTTGTGCATCTGCAGGGAATAGAACCCATGATCTGCGGTGCAGAGGGCAGACATTTGCCTACAGTGCCGGCCTGTGTCATCGATACACACTTAGTACAGTGCAAAGTTCAGAGTACCATTGCATAGTTTAGTTAAAGATAGATATGAAGCATGACTCTATTGGGCAAGCAACTTGACAATGCTTTGGTTGCATAAACAATTATTCTTGTTGTTTCAGAAAAGTCAAAACAGATAAGGTGAAAAAGAAAACAAAGATTTTTGAATATGTCTGCGAAATTTGCAATACCAAGTTTAAGTACAAGGAAAGGTATGAAGCACATAAACTTGAACATCAAGGGCAGACTGTAAGTTGTTTTCATGAATTAAAGAAAATTCATAACTGTCTAATTAATACAAAATGAAAGTTTAAAAACTATAACCCGACTACTAGTACCTACTAAATGACTTCCTATAATTTAAAACCAAAAAATATTCAAAATTTTATTCATCTTATAGTAGTAGTAGTGGTATTTTGGAGCCCTTTCTGGTATTTGTTATTGAAATTTTCTTGGTCCATTTTGTTTTATTTAGTAAAAGACAGCTTATGACACCCATGAGATGTATTTAATAATACTCTATTAGTTAATCGGTTTATTCATTTGGAAGCTATTAAAGAAACACACATACATAATATGGTGGTAGTGGGGTAAAAAAACAGATATAACAGTCACCACACAGCCTATATCGATGAGTCTACAAGCATGAAGTCTTGTAGACTTTCTTTGTTCCTTATACATGTATGACATAGATGAGAGCTGATAAAGGCCTATTGATATTAATATCATAAAGGGTTTAAAGGTAAGAGTAAGAAAGGTGTAGAATATCATTATTAATAATCATGTCCCGATTGAAAAATTTGATCCAGCAAACTGCTACATTGGTAGAAAGTGTTACTAAAAATATATTTTTAGGTAAACAAAACCTGCACAATATGTAAAAAGGTATTCATGACATGGAGTGGTCTTCAAAGGCATACGGACAGTGAGCATAAGGTGGTGAGGATATCCACTCTCCGCTGCAAATCCTGTGGGAAGGTGTTTAAGAATAAGCAAACACTCAAACTACATGCTAAGCTGCATGAGCTCCCGGAAGACCACACGTCAGTTTGTGACATTTGCGGGAAAAGTTATTCGAGTCCTGTTACGTTAAAAGTAAGTTGATGTTATGTAACATACCCTCTTCTGTCTTCTATCTTAAGCTATTAGCTCTTTTTTTGTTTAAAGATCAGTGACAAACTAGTGTATTCAACAGACGAGCTTCACAGCTGAATATAATATTAGCTGTATGTACCACAGAGAACATCAAACAACAGTTCTGTGTGCACTAAAATAAACTCCTCTCCCTGATTTAAACCCCTTAGCTCTTGTATTCCCCATAATTACACTGGCCATGTCTCCCTTTGAACAATATTTCATTCACAACAATATTAATCAACAGCTTTTAACCAGGGTTGTTCGGCATAGGTGGTACCCTAACGTGTACTCAGTAGAAATCCTACCACTATGTAAATTGACATTATTTCTTATTCTCCTTTCTTCTGGGCCATAGGAGTTCCCCTTTTTTATTTCCCTCCTACCTAAATCTTTTACCTAAGTACCAACAAGCATTCCCCTATATTCCAAGTTGGCTTGGGGTGGAGTTTCTAAAAATCTTGCCACACATTATACCAACGAAAGGTTGAATTAACACAATCATTAAAAAATAAACCTGTTAAACTTTTCAGTTGCACATGGAAGGCCACAACGAGAACCGAAAACGAGACTTTCCCTGCGAGCATTGCGGCAAAAAGTTCTTCACAAAATACATCCTACATTCTCACATTAAGCGTCTCCACACAGGACAGAGGTACATCTGTCAGATTTGCAACTTCCCTTTCACTGACAAATACAATCTGTCAAAGCACGTGCTACAGAAGCACCAAGGGATAAGAGAACACAAATGTGATATCTGTCAAAAATTCTTTTCTAGTCACTCGACGCTTGTAATTCATAAACGAATACATTCCGGCGAAAGGCCGTATGGTTGTGCGTACTGCGCTAAAGCGTTCAGCTCGAAGAATAGACTGATTGTACATCATAGAACTCATACGGGCGAGAGGCCTCATCACTGTGTGGTGTGTAATTTGGCTTTCACACAGCTTGGTACAATGAAACGACATATGAAGACTCATAGCAAGGTGCTGCCGCCTCCGAATCAGTCGAATGTTCCGTGCTGAATAAATAGATATAATAATTGATTGACTGATTTAAATGTTGTGTAGGGCTTTTTTCATGGTCTATGATGTTTGCAAAACAAGATTTTTAGAGTAAAGGAATGTGTAATAAGAAAATTTCAATAATAATCATGTAAGCGTAAATACTGTTTATAGGACAATTTCATTATTTATTGGTATGTTAATAAAAAAATTAAAATAGCTAATACTGTTTTATATATTTTATTAATATTATGTTATTGCGTCATCGAAATGTTGGTACTTAGTTTTCTTATGTTATAAATATTATCACATTTGGTCAAATAAGTATTATTTGTTATATATTTTTTAATATATAAAAAACACAACCATATCAGAGGTTCAATGACAAGTCTTACAATACATTCTACTGTAAGAAGGGACTCCAATTCTGGCCTCTGGGTATGTATGGCTTGCTCTTCATGTTTTAAATTTCTTCTCAATGTACTTGTACAAGTCATGTATGTGACTTTATTCACGTCCATTCCATTCGACTTCCCGCAAAGCGCCGATCAGCATTTCCCGATTTTTTTCCATTGTGAAAAAGACGTGCTGTCCCCTGTGTCCGCACTCATTGCTCATAGCAATACTCATTGGGTTGCTCTTTGTTTTTCATGTGTTGCATTATACTTCAGAGGGTGGTATAAATTTTATCGAAATCGATCAAGTCAAAACCAAAATATAAGCGGCGAAGTCGGTTTTTTTAAGGTTTGCTTACGTTTAAATTATTTCCCCTGTATCTCAATAGACAGCATTTCATCGCTTTTTATATAAATAAAGCGCGTCTCATCTGTCCCTTGATTCTTTATCTCTTTCATTATTCTTCAATGGTGTTTTAAGAATTTTGTTGCTCTCTGTATCAATACACAGCAACAATATTATTGGAAGCATCGCACATTTCACGCATCCGTCTCCTGCAATCGCACGGCTCGTCGTTCCTGCAGTGTCTTTTCATATCTATATACAGGAATAATTCCATGGAAACTCTGGTCATTCATGACTGACGCATTTCACTGCGCAATAGGCGCGCAATGGTCTCTGTAGCTTAGGACCTAGAATCTTAATTCCTCTATTAGTCCAGCAATTGCTCTTTTATCAATGGGCACAACCGCTTCGTTCCCTACCGCACCACTTTGTCGTTCCAGAATTGCAGCAGCGACTTTTCATGCGGTCAGTTGCTGTGTCAGTAATGGACAGGAACAATTTTATCGCAACTCTGATCATTCATGAATTACGCATTGCACTAATATAGGCGCTGCATGGCCTGCAACTTCGTCCCTGAATCTCCATCTATTTACTACTCTTTCAGTTTCTCTTTGTATCAAATGAACAGTAATCGGGGACTCCGCATAATGGTCTACAGCTCCGTCCCCTGCAATGGCACCTCTTCGTCGTTACGAGTGCCTTTTCATGTAGTCAGGTTCTGTGTCTCAATGGACAGGAATAATTCCATCGCAACTGGTCATTCATGACTCACGCATTCCACTGTGCGATAGGCCCCGCAATGGCCTGTAACTTCGTCCCCTGAATCTCCATCTCTTCATTACTACTGCAGTTCAATGGGCAGCAACCGGGAACTTTTAGCAAGTCGCAACGTGACTCATTTCACGCATTTCACATACCAATTAATGGTCTTCAGTTCCGCTCCCGTGTCGTCCCTGCAGTCTTTTCATGTAGTCAGTTGCTGTGTCTCAATGGACAGGAATAATTCCATCGCAACTTTGATCATGACTCACGCATTCCACTGTGCGAAAGGCGCCGCTATAGCCTGTAGCTCCGTCCCCGAGCGCAGGGGCTCGTCGTTCCTACAGTGGCTCTTCATGTGTCGGTTGAGCGCACACTTCTGTATGAAGGCCTGCGCGCACAGCCGGCACTTGTGCGGCCGCTCGCCGGTGTGGATCATGCGGTGGTTGCGCATGTCCTTATGCGCCATGAAACGTTTGGGACACATGTCGCACGCGTATGGACGCTCGCCTGGAAGCAGTTTCATTTCATTGTCATCAAAGCAATTGGTTAACTAAAGATCTTTAAGCCATAATGATGATTTAATGTTGTATACGGCTTGAAACACGTAAATAGGTGACTTTGCTTTAGACTAGTTTCGGATTTCTCAATCCTGATACAGGATAACTAATTGGTCCGAAACTACAGTCTATTTCAAATAGCAAGTCACTTATGACAGGTCTATATTATATATTGTAATTTTTTTTCTGCCGTTAATAATTATTTTTCTTGGTGAAGAGTATAAGAGTAATTTGTATTGTATTGTATAGAATGTAAAATATAAGGTAAATACAACATGACTCGACGCCAAAAGTTGAATAGTCAATGTATGCTTGACAGCTGATATTTCGGAAATATCATAAGTGACTAGCTATTTGAAAAAGACTAAGTCCACAGCAAAGTAAGTCGACATTATAACGTGTTTCAAGCCGTTTATATTCGTAAGCATTGAAACATAATTAATGCATACTCACATTTGTAAATTAAAATTGGCAAATAATAATGTATCTTTGGAATTATAGGCTGAACTTTCAGAAAGTATGCATATCTATATGTATTTGATAATGGGATTGACGTTTTCATGCATACTATTGATTATGCATGAAAAATTAGATACGCCGAATGATGCACGATAAGAAATCATTGCGTACAATCAAGGTGACTCAAGGAGACGTCAACTTTTAATTTGTCACATAAATAGACATTTGGTTATTGTTAACATTTACAGAAATTAGAAGCAAATACTCTAACAAACAGTAATTAAAATTAATAAGAGGTAATTTAAGGAATAGTAGACTGGACTTTCAAGAGGGAATAGTCCTACGCAAAACATGATAATAGCAGGAAGCTGGTGAAACCAGATTTCTAAGTAATTATGGTCTCCGTATAATGAGGCTTAGCGGATGTCGTGTTTTTAGGATATAAAACAATTTGAACACGGTATAAAATGTACATTCGTATTAATTAGCAATGCAAATAAGATACTAATTGTAATGAAATGTATTTACCTGTATGTGATCTCAGGTGGACGATTTTGAAACTTTTCGTCTTGAATGTTTTGTCGCAGTATTCACAGGAAAAGGGTTTGTCCGACGAGTGTGACCGCATGTGCTTGAATAGGTCACTCTGTGTACAGACATACATTAGTTTTTTTATTAGTTGGCATTTATTTGGTAACCATGAACCAAAACTTAGAGAAATAAACTGAAATGATACAGCTTATCTACCTACACATAAGGACTGGTGGCATCTCACTAGCTAGCCCATTACCCAATTCATACACTAAGTTCGATAAATTGTGTCGTGGGTGCCGGAAACATTCACATCTCACACACAATCACAATCAAATCATTAACACTGATTTTTCCTTCGGGACAAAATTTGTGTTCCCACCGGGAATCGAACCCGATACCTCCCTTAGAAGTCCTTGCTTAGAAGGCGAATTCTCACCCAACTAAGCAACGGGCAGCTCAAATACTTCCATCTTTTATTAGCGCTCACTGGCTAAAGCAATGATTTGACAGCTATGCAGCCACTTAACGCTAGATAAGTAACATATAAAAAAATTTCAAACATGCAAAAAGTGTTTATTATTCTGGTAGTGAGGTAGAATCTGTGGCACATCCTCCTTCTAAAATATTTTAAACTAAGAAGCTCTGTAAGTATTTGTATCTTCTGTGACTGTACCTTAATGTAGAATCTCATATCGCAGAGCGAGCAGGCAATGTTCTTGATGCCACTATGGCGGATGAGGTGAGTCTTGAGGTTCCCGTGTTGTGCAAACTTCTTGCCGCATTGTGCGCAGTTGTAGTTCTTCTCATTTGTATGTGTTTTTATGTGTGACTGGAATATTTATGAATTGATGTTAAATGGTGCGGTGTGCAATGAAGCACGATTGCTTGGTAGTAGCCTTTCTACTCGCGACTTGAAGAACAAATTGTTTTATTTATTATTTCATTTTATGTGATATAAATTTAAAAAAATTGGCGTAGCAGGGTAAGCGAGGTCTTTGAGAGTTGACTTGGGTGGTTCAGCGCTTTGTATGTCCATCCGTCTGTCAAAGTAATTTAACGTATAAACCATACAAGCGAAGCAAGTATTTGCAAATCTATGTTGGAAAATAACATTGGTGAGACAGCAGTCCTCAAAAACTATTTTATTCACATAAGTACTGTACTACACTGTACTTGTATCCAAAAAAAATAAAATGGGTACATTGTATGGTAGATTAAAAGCTTCAATATTTTTATCTGATAGGCTATTTGATATGCTAGCATTTTACCACTACCTCACCTTATTTGGTTAATAAAAAAAATGACACTCAAATCTATCCATAGCAAAGAAATTTCTGACAGGAGAAATACACTGAGACATGCTTTCGTATTTAGAATATTAATGTGATTCCTATTACATTTAACATAACTCACCTTCAAGTTATAAGGTTGAACGAATTTCGCATCACACAGATGACAGGCATAGTTCTTGACTCCCGTATGTATCAGTTCATGAGTCTTCAGCACGTTCAGGTATGCAAAGCTCTTGCCACACGTCAGACATTGGTACTTCTTCACGCCTGTGTGCGTTCTCATGTGGCTGTGTAGGTTACGGAGATTAGGGAAGGACTTCTCACAGGTGTCGCATTTAATATCTGGCTGGAAGAAAAACAAATGCTTTCATTAACAGTTAACACCTGTACACTAAAGCTGACTTAGTTTGGCTTTATGAAAAGGACTAGCTGCACCCTGCAGTTTTACCCGTGTAAGCCCCGGACCCGTGAGAATTACGGAATAAAAGTAGCCTATGTGTTAATCCAGCGTGTCAGCTACCTCCATACCAAATTTTATTATAATTGGTCCAGTAACAAACATAAAAACACACTCACAAATTTAAATATAGTGTGATCGTGAAAAGAATAATTTCATCAGCTTAGAGGCAAAAAAATATATATAACAACAAGTTTACCTTTTTACCAAAATGATTTCTTAGGTGAGCCTCAAAGTTTTCATATTTCTGGAATGATCTATCGCATTTAGGGCATTGCATTCTAATTTTATTTTTAAGTTCTGCGGTTCTCCTTCTTCTGACTCTGAAATATAAATAAGAATATTGTGTTTCTTAGCTGTTTATATACCGTACAACATATACCGTAATCTACCGATAAAGTTCGTTTTTAACTCACGATGAAACAGGGGGTGTTATAAGTTTGTAATGTGTATCTATCTGTGTGTTTGTCTGTGGCATTGTAGCTCCCAAATGGCTAGACTGATAGATAAAGTTTTTTTTATTGAATCGTGACTTGATCTAGTGCGTTCAGCTATGTTTGGTGAAAATCGGTGCAGTGGTTCTTCAGATAGATATTTTCAAAATCTTGATTTTGCCTTTAATTTTTTTTTTTTGAAAGGTGGATTTTACGTGTTCTAATAGAGTTACATACTCTTTATAGCAAATAAATAAGTAAATTTGAAGTAAAAGTTTAAAAAAAGTTGAAATATTATGACATAATTGACATTAGACATATGACATTGACATTATGACATAATTTAAATCTTACAGAATGTTTTTAGGTGGGGGTTCATCTGAGGTGTCTTCACTGCTGGATGTTTGTTCAATAATTACATTGTTACTTTCTATATCTTTTGAGGTAACATATGTATTACAGGTTTCTGTATTTAAATATTCCACCTTCACTTTCATCTGAAAAAAGAAATTATTAAGTATAAATATATTCTGTATAAAATGTGATTATATTTCATGAAGACACATTTGTTACTCATTCGACATCAAACACAAACACTGCCTTTAATTTTTTGAGCTACAGATTGGTCCGCAATTGGAACAGATTTTCTGAAGATTTTGATGTTCTGCTACCACAATAAATGGATTTAAAAACAAGCTTGACAACTAGCTGCGAATTTATAAACAAACTTTGTTAGAAAAGTGAACTGTTATGACTTTCAACACTGTGATATAGCATAGTCAGACTGCGACATGTCTATAAATAAATTAAAAGAATATATTAATGAATAATGGATGGTTGCCTATCTGAAATTCCCCTGTATAGAACATCTGAAATTTAACCTCAATGGATAACATTTTTGGCCATAAGACATATTGGAATTCTACGCCTAGCTTGCCTCTATTGTCCTACTAATATTATAAACCGAAAGTTTGTGTGTAAGTATGTTACTTCCCTCTTCACGCTAAACGGACGCTCTGTAACAGCTGAACGGATTTGGATGAAATTTGGAATTTACATAGATTATACCTAGGATTAATACATAGGCTACTTTTTAACTTGATACAGTAGAACGCCGATTATCCGAATTAATTGAGACCAGAGTCGATTCGGATAATCGGACATATACTGGTAATAAAGAAAAACAAACTGTCACATAGAATAAACTTTATTAAGTTTAACAAACAAAACAGTGTCTTGCCTCTAGCTTCCAACCATAACAATTGAAATATATCTGGACTCCAACGAGTTCCAACTTGTTATAACAAAACAAAACTAAAATTACTTGGTTAAATTTTTTTGTATTATGCTTAGGAACGATTTGGATAATTGGCTATTTGGTTACTCGGCATTTGGATAATCGGCATTCTACTGTAATAGTGGGCGAAACCGTGTGGCACGGCTCGTAAGATATAGGGATATTCAAGAAGACAGTCAATAGGAATTTACTCAGTCGTTACTTTCCATCAGGTGAGATTGTAGTCAAATACTGGAGTTCAAATTAACAAAAAAAAACATCAGTTACATGCAATCAGGTGATATAATAGTAAAAAAATATACCTGTGTATTCAAATGCTGTTTTAATATGACATTTGATTTGAGAGCCATTTGCTTGAAACAGTACATCTTCTTCAGTATATCTGCACATGTTTCACACATCTGTTTTGGAAGTTTGTCATTCTCTGCAACCTTAAAAAAAGGGATCAGAGTTATAAATACTTTGAATATTAAAATATTCCATTCCAATAGATCAAGTATAAATACGTGACTTACCTCAATAGTAGTGCAATACTTGTAGATTTCAGAAAACATAATAGTCTCAGGAGCCGACATGCAAAGTAAACTTGTAAAGGGTCCAGTATCGACAAGACAAGCGCGACATATTTTCTGTATATCTATAGCTTCTACCATTGTTGATAAAATTCTTTATTCTCCTTGGAGCGGTGAGAGTACGATATTTGGAATAAAATAACAGAAAACAGTGACTATTTACAAGTTTTTACCGTCCGTACTACTCCGTACTTATTAAACACCATGTAGACTCCTTAGAATCAACAAAGTTTTCTTTTGAAAGGAGTATTTTCAGTATGTATAGCAAAGCGTCAATGTATTTTTGTGATTATCTACATGAAATGCATTTCACAGTGACCAACACTTTCGTTTTCAAATCAATTTCCCAAAATAATACAATATGAATTATTTATTCATAGTGATTTTGTATTCAACTTCTATTCTTTTTTTTTTCTATTTGCCGTTTTGACACCGCAACTAAATTTCCAACTCGCTCCAATCAAAGAGTATACAAATATTGGTATATAGGTTCCAATATTGGGCGTGAAAATAGTTGAGATCTTGTTCCCTCTAACGTGAGATTCTCCATCTCGACCTCTATCAAGTCAAGATGACGTCACAAATGACGCTCACGCCCTTTGCTCACACCTCACATAGTAACCGCTGGTTCGAGCTAGTCATAATTAAAACATAAAATGTTTTCCTATATTAAAAAGCCCACAAACGGCGACGAACGCGTAGCCGGTCGTTCCGCTTACATCATGCGCTATCAGCATTCAAGACTTTTCGAACGGTAACACGAGCATTGTAAGCGTGAATGCCGCGATTACTCACAAAAATTAGTATGGTCCATTCATAGAAAGATAAGTGGGTATTGAATACAATCTTAAATTTTAGAAAAGTTTTCTGAATGTATATTATATTATTATCCATAATATTTGGGATAATTTAATGATAACAATTAACAAATCATACTTACTAACATCGTCATATTATGTATACTATTGGCTATTTAAATATTTTTTCAAGTTATGATAAGGATAAGATAAAGATATGTTATTTTTGAAACATGAGTAAAATATACACACAATTTTTTATATAAGCATTGGTCATACAAATTATTAATAAATCGTCATTTTGCATAGATAACCGTACAAATTTATAGATTACATCCAATTGTGTTACACATCGTTATATTAATGTCATAGTTAAATTTAATTCACTCATCCAATTCTTCATACATATTATGTAATTTATCTCAATTATTATTATCAAATAATCATATGTCATATTATTTTTTCTGTTAGAAATTCAGTTATATTGTATTAACACTTGTCTGCTAGTAAATAATAATAAACTTGATAATAGCGGGCGAAGCCGCGGGGCACGGTTAGTGCGTATATAATGCATTTAATTTGATCAAGGGTTCCAAAAATAAATCAGTGAATTCGGTTTAAAAAAGGGCTTTACGTCTTATCTAATCTAATACCTTTAAATAAGCAATTCTTGTATAGGTATATATATAATCTGAATCTCGGAAATGGCTCCAACGATTTTCATGAAATTTATTATGCAGGTGGTTTAGGGGGCGATAAATCGATCTAGCTAGGTTTCATTTTTATAAAACCATATTTACCAAAAAGATCAGCCTATTACCTATCCCTGTTGCAAACGGTTTCAATTCAAAAACGACAAAAGTTCTAAGAAATAAGGTTCATTTTTGCTTTATTCAATTTGAAACTGCTCGCAACTGAAATACGTAATTAGGGGTCAGACCCCCTATTACCGATCTCTGTTGCAAACGGTTTCAATACTAAATTGACAAAACTCCTAAGAAATAAGGTTCTAATTTTTGCTTAATTCAAATAGAAACCGCGTGCAACTAAGATACGTAATAGGGGGACTGGTCATCCAGATAAGCTACTTTTTAACTTAATAATAGGGGGCTAATCCGCGGGGCACGGCTGGTAAATAATATTATATCAAAAATATAGATTAAAAGAACCAAAGGTTAAACTGATTAAATTAAGTGTTGTTATTAATTATTGATCTTACTTCAGGTAATACTAACAATTTCATGGCTATTCATATAATTATTAGATAATTATTCTGTAACCCGTCACGGCAGTTTTATTAATTATCATTAACATATTAAGAACCTTGTACACAGTTGAACAGTAAATATGATTCTATTCTATTTTATAATTTATTTTATTTATTTATTGATAATTAGAACGGCCAGAACCACTTACACTAATTAACACAATATTAAATAGTTAAAACATTTATAAATCATTGGTAAACTTAAAATTACAAATTATAATATTATTAAAATTATATAAGAATTAAATTATTTTACTTACATATAATGTCAGTCATTGATTAGCAAAGATCAAATATCATTATACAATGTCAATATGTCATTAATTAAATACAATTAAATCATTAAATAATCAACGTAAATTATATTTGTAATAGGTATATTTTAATGGCTCTTCAAATTAAAGTGAGATTAAAATTACACTAGCATGCCACATCATCGACCGCATCGTCGCTTTCTATCAGGTGAAATAGCGGTAAAAAGTTTGCTTATTCATCAATTAAAAAATGCTGAATACCGATTCTATAAAACAGCAGCTAATGTACCTACATTATTAGTAGGTGGCATAACGGACTCGATGCCGTTTAATAGATATTATGTTAAATGATGCGTTATCTATCTACTTTATAATAATTTACAGTTACCAATCCGTTAGTCTATTTCTTTACCTCCATCAAATTCTTCACAGATAAATAAAATAATATGTAATAAAGTTGGCGATCGTTAATAATTTGTTGCGCGGACATTGTATTGGTTATGCAAAATATTTAATTTGATTGTACAATAGTACAAACAAAAAAAACAATAGTACAAGTAAATATACAATCATATTTCAATGATTTGATTTTACTAAGATTTTTTTGTTGGTTAAGTACTTAAATTTATTTATTGTTTGAACCTATCTGCCGTTAAGTTACTCTTATCACTGACTTAACTGGAAATGTTCACGTTTTATTTGTTTTAAATGCGGCGTCAAGTGTCTAGTGATATGAGTATATTTACTATACCTACGAGTGTACTGCTGAAACGTAACCATTGAAGCAAGGACACGTTATCAGACGGTATCGTCCGGTCCGTGTATGTAGTTGCGTGCGCGTGTCAGAGAACCCCCGAGTAGCATAACATTTTTGTGTAGTCTGCTTTAGCCGCTGACGTTGAGCAATAGTGTGTTAACACTCGAGTCGATTACCCGTCTTGCTGTGAAATATTTTATCTTATTAGCTGCGTCAAGTCTAAAGTTGGTGTTTACAAACATTTACCTGTAGAGTGTTAACATGTGTTCTAAGCTTAAAAGTGATGAAGTGCCTGTAAAAGAAATAACACATTTAACAAATGATAGAATGAAGCGATTGAATAATCGTTTTGAAGAGGAGTTTGGCCGGCTTCCTTTATTTTTCGTCAGAGTGCCGGGACGAGTCAATATTATTGGAGAGCATATTGATTATTGTGGATACCCAGTATTACCAATGGCTATAGAGCAGGATATACTTATTGCAGCTGCGATAACAGACGACCCAAAACTGCAACTAAGAAATATTAATAAAAAATATGCGAATTTTGACGTTACTTTAAAAACATTTGATGAAATTAAAATTGATCCAGATGAAAACGGGAAACCGTATTGGTATAACTATGTTTTATGTGGTGTTAAAGGGGCGCTAGAGTTTTTGGAAAATAAATATACACATGGCCTACAAATGTATTTCGATGGAAATATTCCTCCAGCATCAGGACTTTCAAGTTCTTCAGCTTTAGTTAGCGCATCTTGCCTGGCATTTATGTATGGTCAGAATGAAAGCTTAATAAAAACAGGCATCGCTTCTCTATGTGCAGAGAGTGAGAGATATATTGGGACGCAAGGAGGAGGAATGGATCAAGCAATAGCGTTTCTAGCAGAAAAATATAGCGCACAATATATAACGTTTAAACCGCTACACGCTACGCCTGTAGCTTTACCTGAAACCGCAGCCTTTGTAGTTGCTCACAGTTTAGCAGAAGCAAATAAGGCCGCTTCAAACGATTTTAACAGGCGTGTAACGGAATGCAGGCTTGCAGCTCAAGTTATCGCAAAGCGTGAAGGTTTAACTACAAATAACAAGATTATCACTCTAAGTGAAGTACAGAACCAACTTAATAAAACTTTAGACGAAATGATAAAAATCGTGCACAAACATTTGCCCGATAATTTATATACAAAAAATGATATTTGCAGCCTGTTGAGTATGAGTGAAAACGAAATTGATCGTATATTTTTAACAACTAACACGAAACATATAATGGAATTCAAATTAAAACAACGTGCTCTACATGTCTACCAAGAAGCTTCAAGAGTTGAAATATTTCGGCAACTATGTTCAGAGACTGATAACGATAATATACTAAATGACCTAGGAGAGTTAATAACTGGTAGTCATGATAGTCTGAAGAATCTTTATGAATGCTCGCATAATAATTTAGATATAATAGTTGATATATCAAAAGAAATTGATGTTTGTGCCCGTCTTACTGGGGCTGGCTGGGGAGGGTGCATAGTGGCGATGTGCCATCGAGATGAAGTAGATAAATATATCGATTTATTAACCAATAAATTCTACGTAGGACATTGCAAACTTGATAAACGAGATGTCGGTTCTTATTTGTTTTCTACTACGCCAAATGATGGTGCTAGAGTGTATAAATATATTCCAGCGTCATAATTTTTATTATTGTAATTATGTAGCTTCGAGGTCTATATTTGTAAATATCTTATTTCACGAATAGATAAAATTGTATTTTTGCTCCTTGAGCTAATGAATTTAATGTTATTCTTTATATACCCTCAAATAAACCTAATTATACTTACCTATTCGTGAACAGACTAATACAAGTATGTCATCATCATCATCACAGCCACAAGAAGCCCACTGCTGTACATAGGCCTCCACCCCCCCTAAATTAATACGAGTATGTACTCATATTTTACCTACTCTTATAAATATATTTATTTTTATAGTCTTTTACTGCCATACCAACGAAATAGCGATTAAATATTTGTAATCGAAGTCATAAAATCTTGTTCGTTTATTACTAGTGTTATCCTCAGAATACAGAAAGCGTGTTATCATAGAATGTTACTAGGTAATATTTAGTAAGTAATTATTTTAAAATAAACGATTTATCTCTAATTTTTTTTTATACTATCTACGGGGGCCAATTGACTATATTTTCTAAAACTATATAGCGCAAAGACCTAAGTTACCTACAAGACATCGAGCTTATAGGTAACTCAAGTGCTCAAGCCCACTACCAGTGGGTAGCGTTTCTATCATGCTGGTGGCATTGCCTCTCTGAATTGCAATGCTAGTTTGAAAACAAAACGTTGAACCAAATAAGTGCCAGCATTTGATCACGCGTTGCCTCAACCAGGCGCTCTGATAGATTTTTGAAAATAGAATGAGCTCCCGGTCTCCACGGACCCAGTATCCCAACACCAAACGGCTCAAATATGCCACTGCCGAGGTTTCCATTTTTTATATTCTCTAACTTAGTACGGATATTTATTACCTCTTTTCAACCGACTTCGAAAAGGAGGTTCTCAATTCAACTGTATGTTTTTATTTTTAGTAGAAATATGTCTCGTATAATTATTATTCACGTTTATTTATAATGATATAATAATATTTAACTAACCATAAGTGAATTTATGTAAAAGCGCCTCAGCTCAAAAAACAAACAAACGTGTCAATATATGTCGGTTTTAAGATTTTTCTTACACTAGAAATGTGCATGTATTATTATTATTTATGATTAATTCTAAGCACTGTCGAAGTATCGAAGCTTTGCAAATATGCATTTAATGAATAAATAAATATGAAATATAAAGAATGTTTGTCCGTTGGCTAAGTTGGGTGAACGTTCGCCTTCTAAGCAGGGGTATCGGGTTCGATTCCCGGCGGAAACAAGCTTTCTCCTCAAGGAAAGCTTGTGTTTCTGTTTCTAGTTGTGACTGCGTGAGTGATGTAACGTGTGTTGTTTATGTACTTGAAACAAGCTAAATAAACAGGCACTTTATACCATTCTAATCGACCTATATTTAAATAAAACTCTCTTGTATAATCTAGCAAAACAAAATGTTAAAACCGTGCGAAGCCAAAAACATTGTGAAGTTTGAAGTTATGAAGTTGTTTTTAAAGAACGTTTTCCTCCAATATGACACCAAAGCACCAAAGAATATTTTTATTTATGTCTCATTGTGTATCTTATATTTCTGAGCATTCAAAAATGGATACTTATTTGTACTATATCTTCATTGATCATTTTAAAAATCCTACTATTATATCATTTAAATATTGATACAGTCCTGTCAATAATGTCAAAATTAAAATAACTTACTCCGCAAACAAAAAATTGTGGATTGTAGTTGTACCTATAATTACTCGTTGTAGATTTCATCATTCTTTAATATTAAAAATATTTTCAAAAAACACACCTAAATGTTTAATTGAGTCTGTTAATTCTAATCTCTATTATTAAACTTTTGTGTTTTGCAACATTGGTATTTTACGGTAAGTTTTTATTTACGTAGATTGAACTCTTTCAGTTTACTAATATTAATAGTAAAAACTCGCTTATATAGTAATTTTACTTTTTCGCAACGCTTGCCAAGGATTTAAAGCTATGTCATCAACAAAGGTACAGTACATATTTTTAATTTCTTTGCCGATGTGTCAAAAACCACAATTTCGAGGTTATGTGTAACATATTGTAAATCATTATATTATTGTGTATAAGTACTAACTGATATGACTTTCAGATTTAGCATGTATGATATTAGCAAACGCATAAACAAACGCAAATGCATTCACACTCACAGCCCCACACTAAATTCAAAGACTTGTATTGTGGGTGCTGAAACATACACTGAAACCCAGACCCAGCTGCACAAATGTCCCTTGGGAAGGAAAATTGTGCTACTGCCGCGAATCGAACCCAGGACCAAAACAAGATTTTAGCCAAATTAGTTCAGTATTATTGTCATAATAGGGTAGGAAATATCCAATAATTAGCAAAAAATTTTGTAGTAATAGAACTAGGCAAACCCTGTGGTCTCGTCCCTATTATTCAAGATGAAAAATTTGTATCTCTGAGTCTAGAGTCTAGGCCATCTTTGGACCAAATTTCGTTCAAATTATCAAACCATCTCAAAAATTTTATGTAAAGCAGACCTAGGTGCATATACATACATAAGACAATTCAAAGTGCCACATTGGTTCCACATTATCCTCTGAAATGGCTTAATGACTAAAAAAAAATACAGGCATCTACAAATTATCTATATGACAAACCTATGTGACATTTAATATTAAAATAATCTTATGTACAGTGTTAAATTGATAATTAAATTTTGTTAATACAGAAGGTAATTTTCATATTACAGAAATCCTTACAATCAAGTGCTCAAAGTTTATCACAAAAAAGACGAAACCGAAGGAAAAAAGCTCTGAACTTGCAAATAAGAGATCCTACAGTGGCAACACTAGTAGAAGCTGAAAATCCACCTATAGAACTAATCACAAGTAAAATATCCCTTGGCAACCAGGCTGAGAATGGTCTCAGCATTTGTTCTAATTGTAGCATAGTTCAAATAGATATCGCAACAATGGGTAACGATTCGTTAGAATCTAAAGAACAAGTTAAAGCTGCAAGGGAAGCAAAGAAATTAGCTAAACAGCAGGCGAAAAAGAAAGGTGCAAGTGCTGATATCAAAGAAACAGCCAAAGGCACAGGAGACAAAGAAAGTCTCAAAGAAAGTAATGTCAGTAAAGAGAGTTCTAAGCAACAGTCGAATGTAATCAATAGTAATGATGAAGTTGATAGAGCTTTACCTCCGGCCACAGTAGGAGTAAATATAGCAAAATCTGAACTAGATAAAGAACATATCAAAGCTGAATGGGCAGCCAAGAAAGCCTCTAAACAAGCTAAGAAAAAAGACAGTACAAGTGCCCCAGTTCCTGCTGAATTAGCATCTGCAACCAAGGTTGATTCAGTAAAGACAGTAAGAGACGTGATAGCAACTTTATTGAAACAAGGGGCTAAGGAATCAGCCACACAGGCTATAGTTGCCGCTAAACCAAAGGAACAGAATACTCAAGCTCAATCTGCAACCAAGATTGATACAGAAATGACGGTAAGAGACGTGATAGAAACTTTAAGAGATATAAAAATTGTTGCACGAGAGGTGAAAGATATGACAGCACATGTGCAAGCCTTAACTTTGGATAAACCGAAACCTGAAAAGGTATATTAGTTGCTGCATGTGTAGTTACTGTTGGTTGTTGTTTGATTCTATTTGTTGTAGATATGATTTTGTTTTGTTTCTCCCCCTTTATTCCTCCAACAAAGATCAGACCAATTTTTCAGCTCAACCATATTAAATACTTTCACACTAAGCATGATGACTTGTGTAACCGGTGCCGGAAATATTTGCATCACAACGCAATCACAACCACAACCAGAAACACACATTTTCCTCGGAGAGGAAACTAAACTTGTGGTCTCGGGCCTGGAATCAAACCTTATACCCCCCTAGGCCTTAATTTATTCAAATTTTGTATAAATTGTCAATTTTATTATTCTAATTCTATTGTATGATTGATTACAACATATTATTATGTGTCTGTCTACCTATGTGTTTGCCTCTGCCTAATTTCACCAAAAAAAAAAAACCCAACGGAAGACCAGAGCATGTTTACTGAGTGTTATGCTTATGTTAATTATTTCTATATAACACACTCAACCTCAAGTAGATAAATCTATTGTGTTACTTTTTAATTGTAGAAAAAACATATTGAGTTTAATTTTCCAGCATTTTTTTATTTTAATTTCTATATAGGTGACATAGTTGGGAAACAGTTTATTTCTTTATCGGTTACATAGTAGGAAAATACTTGCCTTATTTTTATGTTTAAATAAATGAATATAATAAAGATTACTTCTTATCAGTGTTGCTCAGCTATATCTTGTGCAATTTTAAATATTACGCATGCTGTCTTATTTATATTTATTAATATACACTGGCACTAACTTGATGAAAGTGCCTGTTTGGGGCCTGTGTAAATAAACGATTTTGATTTGAAAGAAAACATGAAGAAACTGGCATGTCCAAGAATCTCAAAATTTGAAGTCATGTGTCATTGACGGTTTTGGCCAGCATGGCAGATTATGGCTAAGAATCTCCCTCGTGAGAAAAGCAGTGGGAAATATATATAATATATCTAATATTATCAAAATAATAATAATAACTCTCGCAATTCCTAATAAGATCAGTGGAAAGAAAAACATTATGTCAATATTGTGTTCACAGAAAACTGCAGCAGCTAAAGTAAAAATTCAAGTTCCACAAACAGACCTAGCACCTAGCTCTGACAAAGAACCATTAGCTGAATGTAACGAAGGAGGTAAAAGCAAGGCTGAACTGAAGGCAGAGAGGCGGGCAAAGCAAGAAGCCCAACGAGCAGCTAAAGAATTGGCCACACAGGCCAAAGGTGCTGCTAAACCAAAGGAACTTAATACTCAAGCAAAAAAGGAACCTATCAAAACTGATGCAATCAAGGTATCTATACTAATATTATAAAGAACTAATATGATAAAGCTGAAGAATTTGTTTGTTTGTTTGTTTGAATGTGCTAATCTCAGGAACCGCTGGTCCGATTTGAAAAATTCTTTCAGTGTTGGATAGTACATTTATCGAGGAAGGCTATAGGCTATATTATATTTTCAAAAAAATTAGGGATCCTTACTAAAAGCCCAATTAATATAATATTATGAGTTTTTTGAGAATAACCTAAAATCTACCATATTATCTACCATATTATCTCAGCATCACACAAAGGTTGACTGGTAGAGAATGCCTAAGGCAAAAAGCCTTTGTGCATTTTGTTATTGTACAGAAGTTTTAAAATAAATAAATCAATCCTGAATGTCACTATACCCCCCAAAGTCACTATTCCACGCGGACATAGTCGCGGGCACTGCTAGTGTATGAAAATTCAGGGGTATTTAAAACATTCCATGTCCAAAATGTTCATCATACTGCAAAAGAAAAACTTTTCAAATTAATTGTTTTTTTTTCATACATACTTATCCTTATTTTGTCTATGTATGTGTACAATTTCAGATCACAATCAGTAAAAGTTAACTAACTTTTCACAATAATTTCTGGTTAAGTGGAAAAATCTGATAAAGATAAGACCACCTTTTGTATTTCTATCCATCTAACTAATATTAATCACCCTTGGTTGCAGGAGAAATCCCCAAAACCCAAAACGGCCAGCAAGCAGAGTGTTAAGCAACAAGGCCACCGAGTAAACTGGTTCAGACACTTGTATAATGATGACAACAAGGCTAAACTCAACAGCATACCTATCAACTCCAAGTAAGTGGCTCTACATCAATATTACAACTCATTGCTATACCAATACTGCACCAAAAATATCCTTACTAATGTCATAAACGCGAATGTTTGTATGTATGGATGTTTGTTACTCTTTTACGCGAAAACTACTGAATGGATTTTAATGAAACTTTACAATAATATAGCTTATATACATCAGAATAACACATAGGCTATAATTTGTAAAGATATTGTGTGAATTGTCCAAAATATAACGATAAGTGTAAGTAGGAAAAAATTCTGCCATCAGCGAGCTATTCTACAATTTAACTGTTAATATCCAGATGACCGAGCTTTACTCGTTTTTTGTTTTTGGTAGAATGTGTTTGAATTTGTAGCCTCAGAAAGCTCCATCTGGTGTCGAGTAGAAACGGTTTTTTACATCGGTCATGGCGTAATAGATGGCGCTGATAGTTTTTTAAACCTGGTTTTTCAAATGCAGTTTGGGAACCGAGCATTTCTCGGACCTGGAACGTTGATAAATCGATTCCTTGGGCCGAAAAAGCCGTTTCCGAGATCCTGATTACACACACACACACACATATATATATATATATATATATATACACAAGAATTGCTCATTTAAAGATATTAGATTATTGGTTACAATTAATGTACCATGAGACTGTTAAGTAACTACCTACTTGAGTAATTGAGGTCAAGACTCGAGAGGTTTATTTGTATGTGCATGAAGTGGTCATTGTGTAATACATTAATCATGTGTCATGATAAAAAATATGTATAAAAATATTAAATACGTATAAAAAATAGTAAATATTTTTTTTTTACTCGTTCACACTGACAGCTCCACACTAAGTTCGATGACTTGTGTCGTAGGTGCTGGAAACATATACAATCACACCCAGAACCAGGGAGAAAACTTGTGTTCCCGCCGGTAATCGAACCCGATACCCCTGCTTAGAAGGCGAACGGTAACCCAACTAAGCCAACAGGCGGTTCGTCGTTTTTGATCCGATTGAAAAAGGTGTATTAATTATTGCTATTCCCGGTGTTTTACACGCGTTTTGTCGATATAGATGAAAAGCCATGATAATGATGAAAAATAATCTATGTATTCCAGTACGTCTATTCTGGTCGTCAAAATACGATTGTTCGAATTGGTGCGATGTCGATACGACAGTCGATTGGTTGAAGTTTCAGTTGATTCGATGTTCATAACAAAAGAAAATCGTTCGTATTCGACGTCGATGTAAAGATAATGTATGCCCGGAATAGACCCCCAGGTTACTATCTTCTTCTTTGTCGGTATCACTCTTGACAGAGTGGTCGTGGTCATCACTTCAGGTGTTGGTGGCAAGCTTGACAACACGCCGCCACTCTTCTCTGATGGCCGCCTTCCTCGTGCATTCGTGTAGTGATGATGAGCCATTTACTGCCGCTTTTATCTGGTCAGTCCACCTCATAGGCGATCTTCCTCGTGGCCTGGTACTATCTACCTAAGTTTAAAATTTCAGCTTAATCAACAGGACGTCAATAAGGGCGTTTTCTTTCTTTATCTATAATTAGAAGCCAATCATTCTTACAAACATCTATCAAACTTTCGCATTTATTATTATTTCGCAAAAATGCTTTCTTATGTCCGCCTGTACTCCTCTACCGGTCGCAATTCTCAACCGATTCTTGTGAAATTTTGTGAGGAGATTCGAACTTAAAGTATTTTTTTTCGATTCATTTTTCAAAATGGCGAAGATGGTAGAGGGATGGGTTGAAAACGTAAAAAAAAATATTTCAAGAAAAATTTATAAAGTAATAACGTAATTTTTTTTTTCTCTATTAGGCTAAATGTGGGCGCGAGGTCTCAGTTCGAGGCGAACGATTAGTAATAGAATTGGAATAAAATATGAATGGGCCTGTGATCGATCAAAGCAAGTACTCAATTTGAGTCTTATTCGTCTTTATTCCCCGAACGGTATATTCTGGGAGACTTCAAGCCTAGAGTGAATAGGTATCTTCTAGGTAAGCATGCTACATCTTCGGCCGCATAATCACTCTCCATCAGTTGAGATAGCGGCTAAATGCTTACCTATATGGCATAAAAAAATTACATAAGTTTGCATCTTGAATGGCTAGTGCATCTATTTTACTGTCGACATCATACCAGTTACTTCAACGGTAGATAATGATAATTTAAACGCATGCAAAGCTTAAAAAAACCGACTTCACCGCTTATATTTTGGTTTTTGGCTTGATCGATTTCAATAACATTTATGTGGGACCACCTCTGAAATATAAACTCCTAAACAAAAAAACAAACATTAAAATCGATAATTGGCGGAATTTGTTTATACAACAAAAAAAAACGAATTGAGAACCTCCTTTTTTGAAGTCTTTTGAAAATTACCGAGTAACATAAATTTTGTTTTATTTAGCTAAATACATTTTAGAGTTTGCAATTTGCATGTGCTCTGTTCTGCTACAATACCCAAGGCTACATTATTAAAATTATCTTTGACATTCAACAGTGCATTGAGGCCAGAATTTGTTTACTATGCTTATGTTACTACTAGCCGTGCCCAGCGGCTTTGCCCGCTATTATCAAGTTAAAAAGTAGCCTATGTGTTAATCCTAGGTATAATCTATGTACATTCCAAATTTCATCAAATCCGTACTCACTTACACACAAACTTTCGGATTTATAATATTAGTAGAACAGAAATAATTATAATTTTTTGTTACAGCCTTCACCCAGCCATCATAAAGCTGGGGGTACAATTAGCAACGAAGGTGGTGACAGGATCTAATGCTCGGTGTGTAGCTCTGCTCGATGCATTAAAAAAGGTATGAATTAGTAGCTATAATTTTTAAATACATTGTCAAATGATTGAAATGTCTGTTCGCGTTAGCTTTGTTTGGTGCGCCTTTTACACCACCGACCTCATTATATAAAATGATCCCTCTCTTCATCCAAAGGTTGACGGGAAGAAATCGCTTTTAGGGAAAAGTTCGCCCATTGAACTTTAGGTTTTTAAGATTACCTCTGTAACTAACTGTGTGTACAATAAAGAATCCTGTATTCTTTTCTAAATAAGATAATCTAGGTTGGACTCGTTTGATTCGTCTTAACAAGTACTCTGACTATATAACTTTTTAGACCGTTTACATTGTAAAAGCTTGATTGTTTTTTTTTTATATTACTTGTTTCAAACATTAAATTGCGAAATAACCCGATTTTCACATAAAAACGTGTATATACCATCAGATGGTGCGAGACTACTCTCTACCGGCTAAGACCGAGTTTGGCCGCGGTCTCGAGGCGCACCTCGCCTCGAGTCTCGAGTTCCTCTGGTCGATGCGGCAGCCGAGCGCCTCGCAAACTAACGCCGTCAAATTCTTCAGGCACCATCTCACGCAGTTGCCAAATAATGTTGATGACTTTGACGTAAGTATAAATGACAGTGTCCAAATAACTAAAAACTATTATAGACTAAAGTGGCAAATACATAATCAGCCGACTTAAAAAAAAGGAGTGAGAGCCTCCTTTCAACTTCTACTTAAACTGCAAATACTGTTTAGTCAGGAACACTGGCCTCATACTAGGGTTACTAGGACCAATTTCTACTATTTGTTTTCTACTATGTGTTCCACTTTTGAATTGATAATGATTTACATATTCTGGTAATTTTCGTTTATTGTCTTGTGTCTATATATGTAAAGTTCTGGGAATACTGCGAGTAGTAACTCTGGGAACCTAAACCAGACAGATGCGAATGGCTCTAGTAACTCCTCACTTAGGGGCTTAAAAATATTTTGTTGTTTGAGTTTGAAACGCGGAGAGGCATATCCCAGATGATGGGCATCGTACATGCTCGAAACTAGACGCAAAATCCAACAAAAACCGCCGTCCCAGCCATTTAGAAAACTATAATAAGTAAAAAATAATAGTTAGTCTCGTCTTACAGGCGAAGAAGACACTCCAAGAGGAGATCGACCGCTACATCCACGAACAAATTGACATGGCCGGCGAGGCCATCAGCATCGCAGTCAGAAAGAAGATATGCGATGGAGACAATATCCTCACTTACGGATGGTGAGATGCATTTTTGATTTCAGTTTATTTTGTGTTGTGGATGAAAGGCGTAGGCCATCTATGCATGTATGAAATTGTAAGTTGGTTATATAAAGGGTTGGCAGAGTGTTTTATAGTCAAATCGATCGAATCGAGTATGCAGTTTCCCTCCGGTTACACATTATACTTAGGTTATAAATAAATTAATTAATGTTTTCAGTATCGCTTCAAATATAATAAATTCTAATACTTCATTAAAATAATTATATTCTTTTATTTTTACTTTTCATTGCTGTGGTGACGCGTGACGTATGAAAGTCTGTACTATGAAATATTACAGTAATTGTCTGAAAATAATTAAAATATACGGTCAACTGTGCAGCTAACGTTCCCGACTGTTGGGTCTCTTTTGACTCTTAAATTATGTTCTCCGCATGCTTCGTTTTCAAATAAAGCTTACGCAATCGGTTCGAACAGACCAGCGGACGTGAGCGCAGGCCCTGCCGTACGGGAGGCTACCGCGCTTAGGACGGTGAAGCCTTTAGCCACCAGAGTCTCGACGTGTCGCACGTTTGAGCCGCTCTCAAACGTGCATGTCCCACAGTGTGCACAGTCAAGAACAAAACATTTTTTTTAATTCAATATATAGACAAGCGTTTGACCACTATCTCACCTGATGGTAAGCGATGATGTGGTCGACGATGGACCAAACTTGCCTAGAAGATACCTATTCATTCGGGACTCGAAGACTCCCATATTGTACCTATCAGAAAACACCGACTCACGTAAGGTGTTCCATTCCTTTGCGGTTCGCATAATAAATGTAAACGCAAACGCATTCACACTCACAGCCCCACACTAAGTTCAAAAACTTGTATCGTGGGTGCTGGAAACATTCACTTATCACACACAAATACACCCAGAACCGGACGCACAAATATCCCTCGGGAAGGAGTTTGTGCTCCTGCCGAGAATCGAACCCGGGACCCACGGTGCAGAGGGCGGAGACCCGTCCATTGCGCCAACTGGGTCGTCAAATGTAGAAGCAAAACGCTTTGTTCGCATTTGTGGAATATCTACCACATACATAACTATTAAATATTGTTATAATACTGTTAAACATACTGTTTAAATATATATATTTTATATTATTTATTCATTTTTAAAATTATTTGATCTAGTTTATTGATTCTAAAATCAATTTTTTTATTTATTTTATGTACGCGTATTTTTTAGCTGCACGCCCAAACACTTTTCTTACACGCCCAGAAAAGCTGGTAGATAATGCTTCATAGCATTAAGCTATTCCTTGTACACTGTTTCGTGCTAAACTATTAAATAAATAAATACATTTACCCAAACTTACGTTCCCGCGTGTCAGCTCGTCCCTGATCGAGCGAATCCTGGTGGAGGCGCAGTCCGCGGGCGTGCAGTTCCGCGCCGTGGTGTGCGGCGGCGCCCCCCGCCCCGCGCGCGAGATGGCGCGGCGGCTGGCGGCGCGCGGGCTGCGCACTGTGTGCGTCCACATCTCTACTGTCAGCTGCGTGATGCGCACCGTGAGTACGGCACTAGTGTCCACATCTCTACTGTCAGCTGCGTGATGCGCACCGTGAGTACGGCACTAGTGTCCACATCTCTACTGTCAGCTGCGTGATGCGCACCGTGAGTACGGCACTAGTGTCCACATCTCTACTGTCAGCTGCGTGATGCGCACCGTGAGTACGGCACTAGTGTCCACATCTCTACTGTCAGCTGCGTGATGCGCACCGTGAGTACGGCACTAGTGTCCACATCTCTACTGTCAGCTGCGTGATGCGCACCGTGAGTACGGCACTAGTGTCCACATCTCTACTGTCAGCTGCGTGATGCGCACCGTGAGTACGGCACTAGTGTCCACATCTCTACTGTCAGCTGCGTCATGCGCACCGTGAGTACGGCACTAGTGTCCACATCTCTACTGTCAGCTGCGTCATGCGCACCGTGAGTACGGCACTAGTGTCCACATCTCTACTGTCAGCTGCGTCATGCGCACCGTGAGTACGGCACTAGTGTCCACATATCTCATATCAGCTGCGTCATGCGCACCGTGAGTACGCCACTAGTGTCCACATCTCTACTGTCAGCTGCGTCATGCGCACCGTGAGTACGGCACTAGTGTCCACATCTCTACTGTCAGCTGCGTCATGCGCACCGTGAGTACGGCACTAGTGTCCACATCTCTACTGTCAGCTGCGTCATGCGCACCGTGAGTACGGCACTAGTGTCCACATATCTCATGTCAGCTGCGTCATGCGCACCGTGAGTACGGCACTAGTGTCCACATCTCTACTGTCAGCTGCGTCATGCGCACCGTGAGTACGGCACTAGTGTCCACATCTCTACTGTCAGCTGCGTCATGCGCACCGTGAGTACGGCACTAGTGTCCACATCTCTACTGTCAGCTGCGTCATGCGCACCGTGAGTACGGCACTAGTGTCCACATCTCTACTGTCAGCTGCGTCATGCGCACCGTGAGTACGGCACTAGTGCGGCATGCCGGCGCGCGAGGTGCATAAAAACGGCATGAAAGTCATCCCTGTTGTATGGGAGCCCCACTTAAATTTTTGTTTTATTATAATTTTATTATTATTAGCAAGAACGAGCAAAAAAAAACAAGTTTGTTGTATAGGGACCCCCTTATATATTTATTTCATTCTGTTTTTTAATGTATTTTTGTGTAATAAAAACTGTGAAAGTTTTAACTGTCCAACTATCACTATTCATGAGATACAGTCTGGTGACAGACGGACAGACAGATGGACGGACAGTGGAGTCTTAGTAATAGGGTCACGTTATACCCTTTGGGTATGGAACCCTAAAAAAAGAAGCTTGTAAAATATAGCGAGTGGTTCGGTGCAGGTGGACAAGGTGGTGCTGGGTGCGAGTGCCCTGTTGGCGGACGGGTCGGTGGTGAGCGCGGCGGGCACGGCTTGCGTGGCGCTGGCGGCGCGGGCGCACAACGTGCCCGTGCTGGTGGCGTGCGAGACGCACAAGTTCTGCGACCGCGTGCAGACCGACGCCTTCCTCTACAACGAGATCGGTGAGTGGCCGCACCACCTACCTTTATTTCTTTATTTATTTATTTAAAAGCTTCATGCACAAATACTATGTACATAGGAGGAATTAATTCTACAGCATTTTCTGCCAGTCATCCTGCTATTTCAGGAGATATATCGGCGTGCAATAAATGAAGATATACAATAAAGAATAGGTTCAGAAATCTAAAATTAATTTTAAGAATATATATATGTGTAGATGAAAATATAATACATAAACTTAATATAAAACATGTATATTATTATGCAAAACTTTTAGAATTCAATACATAAACATACATACAACAGATCATATGATTCATACATTCCAATATTATATGTATATATTTATATATATATAAAATATTCTATATAAATTACATATAAATGCCAATAAAGAATTATCTTATCTTATACAAGAGAAATATTTTTTTTATAAAATACTAGATACTACTTTATTAAATACTAGCCGTGCCCCGCGGCATCGCAAGCTGTTATCAAGTTATAAAGTAGCCTATGTGTTAATCCTAGGTATAATCTATGTACATTCCAAATTTGATCCAAATCCGTTTAGCCGTTGAAGCGTGAAGAGGGAACAAACATACTTACACACTTATACACACAAACTTTCGGCTTTATAATATTAGTAGGATTCATCGAACTTAATGTGGTGATGTAAGTGTATATGTTGAGTATGCCTAGAAAGTGTTTGATTGCTAGTTGAGATTTAGTCATATTGTTTATTAATTTTACAGGCGATCCAGACGAGCTCATCGACAAATCTGACGAGAACTCTCCACTCAAGGACTGGCGGTCTAATCCAAACCTGACTCCTCTCAACCTGACGTATGACGTCACTCCTCCGAACCTGGTCACAGCTGTGGTCACCGAGCTGGCCATCTTGCCTTGCACGAGTGCTCCTGTAGTACTCAGGTTCAAGTTATCAGAGTATAGCGTCTAGAATTAGGATAACAAAATATATAACAGACTCAATTATAACGTAACTCCATGGAGACAGGAACTTAGTTCCAATTTTAAAATGTATGTTGTCAATATTGTATTATGCTCTTGTGTAAATAACAACTTTTCTAAACTTTGTGTAGTATAAAGTTTGTAAATTATTTTAAATAAAATGTTGTGTAATGTATATAAATGGTTTATGTTCTTCCCCAATTATTACTTAACAAACTACAAATTCAAATTCAGTTCAAAGTCTTTTAAATTGGGTGCCCGAAACATTTTTATCACACATACAATATTTTTTAATTTAATTAATACCCAGAATGTGAAGTGCAAATGTCCCTTGGGAAGTTAAATTGTGCTCCTGCTGGGAATCGACCCCAGGTCCCACGGCGCAGGAGACAGAATTGCACACTGCGGCAAAGCGTACGGGTCGTCGTAGGGAATAATAATGAAGTCCAATAGGACTTAAAAGGGCTAATAAGGGTAGATAAGAATCTCATGACAGCAGCCGGTGCAACTCTGCAAAAACGTCGAGGTTAGCCAAGATTAATGTTATTTTGAAAACAAAATGACTTGGTTTTCTCATAAAAATACAATAATAAGAGCTAAGAATTAAACAATGGAAAGAGAACCTCCAAGGAAAAATTAACTTTTTTATCTCTTCTAGCTCGGCCTTCGCACGGATGCAATTTCCGGTGGAATTTCTAAAAAATATTCTTTCATACACATTCCTGATAATTACGAACTACAAAGCAATTGGTTTTTATTTATAAGGATAGGCTAGCGTTTCACTAATATCTTATTTTTCATCTGTGCAGCCGGCGTACATCGTTATCACGTCAATATAAATTTAGATAAAATCAAATATAAAATAGGGTTCTGTATTTGTGAAGAGGTGAGGTAGGTTGACCATAAAGCCAGACATGATATTTGTCAACAAATTAGGTGATCAGACTTTTAGCAAGTCCACATGGCTTATGAAGTAACTACCATTAAATTATAATATACTACCTGATTATAGTGGGCACAAGTATTAGCTTAATAAGCATAGATAAATAATAGGTTGAATATGTTCTATCTAAATCAGCGAGTAGTTAGTAGGTATATTTACTAGGTAACAATTCATTTAAAACCATGCAAATCTTTGTTATTCAGTCTCTGCATAGAACAGTGACTTCTACCATCAGGCTAATAAGTTGCATATCACATATAAAACCATACTTTTTTTTACAAATCTACGGGCCAATTGCCTATATTTCCTAAAACTAAACTAAAACTATATATACAGCAAAGAACTAAGTTACCTACAAGACATCTAGCTTATAGGTAACTCAAGTGCTCAAGCCCACTACCGGGTAGCGTTCCCATCATGCTGGCGGCATTGCCTCTCTGAATTGCAATGCTAATACGTTGAGCCAAATAAGTGCCAGCATTTTGATCACGCGTCGCTTCAACCAGGCGCTCTGATAGAATTTTGAAAATAGAATGAGCTCCCGGTCCCCACGGACCCAGTGTCTCAACACCAAACGGCTCAAATATGTAACCACTGCCAAGGTTTCCATATTTTCGCCGTTTGCGCTGTTCTGCCGAAGTTGCCGCGACGCCAACCCTATTCTGTGCAAAAACCTTAAACCTTACTTTAGTCGGGATAGTTGTGGTACAGCAGGTCATCAGTCAATGGTGATACATTAATAAAAATAGCATTGCCCGATTTTTGTAAGTCAATGAAACTAAACTCTTTCTATTTGTCAAATATCAACAACAATATTGAAAAAGGTAATATAACTTTGAGTAGGTGGCAACAGCATACTCGTATCCTACTAATATTATAAATCAGAAAGTTTGTGTGTAAGTATGTTTTTTCCCTCTTCATACTTAAACAGCTGAACGGATTTGGACGAAATTTAGAATGTACATAACTTATACCAAGGATTAGCACACAGGCTACTTTTTAACTTAATATAGCGGGCGAAGCTGCGTGGCACGGCTAGTCAACTATAAAAGGTAAAAACAATTAAACTATTTTAGTATCCTATTAAATAAACACTTTATTCACACTCAAACACAGAAATGCATGACCACTAGAAGTGTTATGTGATAATTAAAAATATGAATGGATATAAAATTATTCCTTATGTTGATGTTCAGACTTGTGAATAGAGAAATCTAGTCTTACATAAATAATTACTAATACAAATAGAGCATACAAGAAGCCAACCACTAGTAAAGGCTCCTGGAACATGAGAAGGCGAGGGAATGTGTAACGTAGCTGAAACTCTTGAATATGGTTCTCAACTAAATTCTTCTTGGTAAATGTAATGACTGGACGACCCTTCGTGTCCAAATAAGTGAAGTGCAAGCTGTCAGCCAGTCTCGTTGCAGAATAGGGAATGTGAAGTTTTGCCCCAGTCGAACCCTCCGGCAAAATTATCTTCGTAACAACCTCTTCAACATGCATGTCATCGAATATGTGATCAACAACCCTCATCATTAGCAAATATTCGTTGGCCTGATGATACAAGTACTCGTAGCTGGGAACATTGTATCCGAGAGTGTAGTGAGTTCTCCAGCCTCCAAACAGAGGGTATCTAGGTCTGAGGTCCAACTCGACTGAGTCCTTTTTAACCTTCATGTTTGATGTAGAGATGTTGCCATTGGTATCGCGGTAGTAAACATCTGAAGCAGAGGCTGGGAGCAAGGTCTTGTAAGAGCGAACACTGGCTGGACCACTTTGGTGGTCTTGCTGGTAGTCATAGCGAGAGAAGGGACCCTTCAGTTTAGCTCCAGTGTGTGCAATCTCTATCACCTCTTCGACAGCAATATTACCCCAGTGAGACACTTCAATCAGTCTCTCAACTCGAGTAACAGATAAGAATGGAGAGTTATTCTTGTAATGGATGCTCAGCTCTTTCTCAGTAAATGGTCCAGTGTTTGCATACGGTCCATACGATATAGAACCGTCCTGCTGCGCGAACGGCTTGACTTTTGTGTAAGATTCCACGTTCTTTGTATTCAAATTCACAGTAGTTTTTTGAGACGTAATGTAGTATGGCGAGAAGACGTACAAATTTCCAATGTATTTGACTAGTTGATCTTCTTGTTGGGTGATATCAGTTGGGAAAGGTTGTAGACTTTTTGTAAATACAGATTCCACTGCTAGATAGGCTGTCGCACCGGCATTGATGGCGTCTTTGAGATCGACACGCCACAACTTGACATAGTCATAGCCCTTGACTGTGGTCTCCGTTAGACGAAGATCTTTGTTGTTGTTGTCTTTAGCACCTATGTAAGCCAAATTATTCTTTGATGATTCTTCTACAGCTATCAAGAAGCTTTTTACCGGCGATTTACCAATGTTTTCCAAGGTTATTTTAGATACTATTTTCACGAGTTGGGAAGAAATATCTATGGTTCTATCCACATTTTTAAGCTTAACATCACTAGATATATTATCCACATTGGCGCCATTACTTTTTGTAAGGACGTAAAGTAAAAAGAACACACAAAATTGTAAATTAGCCATCGCCGGTATTCGTAGGATTTTTCAGTAAATTTGACATTTGACAACGCACTAACCGGAAGTACACGCCATCGAAGTTAACGGAAATACTTTACCTATGGTTGAAAGCTACACATTCACAATCCGACCTACTAGACACGGTAGAAGGAACATGTACGAATGCAGGATGATGCTTGCTGTAATGTTTTGCTTTAGTTATTTATAATTTAATAGAAATGGCAATAAAAATAAATGTTTTTTTTAACCCAAGATAAAGAATGTACCCTATTAACACGGAGTATTTTTGTGCTCACTCAAAATCACAGTATATTTAATTACTAGTCTGCAATCATACCTTTTAAAAATTTGCTACCATGTTTGCTACCTTTGTTTAAAACTTATCTATCTATGCCCAAAGATAATGTAATCATATATTTATCTATGCCTATGAAAATTAACACACTCGTTAGTACTCTCTGTGGTCTGTGACACTCGTGTAGAGTACATTCTTTTCTATGATTAACACTGTCATTTTAAAGTTCATTCATTATTTCATTCATTAATTTGTTTGCGTCGGGGTAGGACGCTTTTAAAAAGCCGAGAAAACGTAAAAACTGTTAAAACTATCAGAACTTAATTTAGAAGTATTTAGAGAATTTCAAGGTATTGAAAAGTTTAGGAAACTTTGTATTCTTACCATACTTCCAACACAATAGAGTGCTCCTGGAAATAAGGTTGCATTCCGAGTCCTTCCTTGACCGAGTTGTACAGAGGACCCCGCAGGAAGTCGCCTATTTATCGACGATGTTACGACTATTGATTCGCTTGGGATTTGTTTTACTTGGTAAGTGACTCACGCAATGTTTAAATATGTAATTTTATTCAGAAACAACTAGTATGCAAGCCAGTTGCTGAAGGTGTGTTTTTTTTTTCAGTGTTGAACCAGTTGTTGACTCCTTGTGAAGCGCTAAAAAGTAGAGGAGGAAAATACGATAGAGGCCACAAAGACCAGGCCCAGCCAAAATCACTTGCTGGTACTTCTTCAGGACTTCCTACACAGCATGCTACTCGCAGAGGCCTAGGAATATCTGCCTGGGGCCTAGTGATACTCATAGTGGGTCTCATAGTGGGAGTAATGGGTATTTACTACTTCTCAGTTTGCTACCCCATGTGTCAAAGTCATAGCACAAACCATAAGTATGATAAGATGAGTCTGCCAACAATGGCATGAATATTCTATATTAGAATATCCCGTACATATCCATTTACCAGTTATATAGTTTAATGGAGGTTGTGATTCTACTGTAACTGTGGAACTATCATTAGATAGGTATTTCTTACAATTGAATTGGGTCTTTTTGACATCTTTCTAAAATTTTATTGGCATTTGTGTCCTTGTTGTTACTTTGGGACTTAAAATTATTAATTGTTAATTAAGACTGCATGGGACCAAATCACAAAATTTTTATACATATTTTTTGTGTTCATTTTTTGATAGGAATTAAACATTAGTATTATCAATTTAGACAAAGATAACTAAGATATAAACCACATCACCAACAGGTGAGATAGTGGTCAATCACTAGCCTATTAGATAATAATATAAAAATGTATCACATTGTCTAATGAAATGCCATAATTTTAGAGATTGCCACATTCTGGAAGAAGTTCATACATAAAATAACTTCTATGAAAATATAGCCAGCACAATTAGTTTAGTACAAATAATAAACAAAATCATATCTTGTTTTCATTGGTTTCTTTTTTAAGTGAATTCTAATTTTATTGTCATAATATCCGGCTGCTATTTATGATCTAACTTGTCAATTCTTGTAACAATACCTACTTATATTGAAATGTTATAAAAATGTTCAGTTAACACCAGCGAAGGCCACTTCTCTAGAATTGGGAGATAATTGTGTTGACACACTTTTGTGTCACGATAAAATCTACGGCAATGCAACAATCTTTTAAAGTGTTATCACCATATTTTATGCGACAATGTAATTTATTAGAATTATTGTCACAAACTGGATAATTACCATGTATTTTTGGTTTTTCATTGAGGAACCCGTTTCTTACAATTAATGTAAGTGACCATGTCTTTTTAACTTATCTTCAAAACTTGAGATGGTTGTGTTTTTAATGATAGCGTAATTTTTTATAAACCTTATTTAAATAAGGATTAGTAAGTCTAATGTAAGTCAAGTTTTGGAGATAAATTATGTAGATTTTAAAATGATATGGTTAATTATGATTTCATACTCTAGTGGACATAAGATTTATAATTACAAATGCTCTCGCACTGCCTCGAAATAATGTCTCGAGTTTTTGTAATACTTGATAATTTTATTTACAATTACTTGGTACGAGTTATGTTTGTCCAAATCATTAGCAAGGTTATGAGGAATCCTTTATAAAGTTGTATTGCATCTTTCAATCAGTATTACTGTATGATCACCATTTTATTTGATGAGATTGTATTATAAGACTTAAACCTGTACCTTTGTATAGAATAAGATTGTTTGAGTGCTCAAATTATGAATAATTATTATATTATAATCTTTGTATACCTCGAACTTGTTTCATTTCGTTGTAAAACAAATTACGTTCTTCAATACTATTTATTAAATTATTAAGTAAAATAATATTTTATTGCTCAGGAGATACAGTTATCACACAAAATTATCGAATCGGCTAACACTCTTTACACCACATAATCTTGCTTCATGATAAAGAGTAAAGTAAAGAGTAAAGATTAAGGTAAGATTCAGACGAAATTAAATAAGAAAAGTCTCGACCGTCTTGTATATATATGTAGAATGTATTTTTTTTCTTTTTTTAAACTTGTGTATACCCTGGACGCCCTATCTGGATCGATTTTCATAATATATCTATGAACACTTACGGTCAAGTCACCTTTCGAAAAAATAACTCGGTTCAACCATTTGGACGTTACGATAACGCACTACTATCTTATTTTAACACCCCTTTTTTCGGCGGTGGTTTAATAATTATATAAATAAAGGTAATGTCGATGATGTAATTTTTTGACCATGAAATAACCTGTCTTCCCAAATGAAACGAAAAAACAAAATATGTGGGATTATTTAAAAGATGATAAACAACTACAAGACATAGGTACAGTGAAGTCAGCACTCAATCTAAGGATGTTCTGAAAATATAGTGTATCGAAATAATCTGAGCTGTAGATAATTTAGTTTATATTTCCAAACGTCATATTTAGGCTATAAATACCACTTAACAAAACAATGCTCCATATACTAGCTCGCACCAACTTTCACCATAACTAATCTAGAATGATTTTATTACTATTTATTAGCTGACTAGGAATAGTGTTTTACTGTTAAAGCTGCTGATAAAGCACTGTAGCGGACGCGGGTCCCGCAAGTCGAGTATGGTTTATACTATAAACTTATGATTGAATCTCATATGCTCCCGAGGGCATAAAAACGTGAAAAGTGGAACTACAAGGTTAAATGCCACAAAGAGTTCATCAATAAGCTAGCCTACATACTAATGAGGGTTATCAGGTACATCATAAACTATAGATACGACGATAACTGAACGATGTAGTACTCTATCTCTATGCACGAAGATTCAAAATAAAACAACATTTACGAGTCTTAAATACCTTAATAAATTGTATCAAAGATAAGATAGTGATCCGGTAGTGTAGATTATGTGGACATATGGGAAACATACCAAGACATAAGTTATGAAATGAAAGACAAAATACATTAAATTAAATTTTATTTAGAGACAAAATTACACCTAATTACAATCATGCTACCAATCGTAGAATTACTGGAAGATTATCAGAAAACTACTTATTTTTATTCTACTAAGTACAGTTTCCGCATCATAAATATCAGAATTAGTTCATCTTAACAATTTATAAAAGTTACTATTGTAGAAATCGTGATTGTCGGCACTAAATACAGGAGATAAACCGTAGTATCATAACTATATTAAAATCACTGGTATTTTATATACATTATAAATGCATTTAAAAAGATAGGAATGCCCAACTGTTTTAAATAATTAAATGGTATAAAAACGCTATAATACGGCCATCTCTATAACTTAAAAGCAAATGACAAAAATAAAACATATAATTTTTATTTATTTGGATATGTCAATTCCTCGAACAGAAATTTGGAAAAATAGAATGCCCGAATTTAGTTCCGATTAGAAACAAAGTAATCGGTAGATAAAACGCATTTTTAAATATGGAAAAAATAATTAGGCAAATTATCCAAGAATCGCGACTTTATCAGATCGATAAACGGAATAAGCTAGAAAACAACACGTCACTAGCCGCGAACCTAAGTGATTAGATATTTAGATGTTATCTTATATGAGTGGTGTTGTATTGAAATCCTTAGGACCGTTTATGTAGAAAGCTCTTCTAATAAATATTGCAAGGCCTAGCTGGTTTTTGAAATCCATAGAGTTCACTGACTCATAAGATGACGATACAATTCCAGCCAAAATATCGTTGTTAAACGTTGCAACTAGCACTTACTGTATTGCGTCGTTACGTCATCAATGCCAACCAATAGAACTAATTTGAATAAGTAATTATAAATTGCGCTGAGTTATAAACTATTTCCATCTAGTACAAAGGTCTATAGAATGCTACATACAGCCGAAAATATATATAAATTGCGCTTGTTACGTTTTAAATTGTTAAATTATAATTGAGCGTACAATTCATTAATAACGTAACATTCAGCGCTCGGTTACACTATTATTACCTAATGAAAATGAAAGGAGAACCGAGTTGTATTGATGTCATTCTGTTGTCAGTACAGTAAAACGATACAGTCGATACGCATTTATGACGTATAATATACATTCCGGCGAGTCTACACCACTTGCGAGCGAAAGGAGTGCGCGAAAATTGAGTTTTAGTTCAATGTAAATGGTTTAGTTTTAACTAGGAACTAGGTGCAGTATTGGCATGTCAGAAAGCTAAATCTTAAGACGTCAACGTGTGTGTCCATAGTAACGTAGAAACACTAGCCCAAAACTAAACTCCTCACAAAATTATATTGACTTGAGTGTCTCATACAGAAAATGAATGTGAAACAGTTTTAATTAAGACATTTTATGGTATCAATATGATAGCAGCATTAGTTAATGCCTTTAGTTTACGTCTCTTTCTGTCCTGCCAATATTGCATCTAGTTATCTCTCTCCCTGGTGAGTTGTCATTGTTTTATTACACGAATACAAGCTACCCTTGTTTGTGTATAGATACGCGTGTGTATGTAACTGAACGCAAACAACTAAGAACAACACGTTATAGTTAAATAAAACATCTGTAATACGATTTACGTTCAAAAATGAAGAACGAAAGTTACCCCATGGTAAAATTAATAGTTATTTCAGGCATTCATTAGATAATAACCAAAGTTGAAGCTTCTCTCTATCCTCCAAATCAATCTTAAAGGCAGTGTATTATGTTTTGTTGCTTTTATATGTACGGCGTTTGTAAACGACGTTTTATAGATTTAAGTTCGATAAAACAAAACAAGGTACAGAATTCATTGCCTTTCGGATGGGATCTATTTGACTTAATTTTGTTGATATTTGGGGGAGGATATTGGGATACGATACAGATATACACTCCCTCTCTTAAGTAACTCTTACTTAAAGTATGGTTGGGACTAAAATTAACGCGCATTCCACCGTTTCTTCAAAGCTTTCTACAGAAACGTGATTTCTTTCACACTACTAGAATCAGTCTGTTCTGCTGTCTACAGCTCATCCTTATCCAAGTCAATGTCTGAGAGGTCGATATCTTCCTCCTGAGGAAGCACACCGTCCTTCCCGTCCCAGGGCTCGGTGGGAGTCACTTCAGGCATCTCGCCGAGTCGGACAGGCGCTGATTGACCGCGACCGAACGAAAGGTCCCTGAGAAGTAAAATATGTGGTTACTGTGAAGTCATATATTGTAAAATTACCTACAAGGCGTCGAGCTTATAGGTAAGTCATGTGCTCAAGCACACTACCAGTGGGTAGCGTTCCCATCATGCATCAGTGTACCTATATTTTGTAACAAACTGTAAGTTTCCCTACAATAAATGAATAAAATAAAATATAATCTATAGATTACTGTGTGATTTTTATATATTTAAGGCAAGCATTTCACCACTATCACGCCTGATGGAAAGTGATGATGCGGCCGAAGCTTACACTTAGCTTTACGTTTTATAGGGAAACTAAATAGCGTTATTAGAAGGATAAACACATTTACCGAGAGCTATAAAATACTTGAAAAATATATAACACGTTTAATTTGATAAAAGCTCACGCACGTTTCAGACTATTAAATCAAACATTAAAATTGAAACGGGAATAAATAATCATTTTAATAATACATAACATACATGTATTAAGTACAATATTTTTTTGGTTTTCAATTATAGGAAGCCGTTAGATAGATAGATAATACTTTATTGATCCACTTTATAAGATGAGATAAAACAAAGGTAACAAACAAGCTTATACGTAAAGTATCACAACAGGCGGCCTTATCGCTGATAGCAATCTCTACCAGCCGTTAGTAGTTCGGTTTTAGTTTTTAAACTTTCGTCTTGTTTATTAATTTGGATTTGCAAATCAATTAACAAGAGTGGTGCGTGACGTCATCATATTTTTATTTTGAACTTGAAATTAGCTACGATTTCTAGCCCCAAAAGCAATTAGAGCTGTTATAACTTTAACCTACGTATCTGTGTGTCTGTCTGTAGTCATCGTAACTCCCAAACGGCTGAACCAATTTTGATTCAGTAGTATCGTTCGAAAAGTGACTTGATCGAGTGTTCTTAGCTATGTTTGCTGAAAATCGGTGCAGCAGTTTTGCAGAAAGGAGACGTGGCGTATGTTCAAAATTAAAAAAAATCTGACTTCAAAAAAGTAGAATGTACTATGTTCGACTATATATGTTCACAGATTTCTCCCCAATTTGCGGACCGATTCTCAAAATTCTTTTTTTTTTTTGGTAGATTATAATTGGTCCCATATAAATTGTGTCGAAATCGATAAGCCAAAACCAAAATATAAGCGGTTAAGCCGATTTATTTAAGCTTTGCTTACGTTTAAACTATGCTTCTTGTAAATAAGCCTGGTATCAGTTACGCTGTTTTTATTAATTGCTTTTTTATGACAAAGTTACATAAACCTCTTTGGGAGGTTAATGGATCAGTGCTCGAGTTATATCCGTAAAGGTGAGACGCAATCGTCGATAGAATGTTCACTTTGTTATTACAAAACATCATTGTTTTAATTTCACGGTACTGCGGATTTAATACAATAGATGTGATTTTATGGTGAACTAATTGGTGATAGCATAACAGATTGAAAATTAAACTAAGTAGGTACCTTTTATTATTTGCTTAGGCATTAGTTGTTCTTTAAATGGGACCAATGGGAAAGCAACATCCTTCAAACAAAAAAAACTTTCATAATCGGTTCACGTGGTAAGAAGTTATGAGGTAACATTTTATCACCATCTCACCTGATGGAAAGTGAAGATGCGCCCAGAAATGAGGCATACCTAGAAGATACCTATTCATTATAATTCTAGTTCCCGAGGTAATAAGCAGTGCGAGGGGGGAGGGGGAACAAATTGGATTACGTGTGAGTTTTAAATATAGGTCAAACATTATTTTTTATATCTATAGGTATAAAAAATTATGAAAAAAATAATAAAATAATAATATAGGTATAAATATTTGTATTTTGCACAGCAATTAAGTCTCGCTGTGCAACGAGGTAACGCAGCCAGCATTTTGGGCACACTGCCGACCAATGACTTTTTGTATTAGGTTAGTAGTTTAGTTAAATCTGTATTTTTTTTATTTACTCAATTATTATGTTTAAATTTAGGTAATAAAGTACTTTTCGAAATATAGGTATAAAAATAAATGACAACCCAGTTGGCGCAGTGGACAGCTCTCCGCCCTCTGCGCCGTGGGTCCTGGGTTCTATTCCCGGTATAAGCAAAAATTCCTTTCCTAGGGATATTTGTAGACAGTAACAAGTGTTATTGGACACATTGTTAGTATAGTTTAGGTACTACTCTACTTATCAGTAAGTCTTAAGGCTAGATTGTAATTCCAATGATGTGCCAAAAGGTACGTCATAATAATAAAAAAAATACTTTTTACTACTTATTTGGTATCCTTTGGTTTTTTAACCATAGGTGTTAAAAGGCATCACAGATAAAATTGACTCACTCGCGGCAAGGGTTCCGCTAACGGTTCAGCGGTACGAAAAGTCAAGACTTGTTTTAAAATATTTGTCAGACCGTTGTCAATTTGGGAGTTGTAAATCTTAGTTTAGTGTTAAAATTACTATTAGTATTATTTAACATTTGCTCATCAATTATTTAAGTTTATTTATTGTTATTTAAGTTGTAAAGTCCATACCTTTGATATTTGTAACGATATGAATAGCCTGGTGTAACAATCTCTATTATATGGCAAATAAATTATTACATTCTTAGTTCGGAAGAAATATTAGCATATTAGATATATGAATTTTATAACATAGAGGATATGAATTTTACCTGAGGAACTCGTTGATTCCTTGCTGGGAGAACGATCCCTTCAATGCGGAGAACTTAAGTTTCCTCGTGTTGACGACCGCCATGGCTGGGTAGCCGAAACCTCCGATCTCCAGCGCAGCCTCCAGCGGAGCTTGCGCACCTGCCTCTGCCCAAACCCAACTGGAAAAGATAGATACGGGGGAAATTTATTAACCATAGCACACACACAAAGCCCCTATACTTCAAACTTTTGTGTTCCCGCTGGGAATATTCACAGAACATCCAGAAGAGTTTTGCCGCGAAAGTGAAAAAATGGTAAAGTCAATTTTGTATTATGTTTCAAAACTCCAACAGAAGTTCTAGTAAAGTCTCTACCAATTTACTAGGGCATGAATTGAGTATGACTGGACCATGACTCTTTTACTTGACTTGAGACTAGGACTGTATTTATCAAATACTTAATTATACTTGAAAAGTATTCATCACTGTACACTTGCTCAATGGACAAAGCTACGGAGCCAAAATTAAAAGAAAAAGTAACAAGCGTCAATTTCCTATTCGCTCGAAATGTTTTGCTTTTACATTAATTATCAACAAGCTGTGCATCCGTGATTACATCCAAGTTGACGAAGATTATGATGAAAAGTATGCTGTGATAATTATTGCGTATTGAGTAACAAACATACAAACTTTCACATATTTGTGAGTGGGATGGGATCAAGCAAAATAGTTAAAACTTCTTATTGTCCATACGCATTTATCACATGACTATACAACCTAGTTAGCGCAGGGGCCAATCCATTGCTCTCTGCGCCATGGTGGTCTGGATTCGATTCACGACAGGAGCAAAACTTGCCTCCCTGTGGGTAATTAGTGTTTCTCCTGGATGAGATTGTGAGATGTGAATGTTTCCGGAAACTAATTTTTGTACTTAGTGCGGGGCTGTGAGTGTGAATGCGTTTGTTTGTTGTTGTTGCTATCCTTCACGACATCGCCACTTACCAAGAGGTGAGATAGTGCCGCCAGCATTTTGGGTACTTTGCTAACTAGCAACGGTATGTTAGATTTAGTTTTATACATATTTATTATTCTAGTTAAATTTTTTTTTTGGTCAGATTTAATTTAGTTTTTAGTTTTATTTAGTCTTATTCATGTGATTGTTTTTAATTTAAAAATTTGTTATATTGCTGTCACACGTTTTCTCATATGTTAGTGTGATTAAGATGAGTTTTTTTTTATATATTTGATAGGCAAGAATTTGACCAATATCTCACCTGATGGAAAGTGATGATGCGGTCGAAGATGTAGCATGCTTGCCTAGAAGATACCTATTCACTCTTGACTTGAAGACTCCCAGATTATATCGTTACTTACCCCCAGAGTTTGTTCTTGTACTTGTCTCCGAGTTCGGTGAGTATCTTGATGTATTCGTTTCTGCAGGCCGCGTTGCAGTCCAGGATGTGAGGCAGGATCGAGACCACGCATAGAGGCTTCTCAGAGCAAGCCTTCATAGAGTCGCTATCTACTATCTGCAAATGAGGAATACGGATGTTAAATCATTTTTTAAAATATCTTTCTAAATTATTTATTGAAATAAAAATATTTGTTAAATAAAGATAATTTACTAAAAATTGAAACGAAAGCAAAGCTTAAAAAAAACGGCTTCATCGCTTATATGTGGGTTTTGGTTTGACCGATTTAGATAAAATTTATATGGGACCACCTTTGAAGTATACTCTACCAAATAAAAAAAAACATCAAAATCGATTCACAATTGGCGGAGATAACGCGTAAAATACATAAAAAATACAGTCGAATTAAGAACCTTCTTTTTTGAAGTCGGTTGAAAATATAACAATTCTGTAGAAATTAAACTTATTTTTTCATTTACTACGTTAAGCTTCGCTGGAAAGCACTTGTCAAAAAAAAACGGGATGAGCTAGAGCTTCGTTACAGAAAAAATAATTGGCTACTCAGGAAGTTTTCTTCGTTGTCAATATATAATAAATTACTTTTGTACAAGCAAGTCCTCGTGCTAATATGGACGTACGGTATTCATCTGTGGGGCTGTGCCAAACATAGCAACATCCAGATCATACAAAGATTTCAAAACAAAATACTGAAGGGCATTGTTAATGCACCATGGTACATTAGAAATGACGATCTTCATCGGTACCTAAAAGTGGAACTCGTCGCTACGGTTATAAAAAGACTCGCCGAAGCTCATGAACAAAGACTTCATCACCATGTGAATGTTGAGGCAATCCCGCTCCTCGACAACACAGACTTAGAGAGAAGACTCAAGAGAACTAAACCTTTTGAGCTAGTGTATTGATGTGACAATGTATTATAGTGAGTGCTATTAACAAAGAACACAAGAACAAAGTATCTTCCCGATAATAGAGACAGTAACAAGTGTCATTGGACACATTCTTAGTTTACTAATCTAGCTTCTAGCTTTAGGTCAAAATTAAATTACTTATTAGTCTTAAGAGGCCAAGGAGGCTTTGAACGAGTCTATAGGCTGTCTCTGTTTAACTGGCAAACTGTGCCCATGCTTGATGCGATAGCACTACCGACCGAACAAATTATGATAGATGCCGTAATACCAAAAATTATGAATGAAAATGTAATGTTTAGCCATTGATTTTTGCATTAATAGTACCTCGAAATGATAATCTATGTTCCTGTTGTAATGACAAAAGAAATGTGACTACAATGGGCGGTCTTATCGCTTAAAGCGATCTCTTCCAGACAACCTATTATGCTATTACCTATATAAGAACTTTATCACAGTTTTATTATAAGTATTGAAAAAATTGGATGTCGCCATATTGACTTTGATTACTGTCATATCTTTATTGACGCTCGCAAGATTCAATCGATTGATGTAATAATAATCATCAAAGTCGGCACACGCGTTTGGTCTCTAGAGCGCCACAAAAAAAAACAAATATACATGAGGCTGTTAAAAACATTACCCTCTTTTGCTTCTCGCAGTCGGGTAACAAGCTTTAAGGAGCCAACCTTGAGTGCAGTAGCCATGTTATGGTGATACTTAGAATGTGTTACAATAGCCGTGCCTCGCGGCTTTGCCCGCGATTATCAAGTTAAAAAGTAGCCTATGTGTTTATTCTAGGTATAAGCTACATTTATTCAAAATTTCATCCAAATCTATTCAGCGGTTACAGCGTAAAGAGAAGACACTTAAGTTACTTAAACTTACACATAAACTTTCGGAAATATATTATTATCCGTGCCCCGCGGCTTCGCCCGCTATTTTCAAGTTAAAAAGAATCCTAGGTAGAAGCTAAGTGCATTCCAAATTTAATCCAAATCCGTTTAGCCATTAAAGCGTGAAGAGGGAACAAACATACTTACACACTTACTCACAAACTATATATAATTTAGACGGCCACCAAAAATTCTAAACGGTTACCAAAATGGATAAATGGTCACCAAATTACGTTTCTTAAAATAAAATTTCCTGTGACAGAACCGAATCGGATAACTGTAGGTTAAGGTTATTTTTTAAAATAATGAATGCAAAAATATTTATAATACGAAAAAAATTATTTATTATATAATATTTTAGGAAACGTTATTTGGTTACCATTTAACCAACGTAATTTGGTGCCCATTTATCCATTTTGGTAACTGTTTAGAATTTTTTTGGTAGTAAAATAGGTACTTTTTTGGGAGGTGTGGCTTGTGTTTAAAAGCCTTATAATATTAGTAGGATTAGTGTGATTATATAAGATTAGATTTTACGTCTTTGAAAACTTCTCACCTTGATAAAAACAAATATTATTACATCGAGTAATATTCACCGATTACCTGAACAAGTTTACAGTTCCGCATATCGCTCCTCGTCGCTATAATCTTTACGATTACGTCGTAACCATCTAGAAATCATAACATTGAGCTCGTTTCGAATTCACGCATTTCAATGTGCGTCAACAATCCGCCAACACAGGTATTATTACAATTATTTAATTTTCGTTGAAATGTTGTTATAAACTGACTTTGTATCACCATCATCTTAGCCGCAAGAAGTCCCCTGCTGGGTACAGGCCTATTCCAAATATTTCCAAAAATAATGGTTGAAAGCTGCCTACATCTAGCGTCTTCCTACGATCTTCATTAAGTCGTCCGTCCTTGTTAGTCCGTGGCCTCCATTGGAGAAACTTTTGGCACCATCGGCCATCAGTTCTGCGTACTATGTGCCCTGCCCATTGCCACTTCAACTTGCTAATCCGACGGGCTATGTCGGTGATTTTCGTTCGTCTACTTAATAGTATTTTTTCTTGCTATTAAACGATTGTCTACGTAATAAATTGCCGAAAATTCTCATTTATAAAAACGTTAGATTATAGAAATAAATGTTAGAAAATGGCAGCATGATCGAGCTATTTTAATCGCGGCCATTTTGACTCCTTACTGTGATATCCATATCCAATCACCGCCGTCTAGGAAATTTGAAATGACCTCACAAATCAGTTGGCTTAACTGATTAGCGTGAATTTCCCGTGCGTTTTTATGACTTTTTATTCATTAAAATGCATTAATTAAAAAGCATTTAAATAAGAATTTAATAATAAACTATGTCATAGGTGTTATTATATAGCTATAAAAAATTAACAAATCAATGATTACACTTGAAATTTCAAGAATATTCCCTGTTATTTTTCAGCTTGAACAGTAATGCTGCTATACGGCAAAGGGGTTGTAGATACCACCCAAAACAAACTTGCAAGAAGTTCACTACCTTGTAAGTTTATGCATAATGCTGCAGGAACAAATCTGCTCGCAACATAGTCAGTATAAAATACCCTTTACACGTGACTTTGAAATTGGTCAAGTTACACCCACTAGAGAAGAGATCTAAGAAACTCTATGGGAAGTCTTTCTTTGTTAATCGCCAGCTTATAATACAGGGAAGGAAATATGTTCGATGGATACGGGTGGATTTCTTTGGCTATGCTATATACTGGTAACGAAAAAGTATAAAAATTAAGGTAACAAACTTTTTGGTTTGGTTTTCAATTAAGAAAGAGTAAAAAGTTTTGCCGCGAAAGTGAAAAATGTCGTTGTCAATTTTGTATTACTTTCCAAAATGTGCGATTCAGTGTTGTGTAATAATGGTGGATTATTCTAGTTCTAATAAAGTTTCTTTACTACGTCATGACTTAGCTATGCAGACTAGACTGTACCATGACTCATTTACTTGACTTTGACTGGTATGGGACTAGATTTTCTTCTATGAACCAAGATTACTTGACACTAGCTGAATGCACAAAGTGTGCGGGGCCAAAATTAAGAAAAAGTAGTGGTACCTGCAAGACTTCTGGTGCTGGCACGTTTTCGGTCCACCTGCTGAGCGCCCACGACACGATGTCGCTGGAGGTGCGGCCTCCGTTGTAGTCCTCGGCGGAGTCGCTGGTCTTCTTCCCGGCCGGGAATGCCTTGATAGTGGGGTAGCCCTGTACTCCGAAGCGAGCCGATAGGCTTTGGTGCACGGTCGAATCGACGGCGCCGAGTTTCACCTGTCAAATCAATATGTTTTGTATACCTTTCTACCACTAATCGATAGAGTGCACTTAGTTCATTAAGAATATGTAAAATTTTGATGAATAAACTTATGATTATGAATAAAATCACTGCCCGTTGTCTTTGTTCGCGCGTTTGCCTTCTAAGCAGGGTATCGGGTTCGATTCCCGGCGGGAGCACAAGTCTCCTTGAGGAAAATTTGTGTTTCTAGTTCTGGTTGTGATTGTGTGTGATCTTAATGTTTCCGGAACCCACGATACATCATCGATCTAAATGTGGGGCTGTGTGTGAAAGCGTTGATAAACATAAACGCGTGCAACCTCAAAGCTCCACACTAAGTTCAGAGACATGCAAACATTCACATCGCACACACAAGCGCACCAAGTGTCACCGTGCTTCGGAGGGCTCGTAAAAATATCGCTCCCGATTGTTCGTCGACAACAGACGTCTTACGACTAATAATCGGGACAAACATTGATATTAAATAATATACTAAACAGAATATATCCATATAATATATCTATAGAAGATCTTAATATTTTATTGGGACGAGCTTTAAGGTATACTCATTAAAACATTGTAATTTTTACATATCATGATCTTCCACACAGGATCCCTACCTAGAACTAAACGGAATTTTTAAAAATCTTCGTAAGTTTCAAGAAAAAATTGCGTAAATTTCCGTTGATTTGTTTTATCATCTAGTGTAACTGTTTATCCAAATTTAAACCTCAACTTTATTGTTTCTAGGAGAATCTGCTGCCGCTAGTTAAGCAGTGCTCAGTCCACGGCCATAAATGAACCAAGAAATCTTCACTGAACATCAGCATCTCGAAATTAATGAAACCAGAATCTCAATAGAATAAAACAAATACTTATTGTAAAACTGATCTGATAAACATCACAAGATGGTAATGCGTTAAGTGACAGTGACATTCTTAAAAATACAAGAACGACCTGTCATTTGAACACGCATGCCGCTTTGAGTCAGTACCGTTAGGTCTTGCAGTGACTGCGTCATGGGGCACAGGATTTAACCAAACGTCAAACAATAGCTCTCTACCAATAGCAGCTGTTTGGAGTTGATGATGTAATACTAACAAATGTTTTAGAAGTACCGACCTTTCTTTTAACTAGGAGTACCTCGAGCCCTACTGGTCCAAACTAGCCACCGAAACTGAAGAAAGGTTACAGACATTGGACTGTAACCTTTCTTAAGCTTACCTACCTCAGTAGCTAATTTGGACAGCATGGGCGAGACTGAATTAGCAGAGCTTATAAACTACGAAGAATTCTACTAACGATACGTATATAGGTCGTCGCTCTCCAACACCAGCTGCTTAACTTGATAAGTACAACGTACTTAGTGTTCAAGTATCGGCCTTTCCTTTGAGCTCGCTGGTCACCTAGAACGTAGTGTTGCGTACTGCACCAAACCGCGAAAATGTTACTAGCCAGAGGTCATCTTCCTTCCATACCAGCTGTTTGTAGATGAAAACATCTTAGTCCTAACAAAATGTTCTAGAAGTACCGCTCTTTGAGCTTGCTAAGCAATAAAGCGCGAACTCTTCCAGCCATAGGTCGTCGCTCTTCAACGCCAGCCGCTAGAACTTGATGACATCATCCAAGTATCGACCTCTTTCCTTTGAGATCGCTGGTCGCCTAGAACGCAGTGTCGCGTACTGCACCAAACCGCCAAAATGTTTCTAGCTAGAGTCCATCGCACTTCCACTCCAGCTGTTTGTAAATGATAACGTCTAATTTTTAACAAAATGTTCTAGAAATACCGTTCCTTGAGCAGCTGAGCACCAAAACGCGAACTCTACGAGCCAAAGATATTGCTCTCCGATACCAACTGTCGGTGACATATGAACTCTAGTAAATACTACACAAGTTGCTCGCTAGCCGACTCGGCTTAGTGGCGAGGTTCTAGCAGTTTCCATGAAAATCACATACAATTTTACTAGCTAAAGGTCATCGCTCTCTAATAGCATCTGTTTGAAGTCGATGACGTCAGAACCTTAGTAAATGCTCCGCAATTACCTTTCCTTTAAGCTCGCTGGCCGCCTTGGCCCAATGCGGCTCGAGATTCTTGCAGTGACCGCACCACGGCGCGAAGAATTCCACCAGCCAGAAGTCATCGCTCTCCAACACTAGCTCCTTGAAGTTGCTTTCCGTTAGCTCGATGACGGCAGGCTCCGGACCCTATAAATATGAGTGAAGAATGATTACTATAGCGAGATTTTAAGCCCACGGCGTAGATTTAAGTCGAGAATTTTACTGTTACATAAAATTTTGTTTAATCACTAGGTTAGGTTGTACATAGAACAAGTCTAAGTAAGAGTAACTCTCCGAAGATACAATCACTATGTAAGGTTAGAGCTTTGAACAATAGCTTAGGCAATATCTGATGGAAAAAATAACATTCACTAGGTTACGCGAAGTAGAACATTAAACTACTCAAGTGGTTTACTTGAGTAGTACAAGCATATAACTTCAAATTCTCGCAGAGTAGGTATATATGTTAAAATATGGCACAAAGCTAAAAAATGGCTATTAAAATTGTATAAATGGAAGCCCATACACGTAAGTAAGGAGCAAATTTTATTTTTCTACCCTTGTTGGTACGAGTAGGTCACTAAAGTCTTAACATAATATCCGTTATATCGTCTACTTGAACAACAAATACAAAATTACTATAACGAAAAAAGTTATAAGCAAATAACCTCAAAAGGTTTTCTCTATTAGGCAATATATAGGCGCGAGATCTCAGTTCGGGGCGAACGATTAGTATTTTACATGTAACTATTAAATAAATGAGTAGAGTTACATATGTATTCTACGCCTTGGTGCCTATGGTTGAATTCTTAATGGGAAAACACATTTTCTCCCCAAGGGAAATTAAAGTTACAGGTTCTGAAGTAATTATGTAATGAAGTAGGTCTTTACGGCACCCACGATACAAGTCATCGAACTTAGTGCGGGTCTTTGAGCGTGAAAGCGTTTGTTTTTTTAAATATTTATGTTATTGTAATAAATTTCTCCAGGGTTGCACCTGGTCGTCTTTCTCAATACCAATTATTTTTTATCGATTGTTATTATCCTATATACAAACGAATATTTGATCAGATGTTTAGTAAGCAATAATAAACATCATTGCAAACTTAGCCATCGGTTTTACCTACATGAGCCTGCTCATGTAGGTAAAACCGATGGCTAAGTTGCGGTGGGTGTATATGCACACCTCGAGTCACGATAACTTATAATAGGTGGGTGATATTAGGAGGTCATCGGCACTGGCAAGTCTGACGTGGCCCAGTAACGTGCATACAGTGATAAGTGAATGGTCGCGTAGGATTATGTGTGGGGGCGATGTCATAGATAACTAATTATAGCAACGTGGGACTAGAAAGTTCGATTTTTTTACACAGTCTAACATATATGTCATTCTACTGAAAATTATCCGCTTTAATTTTTAAAGCTTAGAATAAACTATAGGTAGTAAAAAAAGCTACGCGTAGGTTTGTAACTTTGTATGCCGGGACAATGTCAGAAAACATCACAAACCTTTTCAAACTCACAGCCCCATACTTAAGTTCAATATCCAGAAAAACAAATTTCCCTTGGGGAGAAAACTTAAGTTTCCGCCGAGAATCGAACCCGCGACCCTTGCTTAGGAGGCGAACGCGCGCTCAACTAAGACAAGGGGCGGTTCATTAATACAATGTTAAATAAATAAATAATACATGTTATAAGATTTTTTTTAATACATTTTACTAATATATGCTGTCTTCGTTTTCTATTTCGGTCATGGAGAGTGGCATGTAGGCGTTCAATCATGAAGGCAAACTGCACAAACGCTTTCTGACGACTACATAATATAGATACACCTAGCCTTAATACATATTATTCCTGTATTAGTAATATAAGACTGTTTAAAAAAAATAATAACAATTGCGCCGCTGAGTTTCTTGCCAGTTTCTTCTCGAGATGGCTGTAATTTTGAGAATCTGGCAGTAGAGTCTTAACTTTCAGAAGTGCCTCTTTGGCGCTCATATGATTTTGAATCTTAAACAATGCTAGCAAAGCCGCAAATAGAAAGATAATATAAAATCCGAGTATAGAATATTATATTCACCAATACCTACATCATAAATATATGTATAGAAAAAAAAAATGGATATCGCAGCCTTATTTTTCATATTTATTATTTCTGATAGATATAACATACACAGCTATTAAAACATTTTTATGCTCACTTTTTTGTAAAATATTTTCTTAAATTATTTTAGAAAATATTATACAAAAAATTTCATTGCTATTGCGAACACCCTGCGGTCACGCCCGCATTTAATTAAGTGTAATAATTGACATAACCGTAAAAGCTTATCGTGTTATGGAAGTGACATTATATCGGGTAATTTACTATGAAATTAACCGATGTACTTAAATACAGGTAATTCAAAACACTTTTCTTAGTCTAATACCAGTCTTAAATTACTATGCGCACAATAAAAAGTTTAAGAGTAGCCCGCACTTAAGTTTCAAGGTTATCGCGGATCTGAACCATGTCCAATACCACCTAGAATGTCAGATACCGAAGCACAATAATCCCTTTTTGAGGAAAATTGCGCTGCAACCAAGGATCGAACCCAGTACCCGCGACGAATTGAACAGGGGTTCAGAGCAGCGGGGATATTAGTTTTTATTCATTTGAAAACGTCATTAATGACTATAGTATAGTTACTGTACATTTTTGCCAGTTTATAATAGAAACCGACTGATATTAATTCATTTATTTACCTAAAGATTGCCAAAAAGTTGTGTAAGTGTAATTTAGATTAAAAAATCTATCTTAAAAATTTTCTGCTGCAAAGATTAAAAGTCATAGTAATTAAAACATGTGTGATTGTTGTTAAAATGGATGAAAAATCGATATCAAGCCAATTTTCATCAAGATATTACTGAATTCTCGTTTTCTTTTACTTCACTTGTAAGCAGTAAACGATAAATTTAAATATGCATTTTCATTTGATTTCAATGAAACCCTTCATGGTTGTGTTCATTAGTGCAATTCTGTACTCATTATAGATGCATGTCGATTATTTGCCGCGAAAATGAAAAAATGGCGTCGTCGGTTTTGTATTATTTCCTTAAACTTGTAATTCTTGAGTTTTTATGAGTAATAATGGTGAATTATTAACCGTTATTAGTTCGTGAATGTGCAAGTAACAATCATTATCACAATCAAATCCGTACTGCGAAGGATTGGAACTCATTGCCCGCGTCTTTATTTCCTGAACGATATAATCTGGGAGTCTTCAAGTCGAGAGTGAATAGGTATCTTCTAGGCAAGCATGCTACTACTACGGCCGCATCATCACTTGCATTTTGAAATCATAACAAAGTTGTAAATGTGAATATCGTGTGTATTATACTTCTAGGTTCTAGTAAAGTTTCTACCAATTAACTAGACATGATTTGTCTATTTTTTTTTTTTATACTCGATAGGCAACCATTTGACCACTATCTCACCTGATGGAAAGTAATGATGCGGTCAAAGATGTAGTATGCTTTCTTTTTTTTTTGCTATATGTATAATTGTATATGTATGAATATTACTGAACCATGACTCTTTTAAATAATTTTAGTACTGATTTTATAATTTTAAAACATTGGCATCAAAATCAACCGAAATAAAATAAATAATATGTATGGCAATAATCTGAACTCCATAGCTCATGAACATCGAATTTGTTTATATAGAATCCTAGCTAAATGTTCAAGGATCCTATTAATGTGGAAGCCACATACAATAAATATATTTAGACATATAGAATGGTTTCATTGTACTGTAATGCATAAACAAATCCTGATAGACATGTGCCATAAACAATCTTAAAAATGTATATACCAAGAATGCCTTTTGTGAACATAGTTCATAGGTTTCGAGACAGTTCTAGCCCTCACAATTTTAGGAGTGTCATGATCGACCCATTGTCTGCGGAACAAATGTTTCTGGAGGAACTTGAATTTCTTGTTTCTATATAATTTAGTAACAACAGTGGTATGCTCGATTTGCTTCTCTTCTCTTGGGATTTTCATATTCTTAGTTCTTGCGACTTTCTTCCACGGTATAGAATGGCCGTATACTCTTTCTATTGGTTTGGGCCGGCGGTGTGGCCCCGGGCTACTAAACCGCTGCATGCAGACACAACATTTTAGTAGTATTTAACACATGAGACGTCTAAAGACGTTCCTAAAGATGGTATAATACTTGAAAACTGCCGTCATTTAAATATTTGCTAATAATACATTTTTGCTAATTATACAAAGATTTTGCTGTATTGACTTTTATCTTCTAGGCTTACATATTTTGTAAAACATGATAGTCTGGACATAAAAATTAAAAAAATCCCCCTTCTTTTGATATTAAACATCTTTTTTTTTTTATTTAGGCTAGCTGAGATAGTAGGTCAAGTTATACATACCTTATTTTCAGTACATATTATCCTATTATATGAATAAGTTCATAAAAGGTATATGGTATTATTTGATAAACCCTTATTAAAATATGTCAACTTGTCTTATTTTGACTGAAGCGTCAAAATAAGACAAAACATATCTTGACTTAAGAAGGTGTATTTATTGAATAAAAGAGTGAGTTTATAGAAATAATCCCTCAGGCCTCTTACAACCAAAGTGGACTGAAAAAGTCAATAGTAAAAGTCCTCTGCCAACCTTGACACATTGCCAGTAAAGAGTTTTTTATAGAAGCAAACATTTGGCCTCTGATGGAAAGTGAAGATGCGGCCGAAGATGTAACATGCTCGCCAAGAATTACCTTAACAAACTTCAAAATGAGAACTATATTTTGGTGTTTATTATGGTACATTACAGTTAATTTTTATTTGAAAAATTTTGTTGTAGTTTACTGAATTGTGATTGGAAGTTGATCACTTAAATATTAATGAACCATCAGTACTATTTAAGTGGGTACAGGTTTCAGCTTTGATGAACTTTCAATCACAATTCAGTTGAATTCGCATTTGGGCAAACATTTAACGTTGTTTGTCGCAGAATACGATTCGTGAAATTTACAATACATCAAAGCTGAAACCTGTACCCACTTAAATAGTACTGATGGTTCATTATTATTTAAGTGATCAACTTTCAATCACAATTCAGTTGAATTCGCATTTGGACAAACATTTAACATTGTTTGTCGCAGAATAATACGATTCGTGAAAATTAAAGACGGAGGCTACTTCTAACTCGAATTTTACCATTTTAAAATTGAGAGAATTACCCTTCTGTTTTATGCTAAATCCTACATTGTTCAGCATTTTTGTTCCGTATAAGTCAATCATTTACCAAGTTCTAAATGCTTATAGCTCAAGTGCCTTGCTTACCTTGTCAGTTACTCCTATAACTTGATATGCCCTTTTCTTGGCTGCGTTGAGAGCTGCATCAACAAATCCTGTAGCAGTTCTTTCACCAACATATTTGTTATTTTTCTTGCCCGCAAATATCTGGATATGGGGGAATGCATTGGCTCCATACTCAGAGGCCAAGCTGGTGTGTATGTGACCATTAACAACACCGACTTTTGCTATGCCCTGAAATGTAAAAAGATATAATATTAGATAGAATATATGAACTGTCATTTGGCTTAGTCAGGTGAGTGATCGCTTTCTAAGCAGGGGTATAGGATTCAATTTCCATCAGTAAAACACGTTTTCTGTGTTTCTGGTTCTGTTTGTGATTATATGTCTGATGTGAAAGTTTCCAGCACCCACAACACAAGTCACCAAACTTAGTGTAGGGCTGTGAGTGTGAAAGTGTTTATAATATATTGAAAATATGAAACAGTGAAGGAGTGCAGTGAAATGATGTGTAGTAGGAGCCTTACAGTTATACTTTATACATATATTTTTACATTTGATAGGCTAGTATTTGCCCATTTTTAAGGCTGGTAATCACTCTAGGGCTAGAATATTTGGCTCTCAGGGATAGCTGCTTTTAATGACAATCCCAAGATCTTTAGGAACTTGTATACATTTTTTTTTGATAACGTTTTCTCCAAGCTTTTGTGGGGTTGTATCTAGCTAGAAAGGTGTCCAACCATTGTCAACCCTGTTTCTATACTCAGTGGGCTACTTTTGTGTGTTGTCTTTTGTTATTCTGCCCTTTAGTTGTCGCATGTCTTGTTGTTTTTTACTTGTATGTAAAAATAGCTTTTAAATATAAGTTTTACATGTGCTATATGAACTACAGCACAAATATTTTCTGGGAGTATATAGAGAATAAGTATGTTGAATTATTACTGGACACCACACACTCCAGCCTTCTTTTAGGAAGACTTCATGCAGAAATTAAATATATAACAATTAGGAAAGAGCACAATCACTGTTTTACAAGAAAATTCAAAAATTTTCTGATGTGTAATAATGTGGAATTTTAATAATTAGTGACACAAATAAAATAATTTATCAATTTACACTTGACTTTTTGTTTTATGTAAATTACTAAAATAAGTAAATTCAATTAACTTGTGGAATATAATGCCTAGGTAAATTTTTAATTATTTTAGTGATCCAGACTGAGATTATCATGTTGGGTACAAATATATTTTCCTATAAGGGTGGGGTGCAACAGGGTGCACATGATCCCCAGATGAATTAAATGAAATACATTTAAAAAAAAAATTATATGTATGTACACATACGATACATATTAGACCTAAACCACGATGTTCCATCAAACATTTTATACTGCTCATTTGCATTTGAGGCATTTGTGTCTATTTTTCTATGTGATATTATCATGGTTAATGTTCCTTAAATGTTTAGATAACATTATTAAAAATAATTCACGTACCTTTAATGCTTGGGCAGTCTTCTTGATCACTGGTACGAGTTTCTTACAATGACCACACCACGGTGCGTAGAATTCCACGACCCATATCTCATTCGATTTAGTGACTAATTCTTCGAAATTTGCTGGGGTAAGTTCCACCACATCCGAATCATTGTCGTATAGGGCGTAAGACCCAATCCCACAAAGTAAAATACCTAAAACAACAGTGAAATAGCGTAAAATTACCGGCAAATTGAATTCGTAAGCATTGCGATGTAAATTCATAAATTGATTAAAACTTACATAAGTAAAATGTGTGGAGCATTATAACGACTTTAAGTTACAGAAATTAATTATAATATTTAAAACGCTGGCTATTTTTGAGATTGCACAAACCGCACAGCACAACAACACAAGAAAAACACGTCAGTCTTGAACCTTTTTTGGCATTTTTTGGCAGACAGATGATGACACCGAAACGGATTTGTCGATGGATTTCGTGGCCGGGCATTATTGGTGAATTTGAAATTTTCGCGCCATAACACGTAAAATTTGCACAGATATTAATTTTTCACATTTCACATTCACAGCTCCAAACTACATTAGAAAACTTGTATAGTGGATGCAGGAAACATTTAGTACGACATCATAAGCGTTAAAAAAATATCAACGATAAGCTATCGTTGGCCATCTGAGCTTAATCTGATGGACGGGTAGATGTGATTGAGGATGGTTAACACGCTTGGTTGGCCTAGAATGATGATCAGTGGACGGGCGACCAAGCAAAGTACCACAATCATTCGGCTGTCATGACAATTTTAAAGGCCGCATACGCCGCGTTTCTTTTTTACGATGAATAGATAAAACGCATAACCTCCTTCATTTTTTGATACCGGTTAAAATAGACCACCAATGAACAACCTCCTCGTTTGTGAAATCGGTTTGAATATACCGGCATTAGTAAGTAGTGCACAATCCTGCTGGAGGTGGTTGACAATTGACAACTGGACAGAATAAAATGTTTTTTTTTTTTAAAAAAAACCTTACTTAGGTACTGTTTAATCCTCGTGATCTCTTGTCACATTCTAGTTCAATGATTCCGTAGCACTTAGTACTCGTAGAAGTTATAAGCTATTACGTCTAACATAGCTAATTCTGCAGTTATTTCATATTTGTACAATTTAAAATCTTGTTTATGGCAGTACTGTGCTTACTACAAAAAACGGACATGATATAAAATATATCGTAATGTACTTAACATTACAGTTCACTAATAAAAAATTATACATGTAAAAAATTTAAGTATGGTGATGGTAAATTGGTCAATAATTTGTTGGTTCAGCAGCTGTCAAAGAGTTGGCGTAGTTTACTTGACAGTTATTTCTAAACTGTCTGCGCCACAGTTTACTTACTAGAAAGAATAAATAAAAATAAAATATAATACTTTTTTTTTCTTTCTCAGTAGTCGATTCTAAACCAGCCCTGCAGGATTGTACACTACTAAATAATGAAGGTATATATTAATGCCAACATCTTTACTTGGCGTGTTCACTGTTTATTTAATATTTCATGGTGTTATATAGCACCATATTTTTTATATGTAAACGACATAAATTATATTTTTAGGAGCCTTCGAGCGTGGATAAAATATTTTTTGCTTACGGCAAAAAATATTCACGCACGTTTAAGGCACGCAGCCTGTTGTTGCTGAACCGTGGGTGGTGTCTTACATTATGTTGAATCAAAGACAAAACAAACAATAAAGATTTAAGAAAAGCATATCAACCATAAACATTGAAACAAACACGAATGGCAATAGAAATGAAAAAATTGGTTATTTTTGTGGTTTTGACGTCTAAAATAATTAATTCTGTGATTCACTCGAACGGAAATTTATCATAATAAATTCAATGCTATTTTGTTTATTATACCACTATGCTGAAGCGTTTGGTTTTCAAAAATGTAGTTCTTAAAGGTGCGTGTATCTACTCATTCACGCTTCACTTTGACAGACAGAACTAACCGCGCTTTGTTTATTTTTGGGACAATTTCGGCGGGAAAGCGCTGCTACTGGCGTGGAGTTGGGCTATTTTGCAAACAAATTGTTTTTATATTGCAGCTCAGATTTTTAGCAGAATGTGTTCTAACGTAATGAAGCCATTCACTGTTTTCGTGGAGGGTAATATTGGAAGCGGTAAAACTACATTTCTTGAACATTTTCGCCAGTTTGAAGACATCACACTGTTAACGGAGCCTGTTGAAGAATGGCGCAATCTCAAAGGATGGAACCTCCTAGTGAGTAAACTTCTAGACATATTATAGATATTTAATAACGGCTATCAGGAACTAACTTCCAACTACACATACAATACCATATATCTTAAAGGTACCTACATCTAGTAACTAATTTATCTAACACTCCTCTTTATTTTGGACTGTATGTAGCATCATATTAAATTTTTCAGTGTAGATACAGTACCATACAGATATCAACCCATTATCTTTAGTGTAATATCTTACACTAAAATATACCCACGCCTTATTCCAGGATTTAATGTACAAAGATCCCGCAAAATGGGCGATGACATTCCAGTCGTATGTGTCTCTGACCATGCTGGACATGCACCGTAGACCTACATCTACCCCTGTGAAGCTAATGGAGCGCTCATTGTTCAGCGCTCGGTACTGTTTCGTTGAACACATGATGAGGAGTGGAACCATACATCCAGCACAGTTTGCAGTCCTAGACGAGTGGTTTAGATTTATAAACCACCAAATACCTATTGATGCTGATCTCATAGGTGAGTCATGACTTTTACTGTCATTGATATATCACTGAAACACTTGCAATGAGAATGATATTAGGACTCAAACTAGTAGGTAAGCTATCTTTGAGATCTGATTCCTAATTATAGGTCTAGCACAGGGGTCAGCAACCTGCTGCTCGCGAGCCACATGCGGCTCTTTGTAAGTGAAACTGCGGTTCTTTAGTGCCATACGCAATTTTTTATTATAATAAAAATTAATTAAAAAGACTTTCTGAATCAATTAACTAGGATTAGGCGCAATTTCTATCATGTGCATAGCGTTTTGTATACATTACCAGTGGGTATTATTGTTAACATTGAGGATTATTGTGGCTCTATAAAACTTTGAAATTTTGTAAATTGTAATTTTTGACCCCTGGTCTAGCATACTTATCACTATCAACCTTGCATCACTTGCATACTTATCACAGAAAAGTGATTAGGACATTAATATATATTTTAGGAAAAGAAATCAGGGTGTTAATGGTTATGTCATTTCATAACCCAGTTAAGTCATCATTTATTATCTATGATGCCATTGCAAATCTTATACAGTAGAACTCCAATTATCCGAATTAATGGGGACCGGGACCCATTCGGATAATCGGTTTTTTTTTTTTAAAATTGCCATTGGAGAGAATAAAAGCTACGTTTTGATATTGCACTATTTTTTTATTGAATTAAATGAAAGAAACATGAAATTTTCACATGTTTTAAATATAAATAAAATGTACTTATGTACAAGTTTAGAAATAAAAATCATTGTTTTTTAAACATCTCCGTCAAAGTAAGCTGTTTTGCGGTCTTCAACCGTTTTCGGGCAGCCAGGTCACGCATTTTGTGATTCGGATAATCGGCGATTCGGATAATCGGCGATTCGGATAGTCGGAGTTCGGATAATTGGAGTTCTACTGTATATAAAAATGAATTGCTGTTTGTTAGTCTCGCTAAAACTCGAGAATGGCTGGACCGATTTGGCTAATTTTGATCTTGAAATATTTGTGGAAGATCAGGGAAGGTTTAAAAGGTGAGAAAATATAAAGAAATTGCAATGAAATTAGTAAAAAGTAGTATTTTATTTTCCAATACAAACTGTTCGTACCTGTCAAACAGGAGATGTTTCTGAATATTTGACAACAGACAATTGGCGGTATGAAGTTCGCCGGGTCAACTAGTATTATTATAATAAATTATAATGTTGAAAAATATTATTTTATTTGATTAGTTTTAATTATGAGAATGATTATTTCCTACCATTTCCTGAGCTAATTTCCTATTATTTCTATTAATTCTTAGTTTCTAATCTCAACGTGTAAATAGAAAATATATAAAAAATTTTAATGTAAGCATATATATGTATATTATTTTTATCTAATTACAGTATACCTAAAAGCAACACCCTCACGAGTGTATGAGAGGATAAAAAAGAGAGCTCGCTCTGAGGAGCAGTGTGTGCCGCTGTCATACATTGAAGAGTTGCATACATTGCACGAAGACTGGCTCATCAACCGATCTCATGGAGAATGCCCTGCTCCAGTAAGTTGATCACGTGCAAATAAAGCATTTACTTTCTTTATTATTAAGATCATCTCAAAGATAAGCATTTCAAAAAATTTAAAAAAGATATAAAATGACAGACTCTTAGACTATATTCACCTATTTGGTAGACTACATTTCAACAGTGTCTGGAAGCTACTTTTGAAAGTTAAAACTAGGCCTTGCTTACCATTCAACTACATCATCACATACCAACAAGTGAAATTATGGTCTTAATGTGAGCTTAATTCAAATGGAGAGTGGGAGCAATAAATCCTGGTCTGATGTCTCGCTTGTATTGCGTTTCCACTTACTGCATTTCCCACTTCAGCTTTCACCTAAGCCATCCGTTACATAATGGAGTATTGCCCTGGGATGGTTGTATAGTTGTTCTAGTGTGTAGGAGGATGGTGTAGAATTGTAGATAGATGTTACAAGAAGCGTGAATAAAAAATTGTTGTGTGATATGAAGATAGATAGATAGATAAATTCTTTATTTGCACACCAAAAAATAACAATTACTAAGAAATCTTAAATATAACTTAGGAGCACAAAGGGCGGTCTTATCGCTCAAAGCGATTTCTTCCAGACAACCAAAGGGAGATGATAAAAATATTACAAACAGGGACGGTGGTGTACCTCAACGTATGAAGGTAGATGATATATAGGAATAACATTTTTATAGAAAAGTACACAAAAACTACAGCAACTTACATGTGAGATGGTAGGAAAAAATATGCTATTAAATGAAGAAATGACTCAAAAATTATGTACAAATGAGTATTTAAAAAGCTTTTTAATATTCTTCAAAATCATTTATTTTGGAATCTCTTTCTTAGGTATTAGTTCTTGATGCAGACTTGGATCTCTCTCAAATCACTGAAGAATACAAGAAGAGTGAGCATCAAATCCTTAGAAAGGCTGTTGATGTGGTCATGAGATCTCCTGTGAAACACAGTCCTAAGAAACCTATTAGTTCATCTCCAATCAAAATTGTTCCCCAAAGGAGAATATTATAATGAAGACACATGCCTTTTGAAAAAAGGTTTCATAATTTATTTTAGATTGACTTGAATTGTTTCACATTTGTAACATTGGGTTATAATTACTGCGTATTTAGAACTCTTATGAGGTACTTACTCTAACTCTTAAGATGTTTAGGAATAAAGCAATCATTTTATCTATAATTTGTAATTGTCTTTAAAAAACCATTCTGTTTAGATTAATTTTGAATTGTCATTAATTACGATGTTGATTTTTAAGTAATGTAATTAGTTATAAGACTATGATTAGGGAATATGATCACAAATATTTTATTTAAACATGGTATATACATATCGTGCATGCTGTGTGCTTCCAAAGAGTCCAAAGGAACCTCCTTCTTTATATGCAGCTTTTGAAAAAGTATACCTAGTTAAACAAGATTTATAATATATTAAAATTTTGTTTGTATGACACAATAAGATAGAAATATCTTACAATATTAGGCTTTAACCGATTTGGTGGTGACCTATTTGACACATTTTCTGTTGCTGAAATGTTTCATTCATGACAGGTAAGTATTTATATACTTAAGACGCATTTATGTTCTTTCCAGCTCTACTTATAACATATTTATGTAGATAATTAAAATAAAATTGTATTTAAAATGCATTTAAATAAAAAATGTATGTGCCTAATGGTAATTTTATCTGATAATATAAATAAAACTGAATTTAGTAATACCTACAAAATTGTTTCATGTCAGGAACTGAATCTGCTTCTACTTCATTGGCTGAACTTCAAATGAAATAAACCTTTTGATCTTGTTGCCTGATTAGTGGTCTAGGCTACCTAGGCGTCTACTATTGTGATTAATTAATTATATCTAAGAGAAGATGAAATGGAGAGATGTTTTGCCAGCCTTAAAGCCAGATAGCCGGATATCTGGCTGCCGAATATCCGGCTGAACATAGCTCAATGAAAACGAATAGACAATATAATAAGGAAACTAAATTAAACGCGTTTTTTTAAATACGCTCATAGCCCCCACTTAGTTCGATGACTTGTTTCGCAGGTGACGGAAACATTCAAATCACACACAAGCACAACCAGAAACACTGGTTAAAGGCGAAAGCGCACCCAACTAAGCCAAAAAGCTATTCAGTCTGCAAGCCTAGGTCCTATATGTAAAATTTTAAGATCTAAAGCTATCCCTGCATCTACCCTCTGATGAAATGAAGCAACTATTTGACTACTTATATTATAAAGTAACTATATATACCCATAATTTATGTTGTATACGGCTTGAAACACGTACAACATAAATTATGTGTAATACTCACGATAGTTTTAATTTTCATATATATACCTCTATTTTTTTAAAAAGCTTAATTAAGAAGGGATAGTTAAAGCTGGTGGAGGAAAATAACCTAAACTATTTTACCTTTCAATATATTGAACCTGAAAGAAATACATTTTTTAGACCTTTTAATTAGCTTATACCTCACATTTTTATAATCTTAATAATAATTGCATCCTTAACTTCTTCATTGGTGGTAATTTTTATTCCACACAGTTCTTTTCATTTTTTGCGAACAGGTAATAATCATTGGCAGTCAGGTCTGGAGTTCTGGACTAAATTGTGGGTGATTCAATAAATCAAAGCCCACCATATGCAGTGCAGCCATCTCTAGATTTTCCCTTTCTTTTTTCTTTGATGGCTTTCCTTTAACCGCTCCAAAATTGATGTATAGTATTCTCCAGTTATAAAACACCTCTATCTCTGTAATCGATTAATACGATTCCAAGTCCCAAAATACTGTTGCGAGACTGTGACCCCTCGAAACTACTTGGGTGTTGGTGCACCTTTTTTAAGCCATCTCATGCCTTGCTTGGACTCGAGTTCATAATGATTATCTCCAGTAACAATTTGACTTAATACGCCATCCTTGCCTTCATTACAGAGGTGCAAAAACGCACGTGAACATTCCACGCATTGTTATTTTTGCAGCAGCGCGGGACATTATCGCGGGTGCCTATTGACTCGCATAATTTTCCAGTTTCTAGTTTAATTTGACCGAAAATGTTTCATAACAAGTTTTGCCATAATAATGTTAGGGCATACCGTTTACTTTGCTTAACTATAATTTGTTGGCATAATATTTGAATTTTTGGCTAATTCATATATAGATAGTTGAGACGACGAGCGAAGCGAGGAGGAGCTTTTGGTTACTATAAAAACGCGCGAGCCGAGCGGGCGTGACGCGGCAGCGGCCGGCGCGGCGAAGCGCCAGGATATAGTTATGCACATTCGTTTTAGGCCACTTTATCATTATGCTAAATATTGTTATGCGGAAAATGTTTATGCCTAATAAGTTATGCTTATCATCATGTGGCGTATTGATGCGTGGGCCATAAGTTATTATGCTACTTTAAATTATGACTCCCGATTTTATGCGAGCCAATATAATAGACCCCATTATCGCCACCCATCTAACATCTTGCGCTGACTTTAGTCATGCCAAGATGATCAAGATAAATTTGACAATGTTCGTATCAGATACTCCAACCATTTCTGCGAGTAATTTCTCCTTTAGCCGAGCATCTTCCAATATTATTTTTCGACTTTTTCAAGAATTTCTGGAGTGGTTATTTCAGTGGGCCGCCCGCCCTGAATACAGAATACGCTTGCAGAGCTTAGGTATTATATCTTATTCATCTAGGTATGTGCAATGCAGGGCCGTGGGTCATCTTCAAGTGATTCCCTGCCTTGCTCAAGAGCATAATAATATAACTAGTAATAATAGTAGGTATGCTCGGGTAGAGTATATTCTTTTAAATTTTAATTTTGTGGATTTCTTTGTCATTTCTTATTTCTGTCGTTAACTGACGTCTGTCCAGCGTCAAAATTTTAAACAACTGACAGAACGTGACACTGACATATTAATGTCAGTGTCATGTTCTGTCAGTTGTTTACAATTTTTACATGCTGATTTGCTGATAACATAATTTAGGTCAATTTAAATAAAATAATAATAATTTAAAGTGCAATATTTTAGTAAAACATAGTTAGGTTTTATAGTAGAAATTTAAATGATTGTAATGAGTTGTTGTGGTAACGAGTTATTTTTTAATTCAGTGGCGAAAGAAATTGTATCTGGGAGTTTGCAGCAAATTTCGTATTTTATCAATATTGTACGCGATAATTGGGGCCTGTTTAGTGCAATTTTGCTTGGAGTCGCAGCGGTGGCGGTGACTCGTCGGATCGGTGTCAACTGCCAGCTGAGCGCGGCTAAGCAACTCACTTTTGAAAGTAAAAGTTATGATGGTTGATGCCGTAATCCAGTAGACTTCTGGCGCTGCAAGGTATGTTCACACTTTACTATGTTTATAGTCGGCACTCGGAAGTAATGTACCTAACATTATTTTTATTTATTTATTTCCCTTATACCCTTGCCTTATTATTTCTCCTCATATTCTCCTTCTCTTTATCCTTGCAATGATTTTTATCTTCTTATCTTTGCTAATTGTAGATAATTATAGGTATATAATATAGGTCTCTAAACAGTGATATCCTCCTAAGGCCAATGGTACTACAAGAAGTACTTACTCAATAAAAAGCAATTTGACCCAGATCAACATTTAAGTAATCATAACAACAGATTAATAGATAGATAGATAACGCTTTATTGTCACAACTTACACAAATCACTTAATTAAAAAAAAAAACTTAAATTAAAGTGTACAATCGGCGGTCCTATCGCTAAAAGCGATCCCTTTCAGATAACCTTTGGATGGAGAAGATTCGGTGAAAAAGGGGTGTAAATACAAGTTTATGAAAAATTTAAAATATATAGCCAGGTATATATACATACTTAAACGAAAACATTTATTGATCAAAACACATTTTACAATAGGTATAAATATTTAAGTAATAAAAATGGTAAAAAAAAAATGGTAATTAAAATGGTTAAAGATGGTTTAGCCGATCTTTATTGTAACAGAATAAATTCTATAAGGCAATAATAATAAATACTTATGTTTATAATAATTATCCTCAGTAATACTCATGTAATTACTATGGCTGTAGTATACATGTCTCTTAGAATCATAAAATTGATAGTATTTGCTGTAGTTTTTATTTTAATGGATACTGGTCACACTTGACACTGATATATTAAAATCCATAGAAGAAGCATATGTATCCTACTAATATTATAAATCCGAAAGTTTGATTGTAAGTGTGTAAGTATGTTTGTTCCCTCTTCACGCTTTAACGGCTTAACAGATTTGGATGAAATTTGGAATATACATAGATTATACCTAGGATTAACACATAGGCTACTTTTTAACTTGATAATAGCGGGCGAAGCTGTGGGGCACAGCTAGTATATGAATATAAAACAATATATATTTCTTCTAGTTATTTTGTATGAAACATCACATGTTTTCTTATAATTCTTGTGTAAAATTTTTCATTCTAAGCCTAACATGTTTATCATCATTAACCACATCATCACTTACCATCAGGTGAGATAGTGGTCAAATGATAACCTATCTGGCATAAAATAAATTACATAATATATGTTTCCATTTTTTATTACTAGTTTTCTTGCATATATGAGTATTATGATGATGAAGTAAGATAAGAAGTGCCCTACGTCCTTCTACACGACTCAAAATATATATCAGCTAAATTACATCAAAATTGGTCCAGTGCAGCAGTTTAATCCATTTATTTATTTTATTTTAATTTATTAGCATCAAAACAGAATATAATCACAACATTTCTGAAACTCATTGGGTACAGAAATAAAAACTAAATTACAAACAATATGCCTAATTGTGTCTTAATATGGATACAATCACTAGAAATCTTTGCAATAAATGTATTGCTTACTAAAAATTAAAGGAAATTTAACAGCAAATATTTACAAATAACTTTTAATATCTCAATTTTACCTAACTAATAAGTTGATCAAAATGGTTTCAATTGACTCCAATGTACTTATAAGTATATTCATCTCTCTAAAGACTTTACTGCATTTGATAAAATGACTGGATTTATCCTCGATAAAATATCAAGCAATGAGCCCATAGTTCTTGCTGGAATAATCCAAAATTAAACAAATTAATACAATTAGAGATGAGGTTTCTTCCATGTAAAAATAATAAAATAGTGAAAATGGCTATTTCCCCTCATTTTTAGTAGTACATTTATTTCGCAAAGATTGATCCTTAACAGCAAAAAAATCCATTGGTACAAAATATAGAATGTCTTATTTTTTTTTTAATAATTTGGTTCTATTTCCGTCAATAGTATAAGATTTAAAAACAACTAAATATGCAGTTATTGTTTTCTAATAAATCTAGGGCAAAATTCCTTTCACGCCTTTTTCCTAACTCTCGTGGTTATGGATATATTTGGATATCATCACCCTTCACAAGAAACACATGTACATTTGATTTTGTCTAAAAGGAATAAGTTTAGTCTGAATAGTATCACTTCCACATAATCTGGGATTTTTATATTATGTGTTTATCAAAATAATCAAATCAGGTGCATAAGCACGAAACCTGTGTTATTAAGTTTGTTTGTCTTCTATCTGTGGTTGATCCATTTTTAGTTTTAGCTGAAAGGATTACTGCTTCATATGTTATTTGGAGAACTCTGTAATGGCGATCTAAGTAATGACCCCCTATAAGGAACACTTTGCATCCAACTAACATGTGTCTGTCTATACCACAGAGCATTAAGTATAAGTAGTTTTATTATATGGTTTGTATCAGCCACGCGACATCGGTTTATGGTCGATATTCCAAGGGTACGTACAAAGCGTTTTGCTTCCACATTTATTATACATACTGCTAAGGAATGGAATTCTTTGCCAGAGTCTGTGTTTCCCGTTAAGTACAATCTAGGAGTCTTTAAATCTCGAGTGAACAGGTATCTTCTAGGCAAGCATGCTCCATCTTCGACCACATCGTCACTTTCCATCAGGTGAGATAGTGGTCAAATGCTTGCCTATCGAGAATAAAAAAAAAAATACCTACAAAGGCAAGACTTGGAGGCTGGGATTATTTTTCCCCATATTACGTAGTTGCTATTAAGTCAGGTTTGAGTCATCTGGAAGGAAAAAAGTTGAAAAAATAAAATAATAATAATAAACACCTTCATTGGAAATCGCATGTTGACCAAATATGTAAAAAACTAGGCATATGTATTTGCATTGAAAAGAATCAGGCAGACCGTTTCGATGGAGGCTGCATTAGCAGATTACCATGGGTATGTGTCATCCATACTTGGCTATGGTCTCATATTATGGGGTGATTCTGTTGACATTGAGTGAGTTCTTAAGATACAAAAGAGATCCATTAGGGTTATTAACAAAGCTTGGTTTGGGGATAGATGCAGGCCATTATTAAAAAAAAATAACATGCTTCCTCTGGCTTGCATCTACATTAGAAATTTTTGTATTTTTACAAAAACTCACCCAGCATATTTTAAGCAACGTAATATTTTATAAAAAAAAACCTGCAATATTCACCTATAATATATAATAAAATAATACCTAACAACATCTTTATGTAATAAAATATGTAAAAATAGTAAAATTTTAGAATGAAATAGTTTTAAGAAAAATGGCTGGCTCTTAAGTAATTCGTTTGAATTTAGGAAATTTAGAGACAATATTATTTTTAATATTTGCACATCTGCATGCAGTCTGAATACATTATAGATATTATTATATATGACCTTTTTTATATGTATTCTGGCAAATAAATATTTGAGTTTGAGGCGTGAAGGTAGAATTTCACCATGTCAGGAGACCAATCCAAACTAAAATAAAAATTATACATCTGGAATTCAAAGACTTGAAAGTAATTGGAATTATTTTAATTGACTAAAATACAGAAGAAAATGGAATACAATACAGTAGATGCTTAACAGAACAATACTGTGGTTTCAGTTTGTCATTTGAGGGAGACCTAAAACACATCCGGGGTTTTAATCGCTTGAGAAAACTGATATTAGTTTCGTTTTCATTAATTTTATACTAACTCAAATTTATGGAGGAAAACAAACACGTTGATCGATTAGATCATGACTCGTGCTCACAGACAAAATAACCAGTTGATTGCTAGTATCTACTCCCATCTGACGAAAACAACAATCTTGTTGAAGCTCAATTCGGTAGTTATTATTGGTCTTTCCGAGATTGACACAGCAATGAATGCTGACAACTATCGCATCGGCTAATCACAAGCATATATTTACATCGCCCTCTAATGAATTTTGTTACGAGGGAAAATTAGCCTTATGCATTATCAATAGGTTTTATAATCTTTGCTCGTACTAGACCTCTAGAACATCAAAACGTTGCTAAATATTTCATAGTATTAACAAACCCACTGCACTTGTAGTTGCAGCTTGCAACGCTGCGCTAATGAAAGTGAGCGTTGCCACCGACCGTCGCTAGTTTAAATCAATAATATTATCTCATACGACTCGCCCACTTTTTCACTTTCCTCTGGTACTTACAACCAGAAAGCGTGAAGCGTTGTCATATACATAATCTTATTTATACGCACTTACATCGGAAATATTGCGCGTGGAAATCTTAGCTGAAGACGCGTGATCTGACTACATTACGGTTGCGAAACTAAATGAGCTCCGAAATAACTGTTAAACAGATGGGTTTGATGCCCTTAACGGCGTTGACTATTTGCTGAACAAAAAGTTAAGTTTCATTCATAAGGAGTTATTAATTAACAAACATTTGCGAGTACATTTGCCTCCAGCGCGGTCCCGTTTCGCTAATGGGATCATCAGTCCCGCTTCATCATCATTTATTCTTCGCGAATTGTGCTAAGAACAAAGGTTTTTTTGCAGTTATTTGTCAGGTTTTTCAGTCGCGAATACCGTTTGTTTTATGATTTACGTTTGGGTAATTCGAGGATTCTCTTTTAGCAGTGGAAACAATATAAATTAGACAAATTAGACACCTGAATCATTCGATGTTAAGTTGGTTCTAATCAGATTATTATCGGTATGTTAATGGGATTGAACTCCTTGGAAGAACTATTGTTAGGGATGATGTAGGTTTCACCAGAATTCTTCGTCAACAACCGTGTTATTTCCGAACATTAGAGCAAATTCATGAGTAAGATTTAATTTAGTAATTTAAACACGTGGAATAAGAACGCGACTAGGATAGTAGATGTGCCATCCTAAAATAGGTAGACCCATATTTACCCGGAAACATGGAAGAATAGATTTTGTCTTGAGAATTATATATTTCTAGACAAGCTTTTACAAAATACATGTTTGGTACTGTACGCTCTTAGCATCTTTCTCTACAATCCGATCTTTACTCTTCTCTACCAACTGCCTGCGTCTTTGTTCCCAGAATAGTACAATCTGGGTGTCTTCAAGTCTAGAGTGAATAGGTACCTTCTAGGCATGCACGTCCCTTCTTCGGCCGTATCGTCACTTTCCATCGGGTGAGATAGTGGACAAATGCTTACCTTACTGAGATAAAAAAAAAATAATGTTAAACTGAGGAACAGCCATGTTTTATCACACTTCACACTAATATTACAAAGGCGAAAGTTTGTGAGTGTGTTTGTTTATTTGTAACTTCTTCACGCTCAAACGGCTAGGACAATTTTGATGAAATTTGGTATGGAGGTAGCTGACATCCTGGATTAACACATACTTTTCATCCCGGAATTCCCGCGAGTCCGGTTCTTACACGGGTAAAATCTCGGGGCGCAGGTAGTTGATATATAATGATTCCCTTTCTATAATCGGACCAAAAGACGAACAAATCAACGTCATCCATATATGGTTGACATACCTCATATCCACTCGAACTGTTTTGTTTTAACATTTATTATCCGTACAGCGAAGGAGTGGAACTCACTGCCCGCATCCTTTGTTCCCCGTACAGTATAATCTGGGAGTCTTCAAGTCTAGAGTGAATATGTATCTTCTAGGGAAGCATGCTTCATATTCGGCCGCATCGTCACTTTCCATCAGGTGAGATAGTGGACAAGTGCTAACCTTACTGTGATAAAAAAAAATTAATGTTTAAAAGATATTAGATATATTTCTCGTGTATTAGAATTATTTTATCACCATTTTTGCTTACAGTCTCGCACTAAGAACATTCGCATACTTGCTAATGATCTAGATTGGCATTGCCCTCCAAATCATTGAGGTTCGAAGCGCGGCCACTTCTATCAATCTGTACCAATATAAGCATCTCAATGGGACACGGTTTTTTGCGAAGAAAGAGGTTACCGATCAGTTTGTCATTTGCAATTTATGTAATGTCAATCTGTCTGTCCCTAGAGCAATTGGAGGACGTTGGGATTGAATTGATTGTACCTCTCTACTATATACTATACTAACTGCTCTTTAGTGGTTTGAATTATCTGAATCAGAATATGCTTTATTGTTAGACTGTGTCAAAGGATATTAAGACGATATACACATTTATTTTAGTCAGAGGCAAAATCGGCGGTGCTCGCCTTACATTACATTAATTAATAGTAAAAAATATATTAAAAACGTTTTGTTTCTCTCCTCTCAGCAAACCCTTTCATTTGATAATCATAGTTTAGAATATCATGGGTGTACACAAAAACTAACTAGTCCGCCATCTTGAGCCGGCGGCCATATTGGATTTAAAATGACGTCACTTAGCTAACTAACCATGCATTGTTATCCAAATTAAACGTGTGTGCAAAATTTCATCTCAATAGGTTGAGAATAACTGTTTTGAAATTCAGTTGCAAGATTTGATATGAACATTTAAACACTGTTAAAGAAAGGCTAGTAATAAAAATAATGTAAAGATCAAGGCTACATCCCATTATTCTATATGTTTAGGTAATTCAATCATGTAAATACATTTCTAAAAAATATATTTTTTGTTTTTCTTGAGTCGGAAAATGAACGATATCAGTTAAAGTACCTAACATAGATTTTTTTATCGATAATACTGTTTAAAACTAAAATTTTATTTACTTAGGTTATCAAGTATTTATGTTCTAAATATGAAATTGTATCTTTATTGTATACTATTATCCGCGCGCGCGATGAGAATGGGATGCGACATTTTGGAACTGAGACGCACGGGCAGCCATAGCGTCGGCAAACTCGCGTCGAAGCTCGCATAATATGCTACTTCTGTTTTCTGTGTCTGATTTCTGCTCGAGTTTAATTTTAAATGCGAGATTGATATATTATTATTTGATTATTTTAGTTATTAATTAATAATAACTGAAAAAAGGGGTAAAACTTTGAATAGTCAATCACGCCATTTAGTTCTGGCAGTTTATAGATATTTTATCAAGAACGAAGTCGGTGTTCTAACGCGTTGAAAATTATAGCTCAGTTGGCTATGGATAACGAATCTAGTGATTCAGAAATTAAATTGTCAAGAGAGTTTTTGACAAAGTTATGGGTTTGCTCAAAAATACAAAAAATATATAGCCTTACGAATTGTTGCTGCCACATGCATATATAAAAACTTTTTTGTTAACGCTTCTTAAGAATTGTCATTTTCGATTTACTTTGACAAGGTTCCATCCCAATCCCATCGCGCGCGGATTATTCCAGTTATACCAGCATTCAAAAAATTTACATAGCATCTTAATTATAATATTGACAGTTTCAACAGCGTGATTATTTTAAGCGTTCAATAATAATATTTAATTATTTCCACTATGTGAAAATAAATCTTCACAGTAGCTACGTATGACGTACTATTTGCCGCGAATTCGTACTCATAGGACTTGTAGAGTACATATTTCTCAAAGTCATAAATTCTTCCCAAAATTGTTAATCTGCCTTTGATTGTGCAAAGGAATATTAAAAATTTCACATTTTTATCACCACGGGCTTGGTGTGATTGACGATCAGTCAATAATATTACAATAACAATCATATATATTCAAAAGTAGGTTACCCACTGAAAACATTGATAAACATACATTTCAATTCATGGCTAAATTATTAGATATCAAATGCATAAATATGTTATTATCGCAATGATTGTCACAAATTAGAAATCATTATCAGCTTTCGTAATATAAGCGGCTCCATTTGTTTCATGATGATTAATAGCTTTTTGATAAGTGAAAAAAAAATGTTTGGTAATGTCACCTCGTGCATTGTCGATAAATGGCTGAAACGTTGAGTTCAAGTTCAAAGTCGAATAGTGATTGTTGTCACTTCGCTATTGGTTCTATTAGAATCGTGAGAGGTTCTGTTACGTGCGACACTTTTGCGAAATAGGAATTAATGAATTCGTTATATTCGAGGACGGCTTGAGGAAAAAACAGCATTAATATCTACCTTCTTCGTACATAGAAAAGTAGGACGCGCTCTGTTTCGAGTTTCGATTAGATACGTCCGTAGCGAGTTAGCTAAAGATGCGTTATAACAACTAGTGTGAAATGAAAAGAACATTTTTCGCTATACGAAAATACGTTTTGTTATTTGAAGCCTATGCTTTATCACTTGACCATGTTACATTGATATAAGGCACGATGCAGACATGTAGATAACATCATCCATCATCGATCCAATTGTTTTCTTGCTTCAAGGATTAGGCCTCATGCCTAACAAGGCAACAAACATAAGCAATCGAAGCGTTTAGCTGCAACTCTACATGTGTAATTTTAGACAAGTATTCAGTACAGTTGCTAAACAAAACGCGCAGATAGAGATCTTGATTGCCGAGCAAAGCTCAGTAGATAACCAGGAATGTGGGTCGGCGGGACTAAATACGTAGTCTGCTAATGCAAAATATCTGAGTGAACAAAAGTTGTATAATTCAGAGATTAAGTTATGACCTCGTAAACCCGAATCGACGTAAATGGGATACTTGTACAATAGACGCCCAATTGCGATTTTATCACGACACAATTTCAGCAACAGGTGCCTAAGTAGGTAATAGAGTTGCTATAAAACTGACGAGTAGGTCTTGTCTTTAACCACAGTAAGCCAAGCGGCAAGCGAAGTTAAATGTCGCGAGGTAAGTTCGATGATGACCCCCTTTTTAATGATGCCAGTTTCAGACCATAAAGCTGTGGCTAAAGTAACAGGATTATGGAAATTCGATAAAGTAAGAGAGAAAGTGGCATCGAACATGAAACAGAATCTGTTGACTGGTGAGATAATATCATCCTTTCACATGATTGCACATAAGATGGAGAGTATTGTGTTTATGGTTCAAGGTAATAAAGATTGACGTTGAATCAGACCCAATGGTACGAAATAATGTAGGCACGGATAAGACAATCAATGATAAAATAACTTAAGCTGTTGAAGAGTCCTAGTTCATCCCAAAGTGCTGCCACCACAAGTAATTTTGTGTAAATGTACCGACAGAATCACATATCTGTGATGCTATCAAGGGAGTATAAATTGAGCTATGAACGATTGATTTCGATGCTTTTTGAGGATACAATTCAATCACGGCTGCCGTAAAGGAAAGTTGACCAATTATTAACATCAAATAGGTGTGGGCTGACGTCACGAAACAGTTCAGCCGATCGAGTGCGTTTGCCATTATTTCGCATATATTTTTAATACTTTAAATTCATAAAAATAGAAATACTAATTAAGATAATAATGCATCTAAAAGGTATAATAATGTTATATATAAAACAAAGACACATATAAATAATGCTTAACCTATATTTAAATATCAAGCAAATTTCCTAAGCAGTGGTGTTTTTATAACCATAAAAAATATAATCTTTTAATTAAATGATTGAATCGTTGCAATATCTGTATGTCACGGCTATGTGGGCAAGGCTTTAGTCCATATCTCGTGACGTGATAAGGGTTGTTTATTCAACACCCATACAAATGAGACATTGACATGTTCCCATCCAAACTGAATCTAAAGTGGTTCGATCTGCTCTAAATTCAACATTAATATTAACAGTGTACTGTACTGCGTCATAGTACATCATATTTAACTAACAGAAACACCCTATTGCATTAACATGACTTTCATTAATTCAGTTTTAAAATTCATCATACGAACTGAACTGGAATAATAAAAGTGCATTATTGAATGTTTTTCTGGTGAATATATCTAGAAATCAGTCACAAGGACCGCATAAATCTTACGCTCTGGGTGGTAGAGGAAAATATTCGAATAATTAGGCTGGCATCAGTTCTTTCCACGGGTGTAAAGTTAATAGTAATACTTTCTGTATAATATATATACATATATACATGCTTATATAAATTAATCTGACATGTGCGAGCCCTACTCGCGTACCGAGGCTTCCGTATAAACTTGTATGAATAATTATATAGTTCTTCTATAACAAGAACTGAGTATCAAAGCTTTATGTCCGTTTTTTTCCGTTCATTTTATCTCAATTTTAAATGAATTAATGAAATCAATTTCATTGATTTAACCAGCTTCAAAAAATTAGGAGGGTCTCAAACGTTCGGAATATTTTTTGTTATAAAGGATTTAGGGGAGAGAATGCGGTGAATTCGGTTTTTACCGACTTCAATAAAGGAGGAGGTACTATGTTCGACTGTATGTATTTTTTTATGTATGTTTTTTGATTTCTCCCCCATTTGTGGACCGATTCTCAAAATTCTTTTTTAGTTTGGTAGATTATACTTCGGAGGTGATCCCATATAATTTTTATCGAAATCGATCAAGCTAAAACCAAAATATAAGCGGTGAAGTCGGTTTTTTAAGCTTTGCTGTCGTTTAAATTATTAAATTAATTTCATTTATTTAACCAGCTTCAAAAAATGAGGAGGTTCTTAAATCGTCAAAATACGTGTATTTATGTTACTCGATTCGGAATAGGATATATTGTCAAATTGGTCCCGTATAAAAATTTACAAGATTTGATGAAAGTGTTCTGCAGAGAATGCGGTGAAGTCGGTTTTTGAAGCTGCATCTCCGTTACCCGCATAATAGCACAAGTAACGGAAATAATTTATTCGTGCCAAATGTGGTTCTAGGCTTAGGATGTTTTCTTTTAAAGTACGAAACCTTAAAAAGAGCTGCAAAAATATTATAACAATATATTTATGTAACAATTTCTACGTTATACCTGTTACACCCTATAATTTCTTTAATTTAATGCGTTGGAGAGATAGCATATGAAAATAAGAGAGGCTTTGAAATGTGTCTTGCGTGTTGAAGCCGTATAAAAACGAGCGCGACAGGATCTATAAAAATTGTTAGTTAATGGTGTGTTCGTAAGATTTAGTTACGGATATGATTTATTACTGATTTGTCCAGTCAGTAACAAGTTTTAATAACGCCTATTACCATAGTTGAAATATATACTATGCTATTACTCTAGATAGCAACTCGCTATAACTCTAGATAGCAACTCGCTACAAGCCTCTACTTATTCAAAATTTATAAGCAACGTGTTGGCAACTTCTGAATGAATAAATATTGCGATGGAAAATTCCGTATATTCGGCATAGAAATGTATTCTTTCGAAAAAACGAAGGTATGTTACGTGTGTATATTATTGTATAGTACCTGGATGACCGAGCTTTGCTCGTTAAAACGACGCTTTCTAAAAATGAAACCTAGCTAGATAGATTTATCGCCCCCGAAACCCCCTGCATAATAAATTTCATGAAAATCGTTGGAGCTGTTTCCGAGATTCAAATTATACATATATATACAAGAATTGCTCGTTTAAAGGTATTAGATAGATAGATTTTAGGTCGTTTCGCATTGCATTATTTTTAGCGAATTCATAGAACATGATTGCTATGATATCATATAAATGAGTTATAGTGAGAAAAACAACCGGAAATCCGGACTTACGAAAGCAATTTTGCCCAAGCTAAGACGGATATGCTTCGCTCGCGCTTTGCCCTAGCTCTGTCAATTGACCGGATGTCCGGATTTCCGGTTGTTCTCCTTTACAGGTCGCATTTCTAAACTGATTTTCTTGAAATTTTCTGAGCAGCCACCTGATTCAGAACTTTTCGGTAACTTGCCGAATGAATATGATTGGATAACTTTCTCTTTAAAAAATACATTTTATCGTTCGATAGTTAACCGAATCCTACGGTAACTGAGTTATCGTATGGTTCTGAATCTAATATATTATAGAATTTTTTGTCAATTAAGTTTTTGTTAATTTTTCTAAACGGCGGCGGAGATATGGGGTTTGAAACCGTAAAAAAAATCATATTACAACCATTTCGAATAATACGCGAGGTCTTCAGCTGACAGCGCCACTAGTTTATAATATTTTGTAGTAGTGAGCTAATTCAAGCAAATACATATTCATACAATATGAGTTCTAACATAAACATAAACGCTGTCACACTCACAGCCCCACACTAAGTTATATGACTTGTGTGGCATTGTCATTATTTAAGGACAATTAATTGTCCTTAGGTAATGTGTTAGATCCACGATGTATCGATGTTTTCGGTTCATGTCATTCTAGATGCGTAATTTAGTAACAATTATTAAATGTAAACGCGTGCGTATCTAATTTTGTTTTGGGGAAATGTATTTAAGGTTTTGTTTTGTGATAGTGTATAGATAGAGATAGTTGTTGGAAGTCATCGTAGACCGATGGAACAGTGGAAGACTTGAGTGACGTGAGTGAGCGGTGAGTATTCGGGCAGGCTTTTCGGCGGGGCCCCCACCAGAACGTTTTGTTTACAGAGCGACGACGCCTGAGCGCCGGCACTCCGCGGCCGGCCTCCACGCGGCACACGCTCTCCTTACAAAATACACAACACAATCACGTCTCGAACGACTGATAAGTGACAACCCGGTCCTGAGGCCCCGCGAACCCGCTACCGGCTCCAACCGCTAAAACATATTAAACCGATAATCCTCCTACCCTAAAATACTCACGATAGATACGTGCATCCAGTGAGTGCTAAGGATCCGCTGGACATCGCCGAAATTCATCGTAAGTAAAAAATATAACAATTTTGTCTCATTACTTTAGTTTTTTAGGATAACTTACGTAAGTTGTTACGGAATAGTTGTATCGAAACTGTATCGCAGAACTCAATTTGTGTTTTATGTTGGCGTGATTGGGTCGTTATCCATCCATCGTGTATGTTTTCGTCGGCCAGTTTTAGGTGCAGTATTGTCTCGAAGGTCGTAATTTTTGTCACTTACGCTCCTTTTCGAAATAAAGAACCGGTTGAGATGTTTTTAAGCTGGTGTAATAAAATTAACATATCGGTGGCGGAGATCAGTGCACGTGTCTGTGTGCGTACCTATAGACAGTATAGACAGACGGGGGCTCTCCTGAGGTATCGCGGTCCGACGGACTAATAAAACTATAGCTATCATAGTTCTGTCGAGGATCTAAAAGCAGTAACGTATCGAAATCAACCTTTTTGGTGCACTAAGTTAACACAGAAACACCATACTTTAATGACCCACCCGTATAAACGGCGCGATGAACTCGATCCCTATTTTATCCTACGATTGATTTGTATTGCTCTGTTCTTTTAAAACTAGCGTTACTTACCTGTTTTATAGTTTCGATATTTCTATTTCCAATTAGGTATAAGTAGAGATCATCTCTACTTTTTAGTTCTTGCGTATTGCTCGAGCAAATATACTAAGAAGTAACACCTTTATCAACTTATCTACCTTCCATCAACTTATTTAGCTTCCATCAACTTATTTAGCTTCCATCAACTTATTTAGCTTCCATCAACTTATTTACCTTCCATCAACTTATTTAGCTTCCATCAACTTAGCTTTAGCTGCCTAAACAAATGTCTGCTTTTAGGGATTTCAACTTAATACTTTAGAGAGATATTTGCCCCTTTTTCATGGACCAACCAAAGACCTCACATGTTATCTTCGTCTGATAAGGCTTCTCTATCTCTTAATACTAATAGTAGATTCACTTACCTTATCCATTCATGTTATTTGATCAGCTATCTCCAAAAAGGACTATGTGCTCGCTTAAGGAGTCCTATATTTATGGATGTTTTTTGTGGTTACTCATTTTTATCAATGTATATATTGACCGAACATTTTGATCATTTTTCCCGTTATTGCCGGCGTTTTACAGATCCTTATTTTTTATTGACTTCACAAAAAAGGAGGAGGTACTCAATTCAACTGTATTTTTTTTATGTGTGTTACCTCATTTCTTCTTTTCACGGAAACCGATTTTGATGTTTTTTTTGAACTGGTGCTTTCCCGTTGGTCCCATTTAAATTTGATCAATATCTGACCAGAATTTTTTAGAGTTATCGTCAATAACGCGTGTTTAATACATTAAATCTGATTACATGAATTCGTTATTTTAAGATTTGCTTGCGTTTAATTATTTTGTCATATTTATCGTGAATGTAACATTGTTTATTTTCTCTATTAATAATAATAACATTTTATTGTTCCATCAGTAACAAACAATTCTTATTGAAAAGTACCACAAGCGAAGGGCTTTTTTAAATTCGGGTAGTTTTGTTCACTACCCCAGCTAAATGATGATTTAGTCAAGAGTGGTAAGCATGCTAAGTCTAAAATAGAAACTCTCAACAATAGCTGTGGAACACTGTTTGGAGCTTTGCGCCAAATTTTCTACTTAAAAATTGCGTGCCGTACTACGGTAGAGCAAGAGATTTTACGGTAGAAAATTATTCAGAAGTTAACAAAAATTAAAAAATAGTAGGTTTTTTTATGGCTTAGATCGTGGTAATTAGGAAAATGTTATATCTGTTTAAATAATGAGAGATTACCGAATATATATATATATATATATATATATATATCTGAAGACTTTCAGGTAAGAGCCTCCCTGCACAGAGCTAAATTTAAAGTATAACTGGACACATGTCCAGAGCCGTATTTCCAGATGATATTAAGATAAAGGCATAGAAGAAACAAAAACATTTATTATATAAATGTTTGTTTTGCTGTTTCTTATCACAGTTATCATTTATCAACATTCACCGACGGTTGTTTCCATTTCACTTTCATTTCATTTTCATGTTTAAGTTTAAAAAATCTCATTACTAGGCGCAATTAATACAAATAATAGAGGGTTTTCTTCATGATTTGTAGGCAAGCATTTCACCACTATCTCACCTGATGGAAAAAGATGATGCGGCCGAAGATGTATCATGCTTGCTTAGAAGATACCTATTCACTCTTGACTTGAAGACTGCCAGATAATACCGTACTGGAAACAAAGACGTGGGCAATGAGTTCCGCTCGAGTTAACGGGTGATAAACGTAGAAGCGAATGGCTTCGAGCGAGTTGTAGTTATGTCAACAATAAGTGGATGACGTTTGGCTGTTTGTCTTGTTGTTAGATGGTAAAACGGGCTTGGGGGTAGTTAACTCGTATTATTCCTGCACACACTCTCATATTCAGGTTATGAATATTAATAGTTTTAATATGTTTTGAGACTTTGTATTTACTCAAACCTTATATTTTATTTCAAGTCTATATAGTCAATACTAATAATCTTTTTACTCCACCACCACTATTTATCCTGCACCTACTCGGTTGACTGACAGAAAATGCTGTTTTAGCACTAAGTCCACCGTGTCTTTACACCCACAATTTAACTACACAAATTGTTTAAAAAATTGTACCTGGATTTGGCTGATTCTTTCTTTGTTGTGTTCGTTAATTGTCAGGTCAAAGTTTATATGTTATATTTAAAAAAAAAAAATTTGAAAATTATTATATTTAAATATATAAATTATGGTAAAAATATTTTAGAATGGAGTAATAGGTTTATTGCTTGTTTTTAAATAGATATTTAAATTGCGCCACACAGTTAGTTCTAGAATAAATTCGTTATAAAAGCTAGTAGTATTAAAAAAAATATATATATATATGTAGGTAATAATGTGTATAGTTCTCGTTCGTCGCCTCGCCTCCCTTTGCCTAGCGACCTCTAGACATCCGACCTTTAGTCCCCGCGCCTAAATATTCCTCCCTATTGTTACGTATTGATTTTAAGAAAGTCATTAGAATATATAATATGCTTTGATTGCTTCGGCTTCCTTTTATGTTCGTGTTATTGTGTTCAGCGCTGGTTTCTTCAAGGCCAGATTCTAGTTCTGGCGAGTATTTATTATTATGTAATACCCTGTTATAGCCTATGTTATACCTTGTGGAGATTATGTAACACCAGCTGCACAATATTATAATATTATGATTTACAGACTGATACAGTTTATAAAATGTAGGATAAAACATTAATTATATAAATGGCTGGTCAAAGATATGAAAGGATTGCTGTTATAATATATTTAAGTTATATTAAGGTATGTGACGATGCAGTTAACGATGGATCATGTTTGCCGAGGAGATACCTGTTCACTTGTGACTTAAAGCCTCCCGGATTATATATAGGTATCGGGAAACACAGATTCGTGTAAAAGTGGTACACATTATAAATGTGTAAGCATATCGCTTCTTGCGTTTTTGTGCAATATCAACTATATATCGATGTCGCAATGATTTTTGTCTGGTAAATAATTAAGAAAAATATATTTTAGTTAGGTATTTTCTGTTTATATGTTTGATAAATAGCGTTGACAGCTATTACCTTAGTATGTGATGATGTGGTCGATGGTGGTAGGCACGCTTGGCTTAGAATGACTTATATTTTTACGCGTAGGAAATATATTATCTGAAATACATCTATATATATATAAAAATAAATCTCTATTTCCCTTAGTCATCGCATCATACGTAAACGGATGGAACAATTTCGCTAATTCTTTATTTTTGTTGTGTTAATTATTGTCAGAAGAAGGTTCTTATGATAGAAAAATTTTATCCCGTAATTCCGATGATGTGAAATTTAAATATATCAATAAATGATCATAAAACGATAGTAATATAAAATCAGTATACACGTATCAGTAAGTCGTAAAATTCGATGCATATCTTTAGTAATTCCTTGTTGTATATTTCTGCACAAAAGTTTATTACCTAACTCATGCAGCGCGCATATATAATAATGTTTGTATGCATCAAGAGCAATTTTGGCTATATTCCAACGCTGGCCTGTGAAATTTTCTTCTTGAGTTCAGATTGTTATACTTGCGTACGGATATTTCTTTGATAAGCGCGTATTTTATTTACTAAGTGACTTCAAAAAAAGAGCAGGGCCTCCTTATGACTATGTTTTTGTTGTGATTGACGCGATTACTCGAAGGCGCCCGATTTGGTACATTCTTTTTAGGGTTCTTTCATTTGAAGGGGTATGGTATCATTTTGGTCCCATATTGTCAAGATCTGATCAAGGAAGATAAAGAGAAGTTGGTTTTGTGAAGCTTTGCTTGCGTTTACATTATTTATTTAAATACGGCTACATCACACTTATTTAAAGCTACGCTGTAACTTAACGAGGATAGGTACAGTTTCGATATGTGAGACAATGTATCAGAAGCTCGTAAAAGCAAAAAATAATGAGAATATGAATAATAGTAGTATGATAACTATAAGTAAGTAGCTGTACCCGGCATGCGCTGAATTGCCACGTAAAGAAAAATAGTTTTATCTCTTACACGTTTATGGTTGCCTAGTACTTTAACACTTTTTGCATATTGTTCATACAAAAATAACTAAAATTGCGATAAATATATGGGTGAAGTAGGAAGGTGAAAAATACTTTAAGAGCTATTCTCATACCTAGCAAATATACAAAAAATTAATTTAAAAACATCGGTCGAGCCGTTTCGGAGGACTGCGACCACAAACACCGTGACACGAGATATTTATATAGAAGATTAAAAAACACGACCTTTTCGATTCAGCCGATAAAATAGCTCAGCGGTTAGAGAAATAGGGCATGAGACCCTATGGCCGCGAGTTCAAATCCCGCCTCAAGCGATAATTTTCCTTTCTAAATTTATCAATAAGTTATAATATTTTGACATGATACCGCTAAATAATTTTATAATATACCTAGGTTTTTAACCTTGTAATATATGATGAAGGGTCAGAAAATACCGGTACTGATATGGGGTTTTGGGTCTAGAACATGTTTCTTCAATCTTAAACCAAATTAGGTATATATTTTTATTTATTTTAAAGCAGGCGCTTTCCATGTGGAAAGTTCCAGATTTCAATGTGATCAAGATCTGACCAGTCGTTTTTGAGTTATCCTCAATAATGCGTATTTAATTTGATAAACGCTTTCACACTGTGAGTGTGAAAGCGTTTATCGTTTCCAAAAGTGTCATTCCGTATTCTTTGCCATGTGTATTTAACCTGTAAGATAACTCAATACGTTCTCTAGTTGAAAACAAAAATCCCTGGACTAATTAAGAATTGTGATAACTCGGCGTGCAGCCTTATCGGCCATTCACCGCTTCACGTAATCAACTCGAATTCAATTACTGTTGAGCCATTGGAAAATTTACCTCTTATTCTAGATATTATAAGTACAAACCAGAAATAACACTAATATGAATCCAAACACTATCCTCCGTAAAGTCTTTTTGTTTGATAGCTATGATATTGATGTTTTTTTAACCCCTGACGCAAAAACAGCAGTGTTACAAGTTTGACCTCTTAATTAGTATTTATTTCTCTCATGTTTTTACAGTACTGATCTCATTATATAAAATTATCCCTCTCTCCATCCAAAGGTTGACTGGTTTGTTGACTTTTTAGCGATAAGTCCCCCAATTGTACTTTAGTTTTTTAAGATTACCCATGTATTTGCGTTATTTAAATTTTCTATTCTATTCTATTTCTTTATTGCAAAACATATACAGTATACACCCTAATAGATATGTTAGTTTTTATTATTTGGCCGAAAACAAAAATTTGTACCACGGACGCTATTAGAGACGAATGTTGTCACACACACAAATACACACATCTAATATATAAAATTCTCGTGTCACAGTTTTCGTTGCCATACTCCTCCGAAACGGCTTGACCGATTTTGATGAATTTTTTTGTGCTTATCCGGTATCTATGAGAATCGGCCAACATCTATTTTTCATCATCATCATCATCATCACTTTTCATCATTATCAACGCGGGTGAAACCGCGGGGCGCAGCTAGTAACATATAATAATATGCACAATAGGTACTGAATTATTTTCTTATTTTATGTAAGTTTCTTCATTAGGTATTATAATATTATTATTGGTATGTAATGTAGTTTAAACAATGTGCCAATAGTCGTTCTTATTACATTCATTTTATCCCTATATTACTTTTCGTTTATATTTCTAGTCAAAGGTCTGGAAAATATCGCTCTTAGCGATAAGACAGCCCATTGTAGGTACCTATTTTTATAAGTGTCTCTGTTAGCTGTATTTATCTTTTGGTGTCAAGTAAAGAGTTATTGTATAGTAAACATAATAAAGATACGCATATTATCGTATGCAGACATACTCTGATTTCTGCTTCGTTGAAGTTGGATAAAACAATTCTTCAGTCTCAAAAATAATAGTAGACCGAAGCTGTAATCAAACAATCATTGCTCTACATTACGTTGCGTTGTCGCGTCGCGTCGTAAATACGACAAAAAATATAGAGTTGCTTGCGTTTGTGCTACGCGTTCCTTGTATGACTCTACATTAAATAAAAAGAACAATGTTGTTCTATGTTGTTCTTTACTGCCATATTATTGTATTCGAATTTAATATTATACACAATTTAAAATGTTGTTTTCTTAAAACACTGACGTCCTACTTTATTGCGTAGTTCCTCTCCATATCCAAAGGTAGTCTGTAAGAAATTGCTTTTAGCAATGTTTCACTTATTTTGTAAATCATTACTTTCTGCTCTGTTTTTGTCACAATCAAGGGGTTTAATAAAGAGTTTATCTATCTATCTATGTTTGAAGTGGTATTAAAACTCTTTATTTAAAACTTGTGTATGGAATGTGAAACCACTATTAAACATGTTAAGGTACGTAAGTATACAATTTAATTAATTGTTTAATACTTCGTAAACACTATTAACTATAAAATATTTTACCGCAGTGATAACTTATAATAATATCCCGAAGTGCATGGTTTCAATCGTCAAGTATATAAATAGATATAATGATTGACAGACACATGTTGTTGAACGAGTTCTACATAAGATTGTGTCATTGAGAAATGATATTCCTGCTTCTGTGGTAACAGACGTGACATGAGATACAGCTAAAATTGATGCTTCTAAACCTAGAGAAGTTATTGCAAATATAGTTACTATACACATAACGCTACATAATGCTATAACAGTATTAAGATGCACGCGTTACGCTTTCCTTCAGGTGAACTATTGTTATCTCTTATTTACATATAACACCAATCATATTAGTTGATTACAATCTGTGTCAATTAAATCCTTTCAGATAAATTAGTTCATAAGTGCCAAATCAAGACTTATTGCGTAATAACGATAGGATTCATTTATAATTTCGAGAGGCAGGAAATGGCGATCTTTAGACTTTCCAAGAAAAGTTTTAAGACTGACATTTAAGATAAATAATTTCCTGTTAGAATATCTGCCTATAATTCAATTATACTCTCCTTACAATGTAATATCGTCAGGTAAATCCTGTTTTATATCTTCTAGTCTTGCTTTCAATAGCCACTAAGTTACAAGCAACCATTCAGTATCTGGGTCGTTGAGTTCCACTTTAACAGATTCAGAACAGATGAAAGTAATTATGTGATTTCGCTTTCAACCAGCCAGTTCATGGTTACAGTCTTTATAAAGTTTGCATTATTTACATTGCTACAATAATTTAATTAGGAATTGTTATTGAAATCATTGATTATTACTTTTGTAACCATAATATCTTGGCTGGCTGTTTCTGCTTCTTCTTGATATCTCTAAACATATACCGTAGGTTATTTAATAAATACTTAGAACTAATAGTTAAGGTTGTAATAACATTGAATTATATCACGCAATTGCTTGTTTTATTCCTTATATCTTTACTATTATTTTTATAAGTACAACGCAACATGTTCACGTATTTAATTTTCCTTAAAACTTTCCTCTCCCACTGGTTCTTCTTTAGTTTCCCTAGTTCAATCACGATTCACTCTCGATCGATCTTTTCATACCGAAAGTAAAAGTTTACTTTCGGCATCTCCCGCAGATGAAAGTAATCCAACTGACTAGTTTGTATTAGTTTCGCTCTCGGCCGCCTCTACGGCCGTTCTTGCATCGCCACTGCTGACATTGTGATCAGGTTAACCTTAAAACCTTTCAAAGACTCGCTTTTGTTTTTTGAGGTGAAGAGTGTGCCTTGAAGCATCAGATGCTTCAAATTCTTGCCGCATAAAAGTGTTTCTTTATTTTGCAAGTCAGTGTGTTTATATTCGACTCGCATTTATTGTAATCAGTCCTTGTGTGCAAAAAAGCGAAATTTAAGCGTGATTGCGTAGGTTCAGGAGAAAGTTACACCGTATCGGGCGCGCGTGCTCTCGCAGATTTACGTATTGATGACGTGCGCGTTGCGAAAATTTGCTCGGAAAAAATTGCAGTAGCTGATAATGGCTCTATTTAGGTGAGTATTTGCATTCACAGTTTGCAAATGAAAGTGAGCGAAGAGTTACGACGTTGTTTATTACATGGTATTCCCTAACGATTAATTCATGACTAAATTAACTTTGTGAATATTTTATCTTATATTGGTAACAGCAATACTGCTATATATTATCCTTGTATTATCGACAATGTAACCACATCATGAACGCTTGTAGCAATTTTCTCCCTTTGTAATGTTTTGTCATTCTCAATTGTCTACGTTTGTGTTTGTGCTTTCGTAGTACGGTTCGAGGTTGCTTAGCGACTGTCAAACTTAAAGCTCCGTACTCATTCATTGAAAGAGAAATTGGTGTCATCGCTGAATCCGTGCACTGGATCCGCTGGACCGTGCGCTCTTTGCCGAAGTAAAAGTGTTCCAAAAAAAATTTTGTCGCGAAATTACATTGCGATTTCGCCTTAACGAGGTCACAGATGTAGGCCGAGTAACAGCTATCTGTTAGCTGATAGATTTTGTTATTTGATACATTTAGCACCCGGCGTTTTGACGGCAGTTCACGGTCATTGAGATTTAAGGCATCGTTTTCAATTATTATTCGAATATGTTTTATAGAGCGATTAGATGTGGTGTACGTGGTTAAAGCTGATCGTGACTACCGATTTTTACGATTTTTTGTATACATTCGTAAAGAATGTCCGTGGTAGTAGGGCATTTTATAACGCTCGCTTAGTTAGCTTATAATAAAATTAAGGATATGTACCACTGCACCGTAGGACATAATTATAATTCCTCCTTAAGGAATTTATGACGCCTAGCACGAAATTGAGTGTTTAAAATCAAAATACGAACCATTACACAATAACACGAGCCCGTCTCGCACTTGGCCGTAATTATTTGTTAGTATATTTAAGAGATTAAACAATAAAAATTTCAAGTTAGAAACCGAGCAAATTAACAAAGAATTTAAAAATAAAAATAAAGATTTGTATGGGGACTCTACAAATGTTTACTCATTGTTTAATTATTTATTTGATTAAATGTTTTCTGTAATAAAATATGTTATATTCTATTATTAATCTCTAAAATATATTATTAAAACATATTCAATGAAAATGTATTTAATATTTATAATGTATCTATTACGGTTCAAAAGACAGTCCTTAAAACAGACAGACGGGCATAAAATCAGACAAAAGGAATATGATATATTGTAGCCACATCACGTACTGCGTAAAAGTATATTCTTCATTGCATGCTTGATTACTAAAATCATTGAAAAGAAAACCCTGTAATAGATACGTAGATTTCCTGACCATACAGTGGCATTTGATACGGTGTTGATATCTTACGCGACAGGTAGATACCGTGAACGTATGGTATAGTAAAGAGTTTAATCCAGTTTTTTTTTACTGGACTAGTCCAGTGACCAGTCCAGTGGTATAATACATCTGGTCCAAATAAATCCATTTATTTATTTGGAAACCTCTATTTTATGTATTATATTTTTTTATTCTAAATTTACTGCCCGATGAAATGATTAATAAATGGCTTTCATTCATATCGTTTTATCATAATTGTTGATTTAGATTTCGAGCATGTACGATGCTCTTCCTTTCATTCAATTGCTAATACAACATACAAGTAAACCATTCAAGTTTGGACTAATTCTGTTTGTTCTGACGAGTTCAATACACTACAGGATGAGAAAGAGTTCTTTACTGATAAAGACTTATTCTTTTTAAACTATTCATTATTGTTATCTTACTAAACCAACAAACAAGACAGATAACATGCTGAGCCTAATGATGAAAAATACATTTCAAGTGTATATCTGTCTACAGATAACCCTTGAATGTATTCTGGAAATCGCTCGTAAACTTTCTTGTTAGATAATAGTAACTTGAACTTGATCATTTAAAAATATGTAGGTTTTAAATGTCACTGAAAAATTGTGAGTATCTGTCGAAAAGCTATGATGAAGTAGACATTTTAGATCTGAACAAATATTTTGCATTTTCGCTAGAGTTATTGCCAAAAGCATATAAAACATGTTTGGTAGCATAAATGTTATCAAGCTCGGCATTTGATTCGACTATCTTTGATTTGATTCTATTCGACTTGATAGTTGTTTCGGCTAACGAGCTCATTGGGCAGTTTCGGACTTTAGTCATCTCAAGAGACTAGTTATATGGACCCAGGGCGTGGAAACTGTATAGTCATTGAGGACTCAGGAGTTTCCTCTCTCTGCATCTCTGACCCGGGTATGTTTTCTACGGGATTTGTCTTACTAAGCAGTTTCAACACGTGCTGTTTTTAATCGAAAGAATATTCTTAGGTCTAGAATTTTAGCCTACTCTAACATCCGTAGGTGAAGGATTATGCGCCTCATCATGTATAATCGCGCATTTCCCCTTACCATTCTTTGTTGATCATTGACAATAAGAATTGTTACCTATGAGTACTCGATAAAACATTAATTGATTTTAAAACTCGATACAATGATACGGAAATAAAAACTAGAATCGACTTTTAAGTTCAATGAATTGAGCATTTCAACCATATCGTATTGTATTGGTTAAGTCTCTCCCAAGTCTGGGGTTTTGTTTCAATCTTTGTACTTTGTACAGACCGTGCCCCTTTGACTTGCGCTCGGTTTATTGCCTCTTTTTTATTTGTTAGTTTTATTTATATTGTAATGTAATGTGTGTAGCTAGTGCACGTCACGTGGAAGAGTTGCTGCTTAAAGCTTTCCCTACTAATATACAAAGTAAAACGTTCATCTGATTGGTATTCCTCATTAATGCCACAACCGTTTAAGAGATCTAAACGAAAATTGGCGAAGATAGTAAAGAACTTGGATTAGAGCATGCTTTTCTATGATCTATTTCTTTATTGGAACGGAAAAAAGGACTAGACGGAAAAAAATAAGACCAAAAGTTGTAACGACACTTTTTGCTATTTGGATGGGTGACCGCCTGGGAACACCGCGTGATGTTGGTTTTTGCATGTTTCTTTTAATTTTGGAACGAAAGTTCATTATCGCGCGTTGCGAAAGGGGGCTAGACTGAAATTGAACTTCGTTCTATCCGGGTGTCCCTTGACACCTCTCAAGTTTTTTCTTTCTTTATGTCGAAAACGCCCGGTCCGTATTTAACTTATTTTATTTTACTTTACTTTTATTAAATGCAAGCCCGGAGGAGTGCCTCCCCGTCAGACTCGCATTACTTCTATTTTACATTGTAACAAGCATTCAATAGGATGCATATTCATTAGGTTACAGATGGTGTTTTAAATTGACTAGTTGTCGCAATTTATCGACCTTTATGCTTCGCGTTACGAGCTATTGAATACTAGTCTCAAAACCTATTCAATGTAGCAACCATTAACACCTTACATTGAACAGAATAATACTAGACATCCAAAAATGATGCATAATCTTCAATTTATTTGCGTTTATAATGATATTTTCACGAATTTGGTTGGTCCAATGCATCCAAAGGAATGCATCGAGGATCTTGGGAGAACCTGAATCAGGTGAAAGGGGCCTCTCGGACCTGTTTGTTTTGTTTTCCTTCTAAATGTGATCGTGTCGGAAGTGGACCCTAAGTTGTTTGACCAGGACACCTTGACACCTGACTAATGTTGTCCAAGTATTCAGCCTTCTAAAACATGTTTTGGCTGTTTGAATAACACTATCGATTGGATTTATTGTAATTGGGTGGGTTCACCTTACAGTAATTAACGTAATTATGCACTGCTGTCGATGTTTGGAATGGCGTGTTTGAGATTTGGTTTTTTATAGTATAGTTAATGTTTGTTTTACTGCAGATTCCTTGAAGTTTGTGATCGATGTATTAGATAGGTCACGTGAAATCTTGATATGAGAACCCATAGTTGTATTACCGACTGCAGAGACTTCTCTTGAATAAAAAGTGGCGTGGTAAGTTTTCACTTCGCGAATTCGTATGTTCGTTGTATGCAAATGACGATGCGATACCTACGGGTCGTGGATATTTATTTAACGACCATATTTATCACCAGGCCCAGCGCCAAAACTGATATAAGATAACCGCAGACGCTTTCACTTACGAACTTTTAAATTTTTATTGTATAAAATTATTATTGTTCAGTGTTCATTCACTATTTATCTGTTCAATGATTTTGATACTTTTTTAATATTAGCAAAGACCAGCGCCAAAGATTATTTAATTATTTATATCATCCTGTTCACTTTAACATAGATACTAGTTTCACCGAGTGCATTAACCGCTTTAAGCTCTTCTATTGCCTCATCTATAATGAATTCAATATTTGAATTGATATTACCTTCGAATGTGACATCTGTTTCATAACGTGATTCTTGTCAAACGATTACACGGTAACGTTTCGTTTCTTGATTTACACGTTCCACTTTGTCCAATAAGTGAGGTGACTAATGTCAAATTGATGGTACTACAGATTTGTTGGCAACAACCTTGTCCAGCTCTATTCAGCTTAATTTTGTCGTTTTGGATACTTTTGATTGTTTTAAAAGTAAGATTTGATATATTATAGTGATACAGATTACAGGTAGCACAAATGCTGCTACCCGCAATATTTCTTCATATTTAGAAGTTAATAATAATTCTAGTGTGGTGTATGGATATCAAATAATCAAACCAACATTTATGTTTATTTATCCAGTAAACGATACAAAACCCTTTGTTCAACATTGCTCTGTAAATCAAGTTAGCCTATAAAGTAAGCTATGAAAATAGTTTTATATCCTAAAGGTAGAGTGCAACAACACGCGTTTGCATTAAGTGCTACATAATGCTACGATGTGTTTTGTTATTGATGTTCAATTGCATTGTTATAGAAATGTAGAGGGAGGTTATCCTCGTTGATGCGTTTAATATTCTGCCTTCGAGTGGAATATACACTTCTATCTAGCAGTGACTTTGACACGGATCTGCGAGTGAGATCAGCAATATCAAGGTGCTTCAATCTGTGCATGGAGACTTAATGACAAGACGAAGTACTAGTGAAGCAAATTAATGAGTGTGCTCGGATTTCGATAAAGCTCCTCGATTTGTGCCTCGAAAGACCTCGTTTTGTGCGATAATAATTAGCACAGATTTAACTGGGAGTGATCGATGTACGAGACGTAAACTGCGGTTCTAAGGCAGGGAATCTGTATCCCTGTTTGCATTCTCATTGACGATTGAGATTGAATTTATCATAGATTAAGATTCGACTAACATTATTTACTAAGGGCCTTAGTGCAAATCTTCTTTTTAGTCGGGCACTCAAGAGTCAGAGGTGATCAGAGTGGTCGTGGTTGTGGAGATGGATGTGCGGTGGATTTTGTACGATTCGATTTTTTCATGCCCTGCGTGCCCTATTAACTGCTCGCAGCAAGAGTTAATAGACGTTCTACCAATTGCAATTCAGATGGCTTATGGCGATATGCGGTCGATACGATAAGAAGATTACGACTTGCCAAGATAAATCTAATAATCAAAGCTTAATTTAAAATCAAAGATAATCATCATAGAACTCGCGTTAAACACGACTAAAAGGTCTTAATGGTGACTTTGAAGCACTTTTTTCACACCTTTTCTTCTAGGATGCACTAGAAGACAACATCGAGAAACTCTGTGTTCTCTTGTGTATTTGTTTTTTATCAGCAGCTTAAAATAAAACACACGTGCGGCCAAGAATGTGCCTCATAATCATTCATATTTGTTTGAATAATTTAGATCCACTCCATACACATCTAATAGATTTGGTTTGTTTCGTGGTCTTACTGCATTGTTCAATTGATACAATTTCGGACATTCTTAGTGTAACAGTCAAATAGCGATAAAACTAGCCAAAGAAACTGTTTCAAACATATTTTTTACATTTTTAAAACATTCTTTTTTTTTAAACATTCAATATTTTAAATAAATACACTAGTCATTTCAATACAAGTTCAATTTGTAATATAATAGCTAAAGTAATCAGCGATGTGAAATGTTCGATTTTTAAAGCACCTGCACCCATACTTGTGTGTCGTTAATTATTGCTAATTAATCTTCACCTTCTCGGTATGTCGCTTCATTATGTTTAATAATGATCTGAAAAGTACCTTGGTCCTTTTGGTTTTTTATCATGTCTATATGTAGGCAGTATATAAAGCATGTGTTTTGTATGAGCGTCCTCTGTGGTCTTGCTACAACATAGTCGCTAAGTTGAGGCCACTTGGGGCAATAACTTTGTGTATCTGGACAGTCGAGCAGCACCCCAGGGCGTCTCTTGTCAAGACTTGGTTTATGCTGGCACGGACATTCGAAGATTACATTCGCACGACCGTTCAGTGAGTTATTAGCTTAAATCGGACACGAGATTTTTTATTTTCGTTATAGAGTTTCGGTTTCGATGCTTATTGCAGTAGGTATAAAAAAAAATTTAATGCTTTTATATTAGGTTGTGTTTATTTTTGATTAATTGTTTATGATTGTTGATTGATTCTTCAAATTGGTTTCTGCTTATTTTTATTTTTAGCTCTTTTAGGTAGGTTTGCGTTGCTTGCTATACACATTTCAATGCTGGATTTTAATATGAAGATTTCTCCACCTGACATCTGATAGAAGTATGACATCTTTATCCTTGGATTACCTTCTGTCTCAAGTAATTCAATAACTTGCTGCGTACCTCGATTGTCATTGTCGATAAACTTTTAACTATCAATTCGAATCTAGGTATCGTTTCAGAATAATAACTAGCTTATATCTGTTCGCATAAATCATTTGTCTTGGAGACACTTAGCAGCTGCTGTATAAAATTAATACACGCATTAAGTTGAATTTGATTTGCAAATAGGGGTGCCTAGTGGTGGTCACGCAAGTGGGTCCACCACGTTATTAACTATCATTGGATTGGCCTTTTAAGGGTCGTTAAAATAACTGGAACTTGCTGCTAGGAATCTGCACAGAACGAATATTAATTTGAAATGTTAAATATGTTATTTATAAACATTACTTTTAGTTTAATTATTTACCTACCTAGTCTTTAAAGTAGACTTTGTTCAATAAATTAATAATTAACGTATATAAAAATGTACCTATACACATTTCGTTTATTGAATATCTGTATATTTCTTTTCCTTTGTTGTCAATGCTGCCAACATTTTTTTTAAATAGTATCAAATAAATTAAGCGTATTCCGTGAATATCTCAAATGTGCCAATAAATTTAAGTAGCAATTAGAAATAAACTGGCAATATCGCTAGTGCCTTCTAGATCATTTATAAGGGTGTTATGGTGTTGCTACCGCAGGCGCAATGCGCTTTAATAGCCTTTGTTTTATTGATTCTAAACATTAGAATAGACATTTATAGGTCGCAATTCATTAAACGCTATAAGCTCAGCGTCTGTGAACAATCTTAATGGTATTTTTAATCAGTTTTATGCTCCATCCAGAGTTCCAAGTAACAGGTATGGCAATAAATACGTGGTCAGTCACCAATAAAAACAAAGTACGCGTCTCTCTGAGGATAATGTTCGTTTGTGTTGGGTGACGTATAGTCTTGATTCATTACAAAACTTCTCCGAGGTTTCGTTTTACAAGTCATCTTTATTCTAGTGCCGTGAAACCCGTGGCCTTCTACATTAGTTGTCTCCATCGACTCCGCCTGGGTTCTAGTCTAGTGCTGGTTTACTTTAATGTTTCTGTCGTTGCACTGCACTCTGTGTATTTTACGTTCATTACGAACGAAGTCAGCCATTGTAAATTGTACCTTATGACATTAAGGCCGGTTTAAGCTGAAGATTAATGTCGAGTGCGCAGTGTCATCGGCAACAGGTATCAGCTCACTTACCTTGACCGCGCACGTTGTCCTCTCACTTATACTGGAACTCTATGATAAGATGTCTCGGATGCGCCCGCGACGCGACGCTGCGCTGAGCCGCAGACTAACAAACGCCATGTTCTGTTGACTTATGATCGCCGATCACGAACCCTCATAATTTAGAAGTGTTTGGTATTTATTGCGAGACATATATATACTCCTCGTCAGTATTTATATTCTCATATATTAATATTTCAATGTTCACATTTACTGCGAACGATCAAAGATTCTGTTTCCGTTCAGTTCTTTCAATTTTGAATTCATTATATCGAATCTGAAATTCAATCCCTATGTATGAGTCCGTGACTTTGAGTTCCCGAAAACATCGGACCTGGTCTTTTTTTGTATTTCCAATTCTGTCACGAAGATGAATTTTGATGTGGGTTGACGTTAACGTTATTCTCGAGCGTCGTTCATTTTGTAATGTCACTGAATCATAAGTGAGGACGCGTTAGGCAATTTTTAGTTTCCATGTGTTATTTTATATCCAACGGCGGCGGCGTTGTGTTGGTTTGAATATATCATCATTTTATAGGTTGGATTGAGGTTTTATTCAATTTATACCAATGGATAGTCTGGCGGCGAATTATGATTCATTGGGACTCAATCTCAATCGCTGTAGAGGAATAAATAAATCGTCCGCGATTGTCCTCCCTGCCTCCCTCACATCTGCGTGATTCGCTGCAGGCTGCAGGGCTGTGTGCGCGCTGCCACACTTTCATACAATATAGCACTCGATTACGTCTCGCGACATTAAGCACGCACGACAAATTTAAACAGCTTGACATACATACGAGTACATACGCATGTATAAATAAGTATTACTTTATAATCGAATTCTGTTATTAACTTCCTATCCTAAAAGAAGAGTGCTATAAGTTTTGTAGGCTTTTTCTGTCTGTCTAATGCTCTCCAGCGTCATTTTTTAAAATAATTTATACAATGCAATGTTTGTCTAAAATCAGTAGTCATTTCCATGTAATGTGACGTCGAATGTATGATAAAAAATATTGCCTCTATAATAAATATATAATAAATATTAAATGTGCTCAGATACAATTCATAATTTTTTAGATTTTGATTTACTTATTACGCGTACAGAGCAGTCTCATTGCTTCCAAGTCTTGCCGAGTATTGAAAATAGTGGTTTTTCTTAATAGAATATTGTAAACGAATTTCAACGTTCGTTCGTAGAGCTGTGCGGTCGCACGCATAGTTCAGAGTCGTGACATTTGTGATAAATAGGGCGTTCTATGTACGATTGGCCGAAGACCGGACAGTAACCTGCTCCAAGCGGTCTATTTGCCGCGTCCCGTTATCACTGGAGCGATAGCAAGCCGCTCGATAACCACCATTGCACAAGTCGACACTTATCTCGGAATGCAGTCCACAATGCGCTTCTCGTATCGGCGGTCGTTTAAGAAATAGGGCATTACATCCCTAAAATCCGACTAGTTTTCTCGCTGTGTCGGTGCGGTATCTGGTGGAATAGTGTCTAGGGGAGCAGGTCGCCCTCGGTGTCGCCAGTGGTCATCGGCCTCCATCGGTGAGTTTCGCAAGTCCAGTTAACCGTACGAGTCGATCACATTAATATTCTACGGCTGCGGTTATTGCGAACCTGGTGTTTGCGTCTTCTTTGGCATATCCTTTGAGTAATTCAAGTGGGCAGTTTTGTTTGTTGATACTATTGTAGAGTGACTCATTTTTAAGACGCTATCGGTAAGGTGTCCAAAACAAGGTATCGTAGTTTGAACATTATAACTTTACTACCTACTATTTTAACTTTCAAGCTTGAAATTTTACATAAGTATAACAGTTTACAAATACCGAAAAGGCAAAATACATTTTGAAGTACAAGACGGAAAGGAATCCTACTGAAGGACGGTGCGCAGACGATTTTCATCGAGCTTAAATGCTGCTTGCTGCACAAAAAACGGATAGACGACCAATAAAATCCCCGTGTGGGGAGCAGCCGAGGGGCGGGCAAGCGGGTGCAGTGCGGCCGTCGCGGTCGGTAATTGCACATTGCAGTCTGTCTCCGCCGGGCTGGGTGCGCGCACGCAGCTTCTCTGCATCCCTTTGGGTTAACGATCCTGATTAAAGTATGCGCACGGCGAGTTATAGTCGCGCCAGATCCGATCTCCGTACTCGCGAACGTCGATCATACTTCACATGTCCGTTCCGTTACCCGGAAACTTCGCCGTCCACCGAGCTTCGCGTGCGTTTCGTTTCCGCTCGGGTGGTTACGCTTAGGGGTTGGAACTAGCGATCGAAGATAGTCGTGATCCGATCATGATGTGAGTCGCGATAATAAGTAATAGTCGTCTTCGGTAATAGCAACAAAATGTGCATGATAGTTTTTCTGTTGTCGCAGGGCGAGCGCAGAGGCAGCGTCTAGAGCGGGCGGGGAGACCGGGCCCGCGGCCTCGACGCCAGAGGACGCTATGAAGGGCGTCGAGGCGACGCCGGAGGAGCAGGAAAGGCTCGCGACCGGCAACAACAATGGCTCCCTGGACTGCAAGTTGCCGGCGGTGCGGCCGCAGCCGGCCGGCCCGCGGGGCGCCTTCCACTCCACGCATGTGTTCATGCTCGTGTTCCTCTCGGGCTGGGTGCTGCAGGGCATGTTCCTCACGTACTTCGTGAGCGTCACCACCACGGTCGAGAAACTGTACAAAGTGGAGTCGAAAACGACGGGGACGCTGCTGGCGGCGACGGAGATCGGACAGATCTGCACGGCGCTGTTTTTGACTTACCTGGCGGGGCGCGGGCACCGGCCGCGCTGGATCGCCTGCATGATGCTGGTGCTGGCGGTGGGCGTGATCGGCTGCGTGCTGCCTCACGCGCTCTACGGCACGCGGCTGCTGGACGTGCACCGCGAGGAACACAAGGCGGTGGCGGCGCCCGTCTGCCACACCTACTGGAACTCCACCATCGTGTGCGACGCCAACAACACGGAAACGCGCACCTCCATCACCGCCGTCGTCATCCCTTGGCTGTTCGTCTGCCTCCTGGTGGTCGGTGTCGGCCAGACAGGCATCGCCACGCTCGGCATTCCCTACGTCGACGACAACGTCGGCAGCCGCCAGTCGCCTCTCTACATGGGTGAGTGATTTACGATTGTTACTATTTACATCGTTCGCTAACGTCGACGTGATTTAGTCTTTTGGCGAGAAATCAATAGGCCATTATAAAAACAAAAGCTCAAGGATTGATGCAAAAGGTGCGGATAGATTGTTATCGTCTCTTGGAGGGAGTAATGTGCCAGGAGGCGAACTAGCGAGTAGTAAAATCGTCGTATAAAAGTGCGTAAATCACGGCCGCCCACCCGCCGCCCACGGCCGGTCTCTACCGCCCTCAGCTTGCGGTAATTAACAGTCGCGAGTGCATGCTGCACCTTATTGCAATCTTCTGTTTATTGCGAGTCTCCACGCCCAACTCAATTATATGATTACGTATCTTTAAATTCGCCGAAATCGACAATACTCCGTTCGGGTCATATTTTTTACCGGCGTCGATGCAGGATAAAGTTTGCGTGTGATGTTTTTGTATGGTTTATGTATATGGTATGTCGGGTTGAGCTTAGCACGTATAGAGCGAGTAAAAAACAATAGTTGTTTGGGTTGAACCGGCGCGCAGCCCGGCGGCGCGGCGCCGTGTGGCGTACAGCCTCGAAGAAACTTAATATACTGGTTGATGGTCTGGCTCGTATTGTTTTGTCTGCCTTTCATTACTAATATTCTTAAACTACCTACCTTGCAACGTGCAACTTTTATATGTACGTATCGATGAGAGTACATACTATTATTTAACGGTTTGACTTTGTGTTAAGTATCACTAGTGAAATATTTCTTAAATTTTCATAAACAACAATAAAATTTTAACGTGTTACTTTATCATACAACATATTAATCAATTAAAATTTTCGTAATTAGTCAGTAAAAATAAAATGGAATGATCTTACACTTTTCATTGCCGTATAGACCCTTTTCATGGAATTTACTACAAATCTAAAGCGAGTTCAAAGTCCGTTCTTCAAATACTTCATTTACGAAGAATTTAATACATATACAAGCGTAATAACGCGTGTATCTAGAATAAGACTCAGTAACTCGGCCTTGCACTAAATTGTACTAGTTGCTGAATATAGGTGGCTATTTTAGGAGTGTTTCACCAACGATGTTACCTGTTCAACATTGCTTCAATGTTTTGAACGACTGAGATACGTTTATCGCGTATGTTGCATAATCCTATAGATATACGTATTAAAGAAATTAAAACAAACCAGTTAAGACCGCCGATCTCATAACTTCGAAACTATTTCAACGAATTTTCCAAATTATAAATCAGATATGAAAAACGCGTTAAAATTGGTCCATCAAAACAAAACATAAACATAAGGACGCCTATAGACATAGGCGTCCTTATATCACATAAGGACTCCTATGTCTGTGTTTTGATGGACCAATTTTAACGCGTTTTTCATATCTGATTTATAATTTGGAAAATTCGTTGAAATAGTTTCGAAGTTATGAGATCGGCGGTCTTAACTGGTTTGTTTTAACACATACGGACGCCTATGTCTATAGGCGTCCGTATGTAATATAAGGACGCCTATGTCTGTGTTTTAACATGGAGGCCTCTAATATGGAGGCCGAGAGTTAATGGAGTGATGTTTTATTGCCAATTCATTATATATCTCAATTAAATTAATATAATTTAATTACTTCTATAAACAACAACTCTCTGTCGTATTTTAATAACGTTTAATATGAGTGTGATAGCTATGACCTAATATTCTCAATCGATAACCGTAAGTACTTTAACGAATGCTCTTATCGGAACTAGTGCAGTTAAATGTTAAATATAAGCTCTACTTACTTTTAAATCTGCATCCGGTTGTACTACTAGACAGAAATCTTTAATTTTTATAGATAAGTGATGCATCCAAAAAAAGGTGAAGGTTCTCTAGTCTGGCATTTATGACAGGTATCAAATTTAGAGTCTGCCTATTGGTATCTCAAACTTTCATGGCTCCAACAAGGAGCTGAGCTGCAATCACGTTAGGTTATAGTACATAAGGTTCGTGTTAAGAAGTCTTTACATCAATTATTAGTATCATATTAGTAAAACAATTCCTAAAATTGTGACCTTCATGAACATTACACATTCCAGCGTACCTTTTCTGTGCAACACGGATCACAAGTTCGCGTTTACTGCGAACTTACGATCCTTCGTCATTGTTGGTTACTGGAATCGTCCGGCGACCTAAATGAGGTCAAATATATTTGTAGTCGTATTTGGTCGTATTTCTTATAATGAAAAAAATTACCGGTCAAAGTAGTCTAGATAGATATTCCTTAAAATTTCCTTCACTGATCTTTTCTGGTTTTAATTTCTAGGATTCCACTTAACTTGCCATCCTCATTAGAATCGTTTATCTCGTAGGTCATTGGGTCAGCAGAATCATATATAATGCCATAATTATAAAAAGGATGAAATATAATAATTTATGAACGAATGGCAATAGGTTGTTGACAGTTGTAACTCGTAACGCATAAACGGCAATAAGATGAAAAATCCTGTAAATTATCTTTGTAGCAATTTTCCTTAGACTTCTTCTATAGAATTTCCCTTTCCATTCCTGGCTCCAGATTAAAGTCATCTTTAAAGACATTTAGCAGAATATCTCCTGTCGACCCTTTCTATTTGACGACCCAGTTGGCGCAGTGGACAGGTGCCTGCCCTCTGCGCTGTAAGTCCTGGGTTCGATTCCGACAGGAGCACAAATTCCTTCCCAAGGGATATTTGTGCTTCTGGTTCTGGGTGTAATGTGTGTGTGATGTGAATGTTTCCGGCACCCACGATACAAGTCTTGAACTTAGTGTGGGGCTGTGAGTGTGAATGCGTTTGTCGATTGTTTGTATTTCAGGTATCTAGGTTCCAACTTTTCAGTACTTGCTACCCTACATCTATTGCGGTCGCTAGAATCGTTGGGCGACCTAAATAGTGTCGTCATGTGCACTGGTAGGTCACATCGATTGACACGTCACGAGCTGATTCGAGAACTGGGTCGATTGTTATATAACTAATTGTTAACCCGTGAGATCGAACTGTTTCGCTTTTGTTTGTCACTAAGAGGGATTCGTGCATTCCGGAACTACCTTTGCAAATGTCTACTGAAGCGAGAAGATAATGTGATTTTTGTAATTACCAAATTTACTTAGTGATTTGTCAAGAAATCACTGAAATTACTATTTATTACTTATTATACTTACTTATTACTATAAATTACTATTTATTTACTATTATGTATCAAAGTTTTCGCTATTTGCTAAGGCAAGGAAGAGTCTAATCTATCCACTAATCGTTTCTCCTTCTTCTTTGTTAAAATTGTAAATTCGAAATTTTTGTATGGAAGTAATAATGCTTGAATCGAGGTATGTCTATAAAAGCGGTTCAAGAACATCAAAGGGTTGTTATTAATAAGGGTAAATCAGCATAAGGCAGCTAATAAATAATCAATTGCTGACCGTCGGAATCCCTTGATTTCCGCAGTCCTTTATTTATTAAACCGAAATTAAACTATTTATAAGGAATACTAATACTGTTTAATTTCTAAAGCTATTCTTCGAGAATCACGATTAATGTATGTGACTGCGACGAGTATGCAAGTCAGTACAAATGTTTGAATATAGCCTAAAATCTAACCTTGCGACGCCCGTTTAACATTTGAAACTGCGAGTCATGTTTCCTTATCAAAAACCGCAATCTTGATTGAACAATATTATGAAACTGTTATGTCTATATGAATGTAGTGGTAAACGCAGTATGTACCTAAAAGGTGTATCAAAGAATTTCAAGTCGCAACTTCGGTTTAACCATAGTAGGTTTAACGGCTCTTTGTTACTTGTGAAAATATTTCAGGTTCTTACTGTGGCTTTAATAAATAGAAATAAAAAGAAAATGAACTTTACATCAATATATAAAGAACTAGCCGTGCCCCGCGGCTTCGCCCGCTATTATCAAGTTAAAAAGTAGCCTATGTGTTAATCCTAGGTATAATCTATGCACACTCCTAATTTCATCTAAATCTGTTTAGCCGTTAAAGGGTGAAGAGAGAACAAACATACTTACACACTTACACACAAACTTTCGGATTTATAATATTAGTAGGATTTCTACCTAAGATTGGACTCTTATAATCTTATTCGTATAAAAAATGTCTATCCTAGTAATACATCGATACATAATCGTTTGTACTTATCGCAATTTGCTATGAACAACCAATTGAATTAGTGGAATACGGAAGTAATTTATACATACATAAATATGTGGAAACACACACAGACTCACAGTAAGTTCGATGACTTGTGTCTTTTATGCCAGGAACATTCACATCACACACACAATTACACCCACATCCAGTATTCACCCTTATTTACACATTTACCCTTATTTACCCTTATGAGATCATCAGATTGCAATATTGTATCTCGTATGTAAGCGGTAGATTTGATTCCCGTGTTAAAATATCTCCCTGTTATAAATATATATTCGATAATGCCATATTCATGGCATTATCGAATATTTTTACAAGCTTTTATTTAGTTTCCTGTCCCGTTGTCTATCTATGTGTCGGTCTGTAATCAACTCTTGCAAGCGAAATTAGGCCAACTTCGTGATGTTCGATTTGATTAAAATTTGGCGTACTTATGTATCTTCGGTGATAATACAATGATATGGTATTATGGACCTGGTCTGATGATTGAGAAGGAAGATGGCCTAAAGAAGAAAACCCATCGAATTTGAGCTCGTTTGATTCGTCTTGATAAGTTCTCTGGTTATATAACTTTTTAGTCCTTTTTTCTTTACAACTGATAAAGTTTGATTAAAAAAAACTTTTTAAAGTATTACTATGTGGCTGTTTTAAGACGTCACATTGGTGTTAGTAGGACGTAGCATCTGTTATCCCATCCCATCACGTCCATCTCTCCTGATATCTATTTATACTTTTTCTCATTTATATAAACACATCTAAATATTGGTCGTAATGATTTCTTAATGGAGTTTTGTCTAGTCCAGGAGTCGGGAACCTGCGGCTCGCGAGCCACATGCGGCTCTTTGGATGTGAAGCTGCGGCTCTTTAGTTCCATACGCAAATATAATTTATTTAAAAAAACGTTCTGAATCGATTAACGAGGATTAGACACTATTTCTATCGAACCATTCTTCAAAGGTAGCAAAAAAGTACATTTATATAGTTGAAACAAGTAAATTATGGGTTGATTAGGTAGGTATAACGCGTGCATAGCATTTTTTATACGATACTCGTAGTACAGCAGGTTATTGTTGGCATTAAGGATTATTATTGGCAAGAAAAAAAAATTGTGGCTCTATAAAACTTTGAAATTTTGTAAATTGTAATTTTTGACTCTTCCGACTCAAAAGGTTGCCGACCCCTGGTCTAGTCCAATGTCTTGTTTTAATAGTCCCCTAAAACCTATTTTAACTTTGCCTTTACATTGAACGGTACTTTTGGTCCAGTTTCTTCCACGTTGCCATGTCGAGTGTATTAGTCCAATTCGTTGTCCTATTCGTAGAAGACAATTGTTATTAAATCATCCAGCACCCATTAAAACGAATTCATCATCACTGTTGCCAATAACATATTTTTAGGCGATACAAATCTTGGTTGCAGTTGCGTTGCAGAATATATCTTAGAAATTATTATACAATTAGGTCATCTAAAGTATTATAATAAAAATAATACAGAACTTAAATATTTATCTTCTTCTACTTTATTACTATCAGAACGCCTGGTTGAGGCGACGCGTGATCAAAATGCCGGTACTTATTTGCCTCAACGTCTAATACGTTGGCTCAACGTATTAGCATTGCGATTCAGAGAGGCAATGCCGCCAGCATGATGGGAACGCTACCCGGTAGGGGGTTCGAGCACATTTGCTGTATATAGATGTTTTAGTTGAGTTTAAGAAAATATAGGCAATTGGCCCGTAGATAGTTAGAGGTTAACCAAAGTTCTTAATCTAAATTATTTGTAACTCTTTTACTCCATATCTCAAAACCCATAGCTAAACTGTTTATCCTCATATTGAGTCTGGCTGCATCCTGCATGCAACTGCTATTTCAGTAGCCACAAGTGTGTCAGTAGGGCGTGTCGTCTCCGTGACAATTTCAGTTGCTTAACCGTCACGCATGGGTTTCCATGCTTCTTGATTGGTCCAATTTCGTCTGGCGGCAATTCGTACGATTCTGGATGTACCTACATGCGCCTCATTTTGAGTAGTTCGCTTACGCCGCTTTACAAACTAATCTTTCTTTGAGTTATTTTTTTACTTTTGACGTTACCATATGCATATTTTAGAAAATGTTTAAGGCATTATATCTATATGATTATAGAATAATTAAACTTTCAGAGAAAAAAATATTGCCTTTTGAGATTTGAACTTACGGGAACGATACCTGACTTCGAAAAGTGTAACACTGAATACCACGTCCCCGTAAGTTCACTAATACGAATCAATTAACAACGAATGCACGCCACCACGAAAAACTTAGCACCGAAGCGTGTAATCTCGAACCTCTAATTCACTAATAAGAATGACCGATTCTGATTTATTTGTTCTTTTAATTTCCGGATTTATCTTTCTACTTATAATTTATACGTGAATTATATCTAAGTCGACCGTATTTTCTGTTCTTTTTTGAGCGCTATAGTATCTATAAGTGCTAAACGGATTTTATTACAGATTTTATCAATAGATAGCCTCATTGATTCGATGTTGTGTCGTTTCTTAAGAAACTATGATTTTTTTAAATCGCAATAAGAAGTGGTTGCCAAGGTATTAACTTCGCTTGGAAACCACTTCTTGATAAATAAAAACATAATTAAAAAGAACTACGTTTCGAGTTGTAAGTTGTATTATGTCATAATACAAATACAATTATACACGCCTGTAACAAATATTTCTAATCACGCACTTTGTCCGTCCGTGTCTCTGTGAGGAGTATGTTCCATATTACTCTTTTAACTATTCTTACAATTTATTCCTGAGTTTTATTTGGATCATCAGTCCTTACAATATTCCAAAAAAGATATATCTGTTCTACATTTGTGATGCGGATCACGTACAGTTCATAAACTTCGAAAATTCTTCGAGCAATGGGCGCCTAAAATACAAGCCTAGTTTTGGACCCATAGATAATTACAATACTTAAATACTAACAGCATGTTTTGTGATTACTGTTATAAATTGTTCCACCACATGCTTTATCTGCAGCAAATATTATTTAACTTTCCTTTACTCTATTATAATACAAAGTTTGAGATTTCTAGCATGGTAACTAGCATACAGTACATCACAGATAACGTTGCTCTGACAAATACATAACTTAGTAAAACTAGCACAAGGTCCTGCCACACGTCACGTCCAGAGTCCAAGTTATATTGTAATTGATTTGTTTTTAGATGTGAAGCATTGCACTGATTCCATAATAGTGTTCATCCGATTCATCTGTTGCAAAATTGCGTTCCGCTGCATGATTAACATCATTATCAACCGTGCAATTCAATAGTTACGCAACTTTTTGCAATTAACCTATCAAATTGCCGGCGCAATCGGTGCGATAGTTGTCATAGGTCAGTACGTGCATTGAAGAGATTAGATTTCAATGAGCTTTGATAACATGTATAGTTGTTTATCGTTACACTTTCGATTACGTATCTAGTATAAGAGAATGAGAATAACATTGTAGATAGGAAGGATTGAGAATGTATATATTATGAAATACTTATATGCCAATACAACATTAGGGTGTTGAGAAAAATGCTTGTTCTACAATTTGATTGACGCATGAAGATGGAAATACATAACGATTCATATAACTTTAACTAAGGGCATAAATGCTAGAGGTTCGTTAAACCAAAGATAACACTTTACAAGTTTACATAGTACAGAGTTAAAGAACGAGTTCATGTTGCTATGTGAGTGAGTTAGACTTGAGTTTATAAAGAACAACTTCTAGCTACCATATTAAAAAAAATTGCAAACAACAATTATCTTACAAGTCCTGTTAAATTCGGGGTTAAAGAGATAGTTCTACAGTTTGTTGAACTGTTATCTTTAGAAAGACATTGTTTCACAATACATTACTTGGAATGAATTGATTAATGTTTAGGCAGGTGTGTTTTGAAAGACATTTGTCGTGCGTGCCTATTCAAAACGCTTCCGCCTAGAATTAGTCATACGGCTGAAACCGAAGACAAATTTGCAAAAGTACGGGTGCGTTGACCGCTTGTTCCGATTAAGTCTTCTTGGTTATTAAAATATCGTGACTAACATACAACAAGACATATGTGTTCAAATATTTGTGAGATGCATTTCTATGGAGCGCAATGAATGGCCGCCAATTTGTTCAATTCTTTATAGGTATCCAACCTGTCAAGAACGTTTGCTAATTAATATTATAATGATGTAGGTTTTCAAAATACTGCTTTTTCTTGTTATACGGATGATAATATAATGCAGCGATGACTTCACTAAAAATTTACGCAAGAAATTCTACAGTAGCCAATGCTTGGTCTAGCGCACAATAGTAGTGGGCTTGAGCACTTGAGTTACCTATAGGCTCGATGTCTTGTAGGTAACTTGGTTCTTTGCTGGATATAGTTTTAGTTTTGTTTTAGGAAATATAGGCAATTGGCCAGTAGTCTAGCTTGTTTACCATATTCGACCACATATGCGCACTATTAAATCCATGATGTACTATATTTATATACATAATAAGGCAGCTCGCTAATGCTTATGCATGTTTCTCACGTAAGGCTGTGTGAGAGTTTTATAATATTTTTTCTCTATTTGGCATGTCAATAGTGATTGTGGCTGCCAGATGACCTTATTTACTGCAATGGACATGCAAGGTTATCTCTCAGAGCCCTGCTGCCTTTCGTATCTCTGTTTTGTTTTTCTTCTTATCTATAATAGCCCATAATTGCGGATTCTTCTATTTACATAGGTCGATATAGCCACTATTTGCACGAGAGAGAATTGAAGTCTGATGACGTACGTACAGAATTATTAATCTTTTCGATAGTTCTTTTTCTTAATATTGCGCTGAATAACGACGCAATCAGTCAATTTTTGGCAACTATTGAGTGATAATTTATGAGAGAACCGCCGTACGATGATAATGATGCATCGGAACCGGTACGAATAAACTGGTGTATGTAAAAGCATCATAAAAACTTGTACAGAGACGCGGACTCCGGCCGTTTTGAAAAACGATCCTGACGGAGCCATTATTTATTACAAAAGCATGATAATAATAAGAGCGTTTATTCTCCTTCGCGTCGTTCGAAGCACGCGATCCTGCAGCGACCCGTGCGTTTTTTGGCAATCGACGCGGTCAGTTTCGCCGAAAGATTACATTTGGTGCCTAAGTACCCGATTGTTTTTGGGTCGCTCACCCCGCACCGCGCCTTTGTTATTTTCTTATAACAGGTTATTTAATATCGAAATCTGGGACAGAGTATTGCGAGTTGGTTAAGTACGCTGCATACAATTATTCATTGAATAATTTTGGTGTAGAAAATAAAAATCAATCAGGAAACGTAGTAAGTTTTGTAATCACAAAAGATTAATTATATATCGTTGAGCATTTGCTTGGATCCATACAAAGATCATATAACCATAGTCTTTGGGACCATACGAGTAATCCGCTCAGTACAGCACGCAGCGCAAATTTATTACAGTAGCGATCGTCGGCAGCCGCAATTCCTCATACGATGATTTGTTGTCTTGGGTTCGACGACCACCAATTAGTCCCTCAGCCCTAGTCCTATTGAGATAAACGATGTTGGTCCACGCTTTATATGGGAGGCCATCTCCATTTGCATAATGACCGTCTCCGGCTCTGTGATTACGCCCGTTAATATTTACTACGTTATTAGCCGGTCGATAATAATTTTCCTCGAATTATTAAAATCGCTAGTTTATGGGATGAGACTTGGGACTTTGCTTTGCTGCGTCTCAGTCCGGTTTCAGCCGTGCGTGCGTGCGATAGAAAATGTATGCGCTCTTGGCGTTTGCTGGCACGTTGCGTTACGTGTACAGACAACGTAATATTATTTAATGCTTCGTGAGAACTGCTGCAGCAGTTTTCTCTTGCAGATCTAGACTTGACGGCTCTTGTATCTATTAATATAAATCGTTAATATTTATTTACAGCAATAACCATCGGCATCAGGGTAATCGGGCCAGCTTTGGGATTCCTTCTCGGCGCCCTATGCACCAGGGTCTATGTGGACCCGTTGACAGATCCCGGATACGATTCAAGTGATCCAAGATGGGTGGGGGCCTGGTGGCTCGGTGAGTATTACCTACTTCTTACCTAAAAATACTCGATTTGAATAATTTCTAGTATTCTCATTGTTACATCATATAATAACCCGATACTGAACATTCTATTAGGTTGCTAATTCTAAACGTAACATAATGTTCAGTATCGAGTTAATAAGTGATAATTCTGACTCGAAATAATGTTTTCACTTATAAGACCTATATACTATAAGATGGCCAAAGACTATAAAATGTCTGATATAGGAAGCCCTATAAGACAATAATAAAATGTAATGACTCGAAATTCTCGTATAATATACGGATTTAAAAGCTTTTCTTTCTTTGCTATGTTATTATAGACCTAAGTAAATGTTATTATTACTGGAAAGAAAATGTATACATACATCAACTAACCATTTTTATTATAATGCGTATCCTAAATTATTATTTTGGCTTCAAAGCTTCGAGCGAATATTAGTATGTCATATTTTGGATGTAAGATCATAAAAACAGATTCTTCGCAGAGTTTTCTTCCCTTGACTCTACCAAGGCTTACAACCATTCTCCACTCAATCCACTACCCTGAACAAATTTACAAATCAGCGATCTAGGCTAAGGTTTTCAACAAAGTCTCATTTAGTTCGGCTCCACAAAAGCTTAAGGTACATGCATAATGCACATTGGTAATTAACCTGCCTTCCAATAGAGGACCTAAGCCTTACAATACTGAGTACACCTAGTTTCACGCAACAATATTAATTGTTCTCACTAAGAATAACTTAACTACGGCTGGTGCATAAAATAGTGAATAAGTAATCAGGCTTAGGGTATATTTCATAAAGAGCTTAGAAATAGCGTTAAAGGAGCTTCTAAACTCCGAAAGTGAAGTGCAAACTCATTGGATTGTGACTGATTTGTAAGTTTTATCCAACATATACTGTTACGTGTTCACGTCTTAGGTAAGTGATAAAGTCTCTTCTGGTAAAGTTTATGGCTATAATGTTGACTCTCTGTACATAGAAAACATTTCTTCGACTTTTCAATGTCCATTTTTAAATTCTTTAGCCGGGAGGTTGGTAAATAATAAAACAGGCATAGAACTTGTTACCCTTCTCTTTGCCGTCTATATATATATTCTAGAAAACATAATTATCATTACTATATGTTATGTAAGTATTCAATTTCGTTTTGTTTTATGTGATGGATCATTAAGTCTTAAGTGCTAATTAAGTTCCTTATTCGTTTGCATCAACTGTCTATTGTAGTTTTACACTATTAGTTAGGCGGTTATATTTTACAGCTGTGATTTTCACACAAGCACCTTTTACTGCTATATACCTATCTCAATTATTTTTGTCATATCTTTCAATATGAGATATTGTCAGACTATAAGCAAACCCTGACGTGGGTGATGCAACAAGCTTTCGTAAAAGATACAAATACGCTCTAAACTTGAAGACGCACATTTTAATGACCAGGAAATCGCTAGGAAAGGTATCTCTATTTTACGACACAAACTGGCTAGGGCTCAGGCTTCTCACAATTACGACCAAAGTACGTGAGTGTTCCTATACGATCCCGGCATTCCATCGCGGAACCACTACATACCGTTAGTGAAGGTGCAGATTCGCGCGCAAAATCCACGAAGAAAGCGCACGTGACCTGACTGCCAACCGCACGCGTGTGCAACCACCAAACGTCGCCAACGTTGCCACCCTCACATTCAAATATCCTTATTACCATCTTCATAAGGCCCACATTCAACCGAATTTTGTTTCGGGAAGTAATAACAATGCGCCTTTAGAAAACTGAAAACTGCTCCGTGTCTCGACTGCCAATAAACTGAATTCGCGAATACGCATTGAATCGATTCTGTATTTCCTTATTGTTTTTAGTTTATGAATGAAGCTTTGAATTTTAATAACTTCGTTCTATACGGATTATTATTATATCGATGGTTTTTCACTCGACCATTTATGGCCACATTAATTAATGGTTATGTTGCCTTTTATGAACTTATACTTACTGCTTCTCAGATGTTCTCGGTCCGGTATCTCAGAATATTTTGCTGCAAGTTGTATACTGTTCCTTTAGACTTTACACTAAAAACCTTTTTAACAATCTAAGTCTTTACTGCGGCTGGCAGTTTCTGTTTTATTACCAGCTTGACATTTTCGTGGGAATATATTGAAATAAGATAATTTCCCAACATGTAATGAGCGCCCCGAATGCGCGGCGACGTAAAGCGTATAATGTAATCAGCGTCATTACTACCTTCCTTCAACTTCGGTTGTACCGCAGTTGATGTAATTACTTCTGCCAGAGGGTGTGTTGCTAATATTGCATTACTCAAATCGTTCTTTTCATTCAATTATTTTTTTGCATGTTAGTTATGTTTTTTGGTTAGTCACGTTACGAATTTGATTGAAATTATAGCCAAGTGCAGGTTACATTTGTTGTAACATGGTCGCGCGTCGACGATGGTTTGTCGCATGCGTTGCAATCTCGATCTGCTTTCGCTTTTTTCTCGCGGGCTGGTCTAGTGTCAGGCGTCACGCTGCCGCGCACGCTTCTAGTTACATAACTTGTCTTACATCAGAGCGCGTCATCGCGGCTAAAATAGCGCTCTATCCACGGGCGGTCACGGCCAAGGCTGCTCGCCTTGTTGTCGACAATTATGCCGTCGTCGGTGTCCGTAATGAGGATTTAGTGGGTGGACACGCGACCGCCGTGCACACTTTTACTTTTAAACCGGTTCCGACCGGATCGACCTTCGGCTCCTCTCGACTCAGTGCTATCGAGAAGTTCACCATGGAATCCCATCCCGTCGTTCCTATCCGAGTTCGAATGTTGGACTTTTGATAGTAACGCTCTCGGCTGTTTGTAATTATAAACAATATACTATAACAACAATGCGCGTATGTGCGAAGTCCATACATGCAGCGTATAGGGTATGCCCTTGACTGATCGCCGACCGGGCGACCTTGTAAACGTGCAAATCGCGTGGGCCTATCGGAATTGTTTTCATTTTATCTTCAGCGTCGGCGCCTCTAACGTTTCCCGACTTGTTTTAACTGCCGAATGGTAAATAAACACACCGATACTGGCTGCCTAAAAATAACATTACCAGAATGTGTCGTGAGTCGTGACTCAAAGCCCACAGGAGTAATTAATAACTCAACGTCAGCATCGTATCGTTCTTATTCCACGACTTAGTCGGGAATTCCCTTGGTTTGAATAGCGTGCCACATTGTTAGTTCCAAACGTGTAGAAAGAGGGTTTAGTTTTTTGTTTCCTCTGCCGAATGCGCGTGGTTTGATTCTACGTGATTCGTTTCGCTTCATAGTGCTACTCGGAGCATGAAATGTTTAATATTTATCTGCGGTATAGTCTAGACCGGCAGGGTTGTTGACAGACCAGCACCCGAGGTGTTAACTGCCATAATTAGAATATTCTATACCGATTACCAGCGCTGATATCTTGGCTAAACAAAAGAGTACATGATCCGGCCACGATTATGTTTGCTCGTTAGCAATTTTTTGACGTGTCGATGATTTTTATGATCTCTGCATGTTTTTATACTTCTGTTGTGTACGCTTCTCATTAGAATCAACGAAAGTTGACACTCAAATATTTTTTTTGTTGTATATTTCACTGTACTTGGTGTTAAATGTATAAAATATTTAGGCGCAGGTATGTATTTATGGTCACTTATCATGTTTATTTAATTTGGTCCTCGATAACAAAATGCACTAAGTTTAATAGTTTCATTGACTTACAATCGGATGACTATAATGAGAGGAAGAATATTATATAGAATATAATTATTAAGATAATAATCTATGATCCCGTAGCTTTGCAAGCGTTAATCAGGATAAAAAGCCAATGGCCTGTTTCAGAATCTAGCCCAGCTATATATAACTATATACTACATTTTTAGCAAATCCGTCACCGATAAGAAGTAACAGAAATACTCCAGACAATTTTTTTGATTTATTATAGTAGTGTGCTTAATACCTTATTATAAGATTACATTACTTTATATATATATATATATAACTCCGTTCTGATTTCCATAGCTTCTTATATAACTACCTGTTCGCCCTAAATCTATCGCCTACATATTGCCTAATAAAGAAAACCACCTTCAAGTTGAAAGTCTGCCGCCAAGCTAAATACGGTGTTCCGGCAGTTATCCTTGAGAGCCTGCGTATTCCAGGTCTAGTGTGTTTACCAGCTTCGATCACATCATCACTTACCATCAGGTGAGATAGTGGTCAAACTCTAGCCTGTCACAAATATAAAAAAAAACCTTTTAGTTTGATTGTTTGATAGTTTTTTCCTAATAATAATCGTTTGATTTTTGTATTTGGTGTTCAAATACAGGATATAACAGATAATATACGTAAATTTCAGCTTTAATTCAGCTTCTACGTTTATCGGATGATAAACGCACAGCGAAGGAGTGGAACTCATTGCCTCCGTATTTGCATTTGTCTTAAGCTTACAATAAAACCACAGACTATATTAATGATAAGGATGCATGGAGGCAAACTGCACAGGCTCTTTCTAGCGACTACCATAATAACACCTAGGTTAAGAAAATGATGTATTAGAGACTAAGAATGTTTTAAAAAAAAATGAATGAGAAAAAATGCGCCGCCGAGTTTCTTGCCAGGTTCTTCTCGAGATGGCTGTAATTTTGCAAATCTGGCAATAGATTCATTAACTTTCATGAGTGCCTCTTTGGGGCCCATGTGAATAAACTATTTTGATTTTGTTCCCACGGTATAATCTGGGTGTCTTCCAAGAGTGAATAGGTACCTTCTAGGCAAGCATGTTCCATCTTCGGCCGCATCGTCACTTTCCATCAGGTGAGATAGCGGTCAAATGCTTGCCTATCTAGCATAAAAAAATATTGTTTTCCCGGGAAAAAATAAGTCTAAAAACAGAGACTTTGCTAACAATAAATTAAGTATTTCTAATAAGTTTGAATCCTGCTAGGACGACTTGTGTTTAGATTCACTCTCTTCCCTGTTCATGGTTTTTTATAATTATTATCAGATGTGCTAAACAATATACAGGGTAAAATGTAAAATACCGAAACCTCTAGGGACATCACCGATTGTATGGAATATATCATAATTTGATAAAAACTCACGCACATTTTGAACAATTAAATTAAAATAAAAACAGGAATTAGAAGGCTTCCGAATGAAGCCGAAACAATTGTCGATTTAGACATCGACAACGCGTAAGTCACGCTAATACCCGTTTTAATTTAATGGAATATATCATCTTTATTATTACGATTCAGAAGAAATTCGTAGAACTCGAACTAAATGAATTATTTAAAATCTTCTCTATCCAAAGGTTGTCTGGAAGAGATCGCTTTTAGCGATAAGACCGCCGATTGTACACTATAATTTAAGTTTTGTTATTTTGAGTGATTTATGTAAGGTGTGACAATAAAGCGTTATCTATCTATCTATCTAAATGAGCTAAGGATTAGAAAGAAAGAAAGAAAGAAGAAAGAAAGAAGAAAGAAAGAAATATATTTATTGCTACTATAAAAAACAAAAATACATCAAATTAAACTAAAATTCTTAACTATATACTTTTTATAATAGAGCAATCGGAGTAAATTCAGCTAAATTCATTAACAAGACAGCTTTCTGTTATTTTACATAATAACCCTGTATAACAGATTAGGTAAGAAGTAAGTACGATCCTATAGTTAGTTAATGTTATTTTCAGGCATGGTGTTCATAGCTGGTTTCATAGTGGTCCTGTCTGTACTCATGTTCTTCTTCCCGAAGCAAATCAAGCCCGAGATGATGCCGCCGCCGCCCAAGAAGAACAAAGAGAAAAGGGATCCGTTCTTCAAAGGTACCTGAAATTAACACAAATACATACATAAACGCTTTCACACTCACAGCCCTACACTAAGTTTGATGACTCGTGTTGTGGGTGCCGGAAACATTCACATCACAACCAGAACCAGAAACACACAGTTATCCTTGAGAGCCTGCGTATTCCAGGTCTAGTGTGTTTACCAGCTTCGATGACATCGTCACTTACCATCAGGTGAGATAGTGGTCAAACACTAGCCTGTCACAAATAAAAAAAAAACACATTTTCTTTGGGGAGAAACCTTGTGAACTAGATATCCGTTATAAAAAATACAGGCGAATTGAGAACCTCCTTTTTTGAAGTCGGTTGAAAATCTAATGTAATTCTCATATGACCTATCACAAAGATATAAGATAAACATTTGTTACATTGAACACGATAAAAGATATCGTGTTCAATGTAACAATGTATTCAGGCGGCTGTTGGGACTGCCCCAGATTTGCAGAAATGTTAGCGTTAACCCACACGGATTGTACGCCATTATGCGGAAAGAAAACGGTTTCTCTAATGAGCCGAGTGCGGGTTAGCCACAACGGCGTCCTGAATAATTTATTGGAGGAAACACACACAAGTGAAGCGGTAAGAGTGTTTGTAGGGCGGAGTATACTTCCCATATTTTTATGTAGAAGAAACATCCTCTGCATAAAAAGAGCCACAATGGAATATAAGGAATATATGCCCCGCGGCTTTGCCCGCTATTATAAAGTTAAAAAGTAGCCTATGTGTTAATCCTAGATATAATCTATGTACATTCCAAATTTCATCTAAATCCGTTCAGCCGTTAAAGCGTGAAGAGGGAACAAACATACACACAAACTTTCAGATTTATAATATTAGTAGTGTTAAGCATTGAGCTGCCCGTTGGCTCAGTTGGGTGAGCGTTCGCCTTCTAAGCAGGGGTATCGGGTTCGATTCCCGGCCGGAACACTAGTATTCTCTCCAAGGAAAATTTATGTTTCTGGTTCTGGTTGTGATTGTGTGTGTGATGTGAATGTTTCCGGCACCCACGACCCAAGTCATGTAGTGTGGGGGCTGAGAGTGTGAAAGCGTTTATGTTGTGTTTTATTTGGCCGCTATCTCACCTGATGGAAAGTGAAGATACGGCCGAAAAAGAAACATGCTTACCTATTCATACATAGTGTTGTGAAGATATGTTCACACGGTTCACACTCAGAACCTTAATTTATGCTTTCTATGGTCTGTGGTATATTAAAAAAGGTTATGTATCATCTATGGTTAGATCCAATAAAATATATTAGAAAAATTGACGTTGTTGTAAACTTGGGAAGGCTGAAAGGGCTACCGCCGCACAAAGGGCTACTTTGCGTCGCGCAGTCGGGTAAAAATCAAGACAAATATAGGTAACGCATTATCAAAAACTATTTTAATACACCATTTTGAAGTAATAACGTCTTATAAATCGATGAACACCGGCTGCACGCACCAAAAAGTGTCACGTTCCGGCTGAGCCTGAGCGTGCAAGCGAGAGCGCGGAACAAGCGATAGAGAGGCACGATCGGCCAAGCGTTCGTCTTATGACGTTATCACGTTAAATTATCGTCCGTAAACCGACTTTACAAAAAAAAACAATATTTTTTATGACGAACTAACACATGCATCTTTGCTATCTGAATTAAATATTATGCATTAGAATTATGAGCTGGAAGATTTATATTTCTTGAGACACTACACATTGAATATAATTTCTCAGTTTTTTAACGATTTCACAGAAAAGGAGGAGGTACTCTTTAGTACCTCCTCCTCGACTGTATTTTTTTTATGTTCTTATAATTTCGTTCCACGTGAATCGATTTTTTTATTTGTTTAAAGATCTTGCTTTCCAATTGGTCCTATTTAAATTTGATCAAGATCTGATCAGTAGTTTTTTTTTATGTCGAATAGGCAAGCATTTGATCACTATCTCACCTGTAGAAAAATGATGATGCAGCCGAAGATGTGACATGCTTGCCTAGAAGATACCTATTCATCCTCAAGACTTGATGACTCCCAGATTATACCCTTCTTGAAAATCAATAATGCGTGTTTAGTACATCTAAACTGATCAAAGTTCCGGAGATAAAGCGGTGAAGTCGGTTTTTTTAAGCTTTTCTTGCGTTTAATTATTCTAGATGACATTGCTTCTGCGCCAAATGACTCACAATAATGTGATAGTAAATTTTTATTTTACGTAGCATCCGTTAACGTCTCATCCATGAATATTATTTAATAGTTGTACCGTCTGTGAATGTATTGCATGATATTATGCAAACACCGCGCTACTTTGTCACAATAAACCAAAAATAAATATTTAAACAAGCGCTTTCAATTACTTAAATTGATCTCGAAATACTTATTACGAAAAGGTGCTAAGTGAAAATATAACGTATGTATTTTTGTCTCGTATCTATCTCATTTATCTTGTTTACAATGTGTTGTCATTAGTTTCGCTTTTATCTTTAAATAAATACTTATATATAGCAAAGTTTATAAATGTTTGTATATTCGTTATAATTTTTCAAACTACTGCTTGTTGGCTCAGATGGGTGCGCGCCTTGTTGCGAGCAGGGATTCGATCGGGTTTGATTCCCGGCGGGAACAAAAGTTTTTCACCTTGGAAAATTTGTGTTTCTGGTTCTGCTTGTGATTGTGGATGTGAATGTTACCAGAACTGTTCGCGACACAAGTCATAGAACTTAGTGTGTGTGGCTGTGTGTGTAGGGTTGTCAGTGTGAAAGAGATTTTTTTTTTGTTTATTCGTAATAATTTTCAAGATATAAATATTCACACCCGATTTAAATGAAGCGATATAAATACATTTATTAGTTATTTTTATCACAAATCAAGATTTTATTTTGACGCCGATATACTTAGGTCAAGTTTTTTTTATGTGCATTTGACCACTATCTCACCTGATGGAAAGTGATGATGCGGCCGAAGGTGTGACATGCTTGCCTAGAAGATACCTATTCACTCGACCTATTCATTAGATTGAGAATAGTTTTTGTAGTATACCTGATGGTGTAGCGTTTGATTTCTCTTGTCCACGACCACATCATCTTAATGTGGTCGTGGATGGTAAGCACGCTAGGCCTAGATTGGGATTGGTTCTTAAGAATAACTGCAGTTTCGTCCTCGGTGTTTTAGCTTGCAAATTTTCAGGAAAACGGTTACATTAATAATCTCCCCTTTATAGCTGTAAAAAGACTTTCAAAGAATGGCTTCTTAAATGCTTCTTAAAACGACGATACCGAAAACCTAATATAATTCCCAAATACTACTTTCAACCCACGCAAACACGTACCCACACATAAGCCTGCACACTCACACACATTCACACATACTTTCTCACACACACACAAACTTAAACTCAGTAATTCTCTCACCTTAATAAAGATTTAATCTTACCACACAATTATTTTATCATAAATAGTGTTTGCAAACAATGCGTCCTTCTGTTTATTGCCAACCACAAACTTATATGCAGGAAAACTAAACACCTTTAGCAACCGAGCTTTAATCAGTTAACTCACACCCGAGTCTCAAGATACAGGCCTCGAGCTTAGTTTGAGACTCAATGTTAAAACTGTTCTACACACTTGCAGCAAATTTCAACTTTGTAATTTATCTTAAGTTAATTTGTATACTCAGTCTAAAAAGTATTAGAAATTATTTAAACTTTCCCTTTTTTCAGATTTCTTCGCGACAATAAAACGTCAAGTCACAAACGACATCCTGATGTGGCGCACTGCAAGTTCTGTCCTACATCTGATGCCCATCAGTGGGGTGTACAGTTTCCTGCCCAAATATCTGGAGAAACAGTTCCGGCTGCCGACGCATGACGCCAACCTAGTCTCTGGTGAGGTACAAATAACGGGACCAGTCTAAACAAGCAGGTCTGCATTAGTGAGTCTACATCGAATTACTAGCGAGTTCCAACGGCGAGCTCCTATCGATGTAGCGATTTCTATTTTAATTAAGCAAAAATTTACCTTATTTCTTAGGAGATTTGTCGATTTGAATTGAAACCGTTGTCAACAGGGATCGTTAATATGGTCATTTTCGTATTGACCAATCACGCTAATAACCGGCTCAATTCGTTAATGACTAGAGGCGCAAATAAACGACTCAATTCGTAATTGACCAGATACGCAAACAACCGACTCAATTCGTAAATGACCAGATACGCAAATAACCGACTCAATTCGTAAATAACCAGATGCGCAAACAACCGACTCAATTCGTAAATGACCAGATACGCAAATAACCGACTCAATTCGTAAATAGATAAACAGAGCCTGGGTATTCCAGGTCTAGTGTGTTTACCAGCTTCGATCACATCGTCACTTACCATCAGGTGAGATAGTGGTCAAACACTAGCCTGTCACAAATAATTAAAAAAAAAAAGAAATTACCAGATACGCAAATAACCGGGTCACGTGGAGAGAAGTCATGAGGTAACACACATAAAAAAAAAAACAACAGTCGACTTGAGTACCTCCCCCTTTTTTGGGAAGTCGGTAAAAATAAATATAATCTTAACTTAAAAAATAATAAATACAATATATCATACACACATGATTAAACATACATATTTTCATTACTACATACATAAAAATAAATAAATAAATACTTTTATAAGCCAGTAAGATAAATATATAAATTGCTAGCCTATCAGACATTAAAAAAAGTTATCAGAGAATGATCTTATCTTATCGTATCTTATATCTGCTTACAGGTCTGGGTGGTATTCTCGTGATGGGGCTGGGCATCATCACGTCTGGCGTTGTGATATTGAAGCTGGTGCCGACGGCTCGGCAGGTGGCCGCCTGGACTGCCGCTACTGCAGCTATCTACAGCGCTGGTGAGTCTTGAGAAGAATTCTCGTCATAGGCTCACGTAGGCCTTTTCTAAGCAGGGATATCGGGTTCGATTCTCGGTGGGGACACAAGTTTTCTCAGAAAATATGTGTTTCCGGTTGATTGTGTGTGAGATGTGAATGTTTCCAGCACCTACAACATAAGTCATCGAACTTAGTGTGGGGCTGTGAGTGTGAATGTTTTTATGTTTATATTGTGTTGTTGAGTCGGGAAAGGAGTGGTTTTCACTGTTGCTGTGTCCGAGCAAAAGTATTTCTTCCACTCCGCTGCTCAAAAGGCGATCGTGCATGCTATTTTTTTTTATTCAATTAATTTGAATTATTATTCCCCGTGAACACAGTAGTTGTTCATATTAAATAACTTTTTGTAAAAAAGTAATAATATTTACTCCTACATGTATAAACCGACATTGTCTGCCCTCCAGGCATGGTGATACTAATGTTCGTGAGCTGTCCCGAAGAGAGGTTCCGACTTCTGGGAACAGTTGGTAGCGTCGGGAGCTCCAGACTTGAGTGCAGCAACGGCTGCTACTGCGATAACGTCACCTTCAACCCAGTGTGCGGACAGGTACGTATATATACTGACCACTGAGTATACCACTATCACACTTATATTACAAATCCGAAAGTTTGTGTGTAAATATGTAAGTGTGTGAGAATGTTTGTTTATTCTTCACACTGTTACGGCTAAACAGATTTGAATGAAATTTGGAATGTACATTCTTATGGATTGCTTATGCCTAGGTTTAACATATATTATACAATACAATACAAAACACTTTATTGTATACCAAAAAATATAAACAATGACAAATAAAATATTACAATCGTCGTGGTAGTACAATGGGCGGCCTTATCGCTTAAAGCGATCTCTTCCTCTTATACATAGGCTACTTTTAACTAGATAATCGTGGGCGAAGCCGTGGGGCGCGGCTAGTATTTGTATAAGACACCAATTTGCATCGGAGTTCATCAACATTTCAAGTAATAGATGAGCGCTAAAAAACTGCAATTTGATAAGCTGCGATCGAAACACACGAGTGGAAATCGGTTCTTCTTTCATTACTTAAAGCTGTGTTCCGTGTAAAACAACGTTCATAAACTGTAAGAATACTTACTTTTACTAAAACTTTAGTGTCTCAACTGCACGCTTCGTTTCATGGTCCTTAGAGCCGGATCGTGACCCTTGGCGTGTATTTCATATTTGAATTAACGTTATTTTGATACAAATTAAAAATAATTTTCATTCTAAGAAGGATAATGTAGGTCTTGGTGAGAAGGTTTAGATTTATCTAGAAAAACATTGAAAAAAAAAAACAATGGGTTGCACTCCGGGAGTGCCGGCAGAAATGAAAACTTGAACATTTTTCGCCGCGCGGTAGAAAGAGAGGGGGATGTATTATATATATTTCCGTCTTACGAATTTTCAATCAGGTCACGTGTCCCATTTTTTACCCATCCCAAAGAAGTGTACAACGTCGCAAAATAAATGTTTTAACTTCAAAAAAACCGAAACATATAATTTAGTAGTTCAAAATGATCAAAACTCACCCAGTTTTGATCAAATTATGTATAAATATTAATATTTTCCAGGACTCGTTTACGTATCTCTCGCCATGCCAGGCGGGTTGTGTAGCGAGCCAGAAGTTGGACAACAACACCTGGCTGTACTACAACTGCTCTTGCATCGATAGTGACGCGAGACCCGGCGAACGTGTGATGCAATAGTAAGTATAGCAAGCCCTTGTTAATCATACTCATATTATGAATCTGAAAGTGTGTGTAAGTGTCTAATCGCCATTTTCACCAAACTTAGGAGCCGCCTAAATGAGATGCCTAAGCATTTAAGAGCTACCTAGCACTAAATACGTTTCATCAACCTTAGGTGTTACCTAACAACCTAAGGAGCTATCTAAGTTTAGAACACCGATTCACCGGTGCTAAGTATGTTTGTTTTCTCTTGACGCGGCTGAACAGATTTGGATGAAATTTGGAATGTATATGCAGCTAGGATTAATATATGGGCTACTTTTTAACTTGATAAACGCGGGTGAAACGGCGGGGAACGGCTAGTTGATACTGTGCATATTTTTGTTTCGAACGTAAACAACTTTAATACAATGCTGGTGAAAAAACAGAAAAAAAGTGTCTGTTTTTTCTTTAAAATATTTTTTTCATTTTATTTCATTAATTTCTAAACAATTTATTTGTATGGAAATGTGGCAAAATCTGTACATTTAAAGAAATAGTAATAATAAAATTATATTACATTGTATTGTAAAACGAGTGTTTTTCCCCAAAGGAAAGTGTGAAAGTGTTAATTTTTTTATATCCATAACTATGAAATAAGAATACTTGACCTTTACTTAAATCTCATACATATTCTCTATCACGCCAGTACAAAATTTAAAACCGCTTATTCACATGGGCACCAAAGAGGCGCTCATGAAAGTGAATGACTCTAATGTCCGGTAAAATTAGAGAAGAACCTGACAAGAATAAGGGCGGCGCATTTTTTCATTCTTGTTTGACATGATAACGTCTTATAAATCGATGAATACCGGCTGCACGCACGAAAAAGTGTCACGTTCCGGCTGAGCCTGAGCGTGCAAGCGAGAGCGCGGAACAAGCGATAGAGAGACACGATCGGCCTAAGCTTTCGTCTTATGACGCTATCACGTAAAATTATCGTCCGTAAACCGACTTCAACAGACAACCATTTTTTTTTTAAAACACACTTACTTTTATTCCAGCATCGAACGCTACGACCTTTACAATAAATCAGCCGACGTACTGAATCAATCGGCCGGTTTCGCTGTAAGCGGTGAATGCGGCGGCTCCTGTAACCAGATATACATATTCATCGCGATATTCGCCGCCATCATGTTCGTGCATTCCAGCGGGGAAGTGGGCGCCGTGCTGCTCATTATACGGTGCACGGACAAACACGGTGAGTACCTTATATACCTGCCTGAAACAGCAAGTTATGGAGTATTGGAGCGAATGGGAAATACGGCCTGAGATGGCGGATTAGTTATTTTAAAGCACCCCCATAATATGGGTATCAAATGAAAGGGTTCGCTGAAAAGAATACGAAACAATATTTGTAAAAGGTTTTTTAAATCAAGCATTTATTATTTGTTTATAAAAAAGGCTAAAAAGTCAAGACGAATCAAACTGTGACTAAATAAAAGACAGGTGAAACTAAATAAAAGCTCGTAAAACTAAATTACTTTACTCCACGTAATATGGGTATCAAATAAAAGGGTTCGCCGAAAAGAATACGAAAAACTTATTTGTACTCTTTTTTAGGGTTCCGTAACCAAAGGGTTAAACGGGACCCTAAGACTCCGCTGTGCTGATGTATTTCTATTGCCGCTATAACAATACTAAAAATCTGATTAAAATAAATATTTTAGGGGGCTCCCATACAACAAACGTAATTTTTTTGCTCGTTTTTTATAGATTATGTTACGGAACCCTTCGTGCGCGAGTCCGACTCGCACTTAGCCGATTTTTAATTTATCATAAATTTATTTTTAACTCGGCAGACAAAGCCATGGCGATGGGCGTGATCCAGTTCGCGATCGGCGTGTTCGGCAACGTGCCGTGCCCCATCGTGTTCGGCGCCGCCGTCGACGCCGCGTGCCGCCTGCGGGACATGGCCTGCGGAGTGCTCGGCGGCTGCGCCAGCTACGACAGCGACAGCTTCCGCCACCTCTACCTGGGTCGGTACTACTGTCAAACCTTAACCTTACTTCATTGTGCGAACCGCAAAGGAATGGAACTCCTTACCCGAGTCGGTGTTTCCTGATGAGTACAATATGGGAGTCTTCAAGTTACGAGTGAATAGGTATCTTCTAGGCAAGCTTGCTCCATCGTCGACCACATCGTCGCTTACCATCAGGTGAAATAGCGGTCAAAAGTTTGCCAATCTAGAATAAAAAAATAAAAAAATCTACTCATGGAACGGACAACGACAGCGACTACTTCCGATACCTCTACCTTTTTTCACGCTTTATAGACAAACATTTGACCACCTGATGGAAAGTGATGATGCGAAGATGTGACATGTTTGTTTGGAAGATACCTATTCACTTTTGACTTGAAGACAGGGAGCTTCCGCTCCTTCAGTACAGGACGTTGTTGGTTTGGTCGTCGCAGGTCTGTCGGCGGGGCTCGTAAATTATTGTACCTGCTAATTTATTTAGAGCTCTGTTTGATAAAGGTGATTAAACAGTGGCAAATACTACACTGCAGATATTTAAAAATGAGATTGTCATTGCAAAATGAAACCTAAGTGAATGAATTTTAATCCCATGTTCATATAGTGTTTTTGGCTGTTTAGTCACAATGTCTCGGTTTAAAGCGTCTATTGGTATAATGATATTGTATGAACGAAACTATCACATTTCTCTGGAATTGATTGTTGGCTGTACGACTATACTATATATTATATACTATATTATAATAGGATAAATTATTTTTAACCTATCTTAAATTTCTATTTGATTTTTTACTCCTATGGATGTAACCCATATGATGTATGATGACGTTGTTGGTTTGGTTGTCGCAGGTCTGTCGGCGGGGCTGATGTTCCTCGCGTTCATAATGGACATGTTGGTGTGGAGCAAGGCGGGACGTATCGACATGAACCCCGGCGACGCGGCCCCGCCTGACGCCGCCCGCCTCGCGCCGCCCGACACGCAGCTCTGACGGCGCCCGCTCTCCTACGAGTCGCACCTGTAGCCTGCGACTACTGCGGCACCTTATGTTACTACGACCGCTCCGATGGAACGTTGAGACTTCGACATCGGCGCGCGTAAGTGCCCCGCTCGTTAATGCCATACGTTATTATTAGGGGTAAAGTACGCAGCTCTGCCCGCGCACCGTCGCTTACGAGTCGCAGCTGTAGCCTGTGACGTCCCTGTATTGCTGTGACGTTTTATGCCGCTAGAACCTTAACGTTGTGACGTCATCAACGGCGCGCGTAAGTGCCACGCTCGTAGCTGTAGGATGCCACGTACGTTACTCTGACCACGCCCCGTGTGACGTCATTTAAACGACGTTAAATTGTTAATCATCGGTGTCCCTCGCTCCGTTCGGCTTATAGTAGTACCGTTAGTTTATTATGACGTCACCAATTGTATGATAAAAACAAATGTCACTAGGAGCTTCAATGACATCACAAAACTGCTAACTTCAAAAGTAATTAGTAGTTGGCGTTAAAGATCACAATTAGTTGCTTATTTTACTTGTCATGGGAAGACGTGCGTACTTCACTTTGCCGGAAGGAGGTTAAATAAATAAATTCAACGTTTTAACAGAGCATCTCATTAGTGTGCGTACAGAAGTTTAAGGTGCATGTGTGTGCGTTTAAAATTGCGTGCTTACGTATTCGTTAGACTTAAAGAGCGTCGGATTTAGAGATTTAAATAAAGAAGATAAGGGATTTAAATATATTTTGGCCGGTGCTCGATTAAAATTTACCGCGGCTCACACTAGTAGTAAAACTTTTAAGTTAAATTGACCATATTAAAATGCTTATTATAGTATGGTTAGGTCTTGATCGAATGATTGTATCCTAGAGAATGTGAACTGAAAAACGAATAATGAAATTATTCGATTGTAGAACACTTAATAAACGACGTATAAGCTCTTTAAACATTTTATATCGCTTATGTCAAATGTCACATGTGGAAGTGTCAGATTAAATTGACAGTCCAAAAATGATTATTATTATACAAAAAAGGTTTTAGCTGCGCAATAGTATTGTGCAATATTATTATAATTATATATCACATTGAAGTGAACATTTTATTGTTAGCTAAATTTATTTCTTGTTGTTATTTTAATATTGGCATATTGTTATAATTTCGGAATACTTTTACTATCGTAAAAGGACATTGCATGATACATAAAATATTTTGTTTTTATTTTCAAGTTGTATTATGTATATACAAAAATTTGATTATATCTTTATACACGGTTACTTTTACATATATTTCCTTTTTTTTTAAATGGAACGTGACGAGATGTTATCTTTTTTTTGCATTTTATTTTTTTAGTGTGCATTTCATACTAGCTAAGTATATGTGCTCAATTTAAAATATGTAATCTTGTTTAAAATGCATAATGTTCGATTGAACGAATACATAATAATATGAATTTATTAGATTTTCGGGATCATATGAAATTATATGTGAATTAATGATATATGAATAAAATATGTTTTATGATGTATATATTTGATGGGAATTTATCCAATTTCGTAAAGCACTGCAAATTGATTTAGAGCTCTGTTTGATATAAAGGTGATTTAACAGTGAAAAATACTACACTGCAGATATTTTAAAGTGAGATTGTCATGGCAAAATGAATCTTAATTGAATGAATTTTAATGCTATGTTGATATAGTGTTTTTGGCTGTTTAGTCACAACGTCTCAGTTTAAAGCCTCTACTGGTATAATAATATTGTATAAACGCAACTATCACATTTCTCTGGGACTGATTGTTGGCTGTACGACTGTGTTGCAAGTACATAAAAGGATAGATTCTTTTATACCTTCCTTAAATTTTTATTTGGTTTTTTTACTCTTATGGATGTAACTCAATATATTTGAATGTAATAGACATGAAGAATCTCAGCATTTTGCTTATAAATATCTTCGTGTATCTAAGTGAGATGTGCTTCTCGTCTTTACATTTCAAGTAAGACGGTATAATGAACATAATATTGAACTAAGTGTTAAAGAGTAAAAATGACTATTTTGTAAACGTTCCACTTCAATACTTTTAATAATTAAACTACTAACAAATTGAATACATTTGTTAGTATTACAACTATATAATAAGACGTCTCACGCTATCGCCATGACAGGACTGTCTACATTCTTTGTCCGCCATCTTGAATACAGATTACACAATGTATAGCTAATCTTATTCTTTACTCGTTACTCATTTTTTTATTATAGCCACAGTGTGAGTGCAGAATAGTCACATGTAAATGTTTTTTTTTAAATAGAAACAAACCATTGCTAACGCATAGAATCGAGCTTTTTTGTATTTGTAACACAGCGTCACATAGTTGCATTACATTGCGAATTACATGGCTAGTGATTAGAATTTTATATTAGAATTAATGGTTTTATTAGGAATATTACTAATTAATGTAAATATATAAACGAAAAATCAAATTTTATGGTTAGCCTATCTATACTTTACGTTTTTAAACAATTACTTGATACTTCTGTTGTATTTCTAAAATAAGTAACAATAATTATATAATAAAAGTTAATAATGAATTGATGTTATTGAATGTTTCTATTGGACTGTAGTTTAGTATCGTTATAAATGTTAAAATAAATTTGTATATCTTACGACTATAAACGTGGTTGGAGCCATTAACTTTAAATAACAGATTTCCGAGAATCGGCCAACGTTTGTCCAACGATAGTTTTAGACGTACCTAAATACTTGGCGACGTATGACCTCATTTCTCAACTTGAAAAAAAGGGACACTGCTATACACCTCTATAGCTCTATCCTTTTTCATTTGACATTTAGGCCCAAAAGAAGCGCGTTGAAAATAACGCAATAATATTATGTATACCATTTGTTTTGGCGTTATTGAATACATGCTAAGATATGCGCTTTTCGTGTTGTAAAATTCACCTTTGTTAGTGATTAATAATGATAATGACTATCGATGGATGTGTTGAACATTTTACTGTATCGACGATTGAGAGCTGATTCTTACTGAACCACAGTCCAGTATTAGCATTATAATTTCGGAAGGCTGGGCCATGTGTAAAAACTTTAGTGAATTAGTATAATGGAGTATCATTAGGAATTGAGGGTCCATAGACAATCCGCGGGAGGCACTGCAGGGGATTTTATATTACTAAACCAATACATACGTCAAAAAAAAAATCTAATGTCAGTTTACGGACGATAGTTTGACGTGATAACGTCATAAAGGCTCTGACGTCAGGCGAGAAGAGATATAAATGTATATAAGGCGACGCTTAGGCCGATCGTGCCTCTCTATCGCTCGTTCTGCGCTCTCGCTTGCACGCTCAGGCTCAGGCGGAACGTGACACTTTTTCGTGCGTGCAGCCGGTGTTCATCGATTTATAATATGTTATCACGTCAAAAACCATTTGTAATAAACATTATATCGTTTGTTTACTTTAAAATGCTTTGCCGTGCTCAACCCCGCTGCGAGTATATGCTCGTTATATTATTTCGAATTTATATATTATATGTTATTGTTTATTTAATTAAAAAATTGTATCTTCACTCACATGAAGCAAGCAAATACATTTCGTGGCGCACTAGCAGTAAGAAGCAACCAGTATCGCAGGCTGGAAGTAGACGGCGCGATTCGTTTCAGTACATTGCAGTTGCTTCGTGTGTTACAGACCTAACAGTCTTTAATAGATCTGTGATGCTTTATATTCGAAAATTATTTATCTCTAAAAACTATATTATGTATCTACTTAAAATATATATTAAAAAATTAATGTTACTTATTGTAGCATATTTTTAATAAAGTGCAATAACGAATGTACTGATTATTTATGTTACGTTAATGTTATTATTGTAACTATGACATAAATATACACAAAATTTAATAATTAAAAGGACTTAAACGATTTAGACTGATCTTAGGAAACAATAACATCACAATCTCCATATTTCTGCTATAATATGCACGAAACAATAAAAAGACTAAATAATACAAATATATATACTAAATAATACAATAATAATATAAAAATCACAATATAATATTTGAATATGAATTATTATAACACATTTGTTGTTCCTGATTGTTAATGGTGCATTACTAGTGTGCAATTCATTAATTATTGCTAATTGTATAATTTACTTATATTGAGCTGTTATTATAAATAAGTATAAGTTTTTTATAATAATATTTAGAATGAATTTCATAATAGCATACAATGTGTATTATTACATTAGTCGTGTTTTTTTTAATAACCATCCTACGAACAATAAAATCATATTCATGAATCATCACAATTTGCTGTTTAACAAAATAATACACGTGTATGCTATTTTCTTAGTGTTACATTAATTAATTATAATATTAATGTCTAACTGGTAGCTAAATTTTGTTGTCGTATAAGTTAAATTTTAATAACTTCGGCGTAGGGAACACAAATCGACTAGTCTGCGTATAGTTAGCAAACAATACCTCTGAAGTTAAGCATAACAATAACTTTTCAATATAATAATAATGAAATACGAATAATTATGTACTATGTAATTATGTATTTGTTTACTGCATCGTTCGATAATAAGAGTAAATAATTTGGTTCTCGCCAAATGAGTTTTGACATCACATATTTTTAATCACCATCACAATAGTTAAGACGACATATGTGCATGTGTTAAATTGCATGTCGTTAAGTAAAATATTAAAACGTAATGAAACGGTTCTATACTGACTTTCAATTCAAACGAGCCGATCAGTGAATTGAAACAATTAATCTCACCGTTTAATACGATTCATTTGTTTAACATTAAGTTGTATGCATTGATTAATTTTAAAAATGGCTATCAAATTATGTCTGTGAAAGATTATAACCTCTAAGCAAGGTTCATCTAAATACGAACATCAATTTAAATAAGCTTATTTAAATGTACCAATGGAACGGATGACAATAGAAGTTAAAGTGACTTGTTCTATTAAAATCAAAAATTGATACGAAATGGACTGACGCGCCTAATAATATAAAAAAAAAGTATTCGCGATTCGCATTTAATTATCTGTGTTCCAAACGCTATATTTTCTACTGAAAATGCGCTGTAAACCATAGAATATGAATAAATTATTTTGTGAGTGGGTAACACCATCATGATGTAATTTGAACAAGTTGCTTCGCAGTTCTTTTGGTATCGATATATTCCGCACAGGGATTTGAAAATAATTATTTTATAAACCAAAAAGTACGTATTAGTGTACATTTTTTATTATGATCATTGTATACTTTTTATAATATTATTTGATTATTAATGGTCAGTTCTAAAGCCGACATATGTTTCGGTGCGATTTATACACTATTATAAATTATGTAATAAGTAGGTGCATTAGATTTGTTATTGTGACGTCGGCTCACATTTTTTTAATTATTTGTAAATAAAAATATTGAGATGTAAAACAAGTTTTATTATTTTTAACTATTCCTTTTTCCTGTGGTCGGCCATCGTAGATCTATGTACGCGGAACGCAATCTTTTGTTGAGCATCAGTCGATTAATTTTGTTGATGAACATCAACAAAGTTGCTTGAAAAACGTTCATAACAATATTTCCTGACCACACACCAGCGCCAAACTGTTGTTAGTGCTTTTATATTACCTATATGTATATAATAATATAGACTTTATAATAAAACATGAATATACTAATCATATAATTATAAAATATGATCTATAGAGTTGGAGAAATTTGTTACAATGCAGCGTTTTGTTTTTATTGTGTGCTACATACTGCCAATCTTGTTTTGCTAATACGTCCACGCACGTCAACAGTTCAGTTAAATTTCCGTGTAGGAACAGGTTGGTGTATAATTAATGGCTAAACTAATGTTCAAGCTCAAATCAAACCAAATCAAAATCGTTTATTCACATGGGCCCCAAAGAGGCACTCATGCAAGTTAATGAATCTATTGCCAGATTCGCAAAATTACAGCCATCTCGAGAAGAACCTGGCAAGAAACTCGGCGGCGCATTTTTTTTTCATTAATTTTTTTTAAAAACATTCTTAATTTCTAATACATAATTTTCTTAACCTAGGTGTTATTATGGTAGTCGCTAGAAAGAGCCTGTGCAGTTTGCCTCCATGCATCCTTGTCATTAATATAGTCTGTGGTCTTATAATAAGCTTTCTTAATTAATGCCCGTTTTATTACAGATTTGAACTTTCCCAGTGGTAATTCAGTTACGATTTTAGGAATTCTATTGTAAAATCTAACCCCATTTGCCATAAAAGAATTATTCGTTTTGCTTAATCTAAATGCGCGCACTGTAATTTTATGCTTATAAGCATAAAATTATAGTACTAGATATATCTAGTATTAAGATTGTGTGCGTCGCTTCTTAATTTATATTTACTAATATTTTTGCGAACATGCATAATATTTTCAAAGATGTAAAGCGAAGGCATGGTAAGTATGCCTGTTTCTTTAAAGAATTCCCTGAGAGATTCGCGTGGACCCATATCATATATTGCACGAACCGCTCTCTTTTGTAGAATAAAAATAGTTTCAACATCGGCAGCAGATCTCCATAGCAAGATTCCGTAACTCATCAAACTATGAAAATATGCAAAGTAAACCAAGCTCCCCGAGCGAGATCTCTTCAACATGCACTGATCGACTTTCGGTATATACCCTATTCATCTATGCTGGTAAAAGTTTACCAGCGACATATTGACAAACTCGGCTACTTCTGTTACTGTACTGTCTGTAGTTAACTGTTTTAGAACAAAAGTTAGTTTTGACATAGCTTTACTTACTCGTGTCTTATAGATAGCTTTTGTATTAATCATCGAGATAGGTAACAAACCTACGTTTACTTTAACTGCAAAATCATTTATATTGATAAATATATAGGTTTGTCTCTAGAAAAGAGACAAAACAGTGTACCACTGTAGCGCAATGTAACAGATGCAGCAATGTTTATAACAGGAGGTAATGATTAACATTAGATACAATATTTTGTTGTGTCTCCTCTCCTATCTCAATAATAGGTACTCGATACGAAGTCTCCCTTTGTACTTTGCTTGCCTTCATAAGTATAAAGTACCTATTCCCACACTTGTTAATTTTATTGATAAAGCGTTGTTATAAGCTGTTGTTAATTTTATTATCTAATTGATCTTGTACTTTTTATTTCGATTCGCAGAATTCAAGTCATTCACCTAGCTAGCCGAATTACACGTGATTTTCAAATAGTCATATACTAAATACAACTTTGACTTCAGCCTATAAAGTTGATTATAAGTTAACATCTGTATCAGTTTGTTTTTGTAGGCTATTGTTTAACAGAGTCGTGCTCGCGAGGTAGGTAATCAAGATTTGTTAGTCGGTAATAAGACGACCTTTAATGTCTTGAGATTTGATATTTACTTCAACCACATAGGTATAGGTATAGGATAATCAAAATTAAATAATGTTATTCAACTTAAAAAAAACATTTATTTACTTATTCAATGCTTGTTAATTTTATTATCAGCTTTCAGCTATGCAAAATATTTTGTATTATTTTCCTAAACTTTTGATTCTTCGAGTGTTAATGCGTAATAATGGCAGATTATTAATAGTAAGTAAACGTGCGTAGGTGTAAGCAAATCATAATTGAAATACGTGATTGTCACGTTCTTATAGAAGTTCTAGTAATGTTTCTACAACTTTATTTATACTATTAGTGCATGAGTTGACTATAACTGGACTTGACTATTTTACTTGCTTTTTTTTTTTTTTTTTTTTTTTTATTTGTGACAGGCTAGTGTTTGACCACTATCTCACCTGATGGTAAGTGACGATGTGATCGAAGCTGGTAAACACACTAGACCTGGAATACTTGCATCTAAAGACTTGTGATTTATAGTTAAAAAATAATAAATATTGATCACTCAAGTGATGAATAATTATTAATTTTTACTGGCTATTATCACCAGCTAAAGATTGAGGAGCCAGAGTTATAAATAAAAACCTTTCGTGATTGTTAGAATGACATATGACATTGACGTGCAATGGCAGCAAGAGAAGCTATTTTTCATTTTCACCTTATATTTACGGCATAATCTTATATTATTTTTATCATTGGTAACTACCATGTGCTTAAACCAGTATTATGTAGATAATTATAATTAATTTCAATTTTATAAATTATTCATTATCAATTACTCAATGTCTAAGTCATGGTCAAGTCTAGCCTACGCTACGTAAAGTAGCAGTTTGCTAGAACTTCTGTTAGAGTTTTAGAGCGAAACTGAAAATCACGTATTTGAACTTTGTTTGATTTGCCTTCACTCATGCCTCATGCACATTCACGAATTATTAACGGTTAATAATTCGACTGTACACCCGAAGAATCACAAGTTTTGGAAGATAAAATCGACAACTTAATTTTTACTTTCGCTGCAAAAAAACATTTTGAACTATTAGATTTCACAGTTTATTGCTGGCTGGAGAACAATCCAGTGTGACTAGAATTAGCAAGACCCTGCGATTTTTTAAAATATTTTAAAAAATTGCATTTGACTCAAAGTATATTAATTTAGGACATAAAGATATTTAATAAAAAACAAAAATGTATATTCAGTATAGGTAAAACTAAGTGTAGTATTATTTTTATATAACTGTGTTATTTAGCAGTGTGTACTAGTATTAAGTATACATCTTATTTAAGCAATTCTCTATCAACCTGCCAGATAAGTAGCTAACAGCTAGCAGGATAATAATAATTTCAATCTGGTCACACATTTTCGGAGTACGCAAATCTGGAGTTTTGCCGCGAAGGTGAAAAAATGGCGTTGTTGATTTTGTGTAATTTTCCAAAACCTGTGATTCTTCGATTGTTAATGTGTAATTATGGTGGATTATTAACCGTTAATACTTAGTAAATGTGCATAAGTGTAGGCAAGTCATACAAAGTTGAAGAACGTGATTTTCGCCTTCGCTCCAAAACTCCAATAGAAGTTCTAGTAAAGTTTCTACCACTTTACTAGGGCATGACTTGACTATGACTGACTACTTGACTTTGACTGTGACTTGTGACTAAGACTTTTATTATAAAAAATAGAAATTGATAATATTTGTATAATATTTCGACTGAAGGACTATGCATCCATGGTCATGAAATAATAATTAAAAAAAAAAAGTACGCAAATCTCGCGTAGTACTCTCTGTGGTCTGTGAAATCTCGCAAAAGTGAACTTTAATAAACATAGAACACATAGGTATTGGAGATTATTTTTATTTAAAGTTTAATTAAATTTTGTTGCAGTCATGACCAATATTTCATTATGTAGGTATACAATTATTTATTATTTCGTTTTGCAATGTTATACATTACTTATGTAATGATAGCCTAGTCTGTCTATATTTCAAATAAAAAAAGCCTTCAGTAGGACATCATAAGAATGATAATGATGATCTGCCGACACACGAAGATAATCACAACTATTTAATTGCGCTGCCTAACAGATGAGAGACTGAAATTCTAACCGGTAGGTACATAACTAATAATTTATTAAAAATTACATTGATTAAATAATTGGTAGAATGCAACTCAACATTGCACCAGTCACTAACAACCGGAGTGAGATAGCGGTTAAATGCTAGCTTAAGATGGGAGTCCCGTTGAGCACTAAACAAAAATGATAGTATTGCACGGAAACTGGCTATTGTTGATGCTTTTTTTTATTAAAGATAGGCAAACTTTGACCACTCTCTCCTGATGGTAAGCTACGATGCTGTCGATGATGGAGCATGCTTGCCTAATAGATGCCCTAAGCTCTGAAGTTTTGCATCAGTCAACTGGTTGCTATTAATAAGTCTCTTGGCTCTTCGCTCAATAATTTCAAGAGCCTCAAGCTGTTAGAGCTCGTCCAAACTGAAATGACGCGCCCCACTACTTAATTAGTTTATCTAGATGTGTGAGTGCAAATATTAATGACGACACTTCATCTGTATGGGAGCGTCGATTGTTCAGTGAACAATAGATTTACACGTGTACAAGACGGTCAACTAGTCGGGTGATAAATCCAACCACACTTGCTCTCGTAAATGCGAAGGTGGGGCGCGTCATTTCAGCTTGGACGAGCTCTACTTACGTACAAGCTGAACCGTCCCAAATATGAGATTATTACTACATACAAGAACACACCTGCACCTGGTACAGGTCGAGCAGTTGTTCTATTGTTGATGTGTATATTAATTAATATAAGTGCAATCATCGCAACCAGAATGTGATTAAAGTATATGAATTGCATAAGAACACCTTTACTTTTATTTCCAGGATATTATGAAACAACTGGAAGAGACGATAGACAACTTAAAAGATGACATCTTCCACAATAAGAGTGATAAAACATCACCACAAGCAGATGTTACAAAAATACAATCAAAAAAATTTAGTGCGGCGAAATCATTTGCATGCATCATGTGTGACTTTAAAGGCGTCAGTAATTGTAATTTAAGAAGACATTTTAGAACTCATACTGGAGAAAGGCCACATCGATGTAACATCTGTCATTATGAAGCCAATCAAGCCATTCAATTAAAAATGCATATGAGATCTCATACTGGGGAGCTACCATACAAATGCAGTATCTGTGATTATAAATCTGCTTATTCAAGTTCTTTAAAATATCATATAAAAACTCATACTGGCGAGCGACCATTCAAATGCAGCATGTGTAACTATAAATCTGTATCTTTAGGTTCTTTAAAAACTCATCAAAGAACACATACTGGTGAGCGCCCATATGAATGCTCCTTGTGTGATTATAAAGCTTCATGTGCAAATTATTTAAGAAATCATTTGAGAACTCATACTGGCGAGCGACCATATGAATGCAGTAAATGTGAGTATAAGTCAACAGGAGCCAGCTATTTAAAAAAACATTTAAGGACTCATACTGCGGAGAAGCCATATGAATGCAGCATGTGTGAATATAAAGCTGCTCTGCCGAGTTATTTAAAAAAACATTTGAAGACTCATAACAGTGACCACGATACCCAGAATGGAGTGTGAGGAGGATAAATTGTATACCTAGTTGGGCATTTTAGTATAGAAAATAGCAATGCTTTGAGGCTGTTTTAAAACAGTATTATTTAAGAGGAACCTAACCAAAAACTAGATAATAAGCTAAGAAATTGTTTTATTTATTATTTCATTGAGTAGGTTGTTACAGTAGATTATTTATGAAATTTCTATGAAATTAATTAGGTACCTTTGGGGTACCTATTATTTATTAAAAAGACTGAACTATGTTTGTATAGATGAAAATTTCTAATCTATCCTGCTTATTAACTATTTTGAATGTTATTTATTAATAATGTTTGTTTGTTTATTATAATATAGTAATGGATACATTAAATTGTTTTACTGACATTATATTTCTTCGTCTTAGTAAATGTTTTGAAATGTAACTAATTTGGTTTACACGACTTTTTCCTTCGCCTGTACTTAGTATGAGTGGACGAATTAACTACTATAAATAATATAAAAAAAATAAAGTGGCGTCTCGACCACGCGGTCGAGTTTATGCAGCCGAGTTAACGAACTACCAATCTATTATTATGATGGTCCTAGCTATGACAAAATGTGCCAATTATCTACTTATAACAAAATCAAAATGAGCATAGCTTTGTGTCTCTCTCATTAGTTTATTACATTTTAAGATTGTTGTTGATAAGTTATAGATTTTAATGTAATTTCTTTATTGTACAATAATTTTCGTAAATATATTTATTGTACAATTATACAATAAAGAATTTTCAATTCTATTACCTTGATGCAAATAAACAAAGTTGAGAAAAAATATTTCTACCCTTATTTTGGTTCTTCATCTGCCGCTGAGTCACCAGTAAAATACATATCTCCTAGCTTCGACTGATGTCTAAAATATGTCTAGAGGACTAAAATTTCTTGGCCGCCGTACTACGCAATGACATTCAGGATAAACTTTGATGCGTTCTACCATAACAAGTACGTGTAATCACCTGTTGTCAAGTGATGATGCGGCTATGGCTGCTTATCCCTCTATAGGGCTATTACTATCCCTTAAGAACCTGTACCAGAAAGGGCTATTACTATCTAGGTATGTACCTACATGCCTAGATATTAATAGCCCTTCCTCGTACAGGTTTCTTTTATATTCGGTAGGCAAGCATTTTACCACTATCTCACCTGATGGAAAGCGATGATGCAGCCGAACATGTAGCATGTCCCAGGTGATTGTATCTTCACATTGCATCCGGCACCCACGATATAAGTTTTTAGTTTTGTGTGAAAGTGTTTATTACTAAGCCACTTCGTTTTGAATCCCGCAACGGACTTGAACTTCATGTGGAGATTACATCGTGAATAAATCCATGATAAGTATAGTAGGTAGGGGAAATTTTCACATAGTTAGGTTCAGCCTTTATCCAGGTATCTACCTGGCTTGCTACCCTATGTTTATCAATCTTATAGATAAAACACGGTTATTATAATTCTAATATCTCAGGCTGCGAGCAAATGCTTTGCCGAACAGGATTTTGATCTAATTACAAAACTCTTTGTAGCTTTGAACTGGGGTAAGCATCAGGCGAATTGCAGTTTTCATTTCTCAATTACCAAAAAAATATAGTTTATTTGAATTTCAAAATAAGCATCCACCGCTTACGAGGTGCAAAAAGAAATTCGTGCTAGACTCGTAGAAGAGTAGCGGTATATCCTCACGATTGGACATGGCTAAATCGGTTTTCCTTGTATTTACTGGAGTTCAGAGAGATATCGACAAAAACACAATGGCAAAAAAGTCACCATCGATAAATTCGCTACAATTGTGTGCAAGCATCGTTTGCAAAAAAAATTGTCAAGAGTGAAATAATTGGCTTCGCAAAAATTCAGTAGTTAGTTTTTAAGTTTTATTTACCTTGCTTCGTTCGTGATGTCGACACAGGTGGTGCGGTGGGCAGGCCCTTGCCCTCTGCGCCTTGGGTCCTGGGTTCAATTCTCGCCAGCAGCACAATTTTTCCATCCGAAGGGATTTTTGTTTGTGGTTCTGGGTGTAATTGTACACACAATAATACACACAGTAATTTGTGAATGTTTCCGGCACCCACGATACAAGTCGCTGAACCTAATGTGGGGCTGTGAGTGTGAACAGCATTTGTAAGTTAATATTTATTTTTGTGTGACCAAAATGCTGTTACTTATATGGCTCAATATAATAACAATGCAATTCAGAGAGGCAATGCCGCCAGCATGATAAGACCTCTACCCACTGGCAGTGAGCTTGGGCACTTTAGTTCCCTATAAAGTCGAAGGCTTATAAGTACCTATGTCTTTTGATGTATAGACATATATAGTTTAAGGAATATATAGGCGATAAGCCAGTACCTATATTGTTTTGACAGGTAGTATTATGTCCGCGCATCATAGCATTTTAACTGCCTTATAGCATCGGGTAACGGGTTCAATTCCCTTTGAAATCCCAATTTTCTCCTCTAGGGGTGTCTATGTATGTCCCATTAGACATTGTGGCTCTTTCTTTTTACGTCTCTCAATTTTATACTATACTTGCTGACCCGAGAGACGTTTTTCTGTTATAGCTATGAATGTTCAATTCGATTCACATCATCGCGATACGGAACAAACCTACGGATTACTTTAGCTACAAAATCCTTGATTCACATTCATTCATCTGCCAGTTGAGATGAAACTCAACGACAACTCGCAAAGTAAAAAATAAATAATTAAACGCAAGCAAAGCTTAAAAAACCGACTTCATCGCTTTATCTTAGGAACTTTGATCAGATTAGATGTACTAAACACGCATTATTGACGATGCTTCAAGAAATACTGATCAGATCTTGATCAAATTTAAATGGGATCAATTGGAAAGCAACATCAAACAAAAAAAATAATAATTCACAATCGGTTCACGTGGAAAGATGTTGAGGGAACGCAATATAAAAATAAATATATAAATACAGTCGACTTGAGTAACTCCTCCTTTTATGGGTGGTCGGTAGAAAAGAAGGAGGTATACAAGTACAAATCGTCGTAAAGGTTTTAAATTTTTTCTATTTTCTGCACAATTTTTTTCTTTCCTTAAGAACCTTCTAAAAAGTATTAGAAAACTTACAAAAAAAGATGTATGAAATCGGTAAAATCGTTCTCAAGTTATGGCGCGACCGAGGTAAATAGGGGTTCATTTTGATATAGTATATAATAATAATAAAGAGATATAAGATAAGATGAGAAGAGATGTCGCGTCGTATGTTTGGACTCGCCTGATATGTTATTATTAAACTGTAATTATACCAAAGGGCCTCTTAGCGTTGGCTACGGCTCCGCTAATGCCTTACAAAGGTCCGGGCACAGACCCGTGAGATTAAGCTAAAAAAAAATTAAAACATTTATTGACATAAGTTTTTACATAAAATTTTATGAATCCATAGGCTCCTGAACTAGTGTTTGAACACTGTGTTTCAGGTGCCAGAAACATTATATAATTGATCGTTCAAAACGAGATCTCCAACCATACAAGCCACCATACAAGCGAATAACTTCAAATTATCGGAGAATAAGTAAACTAGCTATGGCCTAAAAATCTATGTAGGAAAAAAACAATGTGGTAGGCCACCAAAGTCACTGATTTTAGACCTATTTTGTCCCGGGATCTATCTCAAAAACGGCTTCACATTTAAAACTGAAACTTACGTATAATATCCCTTATATCTTGTACTTGAACAACAATACAGAAATCAAACAATTATTTTAAAGTAAGTAAGTAATTAATTGACCTCAAAAGGTTTTCTCTATTAGACAAAATATAGGCGCGAGATCTTTGTTCGGCCCGAACGACTAGTATACGAGTATATAGATTATTGCATGTACGGATCTCTAAAGCCGGTGACAATTTCAATTTCTCGGTATCGCGTAAACAATCCAGGATGATGGGGCAGTTTGCACCATGACATGGGTGCGGTATAAAACCGCACTGACCGCCGATTTGGGCACAGTTTTCAGTTCTTTGGCAGTAAGACATCATCTGAGACAGAATCTGAAGAATGTTGAGATTGGCACTCCTCCTGATCGCTCTCATTGTGGCTTGCCTCGCCGCACCAGGTATTTACTTTTTCAACGTAATTTCTTTATTTTCACAGAGTTGCACTCATTTTACAGATTTATAGGCAACATTTGTAAAACTAAGGATTACCACGCTTGACGATAAATAAACAATCGTTAAGAGATAGCTCGAATATAGTCTATAAAGCTATATTAGCTGAACTGCAACAACGCTACAAATAACGTGGCTTTCTATTGGTAAAAGAATGTTCATAATCGGTTCAGCATTTCCAGAAATTACCCCCTATAACCTCAAAAACTCACAAACTTTACCTCTTTATAATATTAGTATAGATAATTTAACTAAATATTAGAATCAAGAAACAAAAACATTGTATTTATTGTAACGAGTCGTTTTATTCGATATGCTTATTATAATTATGATGCACTTGAGAGGTAATTTTTGTTTTTCTAATTTCAATGTAAATTATACTTCAGACTTCGTGCTCGAACTCTATAATTTATGTGTACCTACTTATAAATTGATTTTATTTATATAGCATAAGCCATGCTAGGCAGAACTATAGTGATAAATTTAGAAAGGAAAAATTATCGCTTGAGGCGGGATTTGAACCCGCGGCCATAGGGTCTCATGCCCTATTGCTCTAACCGCTGAGCTACTCAAGCCCCGCCTAAAGCGACGAAATTAACCTTTCCTTATTGTTAACGTCTTACGGGGACGTTAACAATAAGGAAAATAATCTTTTTTATGCTAGATAGGAATCTTACGTCTTATTTTTCCTTTCTAAATTTATCACTACTTATAAATGTTTGTTGTCTTCTTAGAATCGGAGATATTAAGCGGTGACAGACAGACATACAGGCAGATGCAAGAGTGATAAAAAACGTAACCATAAAAGTACAAATTCAGTAAAACAGAGCAGAAAAAAGTAAAAAGTAGATTAGAACCAAGGATTTTGTAGCTAAAGTAATAACCGTAGGTTTGTTTCCTATCTCGATGATAAGAACACAGACAACGTGTGACGCACCCCCGAGGCATCAAAATAGCTTGAGCTTTAATTTGAAAAAACAAAGTGAATATAAGTACTATCCGCGGTTTAGAATATGGTTTATAGTTTATTTCTCATAATAAATGATAATTCACTTGTTTGAAAACTTGAAAACTATGAAGCCTTCTCACAGTTATTAAATGATGATGATGAGATGTAAATAAATAAAAATAGTAAATCTACAAGAGAAATATCCCTACCAGTGGTTAGAGCAAAAGGATATATAGCACAGTTTAAACACAGCTCGAGCTATATTTCTTTCTTTCTCAATTGACGTCTTTCTCGTTCTTTCTAGCATAGCTATAGTAACAAAAACTAAGAATGTCATTTTTATGTTCGAGAGGCAAGCATTTGACCACAATCTCACCTGATGCAAAGCAATGATGCAGCTTAAGATGTAGCATGCTTGCCTAGAACATACATGAAGGTTGCCTGGTAGAGATCTTTATTAGTGATAAGGCCGCCTGTTGTGATACTTTACGTATAAGCTTGTTTGTTACCTTTGTTTTATCTCATCTTATAAAGTGGATCAATAAAGTATTATCTATCTATACATATTCACTCTTGACTAAGACTCCAGATTTTACCCTTCGGGGAACAAAGACGAGAGTTCCACTCCTTCGCAGTACGGATGACAGACGTACAAGCGAAATGTTTCGAGCGAACTGGAGGTATGTCAATAATATATGGATGACGTTTGACAGGTCGTGTTGTTGTTATATGTTAGAACGGGCATGAGGGAATTAACTCGTGTCCTATTATAAAATACTAGCTACGCCCCGCGGCTTTGCCCGCGTAAGTCCCGGACCAGCCAGAATTCGGGGTTAAAAAGTAGCCTATATCCTTTCTTAGGCTCTAGACTATCTGTGTACCAAATTTCGTTTAAATCGGTTCAGTAGTTTTAGCGTGAAAGCATAACAGACAGACAGACAGAGTTACTTTCGCATTTATAATATTAGTAAGGTTAATTTGCCCAGGTGACAGAGCGAAGCGGTACTACCACGGCGACGTGGGTCACGGTTACGGTGGCGGCGGCGGCGGCGGCGGCGGCGGTCACGGCGGCTACGGCGGCTACGGCGGCTACGGGCCCGGGCATGGGCTGGGTTACGGGGGCCACGTGGGGCCAATAGCGCAGTCCTTCTCCAAGTCCTCGGCCAGCTCCAGCTCGGTATCTGGCGGAGGCTACGGACGGAAATGAACAGGTACGATTTCCATGATACACCAAGGTTAACTGGAAGATAATGTTATAGAGTATTCAGTTTGCCTATGTTCCTATGAACATAATATAAACATAAACACTTACACTTACAGCCCCACACAAAGTTCGATGATTAAAGTGGGTGGTGGAAACATTCACATTACACAATCACATAATAATATATTTTATATTGAACTTAATTCACGAGTGAAGCTGCGGGCCATCCTACTAATATTATAAATCCAAAAGTTTGTGTGTAAGTGTGTAAGTATGTTTGTTACCTCTTCACGCTTTAACGGCTGAACGGATTTGGATGAAATTTGGAATGTACATAGATTAATCGTAGGATTAACACAAAGGCTACTTTTTAACTTGATAATAGCGGGCGAAGCCGCAGGGCACGGCTAATTAGTTTATAAAGTCTCCTTATGCTTAGGTCATAGAATTTTATCACATCCACTAATATTCCTTAAATTCTTTATTTTAACTTCTTTATTTCGTTGTTTCAGATCCTAAAAGGTCTACATTTGCAAAGATTAGTCTATATTCTATTAACCTAGGTTTAAACAAGACTTGTGTGAAATATATTGACAATGTCAATAAGATATTATTATGAGAATATTTAGTTATACAAATATAATAATATTGTAATTATACTAACCACCATTAATTATCTACTTACCTCTTTCTTTCATTTTATTGTTTTAGATATAATATAGAGGCAGGGTAAGCTATAGGTCGGTCTGGTAATAAGTATCACTGTATTTCATGCCAATATTTATTAAATTAGACTAATGTTAAGATTTATATACGCTTAGATAAAATTTATAGTATTATGTTTTTATTATGTGCAAATTAAAAGTTAACAAAAATTTGATTTTTTCTTTACTGTCCACGAATCACTCTTCTACATATCTTTAACATCTATTTTATGCTAGCTAGACCCAAATTTGACCACTATCTCACCTGATTGAAAGTGAAGATGCGGCCAAAGATGTAACATGCTTGCCTAGCTGATATCATAGATGCGTTAGGTTATATAGTTTTATTCATGAATACTAGTTTCGCCCGCGTTAATTTAGTTTAAAAGTATCAAATTTTCTTTCATACTAACCTTGTCATTACAATAATTGAACAACAAAACCAAAAATCGAACAATTATTATTAAGAACAAAAAGTTTTAAGCAATAAATCCATTGGCGATAACTAGTTGAATTAAAACTGCAAAGTCTTGGTCACCGACGACGACGTAAGGTTTCAAGCCTATCATCAGTATTCTATCGCTTACATTTTACTACTATGACTTTGACTATTGACTAGGACTGGCTTTATGCAATAACTAACATGAAAAATATATATTGCTTGCCACTGGCTAAATGCACTTATTTGCGGAGCCATAATACAAAAACAAAACTGCAATATATTTTAGGCAAGGATTTTGTAGCTTTTACAATCGTAGGATTTTCGTCGTATAATTTTAGGGTCTTTGGCCGTAGTAGTTACAAACTATTTCGTTAGATGGCGTCACACGTCCCCATAGGCGTAAATAATAAGAAATGGATTAGAGAGATTTGCCGAGAAAGTGAAAAAATGGCGTTGTTGATTTTGTATAATTTTCCAAAACTTGTGATTCTTTGAGTGTGAATGTGTAATAATGGTGGATTATTAACCCTTAATAAACGAGCATAAGTATAGGTATATCATACAAAGTTGAAAAACGTGGTTTTCGCCTTCGCTTCAAAACTCCAATAGAAGTTCTAAAGTTTCTACCACTTTACTTGGGCATGACATGACTATGACTGGACCTTGACTCTTTTACTTGACATTGATTGTGACTTGTGACTTAGGACTTTTAACATGAAATACACTTGAAATATAATATGGCACTGATTTAAAGAGGCAGTTGTAAATAGCGGTTTTGGTAAGTTGAAAATAATTAAATGGGCGGTAACGCTATATGCAATCAAAGTTTTTCTGGCCGTTGTGGTCACAAGAAACCTAACCACTCCTCTTCGCTTCGCTCGTCGTCGTACCTATTGAGCCCCCTTTACGACACCCTACTCCTACTTCTGTCGCAATAATTAATCAACCGCCATTAAATTAAATAACTGCTCAATATGGTTTCAACTGATCATAATAACATCTCGAATATTTAAATAATAGCTCAAAAAATTAGTTCCCATATAATATTACCTATTACTTGACACTAGCTAATTGCACAAGATTGCGAAGCCAAAATTATTGAAATATGTTGAAAAAAAAAAACAAATTTCGTGGCGTGAGAAGTTCAGTAAGCAGTGGTTAGATGAATAGAGCATCAGACCCTATGGCCGTACCCTTTCTTTTATTACTTTAGTTCTTACTATAGCATGGTAAACATAATTGGATATCTATGTTAAATTTCTCAGTAAAATTGCTACAATTTGCCTTGAGATATAAATATTATGTTGAACCATAACCATTAGCTATTTCTGTTATCTAGGTATACAATAAACATTATTAACTCTAATAGTATCTATATCATATTCTACTATTATTATTCCATAACTACAAATAATATTGATGCAACAGCAAGTAGCCTTCTTTACGCCTAATTAATGTGGAAGCAAAATGCTTTGTACGTAGACAAAGTCTATTGCTTTGACTCATTACCAAGCGAGCAAAGCAAGTGAAGCGTCTCCGTTTCAACTTGGGCAAAATTGCTTTCGTATATCCGGATTTCCGGCTGTTCTCCTCTCCAGGTCGTATTTCTCAACCGATTCTCGTGAAATTTTGTGAGGTTAGATAATTTATATAATATTTTTTATTTGTTGTTTTTTTCAAAACGGCGGAGATATAATAATGGGGGTTGAAAACGTAAAAAAGAAACATATTTCAGCCATTTCGAAAAATATGCGAGGTCTTCAGTCACTCATTCAGAGAGCCACTATAGCAGAGATTCACAGAGCCACTATAGTAATAATAATATAGACACTAAAATGTCTAGAATTTCTTGGAGCGTCTTGTTGAGCGTATAGTGTATTATTTGGGTTGCAATGCGACGTGGTACTGCTACACTGCTGCCAGCATTATATGAACGCTGCACACTCTCAGTGAAATTAAAATAGTTTTGTTTGTAAAATTACAATTTTATTATAAGTTTTTCATGAATGATTAGTATTTTAATACAAATAAAATAATTTATAGCTAAATGAAAAACTAAAAGTACTGTGTTGTAGTATTGCATCCTTGTTTTGTATTGTGGTGTGGTCCGCGTTTGCGATTTTTGAGGGTTAGTTCATAATTGCCTTAGCGAGGAGGACGTCTGCCACCGCTTTTCCGATTAAATTCGTCTCTACCGTATGGCGTCTCTCGGCTTTCAAAACTGAAACAACAGATTATTGTAAAATAACTACCGATACATATATCTATTTATAAAATATCCAATAACATTATACTAATAAGATATTTGTATTGCTCACAGAGAAACGACTAATCCATATCAAAAAGCTATATAGTAAGCTATGTGCTAGTAAGTATATATATATATACTTACTAATATAATTAATACTAGTATTTACTAAGGTCCAAGTTCATCAAAGTCTGGTTTTACTCTGAGTTTACTCAATCATATAACCGAAGCTTGTCATTAAAAGTTGAGCTGTCAAAATCAAACGTCATCCATCAGGTTAGTCAGGTGAATGACACTTTTATGAATGCAAAGGTTTTTGAGTATTTGAATGGGCACGAGCTGAAAAAGCATTTTTTTGTAAGTAAATAGTCTATAAATAATAAAAGTTCAGCCTTTATCAAGATGCCGTGCTAAACATACTAAAACAAAGTTTCGCATTACATAATTCAATTTATGTGATTTATATTAATTACTTTTCCTCGCTGTCGCATCCTTCGCCACGATCATGACTAAAGCTTGCATCCCGCTCGTCGCTTTCTTGACTGAAGTATCCGCCTCCGAGGTCGCTTCCGTACCCGCTATTATCGAAACCCCGCCTCACTCTGCTTCCTGCGATATATACAATTTTATGCAAGTTCTAGTAAAGTTTCTAGCACTTTACTACGTTATGACTAGAGTTTGACTGGACTATGACTATTGACTTTGACTCTGGTGATTAGGACTAGTTGTACTTTAAATTTTGACTTTAAGTATTATTTATAACTGAACACTGGCTAAATACATGTTGATTTCGGAGCCAGAACAATAAAAACTATATATGTACACTGCGTGGAGTCAAATAAATAATTAAACGCAAGCAAAGCTTAAATAAACCGACTTCACTGCTTTTACTTCGGAACCATGATCAGATTTAAAGTATTAAACACGCATTATTACCTATAACTCAAAAACAAGAGATCAGATCTTGATCAAATTTTAACGGGACCACATGAAAAGCACCAGTATTCAAATAAAAAAATAATCCAAAATCGGCTTACAACGAAAGAAGTTATGAGGTAACTTTTCAAGTCGGGTGAACGAGAACATCATCAAAGTAGTCCACAAAATAGGCATTATTGACGATATTTCAAGAACTACTAATCAGATCTTGATCAAATTAAATGGGACCAATTAGAAAGCAACATCATTCAAATTAAAATAAATTCGAAATCGGCTCACGTGGAGAGAAGGTATGAGGTAAAACACATAAAAAAAAATACAGTCAACTTGAGTAACCCCTCCTTTTTTGGGAAGTCGGTAAAAATTCTTTTGATCTGGCTCTACTTGTCCATCCAATTGATATAAATAGTAAAATGAGGTAGGTACATTTCTGATATAATACGTTATGGAAGCTTACAATTTGCCCGTTTTTGTAATTATGATTTACCAATTTATAATAAAGAGGGATTAGGATGGCATAATTCTGACCACATGAGTTTCAGTCGTATGAGAAACTTAGGCTTGTTTTGTTTCCTTCCATTAATATTACATTTACAAGTAAATAGAAAATTAACATAAGGGATAATATTCAATTGAGGATTGTTAGCTAGCTCAGTTTTAAAGTGCCGTTTGTGAGACACGTGTAATTGTATAACCTATACTTGTATTTTATTTATGCATTATTAATCGAGTAAAGCGAGACCTCAATGTTGACTTGGGTGGTCCTACACTTTGTCCGTCCGTCTGTCAGAGGCACTTAATTTCTAAACCGTAGAAGCTAATAACTTCAAACTCTTTGAGAATATGAAAAGGCATGGCCCAGATGCCTCTGACAGACAGATAGACGGACGGATGGACAAAGTACAGAACCACCCAAATAAAAATTTATGTTGTGTACGGCTTGAAACACGTAGAAAATGCCAACTTTGTAGTCGACTAGTTTATTGATTGGACCGAAACTAGTCGACTACAAAGTAATTTGACATTTTCTACGTATTTCAAGCCGTACTCAACATAAATTGTGTGTAATACTCACGATAGTTTTAATTTTCACCCAAATCAACTTAGAGATCTCGCTTCGCTCGATCGATGCAGTAAACTTATTAGGGTAAAAGATCTTAACAACTTACCCGATGGTAAAGCACTCGTGTAGAGTACACACAACACCAACACAACCAACGTCGAAATCTGCACCATTTTATCTTCCAACTCAAAATGAATGCCTGGCCCAAATAATTTCCTTTATATGATCCATGAATTTCCATGCTCGATACAAGCGAAATTACTGACGCACCTTGTCGCTGCAACATGCTCTAGGCTAATCATGAAACGTGATGTGCAAATGTTATTAGGTATTGCGATATGGTACTAAATTGTTGATGTGTTATCCCATCGGAAGCGTCACGGTCAGACTGAATGTCATGGTTTTGGTCCCCTGATGGACGCACAAAGGGATTGTGACGAGTATATTATGGCTAATTTATATAATAAGCGGTTAATTTGGGATTTTTTAGAACTATTTCCAATTCATTGAAGTTTGGATTAGGACTCTCAGCATTTGTGAAATGAGCATTTCAAATTTTCAGGATTTTCTGATTATACTCGTATGACAATTTTTTAAGTGCAACTTTCTATGGGAGAGCTTTGAAATACTGATCCGCCACCTTTTTGTGTGACGAAAAGTGGTGTGGGTAAACACTGTGAAGAATAATTCAAATGTTTCCCTGTAATACAAAACCTTTACTTCTATCGTGTCTTTTCGACGCACCCTATCTATTTTATGATAGTCTAGCGTTTGACTAACTAATCGTGAGTGATGACGTGGTTAAGCGTGGCCTAAAATGTCGGGTTCTTAAAGGTAGCTAACATTATTCTTAGTGATTTTGTCGACAGATTTGTCTACTTGAGGTGAACTGCGGCTGTAAATGTTTCGATACAGAGTAGGTAGCCCAACGAGTACGAGACGATGCCCTACCACCATGGATTTCATCACTATTTTCATCGGAAGCTTGTCGTAGGATTCGAATCGGCAACCAAAGGCTTCCTTGCAAGGGCGCGCCATCACAGCTATAATTTTCTACGTTTTCTAATACCGAATTAATTGTTTTCTCGATGAGCTCATGCTATTTCAAATTAAACACTTACACACTTACAGCCCCAACATTAAGTTCAACGACTTGTGTCGTGGGTGCTGGAAACATTCACATCACGCTAACAATCAGAGCCAGAACCAGAAACACAAATTTCCCTCGGTGAGATAACTTTTGTTCCCATCTGGAATTGAACCCGGTACCCGCTACTTAAAATGCTGGTGCGCAACCAACCAAGCAGTGCAGAGCGAGCAGGTTTATTATAACGTGTAGGACTTCTTGCGAGTACTCCTGACGCAGTACCGCAAACAGCCATACAACAACACTGAGCTGGCAGGACTAAGCTTGTTGCCAGTGTAAGTCTCAGAGAGAGAAGCGCATTGCAGTCCCATGCGGAATTTAGTTATTTAAAGTTCTGGTCGGTATGCAGACATGCGGCCGATCGCTTATCACCAGACGAGCGTTATGCTTGTCTTATTTCTAGTGCATAAATGATACAACAAAAAACGCAATCACACTTACAGTCACACACTAAGTTCAATGACTTGTATTGTGGGATCCAGAAACATTTACATCACATAACTCGACCACATCACCGCTTACCATCAGGTGAAAGGATGGTCAAAAGATTGCCTATCCTACCAATATTATAAATCCGAAAGTTTGTGTGTAAATGTGTAAGTGTGTAAGTATGTTTGTTCCCTCTTCACGCTTTAATGGCTGAACAGATTTGGATGAAATTTGGAATGTACATAGATTATACCTAGGATTAACACATAGGCTACTTTTTAACTTGATAATAGCGGCGAAGTCGCGGGGCACGGCTAAACACAATCACACCTTGAACACAAACGTCCCTTGGAAAAGAACTAGGGTTCGATTCCCGGTTCTAAGTATTTGTGTGTTATGTAAATGTTTCTGATGGCAACCACGATACGAGTCATCGAACTTAGTATGGGTGCGAGTGTGAAATTATTAATGTATATATTTATGCATATGAGTTGAGATTGTGATTACCCGTTACCACTAGGTTTTTCCAAATCCTCAAGAATTTTCTGAAAATCAGAGGAAAACCCACATTTCTAATTGTCATTCACACTTGAACACTGTAGATGTACAAAAACACAATCAACATTTTAAATAGTATGCTCTTCAAATAATTACAGATGAGAGCTGCCGGTTGGCATTAGAGTTCCGTAACTTAAAAGGAACCCATATACGCTGTAATCAAACAAATCAAAAGAACCCTTGAACACCCCCATCCCCGCACTAAGTTCGAATACTTGTATCGCGGATGCCGGATGCATACATCGCACACACATATACCAACTACGCCAACGGGCTGTTTGAAATGTTTGTTTGAGCACCTGCAATGTTTGTTTGAGAAAACCCTGAGCACCTGACGCTCAAGGTTTAGGTGTCTGTCTAGCAGGACTCTTTTTCAGGAACGTGTGGATCTATCAAGTTAAATTAATATAATTAAGTAGCCAATTTTTATTAACCTGCCAATTGCCTACATATACTAAAACTAAATTAAAACTATATACATTTATTACAAAAAGACCTACAAACCACCGAGCTTATAGGTAACTCAAGTGCTCAAGCCAACTATCAGAGTAGCGGCGGTAGCGCGTTCACATTATGCTAATCTAAACGTTGCGCCAAAGTTTAGATTAGCATAAAGTACCAGCATTTCGATCACGCGCCGCCTCAACCAGGCACTCTGATATTTTTTGAAAATAGAATGACCCAATCTACTCAAATATGTAACTTCGGCAGAGCAGCAAAAACGGTAAAAATATGAAAAGGCTAGCCGTGGCCCACGGCTTACCTGACCTCAAATCGTGAAATTTTTCAATAAGAGAGACCTCAAAACAAAGGTCAATAAAAATTCTGAAATCTTTGATTTATAGTTAAAAATTGAAAAATAAGGGCTCTTCTGAACCCGATACCAATAATGGATGAACTATTTGCATAAAAGTTTGTACGGAACCCTCTGTGCGCGAGTCAGACTCGCGATTGTAATTTTTTTTCTACTGCTTGTTGTTTTTACACTTGATGACTTCTTATTCATTACGTATTCTTTCGGTGGTAATTTGGTTTAAAAAAAGAAATAAAAATAATGATGGCTCTAATGTTATTATGACTAGGTTTGTTTTTCGAATTTTGTAAACTACGTCAGAGTAGTGAATTTTTTATTTTTTATTCTATGCTTCGCAAGCAACATTTATTTAGCCTGAGTCAAATAATAAATATTTTACAAGTAAATATACATAATTTATGTAGTTGTAGAAAATTGTGCTCTTGCCGGGCATCGAACCCAAGACCAATGGCGCAGAAAGTAAAGGCTTACCTACAGCGTCAACAAGGTCGTCATTGGTAAATACAAAGGTGGGGGAGAACTCGGGGCAGCAAGTAGGTTTTTTTATGCTGGATATGCAAGCATTTGACTACTATTTCACTTGATGAAAGTGACGATGCGGAGGAAGATGACACACGCTTGCATCGAAGGTATCTATTCACTCTAGACTTGAAGACACCCAGATTGTACCGTTCAGGGAATAAAGACACAGGTAATCGCTGTACGGATGATAAACTAACAGCTGAAACGCTTCGAGCGAACTGGAGGGATGTGAACTATAAATAAATGAAGTTTGACAGTTTGTCTTGTTGTTAGATGGTAAAATGGCATGGCGGAACTAAATCATGTAAATCATGAGCAAACTCTCTAAAATGTAAGCGATAGAATACCGATAGGCTTGCTACCGTACGTCGGTAGTTAATAACAAGTCTTCTAAATGAATAAATAATTCTAATTCTAACTGGGGGCGATAAGGCCTGCACTGACGTCCCGCTGGGGGTGTATTGTCCATTTCCCCCTGCCAGCAGATAGCCCAGCCACCCCAACTCCTTTATATATCTAAGTGCGGCTTTGGGTCGCTGGCACAATTGTTCCAGTGGTGAGGATGTAGGTGTGTGTATCTTATAACGGTGCTGCCCACTAGCCAGGTTGAAAACGAAAAGTTTCGCGGTCGCCTTGATATTGATACTTGGACTTGATATTTATATACAAAGCGCCCTCGGCTGTAGGGCGCGCGCCCTATACTTCCCACATAAGGAAAAGTTAAGACATTTCTGATGTATACCTTTAACTCAATTTCGACAAAAATGCAGATACGTCTTTTTTCTTTATGACGGCAGTATACAAAACGGCAGCGCGGGGGGAGGAGTCCCGGAGCGCTTTGTACATCATGTCCCTTAATGTCATCGGTTAGCTAAAATACCGGCATGCCCTTAAATTGGTCCTCTAATTGTTTTTAACCTATAGTACTGTACGCTATAATGGCTGTGCTACACACATCGGTTTTTTTTTGTATATTTTTTTTAAATAAACGTCTCTTTAACTTACACATTAGTGGAGCAAAAATTAAAAACTAAAACATTTTTTTAAATTTTTACCAGGCCGGTAACTATGTACTTGAAGACGCATTTAATTCGCGACATCCAAAAAATACATTTTAAATTATCTTTGTATGTCGCAAACATGATTATGTAAAATAATAAGCGGAAAAAAATATGAACCATAATGCGCTATAAATGAGATGCACGTTGAAAACAATTTTATTAGGGGGCTTCATGTAGGTACTCGTGTTGCTGCAATCATTTTAATATTTCTTTATATGTCTGGGCTAATGTTTCTTGGTCGTTTTTCCTTTGCTTTTGCTGCCACCGCTATTTTTCCCATCGTTTTTGGTGTCGCTTTTAGTGTTTTTGCTGTCGTCACCACCTTTGCCCCCCTTTGTGCTTTTGCCGCCACTTTTGCTGGCCCCGCTTCCGCCACTGCCACCCTTGCCGCCGTGATCCGAGCCGCCTTTACCATTATCTTTACCTAAGGAATTGGTAAAAATGTTTTTTTAATTACAACATAGCTTCTACATCCATAAATGAATATGAGGGGAGGTATTTTTTTTTTCAGCGCATGTGGGGTTTCGTTGGAAAGAGGTATTTTAGCACAATATTAAATTCGTTTTTACCAAAATCCATAATTTTATGGGAAAGCAGATTTGCTGTTTTAGGTCCTTATTTTATCGCGGGGTCTATCTTCAAAACGGCTACACATTTAAAATACTCGTTATATCTTGTTTGTGGACAGCAAATAAAAAAAATATATTACTTCTTATTAAGAAAAATATTATTAAGCAATTAAATACATAACATTTTCTGTATTTAATTGCTTAACTAGAATAATTGAAACGCAAGCAAAGCTTAAAAAAACCGACTTCACCACTAATATTTTGGTTTTGTTACCTCTGAAGTATAATCTACCAAACGAAAATAATAAAATCGATTCATAATTGGAGCAATAATCGCGTAACATATATACAAAAAAACATACAGTCGAATTGCGAACTTTATGCTAAAAAAATAAGGCCTATTTAAAATAATGTTTTTTATTACCTGAAAAAAAATAGCTGAGCATTGCAAAATTTAAAACACTTAATAGGTAAAAAAATTGACGTTTAAATTTATCAACTAACTCACTGTTTGTCTAAGGATTAAAAAAATTGGCTACATTTAACATTTTCCTTCCTTTTAAATATAGAATGATATAAAAACAAACGAATCAAAAAAATACAATTGCAATTCTTTTACCTAAATAGGAAGGAATTTGTTAAATTTAATGGAATACTAAGTGGTTTAAATTAAAATATATTAGTCATAATGTAGTTTAACTTCGAAAAATGTAGGCATATTACTATAGGTAATATGCCTATATTTTCTTTGGCCCGTACCTAGATTTAAACCAAAAGGTATAATTTGTAACCTCTTCAACAATTAATCAGGAATTTATGAATTCAGTCTCTTGCTGTCGCAACTTTTATTGCACACAGCACAACACATGTGCTATAATTGGTTGTGCACATACAGATATAATTGCTTAGTTACAAAATTATTAAAGTGTTTGTGTATTTACTGCTGATAAACCAAATAAATAAATAAACACATCAACTTTAAGGAAATGGAATCGGTTCTCACAGGAGGTAAAAAAGATGGCTAAAAAATAATATACCATGTTTTATATATATGTTATCTTACCTCCCGGCATACCCGAGACGCACACAGCTAGAACAACTAAAGTAAGTGCAATGAGAGTCAAGTTCTTCATGGTGAAATTTCAGTAGCTTCTACTGATTTTTGGCTTTCCTGACTACTGGTATTTTACTCGTCTTCAATGCTCCGACTACATGAAATGACTTGAAGATCTTCCTTTAAATACCCATTTCAGAATTTTCAATCAATTCGTTTAACGTAAGGTTATAAAAAATAGATCTGTCTCAAAACAATAATAATTGAATTTAAAGAGCCTTGAAGAATTCTAATTGCGATCTTACCGTACCTAATAAGTCATAACAGCGCTGAAAGGAAGCGAAATTTTGCTTAAATTCAGTAATATTGTTTAAATAATATTTCAAACACATTTTTTTTTTGATTATTAGATTTTTTTTGTAACTTTTTTTAACACATATCTTAGGTAATCTTCTCGGGACTTAATCGCGCTAAAAAACTATTTTTGTTTATTCTTGATTATTTTTGTTATTGGCTGACCGCTATTTCTGTGTATAACCTACTTATGACTATTGTGAATATGGGTTAAAACATATGAAATATAACCAATGGTTCTAGACTCGGCTCTCGGGTGGCCGTGGTTGCGAATCCTGCCACGAAAGCTTTTAGTGAGGTGAAAAAAATCCACGTTGGTAGAGCATTTTCTCATGCTAGCCCAGCTAAAAAAAAAACGGGTTTCACTCCGGGAGTGCCGGCAGAAGTGAAAACTTGAACATTAACGTTGTAAACAGCAGGAGCAGGCATACATTTTCGCCGCGCGGTGGATAGAGAGGGGGATATTACTTCCCCTCCTACGCCGCGCCGGCGCGGCGGTCTACTCTCCCTCCGTCTTACGAATTTTCGATCAGGTCACGTGTCCTGACGCGAGTTTAACATTTTTACCCATCCTAAAAAGAGCACAACGCCGCTAAAGAAGTTTTCACTTCAAAAATATATTTCTGAGTTAGTATTAATTAATTTTACAAGCTATTATGAAGTATCACCTGTCCCGTTGTCTGTCTGTCAGTCTGTAATCAAATCTCGCAAGCCAAATTAGACCCACTTCCCGATGTCCGATTGGACTCAAGTTTGGTGTACTTATGTATCTTTGGTGACAATACAATGATATAGTACTGATCTGATGATGGATACGGAAGATGGCCATAGGAACCTCTGAACTAATCAAGAAGAACTCATCGAGTTGGGCTCGTTTGATTAGTCTTGACAAGTTCTCTGGTTTTATAACTCTTTTACTCCTTTTTTATTAACAACTGGTAAATCAAATTTCTTTTTAACTTTTGAAAGTATTACTTGTTTATTAATTTTCACAATTTGAATTCATAATATCAAACACTCACCTACTATTTTTTGTACATCGGGTAGCTAGCGTATGACCCTTATCTTACCTAATATGTGATGTCTATGTTAGTGATGTTAAAATCGAGCGTGGTCAGCACGCTGGCTTTTAGGATAGTAGTCGAATCATGTTACAGTACATGCTAGGGGAACCACTAATTAATGAGTGAAATGTTTTTAAATAAAAATTACACATTACCTATCGTACCTACAAAAACATAATTAAAATATACAATGGCTTGTTTTTTAAATAACTAATTACAAATATCCTGACCTTGTCAGAATTCGGCGGTCGGCTTTTTTTGTTACTGTGTTTTTGTGTACAGTTACCTACTGATCATTTACTCACTGATAATGTTGATAGAAAAAAGAAACTCGATGAGTCCTGACAGATAATGGTTACTAAGGAAAATAATAGTAGGTGTGTATAGTGCGGATGCTTCGTAATCTCTATTTTTATTGAAAATTTCTCACAGCCCCACACTAAGCTCGATGACTTGTGTTGTGTAACATTCACATCACGCACAATAACACAATATTCTAAACATAAAAAATTCGACTGCGTTAAACGCGAACTTGTTTTTTTTAATTTTACACTTTTCTACCGACTTCGCAAAAAATTAGGAGGTACTCAATTCGACTGTTTTTTTATGTGTGTTACTTTAATTATCTTCTTTCCACGTGAACCGATTTAGATTTTTTTATTGGAAGCTGTTGCTTTCCATTGCTCCCATTTAAATTTGATCAAGATCTGATCGGTAGTTTTTGAGTTATCGTCAATAATGCGTGTTTAATACATTTAATTTGATCAAGGTTCCGAAGATAAAGCGGTGAAGTCAGTTTTTTAAGCTTTGCTTGAGCGTTTAATTATTCGACCTGATATGTTTGTTAATTATATAAAATAAACATCAGAGTTTTAATTATAAATTTTAAAGATTTAAGTGAGAATGGTTGCTAACCAACTTCAAATCTTTATATGTAGATCCTTAATAGTTACGAAATGAAAATTATAATAGAAATCTAAAGATCGTTTTTAAATACCTATTTAATGCTATCCCACATGTCGTCGACTTTATATTTTTTATTTTTCACAATATATATACATATATGGCGTCTGGCGATCACCATATTGTTTTGATTAATGTCGCAAGATTAAGACAAATCGATTGACGTAGGAATCATCAAAATCGGTCTACTCGATTGGTCTCTAGAGCACCACAAAGGAACAAACATGCATACATAGACTTATAAACACATTAACCTCATTTGCGTCGCGCAGTCGGGTAATAACAAACAAAAGCACACTCACAACCCCAGAACAATTTGAAATACTTGTATTATGGGTGCTGGAACTTATAATATATATAAATCAAACCTAGAACCAGAAACACAAATTTCACTTGTTAGAAACTTGTGTTCTCACCGGGAATCGAATCCGTTATCCGCTGCTTAGAAGACAGTGCATTCAACTACGCTAGCCGGGACAGTCAACACATTACGTACTGTGAGCTTAAAACTTTTCTGATTTGCGACAGCATTCACTTGTCTTCACAGCATCTTACAATACTAACTACGGGCCAATTGCCTATATTTCCTAAAAATAAACTAAAACTATGTACAGCAAAGAACTAAAGTTACCTACAAGACATCGAGCTTATAGGTAACTCAAGTGCTCAAGCCCACTACCAGTGGGTAGCGTTCCCATCATGCTGGCGGCATTGCCTCTCTGAATTGCAATGCTAATACGTTGAGCCAAATAAGTGCCAGCATTTTGATCACGCGTCGCTTCAACCAGGCGCTCTGATAGAATTTTGAAAATAGAATGAGCTCCCGGTCCCCACGGACCCAGTGTCTCAACACCAAACGGCTCAAATATGTAACCACTGCCAAGGTTTCCATATTTGCGCCGTTTACGCTGCTCTGCCGAAGTTGCCGCAACGCCAACCCCATTCTGTGTTTCAGGAAGATGTGACGGAGCTAAAGTATCGACACAAGTTGCATCCCATACTAAAGGCCGTCCCATCTTCCATGGAATTAAAGTCATGCCGTCGGGTCTTTTACCATCGTCACGCATCAGACCATTCGGTTCGAGAATGGCTGGAACGTTGGCACTGGTAAAAGCCCGGCGGATGATATCGTTGAGGCTGGCGTGGCGGGAAATTCGGCCAGCACTTTTCTGGCACGAGAGGCCGTGGTGACCAAGCTGGTCAACAGCAGCACCACACTGACAGCTATGGGCAACATAGCACCTTGCACCCAAACGTAAGCATATAGCGAGACGGAAAGCAGAATTACAATTGAATTACTAGATTTATCCCGTATCTCAAAGAAATCCGTAACGTCAAACTACTAGCGGTGCTGCAATCCCGTATTGCTTGACCTATCCATATCATAATTAATTTATAATAGAATAAGGCTTCCGCGCATTCAATGAAAACGCCTTGTATTAGAACCAAACCTGCGCGCGCATCCATATGACGTCACGATCACCAAGGGGTTGATTCAATTCCTCCCTTATCTCAAGGGCCCGTTAGCTCAGCGGTGAGAGCGAATATTTGCTACGGCAAATATGTGGACTGTGGACAGATTCTATTGAAATAATTATTTAGATTTTTTATATTTTCTATGAATTTCGCAGTAAGGATTACAAAATTAGAAACAAAATGCTTCAAGCTAACTGGAGGTATGTTAACGTTTGTGTAAACTTGGCAAAAGTTTGTGTTTCTGTTAGATGTTAAAAATAGCATGGGTGAATTAATTCGTGTAATTCCTGCGGACATTCGCAAAAATGTACACAATAGAATACCAATAGGCTTGCGACCTTACGTTCAGTGAACGATACTCAATTTGAACTCAATTAGCTTATCACCAATGAGTATTTTGTATATCTCTACCTATGCAACATGGTTGCACTAAGATCTCGATTGGTTAAGTACGTCAAGTTTTAGTAAAAAAGTTTTTTTATTGGATCGAAAGTTCCTTATCGCGCGTTGCGAAAGGGAGCTAGACGGTAAAAATTAAGACCAAAAGTTGTAACGACACTTTTTGCTGTAGTTGTAAGCCATACCACGTTCTCGTCCGATCACCGAAGTTAAGCAACGTCGGGCGCGGTCAGTACTTGGATGGGTGACCGCCTGGGAACACCGCGTGATGTTGGTTTTTGCATGTTTCTTTTAATTTTGGAACGAAAGTTCCTTATCGCGCGTTGCGAAAGGGGGCTAGACGGAAATTGAACTTTGTTCCATCCGGGTGTCCCTTGACACCTCTCAAGTTTTTTATGGTATATTACTCTGCAAACCATATATCATCACGACATACTATGACGTTAATTTTGTCGTTGTTTGACACTAACATTATAAATATTATAGTAATAGATTTTGAAAGTGAAGAAGGTGACGAAAAACTTGTTCTCTCAGTGCAAGGAATATAATAAGTGCTTATGCATAATTCGAAGTTAAAAGAAACAAAATTATATGGACGCAAATTGTCGTAATGGAGGAAATTACCTGTGTTTCTATGTGTGTAATTCACACCTCTGTCTGTATTTTTTACAAGTATAGGTAATTTTATAGAAAGAGGACTTCGCTACACTCTAAATAATTGATTAACTCAATTAAACATTCATTCAGTGGTATCTGGATTTTTTAGGCCGCCTGATTTTTTTATGCCCGATATGCAAGCATTTGACCACAATCTCACCTGATGAAGAGTGATGATGCCCGAAGATGTAACATGCTTGCCTAGAAGGTAGACCTATTCACACTTGACTTGAAGACTCCCAGATTATACCGTTCGGGAACAAAGACGAGTATTTAAGACGTAGGCTTCTTTTTACACGATTAAAATGGGAGATGCCGCGGGGCACGACTTCTACAAATAGTGTGGAAACGTAAGACGGCTTTCGTTTGACTGATTTAGTGTATTGGTATTCGCTTTGTGAGCTTTAACTACATGCTCCGTGCGTTTTATCTGTATTTTTAGTAGATCGATGTTATCTTGATTATCACCAGCAAACGGAAGCGTATAGGAGTTAATATTATTGAAAAGCTTAAAAAAACTACTTTATCGCTTATTATTTCGGTTTTAGCTTGACCGATTTTGATAAAATGTATATACCACCTGTATGTATGGACCACCACCATATGTATGGACCACCTCTGAAGTATACACTACCAAAAAAAAAAACACCAAATTGATTCATAATTGGCGGCGATATCGCGTAACAAACATACAGTCGAATTGATAACCTTTTTTGAAGTCAGTTGAAAAAGAGAAGAATAATAATTGTAAACAAATGCTATTTTATTACATACATATTGCACATCCGTACAAACATTATGGCAATCATTAATATTCTATTTATCACATGAGCTTTTGGAATTTTTCTTGTCTTCTATTGTACGACTCCATAATCAAAGCAGTTTAACCTCTGAAAAAGAAAAAAAATATATTACAGATTACAAACATGTAGGACCATTTGGCTCATAAACACTTTCACACTCTCAACCCCACACTAAGTTTAAAGACTTGTATCATGGTGGAACACATCACACATAAGCACACCCAGAACCAGAAACATAATTTTCCCTTAGCGAGAAAACGTGTTCCCACCGAGAATCGAACCAGATACCTTGATGCTTAAATGGCAGGCGCGCAGCCAAGCGCAAGCGGGCAGTTCAGTTTATGTGTATCTTTCTACATAGGTACGTTGGTAATAACCACATGTATGTAATGTATGTATGTAATTTTATTATATTACGTGCATCAACTTATCACAAGGAGGTATAATTAACCATAAATCTAAGGTTACGGTTAGTGGTCAAGGCAGTAGATTTTGTATCGAGCTTCGTGGAACAGTAACCTCGGTTCGATTGTACGTAGATTGATACTAAATCATCTAACACATGTAAAAGTTAGGGATGAGTCTAAAATTTGGAATATAACGTATCGTCATTTAATAAATTAATAGATGACATACCCGTATCCTCTTTTTTGTCCGTAGCCCCCATGGCCGCCGTCACTGCCACCACCTCCGCCGCCGCCACCGCCGCCACCGCCGCCGCCACCGCTGCCAAAGCCGCCACCGCCGCCGCCTCCGCTACTGTATCCACCGCTGCTGCCACCGTGCCCGCCTTCAGAACTGCCGCCACTGCCGAAGCCACCTCCTGAGCCACCGCCATGGGAGCTGCCGCCTCCCCCACTGCTGTATTCACTGCTACCGCCGTGTCCACCGCCGTGCCCGGCGCCGAGACCACCACCATGACCTCCTCCTGAGCCACCTCCTAGGCCTCCGCCATGGCCGCCTCCTGAGCCTCCTCCAAAACCTCCTCCTGAGCCACCTCCATAACCACCGCCTTGACTTCCTCCTGAGCTTCCTCCTATACTTCCGCCATGGCCGCCTCCTGTGCCTCCTCCTAGACCTCCACCATGGCCGCCTCCAGAGCCACCTCCGAGACCACCACCGTGGCCGCCTCCGGAGCCACCTCCGAAGCCGCCACCGCCTCCACCTCCGCCGCCGCTGCCGAAGCCTCCGCCTCCAGAGCTACCGCCTCCGGGGCCACCACCACCATAACCTAAAACAAACACAGCATAATTTAAAGCTTGAAGGTACAATTAATATTATCCAAAAGATAAGATATTAACAAAACATCGTAGATTGAAAATGCATTTGCTATAGAACCCATTCAGACTCATCATTTTGACCTCAAAATGATACTTCACTTTTCAAATTAAAGTTGATTAAAGTTGAATCGTGGTAATAAAGGCAATAAAATAGAGGAACCTATTTCAATCAAAATTCTTCTCAATCTGACTTGTATCAGTTATTAAAATTTCTCGTTTTTTAATACTGAGCTTTTTAACAAAGTATATCTACCTGGTGCTGCGTAAACGCAAGCGACGAGCCCTAAGGCCACGGTAGCTAGTGCAAGTCGTGCCATGTCGCCGACTGTGCTCTCCTCACCGGAGGCTTACCTTTTATACACCTGGGCAATGTATGACTTCACCGAACTAATGTTTATCGGATTCTTCACTTTTTGCAGTGACCGCATGTTTTTTCAGGTATTAATTTTATTAGGGTTCCACTAACTAAGTTAGGCGTAACCTAAAATTAGTTGTCTGCTGACTTATTATTGTGTCAAAGATTTGCTTGTAAGTGTTCGATCTAGTAAAGGAAGAGTCTATAAAAATGTTTATCAAATCATATCAAATCAAAATCGTTTATTCATTCATGGGCCAATTATAAATCGATATACATTCCAATGAATAACGATAAAAGAAAATAAGATGATTTTCAAATACCTACTCAATGATAGTCCCTTTAACACAGTTCTTTGTTTTTTTTTTATTATTATATTATATTATGATTTTCCGGAAACAAACCAACGTCTGTGATGTGGGTCAACGCATTGCAAGACTCAAATGGCGATGGGCCGGACACATGGTAAGGAGAAGTGATGGTAGGTGGAGTAGAGCCCTGACTGAGAGGATACCGAGAGAAGGCAAGCGAGCCGTTGGCAAACCAGCTGCTCGATGGGTCGACGATATAGTGATGATCGCAGGAAAGACCTGGATGCGACCAGCGCAAAACAGAGGTGAGTGGCACAAGGGTGAGGAGGCTTATACCCTGCAGTGGGTCGATACAGGCTTGATGATGATTATGATTTTATAATATTATTTATTACAATATGGCGTCTGGCTGTCGCCATATTTAATTTTGGTTACTGTCTTTAGTGACACTCGCAACATTAAGAGAAATCGATAGATTCTTATCAACACACAGCCACAAAGAAACAAACATATACATAGGCTAATAAAAACATAACTCTCCTTTGCGTCGCGCATTCGGATAAAAAAGAGCTTTTACCAAGGCAATCCTGTACGAACAGCCGGTGCATAATTAAATAAATAAACTGGTGTTGTTGGTAGCGTGTTAGCCTTCTAAGCAGCAAGTTTTGGGTTCGATTCCCGATGTAAATACAACATTTATTACCGAGGAAAATTTGTGTTTCTGGTCCTGAGTTTCTGAGTAATGTGAATGGTTCCGGCACTCACGACAAAAGTATTCGAACGTGTGTGTGGGTTTGTAAGTTTGAATGCTTTTATGTAGGTATTTAGACCTACCTATCAGCGTTTTACCACTGTCAGTGCTTGCTACTCCTAAAGTGGGAATAAAGCATAGCTCTAAAGCATTACTGCCAGATCTACGTATATATGAAAAAATATATGATAATTATAACATATGAAAAAAATGCTAAAGTTATTCTTGGCATTATTGTAACATTTAAATCCAAGTATTTGCTTGCGTCGCCATGGGTCTTGGGATTGATTCCCGGATAGAGCTCGATTTTTTTTGTTTCCCATAGGACGTTATAGCTTCTGGTTCTGGGTGTGAGGTATTTCTGGCATCACGATACAAGTCTTTGAACTTATTTTGGGGCTGTAAGTGTGAATGTGTTGTTAGCCTCTGTTTCTTTGTGTGTTAAGTATTAAATTGTACGGAATCCTCAATACCACAAGCCGTGAATATTTTTTACTCTCTCACCAATAAACTTTTGGTCATCGATAGTTTTTTCTAACGTAATCAAAACAGCGCTGTAAATACATACCTACTTATATTATTTCATACCTTCTTACATATTATACAACAAACACAAAAAACATATACATAGAAATACGCATGCATGATAATATTATCCTTGTTGGTACTAGGAATCGATTTGTTTTGATTTAGCTCTACGAACACAATTAATAGGAAATGTTTACAAGGTTGATTGGATTGATAGCGAGTGATTGTGTTGTATGAGTCTCCTGAAATAGATCTGTAAAGCTTCCTGAACTTATCAGAAAGCTCCGAATTTAGAAGGGGTTGACAAGGCCCATGCCCCTGGCGGAAAATTCAAACAATGCAGATGAATACACAACTCATCATTACCGCAACTTTGATAACTTCGACCACAGAACAGTACTACTCTACTTCACCGATCGTTGTGGCGTTCTTTCCAGGAGCCCTATGTCCATCAGTGGGTGCATCGTCTGATAGCTGAAATGATGACGATAGAGGTAAAAATATAAGCGTGTAGGGGCGGCACTTTTCAGTTTTCGTCCCGCCTGGAAAAAATTTAAGATCCGAGGCTGATCAAAAATAAGTGATTACTTTTCGACGAGCTGGGCTTACCGACTTTACCCATTTTCTTGATGTTTGTGAATTTGGCAACTGGACTCTTACGAGTGCCTTCTTTGGAGCTCATGGCTCATACATACATTACTTTTACGAGTGCCTTCTTTGGGGCTCATGGCTCATACATACATTACTTTTACGAGTGCCTTCTTTGGAGCTCATGGCTCATACATACAATACTTTTACGAGTGCCTTCTTTGGGGCTCATGGCTCATCCATTTAAAGTTGGACATGGACATACTTCTAGTTCAAAGGCAGTAAATTAAGTAGTGCTTTTTTGGAACCCATGTGAATGAACAATTTTAAATTTTTATTTGCAAGCTTTTTGTGCAGCATCCGTACAGCGAAAGAGTGGAACTCAGTGTCTGCTTCTTGTTCTCTGAACTGTATAGCCTGGGAGTCTTTAAGTCTAGAGTGGAAGGACAGATAATTACTTGGCTCTGGGCAACACATCTCAGAAGGTGAGATGATGAGGTAAGATGGTGGTCTAAGAGTAATCTTTTTCAACCTATACACTTGAGAGACCTCCTCTGAATGAGGTAGATTGTATAGGGACTTTTATATTCATCTTAACAACTCTGTAATCCTACCTACATTCTAAGCAATAAATGATTTGATTTGATTTGATTTGAGAGACGAAACGAGCAAGTACGCCTGATGGTAAGCGCCACAATTTCTCATTACAGTTCGTTGCCACCCAGCTTTTGAATTCGTACTTACAGTCGAGTTTGTTTAACTTCCGTTTTGTGACTAAAAATACTACCTACTTAATATCAAGAACTCTTTCTGTTCCCAAACTTGTATAATAGGTTATTTACCGCATTTATCCTTCCGTGTCTTAATTGTTTTGCGTCAATTCGCTCGATGCATTTTGGTCATAAGCGTCATTGTACTATTTTGTGACGCGATATTATTATAAGGATAAAGCTTTACATTTTAAAAATAGACGTAGATTTAATTTATTGATAATATGCTTAACAGGTCATATCTCATTGCAACATAATTGCATTCAATTCAAGGTATGTATGTCCTTAGTAGGTATACTTAATGTACAATTAATCAAATAGTGTGTGTGTGTTGTGTAGGTATGTTTGAAACAACTAGATTCTCGTAGATTCAGATTTAAATAATTACTAATATTAACATTGACTGTTCAGTCCATATATAATATATACAATGTATAAAAAGTTCCTCTATGTATACAATATCCGGATAACCGAGCTTTGCTCGGTTTTTTGTTTTTGGTAGAATGTGTTTGAATTTGTGGCCTCAAAAAGCTCCATCTAGTGTCGAGTAGAAACAGTTTTTTACATCGGTCATGGCGTAATAGATGGCACTGATAATTTCTTAAACCCGGTTTTTCAAATGCAGTTTGGGAACCGAGCATTTACCTAACAAATATATATAAAAATATTATAATCTGACGAGCTGTTTAGGAGGAGTGCGACCACAAACATCGTGCACCGTGACACGAGCAATTTATATAATTATTAATAGATTATCAGACCTGAATGTATGTTTAGATATGTTAAATCTTGAACACATGAACGTACGCCAGGGACATGTAGGCACATACCCAAAATAAAAAGCAATATTTAGTCCAAATAAGATCCTCCTCCTTTTTTGCCTTCATTTCACCTCATAGGAAGTGATGATGCGGCCGAAGATGTAGTATGTTGCCTGGAAGATACCAATTCACTCTTGATTTGAAGACTCCCGTTCAGGGAACAAAGACGCGGGCAATGACTCCCACTTCTTCGCAGTACGGATGATAAAGGTAAAGCGAAACGCTTCGTGCGAACTGGAGGTATGTCAATATATGTTTGACTCAGGATATTAATGCAAAATTTCATAATTTTTAGGAAGCCTCCTTTTGAAATGAAAGAGATGAAATGAAATTAGTATATTCCACACAAAATAGACGATATGTATACATTGATCTTCATGGTTGAATCGTGCTTCTATTTGGCCATGTGGTGGCATGTGAAATTATAAGTAAAATTAATATATACATATTATAATTATTAATATTAAATTAAGTATATAGTTAAATGTCAATAAAAGAATTAAAAATACAATGTCAAAAATAATAATAACGAATGAAGTTGAAATACAGTTATTGATTTTAATATATATTATACTAGCTGCGCCCCGCGGTTTCACCCGCGTTGATAATGATGAAAAGTGATGATGATGATGATGATGAAAAATAGATGTTGGCCGATTCTCATAGATACCGGATAAGCACAAAAAAATTCATCAAAATCGGTCCAGCCGTTTCGGAGGAGTATGGCAACGAAAACTGTGACACGAGAATTTTATATATTAGACTAGCTGCGCCCCGCGGTTTCACCCGCGTTGATAATGATGAAAAGTGATGATGATGATGATGATGAAAAATAGATGTTGGCCGATTCTCATAGATACCGGATAAGCACAAAAAATTTCATCAAAATCGGTCAAGCCGTTTCGGAGGAGTATGGCAACGAAAACTGTGACACGAGAATTTTATATATTAGAAGAAGATTAAAATCAATATCTGTATTTCTACTTCATGTCAAACGAATTTAGTATTCAAAAAATCTTTCAGACAGTAAAAAGTCTTGTCAAGTAACCACGACTTCAGTTTTTTTATAAACATCATACAACTTTTATCTGACGCCACGTCTGAAAGAGCCCTTAAAATTGCAAAATATGTTTAATTAATGCTGAAAGCAGCAATTAGGCAACTACTAATTAACCGAAGGCCCGAAATTGTTTTCAGATTATACGTCAGGTAACAATCAACAAAGTCTGAAGGGTGTGAGGTCATTGTCATGCCTAAGTGTCATATTTTTTCAACCGACTTCAAAAAAGGAGGAACTCAATTCGATTGTAAGTTTTTTTTGTATGTATGTTACGATATATCTCCGCCAATTATTATTCCATTTTAATGATTTTTTGTTTGTTTGTTATAGTATACTTCAGAGGTGATCCCATATAAATTTTATCGAAATCGGTCAAGCCAAAACCGTAATATAAACGATGAAGTCGGTTTTTTTAAAGCTTTGCTTGCGTTTTAATTATTATTAAAACTAAAATTTATGTCCAACCTAATTTTATATATATAGCATTAGCCATGCTAGGCAGAACTATAGTGATAAAAACATAACATATATAACCTATCTGAAACATACTTTACTATGAATAATTTTCGTAAGCAAACAAACAAAACGCATTCACACTCTCAGCCCGAAGTTCAAAGCCCGTGGTTGCTGGAAATATGTACATATCACACAATCACACCCAGAATCAGAAGAACAAATGTGCCTTGGAAAGGAAAATTTTGCTCCTGCCGGGAATCGGACCCAGGACCCTCGGTATAGAGGGCAAAGAATTTTCCACTGCGCAAACTGCGTGGTTTTTTCTATGCTACATACATTCTGTTCGTCGTGTCACTCCACAATCGTAGGTGCGCTTCAAAAAAAGATGATAAGGGACATTTGTGTTTCTGGCTCTAGATGTGATGTGAATGTTCCCGGCACCCACGACACAAATGATTGAACTTAGTGCGCGGCTGTGTGTGAACAAGCGTTTATTTATTTGACGGTGTTATCCGCCTCGTATCCGAAGTGCAACGTGCAATAAGGAGCTTCGTTTCAAAAGTCTATCACCAAACGCTAACTGGTATTTCAGAAGCTATCTTTGAAAACCAGTCACACTTTAGACTTGACGGGAATGTATTTTTTGATAAACTATTAGTCTATCAAAAAATACATTCCCGTCAAAAGTCTATAAAAAAATACATATTAAAAGTGCTGTCTAACGGGGGACTTCCCCGTCCATGATCTTTGCTATCAAATGATACTCGACTTAAGGCTTATGAGTCCAGACCGAAGAGATTTCGAAGATTAGACTTCTTAAACGCCAATAAAAAAAAAAAAAATAAAAAAAAAATATAAATAAAAATCAGTTTTTACTATTTAATAAATATTGTAACAACTGCCTAATGATGATTACGAAGTCGTAAAGCATTTTTAGTTAGAATAATTGTATTATTAAAATATGACCTTAGTAGACCAAAAAACACAAACGCTTTCACACTCACAGCCGCACTAAGTTCGATGACTTGTGTCGTGGGTGCCCGAAACATGCACATCACACACACAATCACAACCAGAACCAGAAACACAAATTTCCCTTGGGGAGAAAATTCGCCACTGGAACACCCAGTGGCGAATTAAACCCGATACCCTTGCTTAAAAGGCGACCGCGAACCCAAGTAAATTTTATTGATCAAACCCTGCTGGCTAGTCATTTTGTCTTATTTTTATCACATTCCTTCTTTTTTACTCTTCTTGAATATTTTATCCATCCTATCCGAAAGTTTGTGTGTAAGTGTGTAAGTATGTTTGTTCCCTCTTCACACTTTAACGGCTGAACGCATTTGGATAAAATTTGGAATGTACATAGATTATACCTAGGATTAACACACAGGCTACTTTTTAACTTGATAATAGCGGGCGAAGCCGCGGGGCACGGCTAGTGTAAAATAGTTTTCTACATACTAGCATGTCTAGCCAATAATTATAGACATTCGCAGGCTAGGACTATCGTTGCATTGACCATTCGGGTAAACGGACGCTGGAACTAATGGTAAGTCGAATTTTGGTGCATCGGTGATACGGAATATTGGCAATTCGGACGCTCGAGCTAACGACCAGGAAAATTAGTTATCGGGCACATGACATTCGAAATCAAGTAGTAAATACTTACGGAAATATTCTTTTTTGTCAAAAAGTGTTTAATAAAGAACTTAAATATAATATTTACAGTTTCGATAGCTTGTCCATTTCGAGCATACAATATTATTTGTATATTAGTATACTTAGTAAAACTAAAATAATCAAATTTTTGTAAAATTTTTGAGACTTGTTTTGTCCGTGTGTACATAATTATGTTTTTATTTATATCATGCAAGACAAAAAGAAATTTGGGCCAGTATTGCCGCGCCCTGAAATCTGCCGTCCTAGGCTCCAGCCTACTCAGCCTGTAGGTAAATCCGCCACTGTTGACGAGTCAATGTTCATTATCACTCAATAAATGTTTTTACTTTATCTGAGTTTCACGTGGTGGTATCGTATTGTATTGCTTATTATAAAACGAATGACTACATTAAAGACAAGGATCAAAAAGCAAATTATACAAGCGCTTTCAGGCGATGTTCTTCTCGAAATTGCAATACTTCGAATCTGGCAGTAGAATCATTAACTTTCATGAGTGTCTCTTTGGGAATAATCGATTTTGATTGAAGCTCATAAATTAAAATGGAGTATTTCTATACAAAAGTACTAATTGCTCGCGTGCAAAAAGTTAGCAGATAATACTATGTATTTTAACGGTCAGACATACTGAGTTATAATTGGTTTGCACCACAGAGCAATGACTGCTATAAACCAGCTGAGCGTTTTACTAGGAGTATCATTTAGTTTGAGGTAGGTATGCAGTTTTAGAGGTGATCTAGGGTTGATAATTAATTTTGAGGTTTATTTGAACCCTGGAAATTAGTGAATTGAATAGTATCGACTGTTTTTGTATTTTAGTTTTATAAATCGGCTGTTCTACGCGGCATTAATGTGTAAGTGCTGGATAAAAGAATATTTAGGAATATTTAGGAGAATATTAGGCATCTAAAGTTTTCATTAGTAGGTGGTTATTGGGCATTCTAATTCACTTTTTTCTTAAACGCTCGTTCACTCGCGTTTTTTCTCGAAAAAAGTGAATTAGAATGCCCAATAACATTTTTGATTTTTGCCAATCGCTCATGTTGAAAAAATATTTTAGAATTTCCAATCTTACGTTCGATCATACCCGTTCGGTTATTCTACTCACGATCACACAAAAAGTATATTACCATTGTCAACTAGCACGTTTGAACTTACCAATTCAATTACAGTCATGGTGAATCATCATTGTATATTCCGGTAATTAAACACACATTGCACACCACCAGAACTACGCAATGATTCCGTTAAGCTTAGTGGCCGATCGCTCAAAGTTTGTTCTAGCCCGATTGGTCGTATCATTCTGTTATTACACAAAACGACACCTAGAAACAAACCTTCACTAAGTTGTCTCGCTTTCATTTACGAGTACCTACTAAGCGACATCGATTAGACTTCACGTGACACAGCGCCGGTCGGCCGATTGCTCAAAGTTCATTCTAGCGCGATTCGTCGTACCATTAATCTAGTACTCTGTTTGGATAAACTCATCATGTTCATCCAAATTTTCCCAAAAAAATGGCACCTAGAAATGGAATTTTCAGTTGGCAGCTAAGTCAAACGTGGTGTCACCTCAATGCACACCACCAGAACTTCGCAATGATTCCGTTAAGCTTAGTGGCCGATCGCTCAAAGTTTGTTCTAGCCCGATTGGTCGTATCATTCTGTTATTACACAAAACGACACCTAGAAACAAACCTTCACTAAGTTGTCTCGGTTTCATTTACGAGTACCTAGTAAGCGACATCGATTAGACTTCACGTGACACAGCGCCGGTCGGCCGATTGCTCAAAGTTCATTCTAGCGCGATTCGTCGTACCATTAATCTAGTACTCTGTTTGGATAAACTCATCATGTTCATCCAAATTTTCCCAAAAAATGGCACCTAGAAATGGAACTTTCAGTTGGCAGCTAAGTCAAACGTGGTGTCACCTCAATGCACACCACCAGAACTTCGCAATGATTCCGTTAAGCTTAGTGGCCGATCGCTCAAAGTTTGTTCTAGCCCGATTGGTCGTATCATTCTGTTATTACACAAAACGACACCTAGAAACAAACCTTCACTAAGTTGTCTCGGTTTCATTTACGAGTACCTAGTAAGCGACATCGATTAGACTTCACGTGACACAGCGCCGGTCGGCCGATTGCTCAAAGTTCATTCTAGCGCGATTCGTCGTACCATTAATCTAGTACTCTGTTTGGATAAACTCATCATGTTCATCCAAATTTTCCCAAAAAATGGCACCTAGAAATGGAACTTTCAGTTGGCAGCTAAGTCAAACGTGGTGTCACCTCAATGCACACCACCAGAACTTCGCAATGATTCCGTTAAGCTTAGTGGCCGATCGCTCAAAGTTTGTTCTAGCCCGATTGGTCGTATCATTCTGTTATTACACAAAACGACACCTAGAAACAAACCTTCACTAAGTTGTCTCGGTTTCATTTACGAGTACCTAGTAAGCGACATCGATTAGACTTCACGTGACACAGCGCCGGTCGGCCGATTGCTCAAAGTTCATTCTAGCGCGATTCGTCGTACCATTAATCTAGTACTCTGTTTGGATAAACTCATCATGTTCATCCAAATTTTCCCAAAAAATGGCACCTAGAAATGGAACTTTCAGTTGGCAGCTAAGTCAAACGTGGTGTCACCTCAATGCACACCACCAGAACTTCGCAATGATTCCGTTAAGCTTAGTGGCCGATCGCTCAAAGTTTGTTCTAGCCCGATTGGTCGTATCATTCTGTTATTACACAAAACGACACCTAGAAACAAACCTTCACTAAGTTGTCCCGGTTTCATTTACGAGTTTCTACTAAGCGACATCGATTAGACTTCACGTGACTCAGCGCCGGTCGGCCGATTGCTCAAAGTTCATTCTAGCGCGATTCGTCGTACCATTAATCTAGTACTCTGTTTGGATAAACTCATCATGTTCATCCAAATTTTCCCAAAAAAATGGCACCTAGAAATGGAACTTTCAGTTGGCAGCTAAGTCAAACGTGGTGTCACCTCAACTGCTTATAAATCAATGATAAAGGATGAAACGTAGTGGTTATATAATATTACAATGTACCTTAGTAATAGGGCATGTTTCACAATGCATGATTTATAACAGCTTATAAACACTGGTTATAATTCAGGCTGGTAAGTACGCTCTGTTGATATCATTGTCACTTTAGTTTTATAAATAAAATAGTGTTATAATTACAAAAAACACAGAATTATTGAATATTCATTATTTAGAAATATATGATTTAAACTAAATACTTATATAGATAAGTTGATTATATTCCTATAGATACCTTACTACAGAAAACACAAATTCTATGAGTGTATATATATTATTGATATAAATATCTTAAGTATTATTAAAAAGTAATAAAAAATCTATATTTAATTTTATATAATAATTATGTTATGTTGAATATACAAACTATTTTTTGACCGCTGGTTATCTTTAATCATAACATGTATTAAAGTTTTTCTTTTCGTATGACTAGCCCCTGTTGAAATAATAATCAATAGGTACTCGTAGTATTGTGCAACTAGCTACCTTGCTAAATAGCGCATGTTATTGACGTCACATGCACTTCTGCATAAACTGCAATAAAAGTACTGTCAACACCAGTTAGCTGCATGTTAGGTGATTTAACCGACCAGCAAAGACAGGTGTTAAAATTAATTGATATGTATGTAAATGTATGTCAATATATATATCCCTGTCCAATGTTACGTATATTTAAAAGACTAATACTTTACGTTATTTACGATGATGCAGAATTATTTTGTATCGATTTAATCTCCTTACCTGGTTGGAAAATAAATATGTTACCTTTAGCATTTCTCAAATGATAACTGCGCTCCGTCGCACATGAATAAATATTTAGTTAGTAGTACCTATTTAAAAAACAACTGAAACAAAATAAAATATATGTTTTGGAGCTTTCATGTGTTTCTTAAACAAAAACGTTACGCTCGAACATACATATAAAACACATAAAACATCATCGTGGTTTTAAGTCGATTAATTAAAGTAAATGATTGATTCGTGAGTGGATTATTATATTTCAGTGCACGTTTTCTGCTAAAGATATTTTTAACGTTGACTGTACATCCGGTGACCTCTATTTAAATTTTATCGCTTAGATTTCTAATATATATTTTTTTGTTATTGTATATCAATAATTTAATATTGATGACATACGAAAACAAGATTCAGGTACGCCAAACTGTTTTTAGTGTTAATAGGTATCGACATAAACTAAGTTTATATAATAATAATCGAATCTATTCGAACGTAAATGTTGACCACTTCTTATCAACATTATTTTTTTACACAAAACCTTGTGGGCCTGAACTGTGAATCACATTTCAACGACAAGCTTCAACGAACTCAAGATCCCGGAACAACTAGTGTCTCAGCCTCGAGGCTCTACAAGAATCCAGCAGCTCCAACGTGCTCATCGAGGCTTCAGCTACAACCTGCAGCAACGTGTGCTTCGAGACCGTAGCTGCGAGGGTCCCATCGAGCTCAATATCTTGCTGCTACATAGTTGTGAATCAAACTTCACTTCAGTTTAAATAATGTTCGTAAGTTTAATACTAAGTTTATTCCTATTACCTACTATAACATATTTTTATGACTTTTTTAGTCGGCTGTTAGCCCGCTGGACCATTCATCATGCGTAGTATGTTAATTTCTTGTTCTTTTGTTTGTTACCAGGTCGGACTCTGAGTACGAGACCAAGCGCTACCACAAAGATTCCGAAGACGAGCTGTTGCCAAAGTCAAAACGGTACGTTTTAAAATTATTTAATATTATACTAGGTACGTAGGTTTAACTCGAATGTGTATAACTTACTTGAATAGTCGGTTCAAAGGTCGACCTTTCGCTATTTACCTACATCCCAACCTTATGTAGAAGTTATTTATCGTCTAGTTAATTTACTTTTTTTTATTTCAGTGCCAACAAGCCTATGAAAAAGACAGCGAAACGCAAGATTAACCCAGAGAAAAAGGAGGCGTCTTTGTCCAGCAACAGCAGCGGGTGGCACCTTGACTTCTTCGACAGCGACGAGGATCGTGAGGTGACCCGAAAGAAAAAGTCGAGTTCACTACAGTCGGTGCTCACCAGACGCGTTGCCAACGGGGTTCTACGTCGTACCGCCGACCTATCGGGTGATGTGTTTGTTGAGCTGCGGCTCTATAATTATAAGGATATCCAGGCTGTCGATGCTAGGGAGCGCTGGGAGAAGGCGATCTTGTCTTTAAAATATCAAGTAGACTCCGACGCTCAGGAGTTGGAGTTTTTGCGATCTTTCGTACAAGCCTCTAAAGGGAAGTTCCACGAAGAGGGAACTTTTTTCGCGGACAAGAAAAAATAAATTAATTTAACCTATATTTATTGGTTATTCTTTTCTGTTTTCTTGCTCTTCGCCTTAGGTTTATTAATATTTAAAATTTTTGTTTTTTATTTGTGAAAGCTCAATAAAGATTTTATATTACTAAAATCCCAGTATATTTTTAATTCTAATTTATCATGTATTTATATTTGAAAAATGTAATATGAATCAGGTAGGTATTTAATCATTTTAATGCTAACGTTTAGGTATACCTAGGCATCGTATTCACATATAGGCATTCTTTTACTTTTCAAATAGGTAGATAATTAATAAATCAATAGAATTACCTATTTTTCTTTTAACGCTTTTAGACTCACATCCCCACACTTATATTGATGACTTGTGTCGTGGGTGTCGGAAACATTCACATCACACAAAAAATTACGTCCAGAACCAGAAACACAAATTTCCTTTGGGGAGAAAACTTTCCACCGGGAATCGAACCCGCTGCTTAGAAGGTGAACGCGCACTTAACTAAGCCCTCAGGCAGTTCTTATTTTTGTACTTAATTATAAGACCTGATTATTTTTTAAATAGTAAAGTAGGATCACCATTTAGTTTTTATTTAGATAGGTTGTCATAATGTCAACAAGAAAAATATTTTGTTCTGTTTGCGATGTATCTGTCAAAAGTTCGGCATTCTCAGCCCATCTGAGAAGCACTGTACATAAAAATAATAGTGCAGTTGAAGTAGATGACGGAATAGAAAAAATTAGTAGCGCATTTCGTAGTCGTATAGCATCATACAGAGTGCGGGATGTCGGGGTAGACGAGGGTTTCAAGTCGCTGGCTGCGTTCCTACACGGGATGCGCGCACGAGTGAGTCAGCTCTTGCATGCAAGGCTAGCCTCTTTTGATAGCATTAAAGTAAACTTCGAATTATTTGCCGAATTTGCTTTGCCTTCGAAAGACTCGCGGGAAGTTAAATCTTTTGCTACTGAAAATTACGTCGTTCATAAAAACTTTGATTTTAATGAATTGTTCACCAAAGTTATATCGATTATTTCAACTCACATCGATGAATTCCAAGAACGTGATAGCGGTTGGTCTTTTTTAGGTAGTTCGTACTTGGAGATTAATATAAATAAGTATAACCCTTTAAGAGCATCAGGTTTTATTAATTTACCAAAAGCTTTACGATCTAAACGAGTTAAAAATTAGCATTGCGCTAACTTTAAATTTAATTTACCTACTTAAATCTATTAGTTTGTTAAATTTTATTTTATTAATATACTGGGACTATAATATTTTAGAATATAAAAATAAAATGTTTTTTATTTATAATTTGTCGAGTGTTGTGTTAATAAATAAATAAGTTTTATAAATAAGTTATATATATGCTGTTTATAAATAAGTTTATGAATAAATTATCCTTATCAAATATTAAAATATGTTTTCATTTATCTTTAGTAATAAGAAACCTTTAAATAATAAAACAAGATTAGACAAGTACAATACGTATCATATTTACTATAGAGCTATGCGCTGACGACGCAAAATACATGAACTCGCATGAACTCATGACGAATCAGTGTCATGTTGGTTCATCAATTATTATTGCGACAGCACACACTACTATATGATTAGTTCGATTTATTTTCAGTCATAAATAAATTGCAATTTGTTACGTGCAGACGAATACGTCCATCTCACTTCACTACATTTTAATCGTAAGTAAAATATTGTTTTTAATAATGTTCCCTTATGTTCATTCCAGCTATTGTCCTTCAGTACTAATAAAAACTAGAGTAATGAGTACTTATGTTTGTTACCATTTACCGGCGTTGATATTATTGTCTAATATTTTGTTTCCTTGTTACAGACAATGTCTGATACGGAAATACCATGCAGCCAGTACGCACAACCGGATCCATGGCGATCACAATCACAACCCTTTGAAGAACTGTATCCAGAGATGTTTTTAAACGGGCGAGTGACAAAGCCGACGGGGAAAAAGCCTAAACAACGGCGTGATGCTGTCGTCAGAAAAAAGAAATGTAAGCTGCACGGAAAATCTTACGTGATAAACAATGAACCGCGACGGGGTACACGGCTTATAAAAATTAAAGTCATAGATCTGACCGCGTCGCCAGCCGTTTCCGACTCAGACAGTTATACCAGCCTTCTTCTTAGTGCACAGTACATAGTAAAAGATAGTGTTGACGAAATTATGGACGAGACAGAACGTGTAATAAGAAAAATTTCCAAAAAACTTTGCAGTGAAAGTGGTTTTGATTAAATCAGTGTACATAGTATAACTAGTTATAGCATCTTAGTATAAAAACTATCGTGTGAGTTATTCATTATAATAATGTAAGCGTGTATAAATAATGTAATGTCTGTTGCGTTTTGAAGCTAGACGCGCACGCCGGGACCTGTAAACGTAGTTCCCGGATGAAGGACATCGGATATGTCCGAAATCTGGTCGGAGAATTGATTTAAGTACGCGAGTGAGTGCTGGATTTATTTTATTAATTTATTTATTAAATCACAAAACAGGTAAATTACAATAAGAATTGCGTCAAACATATTCTAAATTAGATTACATTATTATAATAGTTATAACATAGTTTTAGATCGTAATAAAGATTTAGTGTTATATGAAATAAAATGATTGACTCTATTTTTTGTTTCATTTTAAGCATTTAAATATAAGTCATTACAACATATTATTAGGTAGTTAGGGGAGTAGGTTTTAAATTATCAAACAAATAGTAATTTTAGAGCAATTTTATTCAATAGATACATTATTTTCTAAACACCATTTTTTCACACATAAAACATTCCTTAACGCACACATTTTATTATGAACCAAACAATTAAAATTAAGTTTTTCTGGACAATATAACTGATACAATGTTTCTAAATTAGGCAATCCCTTGACACTTATATCTATGATATTAGCGTGAGTACATAACTCTTGGACCCATTTTACTTTTTCTTCACCTTTTACGATTAATATTTTATTTTCTAAGTGAGGTTTAATCATCCTTCGAAATTCTCTATAGTCTATGTAGCCTTCACTCCAATGATATCCTCTTTCTCTTTCTAACCATAGAACGCGCCGCTTTTCTTCATTAGACAATTTGGAAAACGGATATGGAGGTTTAATTAAAAATGTTTGAGTATGGTCATTAGCTATAGCAAATTCTTTAATAATAAATTGATTTTTAAGATTTTTGAAACCTTGCAAGTCCAAGAAAATGCAATTTTTATTCATGATATTTTCTTCACAATGCTACTCAGTGGTTTGTATTCAAAAATGCAGTCGTTTAGTATTAAGCAATAGGCTGCTGTCTGGTCAGGTATGTCTTGATCGGTTTCAATTTCAACTCGAACGTCAACAGAGCCTTTTAATGATTCGTGCTGGCGGGAACAATCGATCACAAATAGGGGAGCAATGTCTTTAAATTCTTTCATGCTCATCAGGGGTTCAGCACGGCGTCCGTAATATGACTGTTGAAATCTTGCATACTGTTCGTATAATAAAGAAAATTTGTTCTCAGAAAAGCTAACATTTAGGCCTTCGTATGGAAAGTAAGTAGAGTTCAAAAATACTCTTATGTCACGTACGTTACAGTGATCAAACTCTGCTGATGACATTTGAGCTTCATGTTTTCTATTCGTTTGTAATGCAATGACAACGAACCGCGGTTTTTCAATTTGTGATGAAGTTTTTACAGACCACGCATGTTTGCGCGTTCTAGGGAGCAAAGGGTATTCATACAAATCCCAGTTTCTAAAAGGTACAGTTAAAGGACGATCTTTTTCTAAGCATTTCAATAAATTAATTCTTTCGCGATCAGATACTTTCACTTGAGGTACGCGCCAAATAATTTTATTTATTTCTATATCATTTATAACTTCACCCGTATTTAACTTTAATGCATTTAAATTAGTATTGCTCCTTAATAGTACCAACTCATGTTTGCAATTTATTAGAATTTTTTGATAATCTTCCGCAAAACCCAATATTTTGTTTAATGGAATGGAAGCTGAAAACATGCCGTTTGTAACATTAGTTGTGCCAGACATAGACCAACCCCAAACCTGTGCAGATTTTGATTCTTGCTTATTTAAAGATAAATACGACTTCATTGTAGTTGTAATGCCTGCATTTTTAATTTTGTCTATTTCTACTCCGTTTAGTTCATATCGAATATCTTGAAATAGAAACAATGCAGGGTTATTAACAAAATGCACACTGGATACTTTTTCTTTCGGGTTATTTTTGTAAACGGATGCTATACCTTCGATATACAACGTGCTATGTGAAGGTAAAACATACAAGTCCTGTTGGTTGATAGGTATACGTATTTCGTCGTTCTTGTTGAAACTTGTTACGTATGGTTTATACGAATGGTATTCAAAACTTTCGATGCTGTTATCGTATTGCGTTTGTTGAGATACATTAAGAATATTCATTTTAGCAATCCAATTAATTTCAGGAACTTGATATTATTTTTTGTCAATTTTTTCTTTTGACGAGAAGGTCCTCTTTTATGAGATTCTGATTTGATACTGATTTCGTTTCTAGGTAAAGCAGGGGTTTTATTACTGAAGTTTAACATTTTTTTCTTAAATGTAAATATAGCTGCACTTCTTCTTCTCGTAAATTTATCACTTTATTTTCAGCGTCCAGTAATCTTATATTTATGGCAGTGATTGAATGTTGGTTAACAGGAAAATAAATTAGATTCTTAGGTATTTCTATGATTCGGTAACCAGGGGGAACATTTGGCACAAATTCGTAAATGATGTGACTTGCTATGCCGTTCACATATGAACCGCTCACCACATCACATTCGATGCGCACAATGGTTGTAGATAAAATACTTACAGGATACCGAGATTCACTGTTTATATTTGCTTTCAAAGTTTCCTTTCCAAAACCTAAGATTTTTCCAATAGAATTGTTTTTTTCAAAGTTAACAATTTGGGAACAAAATATCTTAGTCTTTAACGTGTTATTATTGCAAGATATTTCTAATATCTCATTGCTTTTAATGTTTTCTTTTAAATAATCACATATATCTTGTAGTTCATAAGAACCTTCAGGAATATTAATAACGTCATTTTCACCGTAATAAAATTTGTCATTCCTTTCGTCGATATTAGGAATAGAATTGAATGTGGAGAAATACAGAAGCCCGCATTCATATTCCTCACGTAATTCTAATGTTGGTGAATAGTTTGTGGTCAAACACGCTCCTCGCCCGGTTATCGATACAGTGAATGACATTTTTAGACTGATGATTATATTATACCATATACTATATTTAAACACGTTTCCAATAATGTTTTAGAAACTTTAAACAAAGATGACCACAGTTTACAGCGTCATACTTTTGGTATTGAGCGTAATTATAGTTAATTGGTGTACCTTTTAAATATTTTATTAATTCTAACGGTGGTTTTAAATTTCCAAAACTATCAAAATATTCACAGTACTTATTGTGTTTCACATAGGCTACCCAATGAGTTCCAGATTTATCTGAGGAATCCAGGTTTATAATTCCACACTCGATTTTTCTTGCTATTGCAGGTAACATATCTCTCATAAAAACTCCTCGAAAGTATGGAATATCACGAGCATGCTGTAATAAATCTATATTTGTGAGCGGTCTCCTGGGCAGCCTTTTGTTCAGTTTTTTGAAGGATTTAGATATAAACCAGCTCCTGTTTTGTAAGATTTAATATATAAACCTTTCCCAAGCGCTACCGCTTCCATCATTCTGTTATGCCGTATAGATTCGTGAAGGTTTTTTTGGTTAGTCTTGTAATCATTCACAGCTTTCGCAATACCTGCTGCACCGCCGGCCAATGATCCCAAAGCAGATAGTCCAGCAAATATTGGTATCAAAGGCAGCAATCCACCAGTTTTAGGTAGAGGAATACGACGCGGCATACGTATTTTCTTTTTGTTAGTTAATATTTTTTTTGCAGCTGCATATGCTATTTTTATTGCTGTATTTTGATCTTTAGATTTATTTTTCTTCAGTTGTGACCATATTTTTTTCACAACCGATTTAAATGAACTAATACCAGCCCCAGTTTTTAGTTTAGCTTTCATTGCATTTTTTACTATCCATGATGCAACTTTTTCTCCTTTACCAGAATCTTTTGACTTAAGTCTTTTTTTCGCCATGTTCAACAACTCTAAATCAGCTTTATGTCGAGTTTTCCGATCTTTATTAGTATACGCGATATCGTGATACATACAAGCCTCATCCAGTTTATTAATGCCTCGTTCACCTCTTTGGAGACGTTTGTCGAGTTTAGTTCCAGGACCGCAAAATTGATATCCTGGTAAATGTAGCTCAAAAGGTAAGTTATTTATTAAACTATCAATTATACCACTTCCTTCCTTCATCGATTTTAATGAAATGCATGTGATTTTATTTTAACACTTTATTTATATGTATTCGTTACAATATAACAGATTTTTTACTTATCCAACTGTTCTCTTCATCTCCCAAGCCTAACCATTTCACAAAAAGCCTATTTCCTTTTCTCTTAATTACCTTTTCTATAAGATATATTTCAGGATATTTAGTTTTTTGCAGCTCGTATTCATAAAATGAACCTAAAATATTACGATCGTTTTTATCTTTTAGTAGATAAGTTACAGGATTGGTTTTGTTAACTTTTGCTACGATAAATATTTCTGTGGACCAATTGGGGGTATAGCCTTTGTAAAAAATACCTTTGTATTTGCTTATACGAACACTGTCACCAGCACTAAACTTTCTTTTAGGATTTGTAGAACGTTTTTGCGATTTGATAATGTTACATTTTACAACCATTTCATTGGATTTATCAACAGCTATAGGTTTGAATTTCGTAGTTCGATGAATAGTGTTATTATAAGATTTTACTACTGATTCTATATTCTTTCCAAGCCAATGATATTGTCCATGTAAGCTGAAGCACTTATAAAGTTTAGACTTAATTGTTCTGATCACTCGCTCCACAATCGATGCTTTTTTTGTAGAAAATGTAGAATAATGGTTGATGTTATAACTTTTCATTAGATTTTTGAAAGGCTCATTATAAAATTCTTTACCTAAATCTGTTTGTAAATTATTCGGCCGTAGCTTAGTGTTAGATAATATGTGTTGCATTGCATTGGTGACACAAACTTTGGCTTTTGAGATTAATGGAATAGTCCACACGTATTTCGAAAAACAATCGATTACTACTAATATGTATTTATAGCCTTTATTGGAACGCGCATAATTTTGTATATCAATGAGGTCAGCTTGCCATAAGTCATTTATTCCCTTGATGATTGTAGATCGACGAGGGAAATTTCTCCGAGCAGCTCTATGAAGTTCGTCAACGATATTTTGCTTACTCATTTTTACTTGATTTGGTTACTTGATTAATCATGTGATCAATGTCCGTCTTTGAATAAAATCTTGTATTTAAATGGTTTATTGTTACCTTTTCTAAATTTCTTAGAGAAATTTGTACATTACTTTGTATTTTCTTTAATTCAGCTTTTAACGATTGCACTTCAATGTCAACATACGCTTTGTTCACAGCTTCATCGGAGTTATCTGGGGTTTTCAAGCCTTTGAGTCTTGATAGTTTTAAATCGTAATCTCCAGTATCAGATTTAGTTAATATGCAGCCATAATCAAGTGAATTAGATACTCGTAAACGTTTATGGACGTGATGTCCGAATTTATCTAAATTCATGTTGCAGAGTAAATTAACATCGATAGACTGTCGTAAAATATTAATAAATATTTCTTATATCTTAATCTATGTACCCTCCCTCGCGAAGTTCCTCTACGACAGAAATTATTTCGTTGTCTAAGCCAGTGTTACCAGCATCGCGTGATGCAATTAGTAATTTTAATCTCTCCACCAATTCGTTCGGATCGTCCCAATAAATGAAATCTGTATTCTTTTTATATATTTTCAAATTATTGATTCCTTTTCCTTCTGTAACATTTTTTATACTTCCTATTTTAAACAATGGTTTTATTATTTGCATGTATTTAATTCCTTTGTTGCTGTTGATGGGTTTTTTTGGGTCACAATTACGACGATGTGCATTAGTCATTGTAAGGAGAATTTTATAATTTTGTAAATCTATATTCTTAATAACTTTTAAATTTGGTGTTCTTTTAAACAGGAGTTCTATCAATCCAGGCGTTTTCTTCATTACTTTATTTCCAATCTTTAATGTATCCTCGTACTCGATAACTGGTGTATTCCCTAGCATAATTTTTCCTCGATCTATTTTAACACCGAAAGGAACATCATTCATCACTTCAGAAGACATTGACCAAGATAGTGACATATTTTTTTTATCTGGTGAAGATCCGAAAGATGTAAATGAATCATCGCTCTCTTGTAGATCATCAGAAGGGGGAACTGTAAGAGTGACATCTGATTTTGTGTTTTGTTCATCTAAACTATCTTCTTCGCTACCTTGTTCATCAAACTCCTCATTTGAAAAAGAAGAATGCTCACTTACGGCGTATTCCGATCCTTTTAAATTATTTTTTTCTATATTTTCGGATTTATTTTGATTGGACATTATGTTGAGAGGATCTACTATTGGTTTAAATAAAGTTTCCAAAGTAAGATTATTTATAGCTTTGGCAGCTCTCATCATTTCTACCTTTTTCTTTACAGCTTCTGAAGATTTAACGATCCTTTCTTTAAGATCTTTTTCCATATTTGATGTGGTTGAACCCGGTTGGTATCAGAAGTAGAAATGATTTGATATAGAGATATCACTTAGTTATTAATGTTAATCTATAGTTATAAACGTGTCAAATTCCATTCTGTAACAACCTTGGTTTTTCTGACAGTCTTTGTTGATCACAAGGTAGCTGTAAGGTTGATTCCAGACGATCGAGCACATTTCCCGGAACTGATTCCATGACATGTCAGAACCCACATGCTCCTCGTAAACATGTTTTAAATTAACATCATCTTGTTTGAACAAAACTATCAGGTTAGAATTATCTCTCACAAGTTGTTTTGGGATCTTGGAGTATGTTTGATTTATGTAAAAGCAATCTATGTTTTTATGTCGACCCATTGCAAAATAATCTCGTATATTATTCTGATTTTCGCATGCTACATCATCAAAAATAATAATTGAATCTGATGAAGCTTCATGAGGACTCAAAATCTCACTATTATGACTATATTTGTAAAATGGAACATCATTTACCATATTTAACACGTCTTCTAAGAATTTGTATTTAGGTTGGTATAAAGATTTAGAATAAACATACAAATTACAAAATCGTGGGCCGTCTTCATGTAATAAAAGACTTATGACTAAATTTGTCTTCCCACAATTTGACGGTCCACAAACAATACAACGAATCGTATTCGGTAACAAATTTCCGTGACGTTTAAATCCCTCTGTAAGATTCGGACATATTTCACCTAATCGTAACGAAATTGCTTGTTTTTCAAACTTCATTGCAGATTAACTTATAGTGTTCAGTCTAATATGGCTTCATCCAAAATGGAACGTGAAAAAAATTGTATTTGTTTTTAAATATATAAATGAATGAACCAACCAGTGACGTCGAACGTAAGATTGGAAATTCTAAAATATTTTTTCAACATGAGCGATTGGCAAAAATCAAAAATGTTATTGGGCATTCTAATTCACTTTTTTCGAGAAAAAACGCGAGTGAACGAGCGTTTAAGAAAAAAGTGAATTAGAATGCCCAATAACCACCTACTTTCATTCGATATATTTTGTAGCAATGTAAAAGCACACATGATAGGTATAATCACGCATTTAGTTCGTGCGGATAATGTGGTGAGACGCGAGCGCGGGTACCGCAGCACGGGAGGCGACCGACCCGCGATCCCGTGTGCCGTCCGCGCGAACCAACTACGAGCAGTTTCCGTTGTGGCAGCTAGCTCACGTACTACTTACACAGAAACTATTGCAGTTATAATATATACATATTATATTAAAAAAAATATAGATTTTTGTGTATTATTTCGGATGTGATCTTTAGAATAGTTTAGTAGGTATGTGATTTTTTCTCTTCAATCATTGAATATGTTTGACGAGTCCATGCACTGATACATGACATTCTTAAATGAAGTTATTTTTCTGTATGACAATAAATTAATTCTATTTCTCTATTCTATTCTAAATACCTAGGTTAAATCCATAAGAGGACAATAGGCATCTACTGCCATCTCAACTTATGGGTTTTACTAGAGATTGTTTTAGCAAAAAGCACTGTTTTAGTGTTTGGGTTATGTCAAAATAATACAAAGACAACCTTAAAAAAACACTTATTTAATGACTATAATTCGATATTCCTAAATAACACAATCGTATGGCCATAAGTAACAGCGTAATATCACAATATCTTTCTCTGTAAGTATGCAAGAACTATAAAGAAGCGTTTAAACGTTATAGGGTAAAGATGGTTATCCGTAGCTACTCGCGCTAGCTGATGCTGAAGCTTTAGCAGAGGCAGATGCGTAGCCACCCGAGCTTCCGCCTCCGCAGCCGGAGTTACAGCCGTTTGAACTACCTTCGCTGCTATGGCTGACACCACTACTGCCATAACCATCACTTCCGGACCCCCCATGTCCACCTCCCAATCCACCACCAAGTCCTCCGCCAAGTCCTCCACCGTATCCTCCGCCGAGGCCACCGCCCCCACCGCCGGAGCCTCCATACCCGCCACCGCTGCTACCGCCTAGTCCGCCACCGGAGCCTCCTCCGTAGCCACCAGGGCCGCTGCTGTATTTTCCACCACCGTATCCGCCGCTGCCTCCTCCACCGTGTCCAAGGCCGCCTCCACCACCTCCACCAAGGCCTTCTCCACTACCACCTCCATATCCACCGCTACTGCCGTGGCTACTTCCTGCAGAGCCTCCAAGTCCTCCTCCATATCCACCGCTACCACCGTGGCTACTTCCGAGTCCTCCACCTCCACCTCCACCGTAACCTCCGCCAAGGCCACCGCCAAATCCTCCTCCGAGCGCTAGGCCTAATCCCCCGCTACTGCTGCCTCCATAGCCACCGCTACTCAGTCCCCCAGAAGTGCCGTGACCGCCGCCTCCAGAGCCACCATGACCACCGCCCAGACCGCCGCCGCTCCCGCTTCCGCCACCAAGGCCTCCACCGTATCCGCCACCACTGCCAGCACCACCGGCACCTGACCCTCCGTATCCACCAGAACTTCCTCCGCTGTAGCCACCTTTTCCACCGCCTTCGCCCAGTCCGACGCCACCTCCGTACCCACCGCCGGCACCACCCCCATATCCACCACTAACGCCGCCGCCGGCACCACCCCCGGATCCACCACTAGCACCACCCCCGTATCCTCCACTAGCGCCACTCCCAAGGCTGGCACTAACTCCAGACACCCCGCTGCTTCCAAAGCCTCTCCCTCCGGAGCTCCCTAGGCCTCCGCCTGAGCCAGATCCTCCTCCAAATCCTGTGGCACCCCCGTATCCTCCGCCGCTGCCTCCGCTGTAACCGCCACCGCCGCCGTATCCTCCTTTGTTTCCTTGGAGTGTCCCAGTAAAAGCGAATCCTCCGGATTTCCCATCGTCAGACTGCGTGTAGATGGACTTGTGGCTTCCTCCGCCGGTACCGCCGCCTCCACCGGTGCCGCCACCTCCGCCGGTGCCGCCACCTCCGCCACCGACACTAGTGCTGAATCCCCCAGACGCGCCAATCTTCGCTAATCCACTGAGGCCGGCTTGAACTTTGCCTAAGATGTCACTCACTCCATCTTGAATACCTCCAAAGCCACCACTGAAGCCCCCACCGCCTCCGAAGCCGCCCCCTCCCCCGCCGCCACCACCACCTCCGTAACCACCCCCGTATCCGCCGCCCCCGCCGCCTCCATAGCCGCCCCCCCCTCCGTAGCCCCCGCCACCACTGCTACCTCCGTAGCCTCGTCGGATTCTCACTGAAAAATAAACAATAGGTCATCAATGCAAATCTAATCTATAATAAATACAATAAAACAATGTGTGCAACAATGTAATTTTCCGACGAAATAATTCTTTGCTCCGTATCTCATTATACTTAGGCAACCATAGAGACTTGCAAAAAGTGTAGGTATAATCACATAAATTGATGTCCAAATGAGTTTTATGAGCAAATTGAAACTGAAAAAGGATTTAATTAGCACAAAAAAATTATTGACCTACCTGAGGCATTTCCCAGGCCCACGAGGAGGCACAGGACGATGCAACCTCTCATCGCTTGAGACATGTCTATCACTGACGACGATCCCACACTTAGCGTCCTTTTATATCGCTATTATAAACATGTACTACAAATTATGAGAACTACATACCTGCGTAGGTACGTAACCAAGAACAATAATTAGTTTTTATGAGGATGATGCTCGGTGTATTTCCCACAAGAAATAACGAAGTTTTTGTAGATCGTCGATTAGTCAGAAGACGAGGTGGTATCTGTGGTAAAGTTCATGTCAATATTTATGTTCAGCCCCCCTATTACGTATCTTTGTTGCATGCGGTTTCTATTAGAATTAAGCAAAAATTAACCTATTTCTTAGGAGATTTGTCAATTTAGTATTGAAACCGTTTGCAACAGAGATAGGTAATAGGGGTCCAGGTTCAAATTCGCAGGTAGCCCCGGATCCATTCAAAGATTATAAAACCAGATATCGTATTTCATTTGTTTTTCCGACTTTCGTTTGTTTATCGGGTGTACCAGAGGGAATGTACGAACTAGATTGTACCAAAGTAGTTCAACCTTAAAAAATCATAGTTGATCTTCTAGGACATAAACCCTAACTAATGGGGTTTATTAGTGGCAATGAGCGTCATTATCAACCTTAACAACAACCAATGTTTGTAGGGAAACCTGTATTCTCCCAGAAGAATAAAATAATAATTTAAACTTAAGCAAAGCTCAAAAAGCCGACTTCACTGCTTATATTTTGGTTTTGGTTCGATCGATTTTGATAAAACGAATATGGGACCACCTCTATGTAATCTACCAAACACAAAAAAGATTTTCAGAATAGGTCAAATGGGGGGGAAATCGATGAACATACATAAATTTTTTTTATATACATACAGTCGAACATGGAACCTCCTCCTTTTTTGAAGCCGGTTAAAAATAAAAGCTTACTCTAATTACCATGCTATTAATAGAAAACTAAATAAGTAGTTAATTGTAAACATCACGCCTGCCATATATATTGTATATATATAGTGCACTCGCAGAAACAACCGGATCTTTGAATACAAGAAAAACCCGCGTGGGATTGTAATGCGCTCCTCTCCCGTTTAAACGTCTCATGCTTAGTCATTCTAACCTGGGTTGGAAAGTCTAAGGTCTCGATTTAAAGGTTGTCTGGTAGAAATCACTAGAAGCGATAAGACCGCCCAATACTGCCTTAAAATGTTAATTTTGTAGTTATCAGTTAGTATATTTTTTGGTGTACTATAAATAATTGTGTATTGTGTTGTATATTACGTATGCTCTACTGGGTAGTTCAACAAAGACGTAGTTACTACTATGCCTTTGTTGTACTGCCCGTCGGCGAAATTGGTTGCTTGTCGGCCTTTTGAGCAGCGGTTACCGCGCTCGATTCCCGGTGGAATCACAAGATTTTTCTTCAAGAAAGATTTGTGTTTCTGGTTCTGGTATAGATTGTGAGTTATGTGATTGTTTCCGGCACCCCCACGACAAAAGTCTTCTAGTTGTATCATGTTCATCAGGTGAGATAGCGGTCAAATGCTTGCCTATCCCGCATAAAAAAGTGTAGGTGTGAAAGTGTTTATGTAGTAATTATTTGAATATCCAATGTGCATCATGCGCATGTCTCTAGGCCTTACGTACAGAGTTTATTTTGTCGTACTTGAGTCTGTTTTCCTAAGCCCGAATCTTTGGTAACGATGACTATGCAATTTTGATATCACAGTACAGTATCGACCTCGTAGTTTTTTACTTGTTTTATTTCGATAATGCTCAGATAAATAATATTATTAATTTGTGGCTTTGTTATTAGAAGTTCCGGGTGGTCCCTGAGGTGATTTATCTATTAAATACATCTATTGTAATCCTTACTATCCTTATCCTTACTAATATTATAAATCCGAAAGTAACTCTGTCAGTCTGTCTGTTACGCTTTCACGCTAAAAATACTGAACCGATTTAAACGAAATTTGGTACACAGATAGTTTAGAGCCTGCGAAAGGACATAGGCTACTTTTTAACCCCGAATTCTGGCTGGTCCGGGACTTACGCGGGCAAAGCCGCGGGGCGCAGCTAGTATATTATAATAGTGATAAGCAAGATCATCATCTTGCTTGTCATTTTTATCATAATAGCATTAAAATAAAACATTGTAGTGTTTAAAAATGTATAAGTACTTATTTTTATGAAAGAGCTCTAGTTAACGGGGTGTATGCCTTTAAACTAGCCGTGCCGCCCGACTCCGACCGCGTTAAGAATATACCTGTTCACACGTGACTTTATACGGCGTCATCCAGATACTACACATATTAAACTAATAAGTACTATCAAATAGTGCGTATTAGTTTAATTGCTACTCGTTGTTGTGTGACATGCATGTGACATATGTCATCGTCATTTGCAGCTATTCCTATCGATTGATATCAACAATTTTTTTACAAATAACAGCGCAGTACCTAGTCAAACTTCGGAAGCTTCTACTTTACTTTTTATAAACTAATTAATTCTAAATTAAAACTACGTGTAGCCGATTTGGAGGCTTTAATATTAATGATTTGCTTATCGCTAGTTCTTCACACGAAGACTTAAATGCTAACTTAACATTACTCGAGTTTTTACTCAGCTCTTCTGAGAAATGCATCGGATGTGCTTGAGTTAGCCCTCTCTAGTCCAATACACAAGGGCGAGGGGGATACATAACTACCAACCCGAGAAACTTATGTGTACTGTTGTGGTAATCTGTGACTCATCAGACTTGTCTAATTATAGACCGATATCACTGGCTTCTGTCATAGCGAAGGTGCTGGACAGTTTGTTTGATAAGCAGTTGGAAAAACATCTCCAACTTTATGACGCTTGTTTGGCTTTAGGCCAGGTCTGTCGACAGAGACTGCTATCTTCTGCCTCAAGCAGACTGTTCAATCTCGACCTATCAAAAGCTTTTCATTTGGTATGCTATGACAAACTAGGCAGAAATTGCAGTGTGAGACGAAGGTACCACATGAAGTCATCTCTTTGTTTGGGTTTTGATACGGTAGTCAACTAAACAAAGTGCGTTGGGAGTGCACACTCGGATATGTACGGGTTGGAGTGCGGAGTGAGGCAGGGGGGTTAAGCTCGCCCCGTTTCTTCAACTTACATGTGACAACAACACACAACGTACATGAATCAGCTCATCATGTAAAGGCAGTCCGAACGGTATCCTCAGCGTTATTTGAGCGGTGGGACTTGCCGATGTTAAGGAGGTGGATGCAGCTGCACGCCAGCGGTCCCTCATATATTTAATTTAATTTTGTAATATTTTTTTAACGTTAAGATTTAATTTTGCATGTTTTTAGTATTTAATCAATTATTATTATTTGATAAATTAATAAATTTAATATCTACTATACATTATTTTTAATATGTTATTATTGTAGAATATACTTGTAATTGTTTTTTTGAAATATGGATGAATAATCCGAAATAAATAAAATGAATGAATAAACGCTATATAAGAAAACAAATACAGGCTTATACCCTGCAGTGGCTCGATATAGGCTGATGATAATGATGATGATGAAGAAAACAAACGCTAAAACGCTATATACTTTTGTTACATTTACGATGAATGCACCGAGTCATCGACTAGTTTCAACCTATGTGATATTAATAAATAATATTGCAGGTGACGATCTATCACAGTCAACTTACACTATAAATAATCATTTAGTGCTTTAGTTCTGGGTATAGCTGCAGCCACAAGTCACGAGGACAAATATACATATTAAATTATTATGCACAGTTAACATTGATCACCTTTAGCTAGATGTGACCGCATCCGGGTTTCTTTTGACATAACTACACTGGATCTTTCAATTACGTATCTCGGTATGAACGATCCGATTACCATAATAACGGCATTCTGCGAGCTAAATACGCAACTTAATAAGGGTCGGTATAAACATCGAACGAATTTCCTTTGTTATAATGCTTATACCGCGCGCTGCAACATAGCTGTTACGAAAATCACTGCGTCCGAATTATACGAAAAGTGATATATTTTTTCATATAACTATAAGCTTTTTCAAACAACGTAACATATGTAATTTAATAACGATGTTATTTATGTTTAAAAATATGTTATTAGCATGGACATTATACATTGTTACATCTCTCAACTAGCATCTCTCGATACAGATTTTTTTTTATCTTTCTATCGAATTTTTAGCTCTATTTAAATAGGTAGTATTTATAGAAAAAAAATATTTTAAGTAAGCTGAGCGTTAATTGCATCGAGTACTGTAAATAGATATATGAATAATAAAAATAAAATCCATTTATTTCAGGTAAATCAACCAATAATATAACAAAAATTACAGTTTTTCTGGTTCTGGATGTGATTGTGGGTGTGATGTGAATGTTTCCGGCACCCACGACATAAGTCGTTAAACTTAGTGTGGGGTTGTGAGTGTGAAAGCTAGTTATGATCTAAGTCTAAGATTAACGCTTATAGCTAGTAAAATAATAATTCTCAAATAATATATTATTTGAAAATTATAAAAAGTAATATACTTATTACATAAAAATATATATATTATTCGAGAATTTATATTTTACTAGCTACGCGGTTTGACCCGCGTAAGTCCCGGACTAACGGGATCCAGGATAAAAAGTAGCCTATGAATCAATGCAGGGTGTTTTTTTTATCAAAATCAGTCCAGCCGTTTGAGTGTGAAGAAGTGACAGACATACAAACACACTCACAAACTTTCGCTTTTATGATGAAAATTATTATTTTTATTGATGTAAATTGACGTATAACGTGCATCGTTAAATGGTGAATAAATGTGGGAGAAGTGAAAAGATCTGATGATGATAACTTTCTGTGTTGGAGTTTTGCCGCGAAAGGGAAAAAATGGCGTTGTTGATTTTGTAAATTTTTCCAAAACCTGTGATTCTTCGAGTGTTAATGTGTAATAATGGTGGATTATTAACCGTTAATACTTAGTGAACGTGCATAAGTGTAGGCAAATCATACAAAGTTGAAAAATGTGATTTTCACCTTCGCTCCAAAACTCCAATAGAATTTCTAGTAAAGTTTCTACCACTTTACTAGGGCATGACTTGACTACGACTGGACCTTGACTCTTTTACTTGACTTTGACTGTGACTTGTGACTAGGACCTATAATATGAAATACACTTGAAATATATTATCACTTGACACTGGCTAAATGCATAAGATTGCGAAGCAAAAACTAAGAAAAAAAAAAAAAAAAAACTTTCTGTGTTACTAAGAAAATATCATGGATAAGTATTACCGCTAATTGCGATCTCATCGAGATCCCATGCTATTGTTTTCCGTCGTTTATGTCATAGGTACATGTCAAGTTCATCGAACGTACACAATCATGTGGAAACATCAAAGGGACATTGATAAATTATGCCGTGTTGTTATTCCGGAACTAAGAAAGACTGGAAAATTGCCACGAGTTATACGTCGCATTAATTTATATAGCATTAACATGCAAAGCAGAAAATTAAATAATGCAAGCGTGCTCCATCATCACATTGTCACTTATCATCAGGCGTGATAGTTAAACGGTAGACTACAAAAAAATAAAAAAGTAATTTTAGAAAAGTGTTTTAGGTAAGATATGTACAGAGCTTTCATACTCACATAAAAAAATAATAGGAAACAAGGAACTCTTCTAAGATGTCGTTGTCGTGTTCCGTCCGTCTATGTGATTTTTTGACAGGACCTTTATTAAACAACATTAAACGACTAAAAATAAATTAATAAGCAAGCAAAAAATCTTTATACTTAATTTTCGTGAAACATAAACTATCTAACCGTATGTGAGTGTGATGTCATGAATGTTTCCGGAACCCACGATACGTCTTTGAACTTAGTGTGGGGCTGTGAGTGTGAATGTGTTTTGTGTGTTTGTTTTGTATGTACAGGTTGTACTGAACTCTTGGTGTGCGAGTCAGACTTGACAGACTTGGCCGGTGTTTCAAGCCTCAAAAGCTTGCACAATGCTTACGGCTGTTCTGAATAGCGGTGGTACCACTTCAGGCGGAATTGCAAGAAAGCTTTTTGGGTGTCATACTAAATATCGACAGTTCATTACTTCGTCAAGTTATTTACTTCGAAAAAATATATTTCGACAAGTCATTGCTTCGACAGATCATATATTCGACAAAGAATAGTCCGACAAAACTAACTTCGACAACGCACGCTTTAGAAAGACCACTACTTCGACAAACCCTGCTTCGACGTGCACTTGTTCGGCAGATAATTGTTTCGATAGAAACATACCTTCAACATAATTCTTCTCTAGTTTCATTGGATTTCAGAGCAGAATTATGTCGAAGCTAGTATAATATATAAAAATCTCGTGTCACGGTGTTTGTGGTTGAACTCCTTCGAAACGGCTCGACCGTTTTTTTTTGTATATTTGGTAGGCATAAGAATAAGTCGTAAAGTATTTTTCACCCTCCTACAACCCCCATTTTTTTATCGTGTTTTTAGTATTTTGTGTTAAAGTTTTTACTATGGTATAGTACTAGGCGACCATAAACGTGAAAGAGGTAAAACTATTTTTCGAAACAAAACAAACAAACGCATTCACACCCACAGCCCCACACTAAGTTTAAAGACTTGTATCGTGGGTGCCGGAAACATTCACATCACACACACATTACACCCAGAACCAGAAGCACAAATATCCCCTGGGAAGGAATTTGTGCTCCTGCCGGGAATCGAACCCAGGCCCCACGCGCAGAGGGCGGAGAGCTGTCCACTGTGCCAACTGGGTCGTGACCGATTTTAACGTTTTTTTTGTATATTGGGTAGGCATGAGAATAGGTCGTAAAGTATTTTTCACCCTATTACTCCAACCACCATTTTTAATCGTGAGTTTAGTATTTTTTTGTGTTTTTAGTAGGGCATTAAAGTACTAGGCGACCATAAACGTGAAAGAGGTAAGACACATTTTTAGGGGCATTAAAGTACTAGGCAACCATACACGTGAAAGAGGTAAGACACATTTTTAGGGGCATTAAAGTACTAGGCGACCATACACGTGAAAGAGGTAAGACACATTTTTAGGGGCATTAAAGTACTAGGCGACCATACACGTGAAAGAGGTAAAACACATTTTTAGGGGCATTAAAGTACTAGGCGACCATACACGTGAAAGAGGTAAAACACATTTTCTAAACGTATAATTGCAACGCGCGCCGAGTACGGCTAGTATTATTGTAGTTAGATTTTTTCAACATGATACAATACAATTTATTAGCGCGATTAAATCTCTGACCTTTCATAATAAACAGGTATCTTCTTAGAAATACTCACGCGAAATAATTACGTGATTCATCTCTTAAACACTAATACAACTACCCACTAAGTAAATAATAATTAAAGTTAATCAGAAGCCGTTAATTTTTTACCTATAATAAGCTAGCGTTAGTTAAATAAATTAAGTAAATAATATTACTTTTTGTCCATTTATTATTAAGAGCAAATTGTAAAAAGTATCAAGTTAATTGGTTAAACCTTCATAGGTTTTTTTAAGGACAGCTGTTGCTGATAATTATTTTGTCTTTGCTAATGTAATCGTATATGAATAATTCATTTTTGACCGTCTTCAAAAAAGAGGAGACTCTCAATTCGACTGTTTTTACAGACTTCAAATAAGGAGGAGGTTCTCAGTTCGTCTGCATCAATGTGGTCCTACATAAATTTGATCAAGATCTGACCGGTATTTTTTAGCTATTTTCAATAATGCGAATTTAATTCATTTAATCTGATCAAGGGTTCCGAAGATAAAGCGGTTAAGTCTGTTTTTTCAGCTTTGCTTGGTTTTAAATTATGTAATTAAATTGTTCTTTTCGTTGTTATGACACGAATAACAATATACACATATAATGCGTCTTTGTTCCCTGAACGGTACAATCTCGGTGTCTTAAAGTCTTGGGTGAATTGGTACCTCCAAGGCAAGCATGTTCCATCTTTGGCCGTTTCATCACTTTCCATCAGGTGAGATAGCGGTCAAATTCTTAACTATCCAGCATAAAAAAAAAATTATTCGTGTCATATAAGGCTGCAGATAAAATTTTGTTGCGAGGATATCATAAATACAGCAAATATAATTATATTACAATTTATTAAAAGCAGTAACGTAGAAGGTAGATACTGTCAATTATCGAATCGAGTAGGTGTCTAAAATCACAACTATCGCTGTCTTTGAACATTTTATATACCTAAGTATTTCATTATTATGGCGACTATATTTTTAATAAGCACTTTCAGCATTTAGTCTTACTTTTAATTGGTACGAGCTTACATACTTAGATAGTAAAGTAATTTTCCGTAGGTTATTCCATTCCAAATACATATTAACAGTCCACGTCTATAAAGATGTACTGTCCTGCATAGTATACACTTAACTGTATTATGTAAATGTCCTTTATCATCAAGTATCACCTTCAAGGTGATCAACTATTCGCTGTCGCTCGGCAGCGAATAAATAAAAATCGATTTTAAACTTATTGTAATGAATAAACCATTTATTTTAAATTTTTAACATAGCGCCATCTGGATTTGCAGTAGAGCAATATGTTCTCAAAACTGCGTACTACGATTTATAATATATTAAATAACTTCGATTCGAGATTCAAACCGCAACATAATATTGCAGTTAGTAAAGGATTTACTAGATGGCACCTTAATCAACCACATTTCACACAAAAATTTGATGTAAGTGAAAATAATATTACACATAATATAACAAACGATATAACATTTATATATATCTAAATTTTCCTGTATTTTTCCTCTGTGTACTGTGATTCAGGTCTGGGCGCGCCATAGGCGGTAGCGTGCGAGGTGGCGACTCCTCCGCGGCCCGTGCTGTACGCGTTGGCAATGGCAGTGGGACCACCGGGGCCTCCTCCGGACCGACCGCCCCACCCGAAGAACATCGGGAAAAACGCGCTAGAGGGAATCTTAGGAGCATAATCATCTTCATTGTCGTCGTCAATGGGCCTTTTTACCTGCTTCTTCTTAGAAACTACAGCTTTCTTAGTCTTAGGCTCCTCAACCTCTTCGACTTCGGGTTCAATCTCGGCAAATTCAGGCACGACCGCTTTGGGAGTGGTGGGCTTGACTTCAGTTTTTTCAGTGGGTTCAGCGAGTTCGGTAGCTTCAGTGGGGAAGGCGACGGGAGCCTGCGGTTGCTCGGGTTGGAGCTCAGGTTGCTCGGGTTGCTGAGGGTAGAAGACCTCGTTCTGCTGCGGCGGGATGTAGTCGAGGTTGGTCTGGCGGCGGCGGTCGGGCAAGTAGTATTGGCCGGACGGCTGCACGGAGGCCTGTTCTGGTTGGCGGAACATGAAGGCTGCCATGCCAGCGCCGCCAGCACGGGGTTGGTAGTACGGGTTGTAGTAGCGGCTGAGTGCTAGCCCACCGCGGGTGTTGTCGATGGAACCGTAGGACACTGCAAGAATACGATACCATATAGTATAAAGCCTAGTTATACTGCCTGGTAGTTGCCTAGTAGAACTGCCGGTTGGCTTATTTGATTGAGCATTCGCCTTCTAAGCAGAGGTATCAGGTTCGATTCCCGGCGGGAACTCAAGTTTTCTGCTCAAGGAAAATTTGTGTTTCTGGTTCCGGTTTTGACTGTGTGTGTGAAGTGAATGTTTTCACCCACGACACAAGTCATCGAACTTAGTCTGGGGCTGTGAGTGTGAAAGCGTTAATGCTATGTTTTATATAACCAAGTACGCTTGCTTTTAGATGAACTTGCCGAGTTCACGAAGAAGTAGGTTCTCTATTATACGTGCTTTATTTTCACATATTTAGTGAAACAAAACAGTAAGCTAGTTAATTTTATTTTTTTCGTTTAATTTTAATTTCGTTACTAATAAATTAAAATTATTTAAAAAAGAAAAAAAAAAGTTAAATCACAAACATGTTTTTGGAAGTTATCTTACATAATATATTAATAATAATAATATCATACATTCATAGATATAATAAAAGTAAAATAATATATTTAAGTTTTAAATATGTTTAAAATACTTATTAAAAACATTTAAATAATAATTATTATTTATTACGTAACTCTTTGTTTGTTGAAATTCTCAATATTCAGCATCGCAAACTAGACAAATAGCACAAAATATTCTTGGACATTTACTCCAAATAGCACATTAAAGCACGTTTATACCGACTACATAGTTTTTTTAGAGCTTTATGACACTTTATATACCCATTTGTGCAAAAATAATAATAATTAATTGTATGTAAGCTTATCATATCTTCTTTGACATCATACGTAAACTGACTCATAATTTTAAACCCCGTTGCAAAAGGAAGGGTGTTATAAGTGTAACGGTTGTATCTTTGTGTCTGTATGTGGTATAGTAGTTCTAAAAAGACTAATAGAAGACGGGGTATTTTCAATTTTTTTATTTATCCCTTGTGTATATTAATAGCTCGACCGATTTGTGTTTTTTTTTTGTTGTGTTCGTAATTGTCAGTATAAGGTTTGTATGTAAGATTTTTTTTTGTTTGATTGATTTTTTTAGTAAGCCGGGCGCGACTACAGTCGCAAATAAATTTTATAAATGTCACAAAGAAAAATCATCATTATCGGATCCTTTTTTTAGTTAGCTGGGAAACTTGTGAAACCCAACAACGCCGTGCAACATCACATTCTATGGATATATCGATACAGACTGATGTTGCAGGGTGGAATTTTCAATAAATGTCCATAATTATTACGTATAAAGAAGATATTGTAACAAGTATAAGGCATTTAGCATTGTATAACATTTAACATGATTGTTTACTTTAAATTGCAAAACAAATAATGATAATAGCGAATAAGACATGTGAAGTGTAAGTAAGTCTTTCTAACATTGCTTATTCTAGCATAGAATCTTGCCTATCTATATATATAAAAATCAATTCCACTTTTCGTTGTTATTTTATAACTCAAGAACGGAATCACCTATCCAAACCAAATGTTTAGGCTTTGTTCGGACTATTTAGTAGATGGTTTATGTGAAGTTTGCACAAAATCGGTCGAGCGGTTCTTCGTTTATCACATTCGGGCGAAGCCGGGGCGGATTGCTAGTAGTTTATAAATATGTAAATGACAAAATTGACAGACCAAAATGTATTATGGGTAAATGGGCTATGTCCTTATCTCACTTGGTGGAAAGTAACGATACAGTTAAGCGGTTGACGATGAAGCATGATTTTCTAGAAGATACATATTTACTCAATACCTAGACTCCAAAATGATGCCTACTGGGGAACAAAGACGTGGACTCCATTTCTACTCCTATTAGTGGTATGGGTATATTATATCTAGAAATCAAATTAATTTAAACACTCACCGGAATCCACGTTTCCATAAGAAGGATAGTAGGGATATCCCATCACCTCCAGGGCACAGCTCAGAAGCACCAGCGAAAGAACTAGCTTCATTGTTACACTTTTCAAGTTTCTTAGTCTCAAGAGTGTGTTGCGGATTGCTGCTATCGAGCTTGTGAAGATATCCAAGAACTACCGAGTTTTATAGTCCAGTCTGGCTGGACTCATTTGGATGCGGCTCACGGATCGTCTGCGCCCGCGCACCACCGTCATTTTACACAGTGTGGCAGAGTGCTCCAACCGTTATTGGAAACTGGACATGCTGGGAGATGGTGAATGCTCAACACGTATTTCTCTAATAGGTAGGAACGTTGAACTCAGTGTTTTGGTGTTTTTTGCTTAAATCAATTGCATTCGGATTTATATGACTCATTTTGATGGTAGACAGTACATTTTTTTTGCAAATATAAAGTATTTTATGTTTATTTTTCATAATCCTCTTGTTTAAATGCTACCACCTGGGAATTAGAGCTTACGAGACTGTTTCGTAAAAATATAGCATTATTTACTCAGTGGTTTATTTTTTTTCCCTTGAGCACGGCTTTCGGGTTTATAATAGTAATAATGTATTTTCATTGACATAAGTATTAGTGCACAATTAACACAATGTATACACATAATGCTATACGTAGTGAGCCCTGTATCCCACACAAGGTATTCGTTAGTCACAATACGGTATCGAAGGGTTCAGTTTCTTTTAATATTGTTTAAATATTCTGCACATAATTTTAAGAATAGATACTTAAACAACTTGTTTTATTTTATTTTGTAAATAACACCCTACTAATCCTACTAATATGCGAAAGTTTTTTCATTTACAATAAGAATGTTTGTGCCCTCTTTACGCTTTAACAGCTGAACGGATTTGGATGTAGCTTATACCTAGGACATACTTAACATAGGCTACTTTTCCATTTGATAATAGCAGGCGAAGCCGCAGGGCACGTGTAGTCGATAATATAACATCATGTTATACCTTATTCTAAAATTCGAAATAGTTTCTAGGAACAATGTTTAGGTAGCTATAACTATAGGGTTGCCTAATAAGATGGTGCAAGTTTAATCACTGATCAGTTATCTACCTATTTGAAAAAGTTAACTTACTCAATATATTTTTCCTTGCGCTCTTTCAAGCGTTCTTTTATAATCCAGTCTATTTGAATGCTATCGTATAATCGTGTGAATTTTGAAGACAAAGTGCTATAAATAAGGGATTCGCGCGGTGGGTGCATTAGGTAAGACAAGCATGTAGCCCTACGTGGCATGGCAAGGAGTTCATTCATGCCAATTTATACCAAACTCCACGCTCTAGCTGATGCTTAACTGCTTCTCGGAATGTACGAGTGTAGTAGGAAAATGTTTAATGGTGGACAGGTGCGTTTGGTATAAAGGGACTCCTTTACGATAGACCTTTATTGGTCTATGTTTTTAGAGTGCCGTATAATGTAGTTACCTACGAATAGAGTAGGTTTATGAACGAAATTTTTTTTAAATTTGATGAGAACCTTTAAAGTAGTTTTAGATATCAAATAGCTTTTTACGCTTTTAAGATAGTTTTAGATATCAAATAGCGCCTAATTTATTTTTTACTAAGTAACTGACTCGACAAACAATATTAACACAGGAATAAGACATAGGCTCGCAGAAAATACAGCCATATTGTCTGTGGAGAGCGAAGAATTTTCAGTTATCTGAGAAAATAACGCCGTTTTATTGGTAAATATTAGTTAATTAACTAGCTTTTTTATTTGTTAATTTATTGTATCATATAAAGTACCCGGATGACCGAGCTTTGCTCGGTTTTTTTTTATGGTAAATGACTTTTTTTAAGAATGAAACCTAGCTAGATCGATTTATCGCCCCCGATACTTAGCTTACGAAATTTCATGAAAATCGTTGGAGCCGTTTCCGAGGTCCTGTTTCCTGTTATCTATGCAAGAATTGCTCATTTAAAGGTATTTGATGAGAGCAGTATGATAAATAAAACGACTATATATATGTATACAACATGAATTTATACTGTATTACTCTTAACAGCTGTTACTTGTAACCTGTCACGAGTATATCATTGATATATCGCATCATACATGAAGATCTTTTAGAGGTACGAAAATAATGCTAACCTTTTTGGCTCATAAAAGACGGAGCTTTTTATTTTGTTTAGTCAAATATTTTTGTGTTGGTGAAAATCAGTCATAAAATAAAAACCACCAAAACTAATCTAACTTTTTAAAGAGTAATTTTTGGCACTTACCCTGGGTTTCAGTTTCATTGGCGCTTGGTTCGACCTCTTCTTTTCCCAAAAGAACTCCCATAAGCTCGATGATTACTTCTACAGCTCTGGGAAGTAGTAAAGTAGACTTTCTATACTCGATATGATAAAGATCGTGTAGGATAAGGCACATATACCTGTGGCTTTAATATTTGGTTAAATCATAATTCGATCGCAGGTAGTTACAGTTACAAGCTTGTTATCTTGAATAGAGTCTGTAATTGATCAAGCAAAGTGAGATCTTTAAGTTGACTTCGGTGATTCAGCACTTGTTCCGTCCGTCCTTCCGTCTGTCAGATGCATTTAGCGCCTAAAAAAATATTTTGCTCCCCCATGAACTTAGAATTTGAAGTTAGTCGTTTGTATGGTACAAACGACTAACTTCAAATTCTAAGTTCATGGGGGAGCAAAATATTTTTTACTTTTCTTCTACCTGTTATGTTTGCAAGTAGAATACGAAAAAGTTTTAAAAAAAACCATCGAAATATAAATTCAGTAGGACATCAAAGTAATTGATTTATGACCTATTTTGTCATGGGGTCTATCTCAACTATACATATTTATAGCTAAAACCGGGACCTAATATCCGTTATATTCTGTAATTAATCAATAAGTTATTTTTTTTTAATATACGTCATTAAGCTCAAAAGTGTTTCTCTATTTCTGTTAAATAGAGAACAACTTTAACTGTAGTTTTGTGGTAGAGGTCGAGAGAGATCAACCGAAAACTATAGAAAAAATAAAGATATATAGCAAAAATAACGATTTGTATATAGTATTTAATATATATTTAATAAGAATGAGGTTAATACATAAAACATTTTTGTACGTGTGAGCTTGTTTTCTAAAGCATCTGTGCTGAAAAAGCGATTAAATCAAACCAAGTTCAAAACAAAGATTTTGATAGGAACTTAATTCTGTTCAAACAAAAAAGGCAACGATTTAGCTACCTACAATGGAAATTTAAATAAAATTTGTTTAAAGATTTTCATAGATATACCTTCACACAACAGTAGGTAAGTACTTATATTTATAAAATTAGATTTTCTCGTAATATGGAAAACTGTTTTCCAAGGTTTGTAAAATGACACGAATCTGACATGTAACTATCATTGACCACGTAGGTATAATATCTTAAGGTGAAGTAGGCTCCAAATTGGACGATTCATCCTCACGAATATTAAAGATTTGACCTTTAAAAACGGTCGATTAACAGCATTTTTTTATGTGTAATAAATGTTCACAAAATATTTTATTCGGATATGTTCAGCGATACACGATTGAATAAATTTGGCTCGATAGAAAACAATTTTAAACTTTGCTAAAAACACCAAATTTCCCATTCCCGTCAGTGGAATTAATCAACTTTATTCTGTTTCTATAAAAGATATTTTTTACAAAAAATATTGAGTGTAATCCCAACAAACATTCAAACCTCGTTATGAACTCAAGTTTTGTGTAAAAGGGTAAGATTAATTTTCAAAAATATATGAAAGCGCGCACGCTGACTATGCAGGCAATTCTACAAGGCTACAGCTTGGCTCCAGTCCGCCAACTCGATACCAAGTCGCCTTAAAATATTTAAGTTATTTGAGACTTCTATGTACTATCCCTATAATCTCCTTCATCATTGACATATCTACAGAAAACATCTGACACGGACATGTCATGATGCCCGCAAAGCTAAAATGTACTAACGGTAGTACAGTAACTGCTCATTACGAGTAGCATTAGTAGTTAGATGCGCGACTGCGCGTTCGCCTTCTTAGCATAGGTATCGGGTTCGATCCCCGGCTTGAACACAATTTTCTCCCCAAGGGAAATTTGAGTTTCTGGTTCTGGTTGTGATTGTGTCTGATGTGAATGTTTCCGGCGCCTACGACATAATTCATTGATCTTTGTGTGGGCTGTGAGTGTGAAAACGTTTGTTTATTATAGCAAATTTTCACATAATTTTATTACGGTAGTTTTCAAGCAAAGCGCGTCAAACCTATTTGTGGTTTTTTGTAATGGAGGTTCCCTTAACAGACCACTGTTGGATAATTTCTTTCTTTATCTAGCTGCACAAAAAAGTCAATAAGTATACTATTAACTCAAAAGTCCGACGTATAAGAAAGGTATAGAGTGAACTGCCTTTTTTTATAATATTTAGTTAGACCTATTATGTGATTATAATCATATCATTATAACAACTTTATAACACCTAATTTTACTAGTCTATTAATAAATAAAATTACCGTGATTGATTGTTCCGACTTACCAGTTGTGATTACAACTCTTCAACAAATGCAACAAAAAAATCTTATCTTTTGCTAATAGTAATTTAGGAGAAGAAATAGATTTAGACTTTATTGAGCTAAAATTGACTTTTTGGAATAAGTAAGATATGTTGGTACCTACTGGTAGTGAGGGTACTAGTACTAGTAGTGAGTACTCACTAACATACCTATGCGTGGACCTGTTAGTAAGACGGCTGTTGCACTCTGGACTTGGATGATTTTAAAAATTAATATCTGATAATTATCAGGAGCATATTCAACAAAAATAAAAACAATAAAAATTATCCATAAACGCATAGTGAAAAAAGTAGATGGTTTAGACCAAGACAATCCTCAATGATAGCCAAATTGCTGGCTGTACTACAGCGATGATGATATCCTCTTGCCTAAGTACAACTCAGCATTTTACGTGCTGATTTAATCAGTTTGTTGGATAAATCTTTGAAAACTTCAAACATACGTTCCCCCATTACTCAATGTAAACGTTTGTCTAGTTTTGAATACTTGCACCCTTTGATTATCTGCGCCATGAGCTATCACTAAAAATGGTTACAATATCCAAACCACATTAACGTGAAGGACCTCGTCCCGTTAATATTTCACGCACGGATAATTTGAGCACGCTGGTAGCCGATATCATCTCTTGTCGGTGTCCATTTGCAGTGATACCATCTACATCTGATTCTGCGCCCACTACGCAGGAGCCTTTAAACATAGCGAGCGACCTGGTTGTTTTTTCGGTAAAATTTTTATTGACGATAATTATTCCGTTATCCGATACAGATATACAAGTATACTGAATTAAATAAGCACTGGCTTGCGATTGGTAACATCGAGCATATTCTCGTGCTCGCCAGGCTAGCTATCATTTATCGAAGTACAGAGGTAATCATTGACCATCTTCGATGCTTGTCCAAAAACTCAGAAAGAGGTTTCACACTTCTTGTAGACTAAAATTTGCTTAAGCTGGCTTCAAACATTTGCATAGCAGACAGGGCTCCATCCAGCTTTTGCCAGCCAGTTTGTATAGTAGATATTTAATTAAGATTGTGTTGTTATATTGGTTTGAGTTAGTGTATGGGCATCCTACTTACACTACACACTAGTACACTCTATTACAAAACACCACGAACCCATGTCTACAGTACACTCTCTCAATTGTTCTGATTTTTAACCGACTTCAAAAAATGGAGGAGGTTCTTTATTCGACTGTATTTTTTTTATGTGTATTAACTCAAAATTGTTTTCTAGATGAACTGACTTTGAAGATTGTTTTTTTATTTGAAAGCTGGTGCGTCCCATGTGGTCCCATTTAAATTTGATCAAAATCTAATGTAGTTTTTGAGTTATCCTCAATAATGCGTATTTAATTAATTTAATCTGATCAAGGATTCCGAAGATAAAGCGGTGAAGTCGGTTTTTTAAGCTTTGCTTGCGTTTAAATTATTGCTTCTTACGCTTTATCGCGACATCACAGTGTGTAAGGCCTCCGAGATTCCAAACGGTTACAGTCAAATATGCCTATTTGCACGTACCTGTCCGCGTATGAATTTATGCCGGAACCTCGTGATGGACATTAGTATGGCCAGCGGAGAGCACTGATTCATGCTCCTCAGGATTAACAACTCGTGAACACCTGTAGTTGTTGGAACGTCATACATTTTGACAAGATAATTTTAACGATGACAATTTTACGAGCAATAAGGATCTTATATGTACAGGAAGAACTGAAACGAGGCTGAGTTATTTGGTTTTCAAATTTGAGGTGACTTATTTTTTCCATAGTGTAATAGGTATTTTGTTGTCCTTTAAACTAAGTACAATTAAATACATTACTACTATGAAGATATTGAATATATGACACTAATTTTATGTTAATGCAGCTTGGTGCTCTGGTGTAAATGTAACTAAACAAAAATAATTATATACAAAACAAATCAAGCGGACAACTTGTATATTATATAAAACTAGCGATCCGCCCCGGCTTCGCCCGGGTGTGATAAATGAAGAACCGCTTGACCGATTTTGTGCAAACTTCACATAAACCTTCTACTAAATAGTCCAAACAATGCCTAAACATTTAGTTTGGCTAGGTGAGCCCGTTCTTGAGTTATAAAATAACAACGGAAAGTGGCATTGATTTTTATATATATAGATAGATAGATAGATAGATAGATTTGTTTCGCAATTGTTAAAAATCTAATTCCCTGCCACTTGCTCGGGATCCTTGACAAACGTTAAAGAACGTCGGACTACTTACGCGCGAACTAGTGAAAAATCAACACCCACTACGAGTACCTATATAATTATTTTTTAAAACTTTACTTTAGAAAAAAGAAATTAACGCCTACTTTGTAAGTAGGTAAACTGGTTCAATTATCACAAAAGATTCGTTGTAAACGAAGTTATTAAAATCTTAGGATCTTTCCATGAGATAACCAGATCGCTGTTTGGCCATATCGAAGCGTTCACAATTTAAATGCCACAAAAATGCGGAATATTCCCGAGCTGGCTCCCGCAAAATTCTGAGTTCCCTACATGATTTTCGATACAAAGTATTCCGCGAAATGTTTAATCCAAATTCAGGCAACGAACTAAACTTTAGATTTGGCGATACGCCTACACCTGAACAAACTCTGAGAGCAATAAAATGATAGAACGTATTTAATTTCTACAAAAGGCTATCTGTTATAGACCGACCAGTCTAGTGTTACGATACAATTGATTTTATAACTCGAATATGCGCATACAACCTAGAGCAATGGCTTCGGCTTCCGAACTAGCGAGTACACTGGACTTCGTATGCTAGGGGTTCTCCACATAGTCACACGGGTGTATGACTATATTTATCTCAATTAGAATATGGGTACGTTAGTGATGATTAACATCAATCTGCAGAAATTTGTGAGTTGAAAAACTATCAATAAGTTAGATGCTATACATTTTTTTAGTCCCTAAGAAATATTCGTGTTCAATAACAACAATAGATAAAGTATGGACAATGGAATAATTGAGGATATAATCTAAGAATATTCAGAAATATGACTGATAAAAGTTTTCTAGGTAGAATTATATTTTAAAGTTGGGTCTTTTTAATTCTAATAGACATACACCCGGCTCTAAAACAGTTAAAAAAATAGTTACATTCTTTAGATAATTGAAATACCTATATAAATAGAAACAGTTTTTATTCTAAATGGTATAATTCTCACGCAAAACTAGATTTTACGATTTATCGCTTAACCGAGATCACAAGACTTGGTTCTGATATTAACGTTTATCTCTTTTTAAAATATGGCGAGTAAATAGCTCGTCCGATTTGTTTATCTTATTGCCAAAATATATTTTTGTATCGTCTTAATAAGCAGCCGGCCGTTCAAGTTCACTCGACGGATGTTCTGAAGGACATCTTCTAGGTACTTAGTCTTCGATCACGTCACCATTCACCATCATCGGTATAGCAGACAATCAAGATTTATTCTATATAGATTTATTATATTCATTAGGTTTCCTAACAATAGTTGCACATGTCATTATATTTCTATTCTTAAGTTAGATGCCTTAAATGATACAATAATCTAATTCAGAGAGGCAATGCATAGCTTTAGTTTAGTTTTAGGAAATTGGCCCGTGGTTTGAACAAGCTTTTATACATATAATATTATGTTCATTATATTCGAGTCATATGTAACGCCTTAAGGAATCTTGAAAAGGATAAATTCGAAATCGTTTTTCTATTTAAATGCTGAAATACTTGCACTTAATACTTAGTTTTAATGAACAGAAACCAGCTCATTGCCAATATTTGTAGTTACAGTTTCATCGCTACTTTCATTGAACACTCATCAAGTAGGTATCCTGCGGTGCAAAGCGGGATCGAGTATTTTTTAATTTTCGTTTTTTTTTTGCCTTTGACCACTTTTTCACTTAATGTTAATCAATGGTGTGAATGGTAAACACTAAATAGTTAAGATTATCACAATCTGGAAACACATACAAGAGCATTCATTTTGACTGATAATTCTCATTGTATAGATAAAATCTATAGACTTATCAATCAATACTAAACAAATAGCTGAAGACTGCATACACAGCACCTAATTATGCACATCTTGATCACCAAATCTACAAGCACGAGGTCATTGCAGACGTTTTGCTGACGCTGTTGAGGACGGAACTGATCTTGGAGCGCCATCAATCTAGAAGATATATCGCTGAGGGCCTCCCGGGCACCTTAGGAAGGTGACGAGAGCTATTGTACTTCAATACTCTAATAATCATTGCTCGTGACAATAAACCAATAGATGCTATACATTATTTATGTATAATACAGTCGATAGACTAAAAAATATAGAACCCTAGCTAGCTCCGCGGATTTGCCCGCGTAAGTCCCGGGCCCGCGGAAATTCCGGGATAAAAAATGCCTATGTGTTAATTCAGAGTCTCAGATACCTCCAAAACCATTTTTCATTCATATTGGTTGGGTCGTTTGAGCGTGAAGAGGGCACAAATATACAAATATAAAAATACCCAAACTTTCGCCTTTATAATATCACACTTATTATAAATCTGAAAGTTGTGTAAATGTGGTTTTTTTCTGTTCAGCGAGCTCTAAACTCGGAGTATGGTTGATGTCGGTAACCCTTTCAACTATTCATTTTGAATGTAGGTTGGTATAGTTGACATCTATCATGTACAATATTCACGCAGCATTCTCCTCACGCGTAGGGATTTGCATGAGCAAATTTGGTAAGTACTTACATGAATATCTCCTATCCTTCTGGCAGGCCAATGTTTTGTAGATATGCGATCGGTTCAGAGAATCTACTCGTTTGAATGACAAGTTTGTAGGACGAGTTAAAAGTGTATTCTGGAGCAGATGTCCCGATAAAGGCATTTGTATTATTCGCGCATTCTGTAGCAGTGATAGCACAGTGGTAACATATCTAGCTCCCGTACGAAGCTCCTGATTTCGAATCATCATTAATTTCGGTGAGGTTACGATTTTAAAATACCAATAAGGCAGGACAGAACACTATAAACGGAGTTCTGAATTGATGGCATATCGGAATAATCAGCACAAAATCGATCCATATCGGATGAAATGGTAAAACTCCTCAAGTACAACGAAATTCCAGTATTCTTGAGAGCCAGTCTCAATCAAATAAACCCTACGCATTGTCGATATTGACTACACCCGTAGCAAAATCTGTCGCCGAGTACCAAAGCTGTTCCGGCAACAGTTATATTGACATCACTACCTACAGGTGAGATAATCGAATAAAACATCAACAAAGCAGAAAACATCAAACAGCGTAAATATTCCAACCTTGATAGAAGTTGTGGCGACTCACGCGCCACCACTCAAACACGCATACACCCGGGCACCGATGAGCGCGGGAGAGCGGGGGAGTGGTTGCCGCGATCGTACGATGTATCTCGCGCCGCGACCCCTTCCAACGAACCAGTTCGCCAGCCGCCTCCGCTTGGGGCGCACACGCACCCCCGCTTCCCTCGCCTCGCCCGCGCACGTACACCGCACTCAGTACTAATAAAGTGATAATACCTAACATTGTGTATATCATATAACTCCTTATTGGTGACCCCGACGTGATTTGAACACGCAACCTTCTGATGTGGCGACTCACGCGCCACCACTCAAACACGCATACACCCGGGCACCGATGAGCGCGGGAGAGCGGGGGAGTGGTTGCCGCGATCGTACGATGTATCTCGCGCCGCGACCCCTTCCAACGAACCAGTTCGCCAGCCGCCTCCGCTTGGGGCGCACACGCACCCCCGCTTCCCTCGCCTCGCCCGCGCACGTACACCGCACTCAGTACTAATAAAGTGATAATACCTAACATTGTGTATATCATATAACTCCTTAAAGTTATATGTTTGTACCGTCGAAAATTTGGGTCCGCGGGGACCGGGTGCACACGAAATTTTATCTGAACGTTTAGTCGAAACGCTGGCTCTTATTTAGCACAAAAAAATTGCATCTCTATTTAACGTGGAAACGTAGCCAGTATTCTGGGCACTTTCCCTTTGGCAAGCGGTTTACAAAATTTTTGAGTACTATTTGTTTTAATCTCATTTTGTAATCAATTTACTAGATTAATTTAGATTTATAACTTTAATTTATACAAAAACATGCGTCAATTCAAGCATAGGCTAAAATTACAAAATTGTTACAATTGAAGGATTATTGATAATCTTCATCATAGAATATATTATTATTAATAAACAGATAAAACATCAAATTAGTCAAAGTTCATATTCAAATTCATAACAGTCTTTGTCATTTACACAGGAAAAGTAAACGCACGTCAGCGTCGGACCCTCGATTGTCTGACCGTAGCCTGTCTGCGTCCTGCCCATTGAATTCATATCATACCGTCATCTTGACGTCAGGCACCAGCATTTGGAGCATTTTCCTGTTCATTGTATCCAGATCTAGGCATTAGCATCTTACGTGTCTCGGTCCACGATGTCGATTTTGATTTGTCGATGTAGATCGGCGCCCGCCATGAATTTTGTATTATTATCCTCGTATATACGAGTTCGTAGATTTGTAAATGTATTATTTATTTAGCGTCCACCGCTGATGTTAATTTAAGCGTTGCTTTGCGCTACGGCTGTGATTTGGTTAGTGATCGTTTTAATTCTTCACCACTATCTTAAAATGAACCTTTTTATTTATCGACTTTAAAAAAAGGGGGAGGTTCTCAATTCGACGGTTTTTTATGTTTCCTCAGAGCTTTTTGCTTGGTAAACTGATTTTGATAATTTCATTTTATTTGAAAGCTGGTGCTTCCCATGTTGTCCCATTTAATGATTAAGATCTGAGTAGAAGTTTTTGAGTTATCCTCGATAATGAGTATTAAAATTTAATTACTTAATTTAATCCGATCAAGGGTTCCGAAGATAAAGTGATGAAGACGGTTTTTTTTTTAGTTTTTCTTGCGTTTAAATTATCTATAAACAAGTAATTTGCCTGAGATGGTGATCATCTCGCCTGCCTGTGTCATCGGTTTGTAGCCCGGGTCCAACTGTGTTATTTAACTGGTTGGACTAAGGGCAAAGGGACCAAAAATATATACAGTGATAGATGTCAGACGTGAAGGCTGTTAAAGTGTATTTTTTTATTTCTTTTTTGTTTTTGGACTCGTGGTGAAATCATCTGCATAGCATGAACTTTGAATAACAATGGAATTACACGAGTTAACTCCTAATGCCTGTTTTACTATTTTGCCTCAAGACAATCTGGTAAACGTCATCCATTTATGGTTGACGTACCTCCAGTTCACTCGAAGCGTTTTCATTCTACGTTCATTATCCGTACAGCCAAGGATATGCCATGTGTAGTTGATATTCCACAAATACGCACGAAGCGATTTGCTTCTACATTTATTATGCGCACTGCTAAGGAATGGAATTCTTTGCCTGAGTCTGTGTTTAACGATAAGTATAATGCGGGATTCTTTAAGACAAGTCACGAATGAACAGGTATCTTCTAGGCAAACATGCTCCATTGTCGACCGCATCATCACTTACTATCAGGTGATATAGTGGTCAAATATTAGCCTATACTTACTAAAACAAATTTAAAAAAGGAGTGGATCACATTCGCAGCGTCTTTGTTCCCTAAACGATATAATCTGGGAGTCTTTAAGTCTAGAGTGAATAGATAATATAGGTATCTTATCGGCAAGTCAACATTATCGACCGCATCATCATTTCCATTAGGTAAAATAGTGGTCAAATGCTTGCTCATCCAGCATATAAAGATACGTAATAGACTCTCCAACGCTGATATGCAAAAGTACCGCACTATGCGCTTCTAAATGTCAACATCAGCGGAAGTTTCCTCCCTCTAGGAAATTAGGAAAAAAGTAGAGTTGGAACTTCGTTCCTAGAGCTACTCCTAGTCTACGACTTACGTACAATGTACTAACCACTTACATATTACCAAAATGGTTTAAATACCTAACTACTTATAACCATCACGCCAACTTATTTTTACCGACTTCCCCAAAAAGGAGGGGTATTCAAGTCGACTGTATTTTTTTTATGTGTGTTACCTCATAGCTTTGTTCCTCGTGAACCGATTTCAATTTTTTTTTTGTTTGGTAGAAGTTGCTTCCCGATTGGTCCCATTTAAATTTGATCAAGATCTGACTAGTATTTTTTGAGCTATCCTCAATAATGCGTATTCTGTGGACTACATTGACGATGTTCTCGTTTTTAACCGATTTCAAAAGTCACCTCATAACTTCTTTCTTTGTGCGCCGATTTTGCTGATTATTTTTTTATTTAAAAGCGGGTGCTTTCTATATGGTCCCATTAAAATTTGGTCAAGATCTGATTACTAGTTTTTCAGATATTGTTAATAATGCCTGTTTAATACGTTAAATCTGATCAAGGTTTCGAAAACAAAGCGGTGAAGTCGGTTTTTTTTAATTTTGCTTGTGTTTCAATTATCTCACTAAGTAATTACTCATAAAAATATTTGGTTGTATACAGAATTTATTTGCTTATTCTATTTTCTCTGTTCAGAACAAAACATTCAGTTTTTATATCCGGGAGGTCTGGGTATTATTTCTCATGTGTACCAGGCATCTGAAAAATAAATAATTTGCCTGTTAGTTAGAACCATCATAATTCTCTAATCTCATTGACAAAACAAGCGAAAATATAAACCCGACTACATCTTCGGCTGCATCTTTACTTTCCATCAGGTGAGATAGTGGTGAAATGCTTGCTTATTTATCAAAAAAAAAAATTCTACGTTATACTTTACACGTTATATGTTTTTGAAATGGTATTTTGGAGCTCTCGAATTTTTTTACCATGTTGTCATCCGTAATTGTTTTATGTGATAACCATGATCATGATGTGTTTAAATCGATGTCTAACTAGATTAGATAGGTTTCAAATTAAATCTGTCTTTAGATTTGAATAACTTAGCATAAATTAACGGACTATGGCTAAGCAAAACACAGGACTATGCTTATATAGGCAATTGGCCCGTAGATAGCAGGATCTGTTTCTTACCATGTTGACTTTAATCTTCTTCTTTTTCGAAACTTATGGACTGCACCGAGACATCTCCTTCCATGACTAAGTGCGTGATCCGGTCGACAGGAATGTGGTGGTAGAAAATGGCGAAATGTTCACCGTTTATTTTTATCTGTAAGGTATAATGGATAGTATTAAAAGATGTCTAAGATATAATAGAATTGTTTTAGAGAATCTGGCTGAAGAGTCATAACATTCATGAGTACGTCTTTGGGGCCCATGTGAATAAACGATCATGAATTTTGAATAAGCATTTTAGGATTTGTGTTTGTGGTTCTGATTTAATTGTGTGTGTGATGTATGTGTGTTTCCCGCACAATGTTCGAAGACTCGCAACCTAGTGTAGGGCTGAGAGCGTGAAAGATTTTTTTATTTATTGCAGATTAGGCAAGCATTTGACCACTATCTCACCTGATGGAAAATGATGATGCGGCCGAAGATGTGACATGCTTGCCTATTCACTCGAGACTTAAAGACTCCCAGATTATACCATTCGGGGAACAAAGACGCAGGCAATGAGTTCCACTCCTTCGCTATACGGATGATGACCGTAGAAGCGAAACGCTTTGAGTGAACTGGAGGTATGTCGATCATAAATGGATGACGTTTGATAGTATGTCTATTTTCTTAGATGGTAAAAAGAGCATTTATATTTATATATATTTGCGGGACATACTACTAAGTATCAGATGTACTTGTGTTTGGTGCAAGGCTGTGCATCTAGACTTTGAAATTTAGAATCCATAACTAATATTATAAAAAGGAAAGCTTTTGAATTTGCTAATCAGTGGTGCTAATTCTGTTGAGCACCGAACTAACCTAAACTAAACTAATTTTAGTCAAAGAATGGTGCCGATTCTGTTGTCCAGAATTAGACTAAACTAGCCTAAAATTAGTTTTAGTCCTGTTTTAGTCCAAAACCTATTCAGAAAATGCAAGATTAGACTAAAATTAAGTTTGACAGGACTAAGTTAGTTTAGTTACTCTATTTAGTGAAAATGACCAAATTCTTATTCTGATGTACATGTTTTACGTCAAATTAAGACTAAAAATAGAAATTTTAAACTCAAATTAGTCTGTATGAAAAAGGTCTGGATTATTTTTAATGTGATCTTATACTTGAAAGAATAACACGTGCAATTAATGAAGCAAATACTGACCTACAAAGTCTATAATGGAGGAATATGTGATTGCGGCTCTTGTGAATACAATTCAATTTGGTTGCTGTCAAAATCAATTTTAGTCCTGTCATTTCAACTTTTAAATTAAGTTCAACGTAAAATCAGAATAGCGTTTAGGTATTCTTTGACTTAAATTAGTTTATTTTTAGTTTAGTTTAGGTTAGTTCGGTGCTCAACAGAATTAGCACCAATACCTAAACGCTATTCTGATTTTACGTTGAACTTTATTTAAAAGTTGAATTGACAGGACTAAAATTGATTTTGACAGCAACCAAATTGAATTGTATTCACAAGAGCCGCAATCATATATTCCTCCATTATAGACTTTGTAGGTCAGTATTTGCTTCATTAATTGCACGTGTTATTCTTTCAAGTATAAGATCACATTAAAAATAATTTAGACCTTTTTCATACAGACTAATTTTAGTTTAAAATTTCTATTTTTAGTCTTAATTTGACGTAAAACATGTACATCAGAATAAGAATTTGGTTATTTTCACTAAATAGAGTAACTAAACTAACTTAGTCCTGTCAAACTTAATTTTAGTCTAATCTTGCATTTTCTGAATAAGTTTTGGACTAAAGCAGGACTAAAACTAATTTTAGGCTAGTTTAGTCTAATTCTGGACAACAGAATTGGCACCAGTATGTCTGTTTGCTGAAAGGGCTTACTTATCTACAATCAACATGAATGACATTTAATATAGAGATAATGTAAATACATTATCTCTATTTTCCCTTTTCTTGAATGTTTTTATGAAACGTTGTTTAACTCTTCCACAACCCGATTAAGTTTCCGAGAAGACTTCAAAGGAGTAAATGCGGGCAGACCGCGGGGCGCAGTTTAAGCTATAACAAAGGTTACTAAAGCTGAAAAAATATACAATGACGCTGCAACGTGTGCATCCATAGCGGTACAGGGGCGCGGGACGCGGTTGCGGTCGCCTCCATTGCTGCGGTGCTCGCAACCGCATCCCTCAAACCGATCTGTTCGAACCAAATTACCATTACCTGGAAGAAGTCATCCCCGCATAATATTACTACATCAAAGTGCTCTCCCGGCGAGATGGGCATGTCTCCATAATTTTCTTCGGGCCACTGGCTCCACCGCTCGCCGAATGTTGGAAGACTCCCGTTCATGCTGTTTCGTGCCACGACTTTCTGTTCAAATCGGAAGTCGACGTGGAGGGCTATATCGTCAAATTCCCATGTCTTGCTAGGACCGCATTTGAGGTTAATCGAGAATCTAGAAACGAAATATTCATTTTATGTGGTGCTAGTAACAGCCTCCCTAGCCAAAAACCAAAACGCTTCATATCGATTCTATCAAAAGAAACACTTTCTAAATGTAACAAAGGTTTCAAATTGCTTGTCTGTAACTTAGCAATATCAGTGAGTGCTAAATAATAATGAAGCATTTTTCTTTCACATGCAGCGGTTTGCTAACAAACGTGTGTCGATTTGGTCATTTGGACACAACTGTGTCTGTACCCGCATGCCCAATAAATACTATGCAGAAACCAATGCTTTTAAGCAAACAGTTATTGGGTACATCCCTTGCACTCTATGTAACGTTTATATAACTGGACTTCATCAGATGGATCCATTGTACAGCCGTACCTTTTTGCACTAGGAGAAGTTGAGCCTAGCACTCGAACCAAGCGTCCAGTAGATATGCCATCAGGAATCGGACATACGAACGGTGTCTCCTGAAAGCAAAATAATATTATAAAGTCAGGAACCCTTTAATACAGACATACAGCTCATTTGCTCCACGGCTTCATCCATAAACAGGACAAAAGCATGGTCTATTAATTCGATCTAGGCATTTTAAATAACAAAATTTAATCTAATTCTGTCTATAGCTGTTGCAGAGATACCTTGTTTTAAACATACACACACACCTTTAGATTTAATGTGGTAGTGTGAAAGGCTCGTTTGATAACTATCACTAGTTCATATAAAAAACAAAATATTAGTTAACTTACGGCATTCGGAACTGGACACATTTGCATTTTTTTGTTTTGTGTTTCATTTTCTTCATCTGTACTCTCGTTTGAACCCCCTTGTGTCACGGTGTCATTTCGTTCCACTTCCATCACACTAGCGATCTTCACCGCCATGGGAAAAGTCAATCTATCATCCTCCATAAATAGCCGTATTCGGATGTTATCACTCTTCAATCCGTATACAAATTGATCTCGTAAATTCACGCCCAGCGTGTTGCCAAAGTTACAGTTTCGTGCTAACTTTTGGATTTCCGCCACGTACTGAAGGATAGTTTCGTTCTTATTCTGCTTTCGAAGTCGGAACGAGTGCCGTCCTGCGATTGCTGGCGGCGTCGGTTCAAGGTGTTGTTCTAATAATTCAATCGCCTTATTAAACGTCAATTCTGTCGGTTTAAGTGGAACCGCCAGATTCACAAGCAGCTCGTATGCATCGTCTCCCATCACCAATATCATTGTTGGTAGCTTTATTTTTTCAGTGATGTTGTGAACCAAAAAGTACATCTCCAATTTGGTTGAATACGCCGACCATGTGCCAATCTTCTCGTTGAACTCGTTTAGTGTCCCGGTCTCAGGTGGCATTGCCAAAGACGCTCTGTAAATGGAAAGTATTCATTGTCCAATGAACGTAAACGAGAGTCGGAGAAGAAGAGAGTTCCACCTTAACAGAACTCTCTTCTTCTTTGTTGCACTTTCGTATCAACTCTGTTGAAGACATCGTGATGAAATTTGATGGCTTGCCAAGCTAGGAAAATGTTCAGTTGTTGTTCTACCTAAATAGGTATATTGATTATGAATTTGACACAAGACTTGAGTTTATCTACCATGAACATACTAGGCAGGAATGCAGCACGGAGCTGCTTGACGGTGTTGTGACTGCTGATGGGTTGATGATTAAGTCTATGAGTAATTAAAGAATAAATAATAAAAGAACATTGTTGAAGTAAATAATTTTAGGCCTATATAAGATATATCACTTGGTAATAATTATGTTTAAAATTTAAATTGAAACTAAAAACGAAATTAAGAAGTAATAAATTAAAAAATATATATTTAGAATCAACCACTTTTCTGCCCAGTTGTCTATTCTAAACTATCCCCTGCATGATTGTGCACTTCTTAAGAATGATGGTATATACTTACGAGATTATAAAAAGCAAGCTAACGAACAGCATTTTAACAATATAATATATAATAAATAATCATTAAAAATCAATTATTTCTAAGGAATTAATTCAGACTGATCTAGTAGCAAGAAGTCAAGTAGCCGAGTTGTTAGCAGACTCACAACAAGTATTATCTTCTTATAAAAATACTTATGTATACTCTAAGATAACAAGGAGATAGTGACGTTTATGGGAATTCATAACGTTATCTGAAACAAAACAGAATCAAAACGTCAAACATACTAAGTACATTGTAGGGTATAGTCAATTTATAAACGCTTTGAAACGAAAGCGTTTATAAATTGACTATTTTATAAACGTTTTCACATTCACAGCCCCACACTAAGTTCGAGTACTTGTGTCGTGGGTGCCGGAAACATTTACATCACACACACAATCACAACCAGAACCAGAAACACAAGTTTTCCTTAGTAGGAGAAAACTTGTGTTTCTGGTTTGAAAACTTTGAAAACAGAAGTTAAGATTTGGAGCGGAACATCAGCTCTTCGTTTTTGGCTTAATAGACTACAAAAAAATTTATATGGGACCACCTCTGAAGTATAATCTACCAAATAAAAAAACCAACAAAATTTATTCATAATTGACGGAATCGCGTAACATACATACAAAAAATACAGTCTAATTGAGAATCTCCTTTTTTGAAGTCGGTTGAAAATGAAGGAAGCTTGTTGCTTGCCTGAATGTAAACATCACGCCTGCCAATATGTTATGAGTATATTTGGAGAACTACCAAAAAGTAACAAAATTCCGCATGGCACTGCAAAGCTCTCCTCCCGGATTATTCCCAACATCAATATTCATATTGAGTAGTAGAGTTCAAGGCAGTGGCGGATTCAGGCAGGAGGGGGGGGCTAAGGGGATCAACCTTCCCCCAAATCATCCGAGTTCTTCCGTGATAATCTCGTCTCGTGGTAGTTATTGATGCAGTGGCAGCAAAATCTACCCTCAGCTGGGTCAAGCGTCTATATAACGATACCTTAACTATCGACATCCATCAAGCCGTTTGTAATAAATGAGGAATCTGTAAAAAACATAACCCTTCCTTGGCAGTCAGGTAAAGAGGCATATCGCCATTTACGTATACGCGTAGTTGATCGAAAAATGTGTGACGATGTGGTCGAGGGTGGTAAACACGTTATAAAAGCGAATTTATTCACATGTAAACGGTATGCGCAAGTCTGACCCCAGCATCTCTACACTACCCGTATTTACCCATATCGAGATCAGAAGCAACACGTGCATCGTAAAATGGTAGTTACGTATCAAAAGGTTATCAAAATATAGTCCGATATTTAAGCAAAGCAGTTAATTAGGTACAAAATGTCTTCATATTTTTTACCGTAAATTCCAAACAAAGATAACATAATATATATTATTATTGTAATTAATGTTTTGTAGTATTTGTACTGTAAAAGATTACCTAGTAACAAAAATCTACTCACCAGACTTATTTAACAATAAGTGGTCAAGATTGAAAATTAAAGGTCAATATTATGATACTCACTGACCTATCATTTTATCAGTCATGTTGCATTGTACATATTTATTTAAAGAATAAATCAGAATCATGTCAGACAAACTAGCAGAAAATTCCCTGCATTCTACTAACTGTTCCTATGGGACACCGTGGGCCATGCACAAACACTCCTCGTGGACCCCAGAGATATGGTATCATAACATTTACGGATTATTACTTTAAGTTGTACTACACTAAGCTAACTACTTTAAGTTGTAATCCTGACTTTTAAATTAGTTGGGTGCGCCTCCGCCTTCTAAGCAGTTGGTATCGGGTTCGATTCCCAGTGGGAAAACAAGTTTTCTCCACAAGGGATTTTTGTGTTTCTGGTTCTGGGTATCATTGATTGTGACGTTAACGTCGTCTGCGCCCACGAATCATCGAACTAAGTGTGAGGTTGTAAGTGCGAAAGCGTTATATTTTTTACAATATTGGAAATGTCGACTCAAGATTCAAGTAAATATTTTTTTTATCTATATACTAGTTGTTCCCCGCGGCTTTGCCCGCGTTAAGTTTTAAAATATGATCAAAACCCCCAAAAAAATTTGACGTTCCTAAAAAGTATCCTATGTCCGTCTCCTGGTTCTAAGCTACCTCCCCACCAATTTTCAGGCATATCGGTTCAGCAGTTCTTGAGTTATAAATAGTGTAACTAACACGACTTTCTTTTATATATATAGATATAAAACAAACTTTACCTCTTTATAATATTAGTATAGATAAAGTCGTGTGAGTTTCACTATTTATAACTCAAGAAAGGCTGAACCGATTTGGCTGAAAATTGGTGGGGAGGTAGCTTACAAGAGACGAGCATAGGATACTTTTTGGAACGTCACAACTTTTTTTTTTATAAGTGTATAAAAATCATTTTCTCATACGTCACTTGGATTCGGTAAAGTACTAGGCAAACATAACTCCTTATACTAATATCTACGGGCCAATTGTATTACTATATTTCCTAAAACTATATACAGCAAAGTCCTAAGTTACCTACAAGAAATAGGTAACTCAAGTGCTCAAGCCCACTATCATGCTAGCGGCATAGCCTCTCTGAATTGCAAACTATTAATTAAATTATTATAGAAATATGTTTTTCAACTGTTATCTGATTTAACTACTAAGCAATTCGATATTATAATTCTATTACACATGCTTCGCGCGTTCCAGACATTTTTTATAGTTTGAAAAATCGGCAAATACAGCTGCAAATAAAGTAACGCCAGAATATAAATCCTTTGAGCTAGTCTGCGGAGGCTTTGTCAAATCCAAGCTATAAATTGTCACTTGGACAATGGGTACGGCCAATTAATGAATATTTCATTATTTTTTTTAAGTTTTTGGAATTAGCAAAAAAAGCGCACGTGCATTTAATCGGACAGCGCAAGACCTTAAAATTATTTCGATAATTATGTCCGCTGATTACCAATGAGTTCGGTTTTGTTTTGCTTTGTTGCACCTGTCAGTCTGTCTACCTATAATGCCATTGATTTGCATCGTACTGCGTAGTACTTTGTGTCTACAATGTGGCTTAGTAAAATGGTTTCCAAAATTCAGGTGAGCTGCATATACGACACGGATCAAAACATTCTCCAAAAAAATTGTGCGTAAGTTGCCTAAAAATAGAGTCCACATTTTTTTAAGTGAAAACTTCTTATGCGGGGTTGTGCACTTTTTTTGGGATGGGTAAAATATGTTAAACTCGCGTCAGTACACGGGACCTGATCGAAAATTTGTAAGACGGAAAATTCGTAAGAGGAAGTTATATCCCCCTCTCTTTCTACCGCGCGGCGAAAAATGTTCATGTTTTCACTTCTGCAGGCACTCCCGGAGTGCAACCCGTGTTTTTTTTTATAACTGACTAAGAAATCGTTTTACTACAATCACACCTGATGGAAAGTGACGATGTAGTTTAAGGAAGAGCTCGCTTACTTAAAATAAAGAGAAGATTCTCAATTTGACTGTATTTTTTTCATGTATGTACATTTGTGTCTCATAACTTCTGTTGAACAGATCTTGATGATTATTTTTTATTTGTAAGCTGGTGATTTCCATGTGGTCTCATTTAAATTTTATCAAGATCTGACCTGTATTTTTTGAGTTACCCTTTTAATGCGTATTTAATTAATCTAATCAAGGGTTCTGAAGATAAAGCGGCGAAGTCGGTCTTTTAAACTTTGTTTGCGATTAAATTATTATATGTAAATGTGTGTATTTATCACATTATCTTATATTATTATCATATTTCTATATGCACAAAGACCTACTCGCACTATAAATTATTTCCTAAATAAAGGGTTTGCTGGAAGAAAACTCTGTGATGAGCTAAGCTCGCCTAGGTACATATTTGTTATGGCCTGTTTGTAAAAATATTCCTTTAAATTGAATTAGGCCTTATATATGTATACTTATTTACCTATATAACTGTATATGTTAGACAAAAACGTGTAGACATTACACCTCCAGTTCCCTTCGGCCGTCTACGAAACCGTAGTGTAGTAACTGGTTTCGGTGGAGGAATTATTCTTCCATGTACGTAACTAGTTTCGATGGAAGAACTTTTCTTCTTTTTATGAAACTATTTTTCTAACGCTTAAATCAAACCAAAACTACCGCTTCTCGCTCTTTCGCGGAAAAATTTCGAATCCCGGAGCCACATCTAAAGATCCGCCTTTCGCCAATTTATGTGTAAAAAATGTAAATTTCCAGAAAATTATCCATAGTTATAAATCATGGGGAACGTCATCGCATGGAAATGGTCTCATAGCGTTTCTCGGAAGCTATAACACGCCGCTACCGGGCCTACATGGATAAGGTGGTGTTCACAATGGTGTAATGAATTCGAGCTTGTGTTCAAAAAAAAAAATAAGGACGATGTTACTTTTGGTTTTATCTGCTCTATTCTGCTTAAGCGTAATTTAGTGATGTGTGATTTGTGTTTGTTACTTCTTCACGCTCAAACTGATAGACCAATTTTGATGAAATTTGGTATGGTAGTTGACACCCTGGATTAAAACATAGGCTACTTTTTATCCCTGAATTCCACGGCTCCGGGACTTACGCGAGTAAAACCGCAGTATGCAGCTTGTATAATATAAAAACGTGATGTGTGATATTTGGTAGAAATAAATTATGCCTTAAAAAAATTTAGAATAAAATTTATTGTAGTGCATTTAATGCTCCTCCGTTATTTTATACATATTACTTGTGATGAACCGCTCGACCGATTTTGTGCAAACTTCACATAAACCATCTACTAAATAGTCCGAACAAAGCCTAAACATTTGGTTTGGATAGGTGAGCCCGTTCTTGAGTTATAAAATAACAACGAAAAGTGGCATTGATTTTTATATATATATATATATATATACGAGTATATCATATGAAGTGAACTCTTTTTTATTAACCTTCTGCAAACTAATATAATTTAGTATAGCGTAATTAAAGAAACAGCGAATTGTGTGTGTATGTACGAGACTTATTTGCTCGTGCTTAATTTGTGTCTAACGGTGGACGAATAGGATCCTCTCAGTTCGCCGCTTCTGATTGTATTCAAATTATAGTGTTATACGATCAGTTTCTACAGGCTGATTTAATGCATACGTTGTTTGAACTGCTTGTTGGCTAAGTTGGGTGCGAATTCGTCTATTATACAGTGAGTATCGGGTTATATTCCGGGTAGAAACACTTGTTTTTTTGGGAAATTGTGATTTGTATTCATAGACATTCAATTATAAATGTATCATGATGTAAGACATAATTGGTTAGAAAGTTGTTTTTAAATTATATTTATACTGTAGTTATTTAAAAATGTTTGTTAATGAAACTTATATTTATAATTCAGACACGATGTAATAATTGTTAATGAATCAATTGAATTGAATTGAAATGTGATTCTGGTTCTGGATGTGTCATCTGTGATGTGAATGTTTCCGGTTTTAGACGAGTCTGACTGACATTAGTGTGGTGTGAAACCGTTTGTGTTCATGTACTACCAAGTCTTAATAAGTATAATATAGGGTTGTTCAAGAAGAGAGTGAATAGGTTTTTACTGAGCAAGCGTGCTCCATCTTCGACCGCATCGTCGCTTTCCATCAGGTGAGATTGTGGTCAAACGCTATCTTAGACTCAAATAAAAAAAAAAACCAGTAGTAGAACGGTAAATTATTTACCCGTGTTACTAACATAAAGGCTGCTAGCGCGGAAAAAATAAAGAAAACGAAATTGGTAAAAACAAGTAAAAATCTGAAAAACAAATTAATATCGAGAAAATCAATTGTGCTAATTGGGAATAACAAATAAATATCGAGATAAGCATATCTATATTAAAAGCGTCTGGCTACGTCTGTTTCACCAGGAAGTAAGAGATGTTATGATAAAGGGTGATGAGAGCTTTGAGCTGCAGAAATAGCCATATAATATTTCTGCTGAAACACCGTTTGTGCTTCATATATTGTTTTTTTAGAGTGGCAGAATGACGAAAAAAACTACAAAAATCTGTGAAGTAATGTAGTGAAGAACGCGCTGGGTATGCCTGTATGCATTTTTTTCTTGCCTAAACCCTAGGGAAAGCAAGCTAAGAGCAACAAAAGATAAACTTCCCATTGCCTGTTCTGATCGCATCCGCGTGATGAGATAAGGTGAACCTATCGTAACGCCGGGGCCACGCAAACCAAACGTCAATTCTGACGATGCAGTCGTTAATGCAGTGTACTTGCCTGAAAGATACCTATTCATATTTGACTTGAATACACCTAAATCCTGTAAGATATTCATCCTGTAGACATCTTCGGCTCGCACGCAGTAGATTATTCGTAGCGCGTGCGCGGTCGCGGTCGCGCTCATTGTCATGTGCGCCTGCGCACCCGTCTATGAATACAATTACAAGGATTAAACTCCTCGCAACATTTTCAAACTATACACATATATTTTTAGTTTTTTGTTGGTCCGCTACATCGTAAACTATTTAATTTGCAATGGTACAATCTACGGGCCAATTGCCTATATTTCCTAAAACTAAACTAAAACTATATACAGCAAAGAGCCAAGTTACCTACAAGCCATCGAGCCTATAGGTAACTCAAGTGCTCAAGCCCACTACCAGTGGGTAGCGTTCCCATCATGCTGGCTGCATTGCCTCTCTGAATTGCAATGCTAATACGTTGAGCCAAATAAGTGCCAGCATTTTGGTCACGCGTCGCCTCAACCAGGCGCTCTGATAGAATTTTGAAAATAGAATGAGCTCCCGGTCCCCACGGACCCAGTGTCTCAACACCAAACGGCTCAAATATGTAACCACTGCCGAGGTTTCCATATTTTCGCCGTTTGCGCTGCTCTGCCGAAGTTGCCGCGACGCCAACCCCATTCTGTGATTCAGGAAGATGTGACGGAGCTAAAGTATCGACACAAGTTGCATCCCACACTAAAGGCCGTCCCATCTTCCATGGAATTAAAGTCATTCCGTCAGGTCTTTTACCATCGTCACGCATCAGACCATTCGGTTCGAGAATGGCTGGAACGTTGGCACTGGTAAAAGCCCGGCGGATGATATCGTTGAGGCTGGCGTGGCGGGAAATTCGGCCAGCACTTTTCTGGCACGAGAGGCCATGGTGACCGAGCTGGTCAACAGCAGTACCACACTGACAGCTATGGGCAACATAGCACCTTGCACCCAAACGTAAGCATATAGCGAGACGGAAAGCAGATGGATCCATAAGAGTACCAGTATTAAGCGAGGGAATGGCCTGCAACCAAAGCCCTGACTCCCATACAGAAACTGCTAGAAGTCTAGCACGCTCTGTGACGCTAGGACACGTATCTAAAAGATGTTTCCGTGCTAGTTCACAGAGCGGCCGATCCCACAGTCTCTGTGAGGATAGCCTCACTGGGAGCCCGGTATTTGGGCATGCCATCTCCCAGGCGCTTGTGGCCTCAGTCTGGTTTGAAATTTCTAAAGAACCCAAACTATGTGAAAGTATTTTTTCGACTAATTTAGAAGTACCATGAACTGAGGACAAGAAAGCCGGTAACGCAACACTAGAAATTTTACGAATACCTAAGCCTCCTAGTCTTACAGGTAAAGAAGCTTGCGACCAAGCCCTATCATTTATGTCAATATTCAAAACCGATACAAGAGTATTCTTTACGATATTGTCCATGCTCTCGAGGAGCGCGCCATGTTTCCATAGCGGACAACATCTTAAAGAATACGTAAATTTTGGGACAAAAAGGCAAAATCTAATAATTGTAAAAGCCATATGAGTGTTAATTTTGAGCAATCGGTCGGAAGAATTTTTAAAATTTTGAATTTTTTCTTCTACAAAAGGTGAAATTGATTCATCTAATATCGGCGAACCTAAAAGGCGAAGTGAACACTTGTCGACTAGTTTTATATTGTAAGCCAATGAGTTAAATTTTTGTAAAACCGATAATTTGTCTGAACAGTTATCGCAAACAAAAAGTTCGCATTTTGAAAAATTTAGTTCAAGCCCAATCATTTTAAATTCATCTATTAGTAATTTTAGATCACTTAAGACAGTATTCACATCACCTCCCAGAGTTCCGTCATCCAAATACCAAACATTTAGTTTGGATTGGAGACGTTGAATTATCGGATTGACAGCTAAAGAAAAAATTGCTGGGCCGCACGGGTCACCCTGCTGACATCCAACGGAAGACAAAAGAACATCGTTTTTGTAAATTAATTTTGATGGTTTACCATAGCATTGCCAAATAAAATTATATAACTCTGGAATTTTATCTTTCACCTGGGTCAGAAGGGTGCCTCTATCAACAGAATTAAAAGCATTCTTAACATCCACCTTTAGCAACACCTCTCCACAATTTTGATTTAAAAATGTTCTAAGGGAATGGACAGCAGCCTCACATCCGCCCCGCGAACCAAAACCAAGCTGTATAGGCTGAAAAAGATTGCTTAAAGAAGCAAACATTTTCTTACAACCGATTTTAGCCGCGAGGCGGCGATATGTGGTGCCTACCGCTATAGGCCTGATGCCACCATCTTTTTTGTTTAGTGCGCATAAATTTGCGCCGTACAAAATATCTGTGACGTCATTATTGACTTGACCTGACAACATCAGGTTAACTAAAGCCGTTAGGTCTTTCAAAAGAGCCTCACCAATCTCGCCAGAACTAGCACATAAAAGATCTTTTAGAATTTGCGGTGTTAAGCCATCTAGGCCACCGGCAGACCCACCTTTAAAAGACATAACGGCCGCAGCAACATCCTGAGCGGTCGCCTCAACAGTGACGTCATTCTGTTGAGGTGGATCAGGTAAATGGAGATTTGTTGCCGCGGGTGGATGTTTGTCACGAAAACTTGGTTAATGAGGTCTAAAATTCCTGCAAAATATATAAAATACGAATTTTATTTGGTATTTTATATATTGCTGATACATGCGTTTTGGGGAATCAGTACCGACGCTGAGCTATTTTTAAGTCCAACATCGCGACAGTTGTAGACCTCAAATTTCACCCAACACAATATTTTAACACTACCATAATCTAAATATTCTTATAACAGCAACGTTTTGAGTGTGAAAATTTTTATTTGTATTATTTATTTAATTATATAGTAAAGGATCACATTACATTCGCATTCGAATCTACAGCAATATTCCTCAATAACTCATTTCATGAAATGACTAGCCCCTCTACTTCTGGACAGTATCATACTGGTTGCTCCTCCAAATTGAAATGCAAATATAAAACCAATCAATCAAAACAATAAACACAAAATAATTTATCGAGCTTTAGGTTTGATTCCTGGGAGGGGCACAATTTTCCTCCCTAAGAGACATTAAGCGTATCTAGTCCTGAATTGTGGAGTGATTTGAATGCATCTGGAGGCTGCGATACAACTCTTCAAACTCAGCACGGGGCGGTGACTGTGAAAGTGTTTGTTTTGCACATGCTTTATGGCGCCGTCTCAACAAAAGTTGGCAAAATAGACAAAATATTTGAATAGGTAAATCCGTCAGGAACTGGACGTGAAGACGGACGTAACATACAAATAGACATTTGGTATATTTATAAGGACTTTGTCCTACATAGAGTCTATTTTTAACTGACACCATACAAGGAGAAGGTTATGTATTTGCGGTGTATTGTTTAGGGTAACACAAAAAGAAGGAGGGAAACCTTGTAGGATCACTTCGTTGTCCATATGTCTGGTTATCTACCTGTCAAGACTCATTTTCTCCAGCGCGTAAAGATATCAAATTTAAATAAGTATCAAATACCTAAGTATGTTATCCATCTACGACTTCTTGGTAGACCAGTACTACTGGTAAATCAAACTTGTATGTCAAGGCAATTAAAAAGTGGCAAAACCTATCTAACCTATGTTGTGCTGATTCTTCCTTATGAGAAAACGCAGAGTTGATAATGAATTATTACAGACGTATATTTCATTGTTTACTTTTTAATCTAATAACACCAAAGTAGCCATTTCTTAATTCGGGGTCGAAGATATCACACAAATTTCCATGAAAAACTATTATTCATTTTCAAACAATTTCCATATCAGACATATTATATACGCTTTCACACTCACAGCCCGAAACTAAATTCGTAGTTGGAGCTGGAGACATTTACATCAGCACTATAAACACAAATTGATCTTTGGAAGGAAACTTGTGGGAAGGTACAATCTGGGAGTCTTCAAGTCAAGAGTGAATAGGTACCTTCTAGGCAAGCATGCTACATCTTCGGCCACATCATCACTTTCCATCAGGTGAGATTGTGGTCAAATGCTTGCCTATCAGGCATAAAAAAAAATAAAAAAAAACCGGGAATCGAACTCAAAACTCGCTGATTAGAAGGAGAATATATATTTAATAAGCGGGCAGTGTACACATTTTGAATATCAATAAATGTTCGTTATAATAAAAACAAACTGTACAAACATAATCATAAACGCTTTTACACTAACAGCCCCACACTAAGTTCAATGACTTGTGTAGTGGGTGCCGGAAACATTCACATCACACATACACAATCACAACCAGAACCAGAAACTCATATTTTCCATGGGGAGAAAACTTGTGTTCCCGCCAGGAATCGAACCCGATACTCCTGCTTAGAAGGCGAACGTTCACCCAACCAAGCCAAGGGGCAGTTCAAAAACAAAAAAAAAACTTACAAAGTAAGTCGAATTGATACATTAGTATATCAATTCTCATTATAGCCTATACCAGCAAATTTTTCGAACAGTTTTACACATATATGCGTCATTGCTCACATAATTAAACAGGGATCGATCACCATTATACCATTTATAATTACAGTCCTTCCTTGAATTTGTAGTGATGCTGTCAAAACTACGAATTTTATTTAAATATTCTTTATTCATTATTTTTGTTTTATTTAGAAGACCAAGACCAAGTACAACCAAGTATAGGTCTCCCTAGATAAGTACAATTACTATTTACTCTCTCGTATGACAATACAACATATTTTGGTGAGATAAATGAATGTAGGTAACTTAGTTCTTTGCTGTACATAGTTTTAGTTTAGTTTTAGGAAATATAGGCAATTTGCCCGTAGATTTGCCTATGATGACTGAATGACAAAGTTAAAAAAAAAAAGATAAATGAATGTATGTGTGTGCATGAGTTGGAGAGCGAGCGAGTGATTATTTATAATACACATATTTAATAACACACACACTTTCCTACAAAATATATAAAACGGAGCCGTCTACACCGAGGAGCGCGTTTATGTCTTTCGTATCGGGAAATAATTCGTCCTTTGGCCTTAAGACGTTATTATTTTGGGTTATATCGAAATCAACGAATTGTAAAGAGAGTCAAATTTTTTTATGTAACGATGTGTATATTTTATGTTTGTGTTTAATAGTAAAATATTTTGTTTCTAGCTGTGAGAACCAGTAATTGGTTTCGGTTGTAATTTGTTGGGTTGGTATTCCATATGCATAAATAAATATTATGTAAAAAATCTTTATATATATAGCAAAGATATACGAGGACGAACTTCTAATTTTTTTTTGGATTCAAGAATGGTTAAGCAAAATTAGCAGGTAATATTTATTCACCAAAAATATATTATACTAGCTGACCCGCCCGGCGTTGCCCGGGTAAACAAAAGCTTACATATAAACGCTTTCTCACTCACAGCCCCACTGTAAAAGTACTATAAGTTGTGTCGTGGGGCCGTAAACAATTAACACCACACACACAACATTCACGTCATACCCAGAACCAGAAACATAAACTGCCCGTGGGGAAAAAACTTTTGTTATTGTGTTCCCACCGAGATTCGAACCCGCTGCTTTAAAGACGAACGCGCACTCATCTACGCCAGTGGGTAGTTCAAAGATCAAAGATTCCCCACCCTGCGTCGCCCGGTTAAAAAATCTACACATAAACACTTCCACATTCACAGCCACACACTAAGTTCAGTGACTTGTAGCGTGGGGCCGTAAACATCCAAGATTCACAACATATTAAAAACCAGGAACACAAATTTCCCGTAGGGAGAAAACTTCTGTTACCACCGCGAATCGATCCCGCTGCTTTGAAGGCAAACGCGCACCCATTTACGCGAGTAGATAGTTCAAAAGATGACCCGCCCGGCGTCGCCCGGTTAAAAAATAATAATACAAATAAACACACTTCCACATTCACAGCCCAACACTAAGTTCAATGACTTGTATCGGGGGGCCGTAAACATCCAAGATTCACAAAGTATTCACAACATACTCAAAACCAGGAACACAAATTTATCGTGGAGTAAAATTTTCTAGGTAAATTATCACCGGTAATCGAACCCGCTGCTTTGAAGGCGAACGCGCACCCATCTACGCCAGCGAGCAATTCAAAGTTCAGGAACGACCCGCCCGGCGGGGCGTCGGCCGGGTAGTAAATATTAAAAAACATACCCATAAACGCTTTCACATTCACAACCCCACAATAAGTTCAATGACTTGTATCAAAGGGCTGTAAACATCCAAGATTCACACAACATTCACAACATAATCAAAACCAGAAACACAAATTCCCGTGGGAAAACACCTGTGTTCCCACCGGGCATCAAACCCGGTGCTTTAAAGGCAAACGCCCACCTAACTACGCTAGCGGGCAGTTCAAACTTCAATGATAAGACTAAACAAAAAAAAAACAGTCGAATTTATATCCCCCTTCTTATGTTAGTCGGTTCAAAACATAGACGTATCCACCGTTTTCACCCTCAAATAAACTTAACGATTTCTCCTAGACTATGGGTTCAAATTATGTGCAGTAAAAAGCAAATTGCATCTACCTGAACTAAGTAAGCCGATGAAATAGGTTTTTTTGATAAGAATTAATATTAAATACTTAAAAAAAGCCAACGAAATAGAAGCCGCTATTTTTTAGTGCAGGAATTCGTAGTACGTTTCTGTACATTTCTGACCCGTCCCGTTCACGGGCGGGCTCCCGTGAAATTAATTTCACGATTTCTCATAGACTATTTATCCAAATCATATGCAGTAAAAAGCAAAATGTATCTACATGAACTACGTAAGACGATGAAATAGTTTATTTTGATAAGGATTAATACTGAATGTCTCAAAAAGCCAACTAAACAGAGGCCGCTTTTTTTTTCAGATTTTTAACAAAGAAAAGTATATTTTCTGAGCTATACATACATGTTAGATATATGCTGTCGCGGACTTTTTTGTAAAACTCATGAAGGCCAACATTTTTGCCATACATTGTATTCAACTATGTCTTACCGTTTAGTCAGCGTACGCCGATAAAGCGGAGAGTTAGCAAATTTTTCTCCGACTTGTCTTACGAATATTATTATTTCGAACTGATAACTAACTTCTATCCCGACAAAACATAGCCTATGACACTCAGTGATAGTGTAGCTATCTATTGGTGAAAGAATTTTCAGAATCGGATCAGTAGTTTCAGAGATTACCTTTTACATACAAACAAACAAACAAACAAACAAACAAACAAACAAACTTTACCTCTTTATAATATTAGTATAGATAGTATAGATAAAAAAAAATATTTAGCATAAAAAAAAAGCTGACATGGCATCTCACACAAGCGATCATCGGCACCTATTAGAGGGAGTGAAATAACATTACAGATGTCGTCAACCTCAGTTATTTTATATTAAATTCGGGTTATATCAGTCTTGTTCTAAATAAAAAACACTTTTATTATTGGTAGAATTTTACATCATTGTTACTTTTATCCATATTCAAACTACGGGCCAATTGTCTATATTTCCTAAAACTAAACTAAAACTATATACAGCAAAGACCTAAGTTACCACTTGCCATTGTTACTTATTCATAATTTTATTACGATTTTCCCCATTTTGTATCCTACATGCTGCGCTATTTTTATCAGCCTATGTACGTATGCTTATTCCTTTGTGGCGCTCTAGAGACGCGTGGGCCGATTTTGATAATTATCACTTCATTCGATTTATCTTAATCTTGGGTATCACTAATGACATGATAGTAATTGAAATTGAATATGGCGGCAATCAGACGTCATTACGTGAACAATGAAAGTAGAACTATGAACTGTGTTATGTAGGGTATATCATTAATAGGTATTTTAAAAATCAACTTAGGTCTCTTTTAGCATTTCTCATTTTGAATGACCATTTAGGATCTATATGATTTGAAGTTTGAAGTTTCGCGACTGAATAGGTATCTTCTAGGCAAGTTTGCTCCATCGTCGACCACATCATCGCTTACCATCAGGTGAGATAGTGGTCAAACGCTGGTCTATACTGAATAAAAAAAAAAAAAAAAGTTCGTAGCAACCATTCTCATTAAATTCTCGATACTTATAAATAATGTTGATAATGAAAAAGTGTTAAATAAAAAGAAAGTTTACTTTGTGTGCAGCAAGGTTTTTGATTTTTCAGTATGTAGACTTATTCAGTGCTGCCTGGGCTTCGAGAAATAAATGATGCCTCGTGTATAAATATATATTATTCACATATTTGTTACAGTTAATGAATAGTTAATTGTATGACTAGATTAGTTGTTCTTCTCCTCGTAGACCCTGGTGCCTTCCTGCAGGTTGACCCGGGGGTTGGTGCGCGCCTGCCGGGTGGATGGACTCCGGACGTGCAGGTTAGACTCCACCACCACCTCTTCTACGAACGGCTGGCTATCACCATCTGGAATGATAGGGTAAACAATAAGGAGCTGATGTACGTTTATTTATTACTAACTCTGATCGAATTTTGGATATAGGAAGATTTAGACGAATAGCCCAATTATACATCATTATCATCATAATTGCATCTACCCACTGCTAGGTATATGCCTCCTCTCTCACTAACGCCACTTATTTCGGTTCTGTTCAAAACAGATGCACTGCTTTCCAGCCACTTTTACCAAGTCATCGACGATTATTTTTTATCTGAAGATTGTTAAAAACGCATTTATACACTCTCTCTTATTTAACCATAACAATGAACTACGGGCCAATAGCCTATATTTCCTAAAACTATATACAGCAAAGTCCTAAGTTACCTACTAGACATCGAAATTATAGGTAACTCAAGTGCTCAAGCCCACTATCTGTGGGTAGCGTTCCCATCATGCCATCGGCATTGCCACTCTGAATTGCAATGCTAGTATGTTGAGCCAAATAAGTGCCACCATTTTGATCACGCGTCGCCTCAACCAGGCGCTCTGATGGATTTTTGAAAATAGAATGAGCTCCCAGTCCCCACCGGTCCAGTGTTTTAACACCAAACGGCTCAAACATGTAACCACTGCCGAGGTTTCCATATTTTCGCCGTTTGCGGTGCCAGCCTGTCTGGTCCTACTATATACTGGATAAAAGGTACAAAATACATTTTCTGTAATTCGCATTCTCCTGCGCCACTTTACCTTTAAAATTTACTGTAATTTGGTCAAATTATTTCACACAAAAACAAAACATAATAAATCACAAAGCATAATCAGTATGCTTTGAGATTTCAGACTTGTTTAATATTAAACTTCCGATCTTAATGAAATAGGTAATATTGTCTACTTAAAACACCGAACTTTCACATCAATTAGTGCCTAAAATGGCATAAGCTAGTCAGGATTTCAATCAATTTAACACGGGCAATAAATCTTGTTTGTAATTTAGAAAATTGTCTTCACCCCAATACCCACATAGTGCGACAATAAACGAGCAAAATCCAGTTTGAACTAAGGAATTAGACGCCCACTGACCATACTTATGATTGTACCGTAAAGATAATTTGATGATAGTAAGTTACAAGTATAATCTTTTAACTGCAAATCGAATACGCCATTATGCGAAATATTATACTAGATAACTAGTTATAACGATGTTTTATAGCGCATCAAATATGGTAGGAAAGTTTTTATTGCACATTTTTTGGACGGAAGACTGAATTTTGGTGACGTAAACTACATAGCACGAACACTTTCATACGGCCAAAGACTAGTTTCGTGGGCGTCGGAATCATTCACATCACATCCAAAACTAGAAACACAAATTTCCTTTGGACAGATAACTTGTGTTCCCACCGGAAATCGAACCCAAACAACTGCTTACGCGCAACCAACTACTCTATAATTACTTTTTACTATCATTAGGGTATCGAAACATACGACGGTCATCGCGTACCCAGTGGCTTGAACACGTTTTTAGGAAATACGCGGCAAATTGAACATGAACTCGACAATCTATGGCAGACCTCTCAGAGCGCGCGCCCGTCGGCAGAAATTCGAGTGTTAGGACCACTTAGAATGGTTTGTTTGCTAAACAAATGACCATTATGAGCTCGTAAAAGATTACCGCTTCATCTCAAGTGTTTATTTTAAGTGTGTTACAAAGTAATTGATTGAATTAAACACGTTAGAAGTTTGTCACAGGGAAAAATTAGGAGTTCTTCAGATATCTTTATTTTTTGTCGTAAATAGCGATCGATAACATATATTTTTTTTGTTGTTAAAATGATGTATTTTAACTATGCTTTTGATTGCATATTAATTTATGTCATTGTGCAAATGATTAATTACCTTAAAAAATTAAGGAACGATTGAGTAAATTTCCCGCGCGGCGCATTAATTTATCAAAACGCGCGCTGTAAATATGCGTTCATTGTAATTCATTTATAACATGCAGGTGATAAACAAAAGTATTGCTATAATAAGCCGTTCCTTACCTTCACAATTTCATAAAAAAATAAACATCTTTCTCAGAAAAACTTGTTGTAATATCGGAAACTCTGATCGGAAAGAAAAAAAAACGCCTCGTTACCATAGTCACTTCTGAGTGACAATTGTTATTTGCCTTTTGACTTTCTCAGTAAAAAAACAAAATGAACGTAGAGAAAAGATCCTCTTGTTGTCAGAAAAGTGCGCCAAATAATAACACTGTCATAATATTTACACAAAACAAATGGCTGAATTAGCGCGCGAAAGCATCGTCGCCCCGCGTCGGGCGAGTCCATTATTTATATAAAAGGCAAAACCATCATTCTACATATTCCACAAATAACGAAATTGTTTAAATTACATAAATGCTAAAACAATGTTTTTTCCAATGTATAAAATACATATCATAACATAGAAATTGGCGATTACCCCTTGAACTCGAGCCAGTAGTGCACCGAGAGCCTGGGCGAGTCCATTTTGGCGGCAGCAAAGGATTCTGCCGCGCCGGCATAATACGGTGATTACGCGTAAACGCAAATATTTAAGTATAGCAATATGCACATAAATCTAATGATTAATACCTACCACGTCGTATTTCAGTAGCAGTTAGAGCAAATATAAAAAAAATACGATAGTTATTACTTGACAAAAAATCATAACTCACGCAATTTTCGTCAATGTTGTTACTCGAAGAAGATATTTATTACTTTACATGCGTTTTTCATAAAAATCCATTACGTAAATAGATACAGCTTAAAACAAGGAATAAATATTAGTATAACACTCAATAAAATAACTTCTTACGGCAATTTTGTATTTTTTTTTTAAAACACTTAACTTTCCTTGCACTCAAACGACTTTCTCATTTTCATTGTTTGAAAATGTCTAATAGTTTCATTTTACTTTGACATTTTAGCGATGGAAAATATTGCTACATTATTAATCTTAATTTCCACATAACTTAAAGGAGTGCACACACGGCCAAACTTAAATCATGACGAAAAATCAGAGATACGGACCGACCACACCGTTTTGGTTCCAATTGGAACCATGTTCAATTGGGCTTGGCAGAAATCGGTGCCTCTCGGCACCGCGTTCAGTTGAGTCGGTACGTTAGTATTAGATCATTTTATATATATTATATATATGTTTTATACTAAATGTGCCTTGTGGATATAAAAAGCCTATTGAAATACTACTATTCAAATCCATCCAGCCTTTACTAAGAAACCTTAAGCTTTCGGATGTATAATATAAAGCCGTGCCACGCGGCTTCGCCCGCTATTATCAAGTAAAAAGTAGCGGATATGTTAATCCTATGTATAAGCTATTACATTCCCAATTCATCCAAATCCGTTCAGCCATTAAAGCGTTAAGAGGTAGCAAACACACTTACATACACACAAACATTCGAAGTATTCATATTAGTAGAATCGTACATATATAATATAAGTGTTATCGCACTTCTTTTGACTATTCTAATCAGAAAAATACATACGACTGATTTTGTATTACAAATACCATCTTTATCGTTGTACAATCAGCAAGAACCATTCCGTGATTCATATGAAAAGCTTGTTCAAACGAATTAGCTGTCATACATCGTTACATACAGCTTATTTATAAGTCTGGAGGTGGACATGACCTGTGGCAAAAAACTTGCAAAAACTCCGTATCAAAGTTGATGGCAAACAAAAAATGTTACGAGCGCATGTCTATATTTTTTGCGTTACTTTATTTAAGTTTTATATACCATAAGTTCATTATTTGTTAGTCCACGGGCAAATTTAATATATTTTCCTAAATCAGACTATAACTAATATATATACCAAAAAAGCTCACATATTATATAAATAAAAATAGTTTAAGATGTTATGTAAATCATAGACTAGCCTTAAGTTTTTATGTCCAATAAACCATTATTATTATTACATATATATGTAAAAAGTATTATGTAAGTAACTCAGGTGATCAAGTCCACTACCAAAGGGTAACGTAAAAATCATGCGGTTGACATTGCCTCATTGTGATATAATGTTAATACGTTGAACCAAATAATTATCAACATTTTGATTTCTGATAATTTCAATAGGTATATACCATCAGGCGACCCGAGGTCTTTAACGTATACAATACCGCACTACCACTATAGACTCATTTAACTTGATAATTTGTAGGAATATCAATGTTGACAGCTGTTTAAACTGTGTTAATGTGTTGATGAACTCGGGCTATCCTTGAAACAATAACAGTAGACTCTTCTCTAACATATAAAAATCTCGTGGCTGGTATTTGTGGTCGTACTCCTTCGAAACGGATCAACTGATTTAAATGTTTTTTTTAAATATTTGGTTGGTATAAGAATAGGTTGTAAAATATTTTTCACGCTGCTACCCTCACTCGTTATGTTTTTATTGTGATTTTAGTATTTTGTACGAGCAATATTAAAAAGTTTTTAGTATAGTTTTAAAGTACTAGGCAACCATAAACGTGAAAGAGGTAAAACACTTATTGTAAACGTGGCAATGCAACGCATGCCGGATACAGCTAGTACTGTTTATAAAAATATTTATTTTTAATTTGCATTTTAAATTTAGTAGATGGTTTTAAACGAAATACATGATATACAATAACACGTACAAAATCGATGTTGTGTGGGATAATATTAAAATTCTTTGTATTCGATCACTATAGTGAACACCATATTTGTACGCCTATACGTGATGCATCTATCAAAAAAATAAAGTACGTCCTAATAACTGTTATAAACATCGTAAAAGCCTTGGCATACTCCCTTGACTATTAACAAGTATAAACAGATAAATTAATCATTGATGACACAATGTAAAGGCTAGGCGGAGAAGCATTCTATAAAGGTCTTTATATAAAATCGCTTTCTCCTGGTAAAAGACCGATTTAGGCCAATAACAGAGTTTGATCAACTCAGACCTTTGATCATGTTGTGATTTGTATACAAAAGTATGTAGTTTGGGGGCTGAGTCACCCACGTCCGTAGGAGGATACCCCTTAAGTCTGACTCCCTGCACGTGGTCCCCGGGTGGTGCTAATCGGGTGACATTTGAGAGGTGGTAGAGCATTTTGTGAGTTGCTCGCCTGGCTTGCTACCAAAGTAGCTTACCACCATCAAGTTGAAAGTCTGCCGCCAAGCCAAACACGGTGTTCCGGTAGTTATCCTTGAGAGCCTGCGTATTCCAGGTCTAGTGTGTTTACCAGCTTCGATCACATCGTCACTTAACATCAGGTGAGATAGTGGTCAAACACTAGCCTGTCACAAATAAAAAAAAAAAAAAAAAAAGTATGTAGTCACGCAAGGATTTTGTTATGAATATTAAAAAAAAATAACGTTGAGTTAGTACATTAACAATTCAAGCTGTAACAAATATCCTTACTTTATTATAATATGTTGTATATATGTATTTATATTATAAACATATGTATCTATAAGTATTGCCTTATAGAATTTATTTAGTTCAAGTATGTATATAACTTACTTTATATTTTTATATATAAATTTTTTCCTACACTTGTATTTACAACCCCGTTTCACCGAATTATTTAAAATCTTCTATATCTAAAGGTTGTCTGGAAGAGATCGCTTTTAGCGATAAGACCGCCGATTGTACACTATAATTTAAGTTTTTTTTCGGTTATTTTGAGTGCATTATGTAAGGTGACAATAAAGCGTTATCTATCTATCTTTTAACTGAAAACCAAGAGAGAGTCCTACTATAAAAAAAATCGTCTAAATAAATAATTGCACATACTGTAATAAAAATGTTAGGATTACAACCTTTCATCTCTTACACATATATAAAAAAATCCGCGATTAAAAAACTGCGGGTGGTCCAATACAATGATAAAAAAATAAAGTATGATTGATTCGGCACATGACCAAAATGCTGGGTTGTTTTTGGGGCAGAGGATAAGTCTTGCTATACAGCGTGGTAATGCAGCAAGCATTTTGGGAACTTTGCTGAACATTAAAGATCGTTTAAACCACCTTTAACCTATATTTAAATAATAACTGGTTTTAATTAATGAATATATTTCTTTATATTTTTTTACCACACTTGAGACAATATTTTTTACGGACATTAATTAAGTCTTTGATTTCGGTGATTCGGTCACTATATGGCCGACACCATCTATATAGGCAAAACATGTATTGAAGAAGATAAGATATTAGATAGTGTATCTGTTCAATTTAATAATTACTTTTATAACCAAATATATGTTTAAAATATATGTTTCAGACTAAATTGTATTGAAGCAAAAAAAGCATATCACTGGTAAATGTAATTTTTTTATTTGTTAAATATGATAAATAATAAAGTAAACAATGCAACGTAGCTGGTTCAAAATAATGACATATTCTTGAGATACTGCTCTCACTCTAGATGATAATATGTTCAATTCTGAGAAAAACATGACAACAATGACAACATGGCAGTTGAAACGATCAACAAGAAACTGTTGCACAATAGTGCCGCTTAAAATAGAAAATAGGTCAAGCTACAATTAAACGTTTTGCATAATATATTTACAATGAAAGTTAGTGTTACCTGAGCTTCCAGTCTGCAGTGACGATCTCGCAGGAGCCGCCCATACAACAGCGAAAATTGCAACAAAAAGTGCGCAAAATAACGGTACTCTCATGTTGGCGCTAACTGTGCTACTGCGTCACCGCGGTGCTGAGGTGACGCATGTATCATTCGTACGGAGCCCGAGTGGGGTGCTCTCGTGTATTGCGCAACTGTGAAGGCCTGGGGAACTTTTGTTCTTGGCAAAATTCTATGGTTCGTAATTGGATGTAGAGTTGTTCCATTGTCTATAAGGTTCTTTAGTTAGGTGCTCGAGTTCGGTGGGTGTAGGTACTGTAGGTTCATATTCTGCTATTGGGATCAAGTCAATGAAAGAAATTGTTTTTAGTAAGGTTATCCGTTCGGATTTTGAACTTCTAAACGTGACTGTTTACAAGATGCAAACAAACAATAAGAAGCAACAATTATATGGTACTGATTATGATTATGTTTATTTTCTATCAACTTCAATAATTACCCTAATAAGATAACCTTCCAAAGTTTTATTATTTATTCTACTGTTTTAAATCGAGATACGAGACAAAACTATGGTTGTTTACTGTGTTATAAATTACTTTAGCTGCTTAATCCTTGCTATTTTCAACCGACTTCAAAAAAGGAGGAAGTTCTAAATTACTAACGGCTGTATGTTTTTTTGTATGTATGTTACGCGATCATTCCGCTAGTTATGAATTATTTTGATGATTATTTTTTTGTTTGGTAGATCATACTTCAGAGGTGGTCCCATAAAATGTATATCGGATTTGATTTAGCATTATTTGAGAAAATCAACTAAAAACTAAATATAACTGGTAAAGTCGGTATTTCTAAGCTTTGCTTGCGTTTAAATTATATGATTAGTTTTATGCTAATTATTGACGTTATATTTTTTTTTGTAAACATTAAATTATTTTGAGTTATGTTCTATAATATTCTATATCATATGTCTATATTTAGATTATTGAAGAAAATTTTTTTTATTATTTTTTATTTTTTTTGTTCCTATCAAATTATATACAGTTTTATTTCAATTATAATGTAATATGACTTGCCCAGTATAACAATAATTATGTTATAAGGCTAATAAAGAATTGTAATTCTATAAGCAATATACCTATATACAGAATTTGTTACTGAATTTTGAAACAATAAATTGTTACAACAATATTAATTTGGGTTTACGTAAGTTGTTGGTTCTTTACTTAAAAACGTTTCACCTACCTTTGGGATAAGCCTAACGAACTTAAGAGTTACATAAACAACTGGTACTGATACTGATTTTAATCATGTAGTGAATATGTTATAATCCATTGCAGCTGCAACTATACTTATAACTATATACTTCAACATACTTGTAGTTGCAGTTGCAACATCTCTATCATGTTTCTCGAGCTAACTTATACATTTGGTGTCTTTGCAAAAGTTCTGGTTTAACAGCATTTTCTACCCAAATGAGAATAGTTTAAGTGGTTTAGTCTAGCTCTAGTCATATAACGTTCTCTAGGAGTTTTACGATGCGATTTTATGATGTTGCTTTTTTATAAAACGCCATATTTATCTAAAAGACAGCTTTCTCTGCGAGAAGTGAGATTTAATTTTGATATTAGCAATAATCGTATGGGATTGATGAATCCGAATCGTAATGTTTACAATCTATCGTTGTATTCAACAATTATTATATATACTGCTGCTAGTAATTAATCTTACTTATATTAAACCTGTTTGCAGTCACGATCGTTTTATTGGCAATTAGATCTAGATGATGTTTATAAAGCCAATTTGAATTTATTATTTTATCTTCCACCTGGGAGCTAACATGGTAATTTAACTTCATCAATTATTTATATGTCTAACGATGTATCATTTATTGCATGTAAATAAGGTTGCTCATTGATATTTTTGCAAGACCAATGTTTGTTTTATTTTATAGGTATTAAATAAAAAACAAAAAAAAAAAAAAAACAAACGCTTTCACACTCACAGCCCCACACTAAGTTCAAATACTTGTATCGTGGGTGCCGGAAACATTCACATCACACACACATTAAATAAAACAATATTTAGTTAAATAATTTTTTTACTAAAACAATTTCAATAACACTAGAATAAATAGGCAATATAAAAGATCACAAAATGACTAAAAGTGGTTAGCTGGTACTCATTACCAATAGTTGAAGGGGCTGAAAGTGGGGTACGGCCATCCAGGTCGTAATGTGTCAAACCTTGGCTGAGGAGGATGCCTAAACGAAAGGTCGTTCGCAAACCAAGGGTCGAAGCTTCTTGAATTAAACGTGGTCAATGGATACGGAAAGAACATGTCATCGAACCCTTGATTAGTGGCTATTAAAGGCTTCATGTATTTCTTCGAAGCGGGATCCTCTGAGAAGGCAGATCTGGCTGATGATGACACTGACACCGATCCAGGTCCTATCTTAATAGAACCAGATGTGATTCTTCCATTTTCCTCCTTGGAGAATGATATGGGCTCGGGAAGCTTCTCTCCAGACTTGATGTTGGGGAAGTAAAAGTCCTGGGAGGATGACGGGTAGAATTTGACGCCGCTGACGGAGGAGACTCTCCCGTTTCTGGAGGTGATGCCGGCGATGCTGGCTACTCCGTACATTCCATTGCTTGTGCGGAATGTCTTTGTGATAGCAGTAGGGTCGGGTTCTCCTGCAAGGTAAAACGCTATTAAGATATGTTAGTATACAAAGCACTGAAGTGACACACATGGCAAGTCCCTTGCATTACATAATACTTCATTTTATTAACACAGTAGCCGTGCCCCGCGGTTTCGCCCGCGTTAAATAAGTTAAACAGAAGCCTACTAGTTAATCCCAGTTAGGTATAAGCTATGTAAATTCCCAATTTTGTCCAAATCGTTTTAGTGGTTACAGAGTGAAGATAAAACGAACGTAAACTTTCGCCTTTATAATAATAAAGTGGTTTATTTTATTTATCGTTATCAAAATACAACAATTTGAATAAAAGCTGCATTATACAAATCGCTTGCAACGATCTCCGAAAATTCCGCCATTTTGGAGACTCGCCAATCAACCGTTATTTGAATGACGGACAGAAACATAAATCTAATATAAGCAAATAATTTCAAACTTGTCGGAATCTCGAATGACCATTAATATTTGTTTAATTATGCTAATGAGTACAGACCTGCCGTCGCGCCGGCCACTATGCAAAGTAAAATAACACTCGATTTCGATAACCTAACCATTGTGATGTCTAAGAAAGAAATGCAACACAAACACCGACTCTCTCACTTTATATTCCCTCGAGATATTACGAGTTTTCGTTTATGGTATTCAAAAACGGTTCTTAATAAATATTGATGGCGGTGCGGCGACAAACCAATTTTCTTAAAATAATTCCTCTATTATTAAGAGTCTAATGTTTCGGCGTCTTTAGGACTTTGATTAATTCGAACGTGATAACATTGCCAGAGATGGCGAGCAATAATTTAACTTTTTGTGAGCGTCGATACTTCATGGTACCTAACTGTAGTTTAATGGCGTAAAACTATCGCTAGGTATTGTGCTCAGTAGATTAATTGATCTTACTCATTCCCGTGTCGGTGTAAATTACCTCTCAGACTGGTTAAAGTTTGTAAAGCTCTACTACAATAATATCTTATACCACTTGGAGTGATGGTGAGACTGCTTGACGATATGGACGATTCACTTGGATCCCAAATGGGACGGACATAACATCGGGTAATTGGATAACAATTATTCTACTAATTACAAATGTATTATACGTCCGAAAGTTTGTATGTTTATACAACGATACCCGTTGTAATAAAGGAATCCAAGTGGTCTAGCTGCTAGACCCTGCAAAAATACCAGGTTAAATTTTATTTATTGAATTATAATATTATTACTTCGCGTATTATACAACACATATTATATTATATACAACAGCATATTATATTATATCTTATAAATCTGTTTCATCATGAAAGGATTTGGTTAAGATATATTTTGTGGGTATATAACTATACACATAGGCAACATTTTGTTACGATTTACGCTGGGAAAACCGTTGGGCACAAATAGTAACCAAAAATTATATTATTATAATAACGTAAATGTGCTGAAATTTGATAAATGTGTGATATTTTGCGGAGTCTATTTAGAAATAAATAAAGAAAGTATGTTGAATGTTGAAAATACACGGAAAAACATACATAGATTTTTTAATATGGTAGAATATTTTAAATGTGTATCTACCGACGTTTTTTGAACATTTATATCATACCTACCTACTTTTTAGAGGCAAATTAGTTAGTTGGTGCTAAACGAGCCTTTTCTAGATTTAAACAAAGATTGCAGTAAATTTATGAATATGTATGAAGGTTTATAAAACTGTCACCTCTAGAAATATTTAAACCAATAAACAGTTACTCTGTGTCAAAGTGCTTAATTAATGTTAAGCAAATGTGTTATTTTTAATGAACTAGCGACATTTAATTATTATTTTTTGAGCGAAGATAAATTGCTTTAGGTTAATTATAAAAAAACTTTAGCAACTCTTAATTTGGCATTTCGCTAAATCATATAATTTATTTTAATTAACCCCTTACTAATTTAGGCGTGGGTGGAACATCTTTCTAGGGAAAGCTAATACGATGACGCTTTCTTTAATATTTTAAGTATATTGAAATACTTTTAAAAACTTTTTTAATAACAAAAAAAATCTAATTTTTACATTAATTTAGGTACACTTAAAATTAAACTATGGAATAACTGGATACGGAATAATATGGAATAATGGGTTTTTTATTATCTATAGTTTTTATTTCATATAATAACTTAAATTCTGTTCTTTAACAGTTACAGGAAACAATTGTACATGAATACTCTGCGGGTTCATTGCTTATATTTACATAAACTAAATTAAAAATGCATTACAAGCTACTTATTATTGGTTTTTTTTCTCTTAATTTTGGCTTCGTAATCTTGTGCATTTAGCCAGAGTCAAGTAATAATATATTTCAAGTGTATTTCATATTCAAAGTCCTCGTCACAAGTCACAGTCAAATTCAAGTAAAAGAGTCAAGGTCCATAGTTAAGTCAGACCCTAGTAAAGTGGCAGAAACTTTACTAGAACTTCTATTGGAGAAACCTCTTAGAGAGAGCTCTAATCAGAGCGAAGGCAAAAATCACGTTTTTAAACTTGGTAGCATTTGCCTACACACGTTTACTAAGTATAAACGGTTCATAATCCACCATTATTACACATTTACACTCGACTTGCCATATTTTCACTTTTGTGGCAAAAAAAATTGTTTAGGGTAACTCAACATCAAGGCGGTGGCGGCGCGCGGCGGGCATTGCTCCTTCGTTATAGGTTGAGCCAAGTAAATTGAAAATTAACCAGCATTTAGATCACCCATTCTTTATATTACTTTTGAAATAAGAATAAAACATATGTAAAAATATTAAAAAAATAACAGAAAGGACATCCCAAACCACATCATCACTAAGGTTAACAAAAACAAAAAAATACTTTTTTGTAGTTGTTAGGTGAGTAGTGAGTACTAGTGATATCTTGCGCAACTATCATAATTAGCTCGACTGCGGAATGGGACGGAGGTTTTCTATTCTAATCTCGTATTTTATTATTGAGTGCAAAAATGCAGTTATGTACTGAAAATAATGATAATCTGTATAACTAATGGATCTGACCGAACCCGTGAACTGAATCAACCCGTGTATTTTTTGTTTGTCTCAGCAAGCACACCCATACTCAATGTGTTCGGTAGAATTTTTTTTCTTGCTGACTGTACTTCTTATTTTTCGTAGCGCGTTAAATAATACATTTTTACCTCCGAAGCAAGCAGACGGTGCGTAGTAAGTTTTTTGTATTTGACCACTATCTAACCTGATCGTAAGTAATCATTAGACGTGTTTATCTGAGTGCTGTGTGAGGAATCGTTACTCTCTAAACCGATTTTGAATTAGATTAGTTGTTTGAAAAGTGACCTGGTAGAGATCGCTTTTAGTGATAAGGCCGCCTTTTGTGATACTTTACGTATAAGCTTGTTTGTTACCTTTGTTTTATATCTTTTTATAAAGTGGATCAATAAAGTATTATCTATCTTAATCGAGAATGATCTCAGTTGTGTTTGATGAAAATCGGTGTAGCCGTTATCCATCTAGACCCGTGTTGGAGGTTTTTTTAACTTTTTTTGCCACGTGTTAAATTATTATTAGTAAATATGTTACTTTTTAATATCATTTGTTTTTTTCACATATGTTCGTGCTTACAATCCATTTACACTAAAAAGTTGCGGGTCATGAAGTCACGCTGTTCGATTGAGCTCTACATGTGGATATAATCTATCTATCTAATACCTTTAAATGAGCAATTCTTATATATATGTATGTGTGTGATCGAGATCTCGGAAACGGTTCCAACGATTTTCATGAAATTTTGTATGCAGGGGGTTTCGGGGGCGATCAATCGATCTAGCTAGGTTTCAATTTTTGAAAACGTCGTTTTATCCGTGCATTTTCAGCGGAGCAAATCTCGGCCATCCGGGAGCCCGGATGACCGAGATTTATTCCCCGGGTAATTTATAAAAATAATATAGTTTTGTGGGCATTGTATTCAAATATTTCTATTCATGTGCCAGTCAGATTGTTAAGCGGGTTATTTATAACGTCGCTTTAATGATGTAATATGATGTAATATAGCGAGCGGTACATTACATGCTGCATACACCAAATAAGTTGGGGTAGTGCGAGTCTGGTGCACACAGAGTGTCGCATATAGAGTTCCGTATAAACTTAGAAGAAGAATTTTGCCCATATCTACGTTTTTTTCATTTATAACTTAGATTTACCATTTCTGTCATTTGTGTTTACTTCTTGCCTAATTTCAACTAAATATTCTAGATTGTAGAGTGCGAATTAGGGTGTTGTTGTGAGTTTTATAACGTCTAATATTTAAAGAATGAAAGAAGAGTGTATTAAAAATACATGAAAATACTACAACTTAACAAAATGTCCCATATTATTCTTTAACATTTAATTTAATGGAGTAAGTTAAGCTATATACGAGTAAGAACGTGGATTTAAATGTTCACACCTACCTTTTTCTATTACCGCCACCATGATGGCCCAGCGGGTAGCTTTCGAATAGAACTTGAGCGCTAAAAATATTTTTAAGCATATACTAGCAAAATATAGCTGCAGTGAAATATAATTTTAATTATCTGTTGCGAATTACATGATCTAATTACAATCCGTTCTTAAAAAACTTATTAAATAAGTCCTAGGTTAACAATACAAATATTTAAGCCATAAAAGTTACTTGTAAAGAATTTTTTTAAAGACAAGCATATTGTAGGAAGAATACCATATTGTAAAGAAAGAAAAGAAAGAAAGAAAATACATTTATTCGGGACAACACGCGACGTTACATTATTTACATAAAAAAAACAAGACAAAGCACATAACAAAATACAAAGATAAACAATATAACGCCGTAGTAATATTGTAGGAGTACATTAAAAATTACTTGTCCGCCATGTTGGATTTAGAATGACGTCAAACAGCTAACCATGCATTGTCATCCATACTAAACGTGAATACATCATTTCAGCTCAATTGTATGAAGATATCTGCTTCAAAAAGCTTGTAGATAAGGTTAAAAATTGTTATTTAATTATTTTGGAAATTATTGGAAATAGGTCCATAGATTGCTGACTTTTTGAATATTTAATTATAAAACCTGAATAAACTTGTATGAATTATGTTATGTACCATTTGTAGTACCACAAATCTCCAATGCGATTCAAAATCACCGCGTTGGCTCGGCATCATTTGCAAAATTATATTTACACTCGTTTTATCAGGTCTCTCAATCTCTATTATAATAATGTCTACATTAGATCAGATAAATCGTGCAGTTCGACGACCTGCCATTGCTCTTAATGATTTTACTAACCATCTATTACCGAAGATAGTATATAAACCCGTGGGTCATGAGTTTAAGCTTCACTTCAATATTTAATAGCTTAGAATTAGCTGTAGCTGTCAACAATGTCAGGGTTAATGAAGCTTTTGTTTTTGTTGGTGGTTGTGTTACGTGAAAATAGTGCAATACCTATTGTTTTGAAAGGTTAGTGTTGTTTTTCTACCGACATCACAAAAAAGGAGGAGGTACTCAAGTCGAGTGTATTTTTTTTACGTGTAACTTCTTTCCACGTGAACCGATATTGAATTTTTTTAGTTTGAAAGATGTTGCTTTCCAATCGGTCCCATTTAAATTTAATCAAGTACTGATCAGTAGTTCTTAAAATAAAGTCAATAATGCGTGATGGTAATTAGATGTACTTAATCTAATCTGATCAAAGTTCCGAAGATAAAGCGGTGAAGTTGATTTTTTTAAGCTTTGCGTTTAATTATGTTATTTTACTTATGAGTTTGAAAATATTTTGATAGAGTTTGAATCTGATTCAATAAAAGTCGTATATATATCAGTAAGAACATTATTTAAATTAATTATTTTCGATACGTATCTGTGTGTTTCCATATATTAATGTTACCTATATTATGTTTGTTTGTTCTTATCTCCATTTGAATTTGAGCTGTCTTTAGAAGATTACTTTTAGACAATATATTGCACATATATTTTTTTATATTATTTTTATAATTTTACATATTTTTATTTTTAATACAATTTATAATATTTTTTATTCGTCAAAAAACTAAACTTAAGCTTAATTAAACAGATAAATTACAAAACATGTAATGTATGCATTTGCAATAGGAATTTACTAATGCATCAACTTATAACAAAACCACATTTAAGAAGAAAAATCTGTTGTCAAACTCTTAATTGTGCACCGGCAGCTATCCTTGAGAACCACATTCACATTCTAGGCCTTGTATTGTATTGTATGGTTTTTATATTTTTAATTACAGAGTCATCGCCAAATGGAGAATCCATAATTGCTATATCTTCATCTAACCCCGAAGTTGAGAAATACATTCTGGAATACGCTGCGGAACATGCCAAAAATAAACCACCAGCTGCTATTGGAAACAGAGCTCTAAGCCAAGGTACTGTAGTCCAAAGCTTCAGCGTGGCAACTCCGGAGAGAACCATTGCTGGAACTGGCCGCAGCTTCGGCGACGATTCTTTCTCTAACCCATTTTTCGTTCCATACTTAGTAACTGATCTTGAAGGATTTGAAATTAAAAATTGGCTGAGGAACTTGGAAAGATTTTACGACCCTAGTTATGGTCGTGGAGTGTCAGTATCAGCCACAGCTATAAATGATAACGGTCGGTCGTATGGCAAAGTTGAAACTGTTAATTTAGATAGTAGGCGTAATATATGATAAATAAAATCACTAGATATAACCATAACCATACTCTTAGTATACATTATTTAATTAAAAGATAGGTAATAAAACATTGCTATAACTTAATGCAGTCTTTTATTTATATCGCTAGCGTACATGTTGACACAGGCAACGATGTCTCCTTAGGATATTAAGTTGGCAAAGATATGGCGACAAGTGCTTTGCAGTCGTCTCTATATCTTCACAGTCAGACTTTAATTAATAACTGTAGGTTTTGATGGCATGGGACTGAGTGGCCTGGATGCCGGGGCCTTGGTAGGAGGTGGCACCGCTGTTGATGAGCTCTGCGCCTTGCTTCTGCACGGCATGCGCAGTGTTAGCAGTGATTCCATTCACACTCTGAGATGCAGAGATAGCAGTATTGAAATCGTTACCATCGCTACTCTGGGCGGACGAGATGGCGTTACCGTAGCTGTCAGTGGCAGATGTCGCTGCGGAGCCATAACCTCTGGAGCTTGCGCTGGATAAGGTCGATCCATAGCCACGAAGACCGCCGCCCTGGACTGCGGACGCCGTTGAACCGTAGGGAGTGTTGTGAGTCTGAGCGATGGCATTCCCGAAACCGTGGTTCTGTGCCGAGGATACGGCGTAGTTGTTTCCGTAGCTGCGTCTCAAGCCGTTGTAGGGCGAGTAGGCGTAAGGGTATGTCGTGCGGTAGATAGGTTGAGGTGCGGGGTTGGTACTCGCATAGCCGACGCCTTGAGCGTAGACATTGTCACCGGAGCCGGCGATGCCGGAGCCGTATGCCTGCCCTTCACCGGACTGGAAGGAGCTGCCGAAGCTGTTGGAATGCCGGATACCCCCGATGTTAGTGCTGAGCCCACTACCAAACCCGTACGCGATGCTCGGCACACCGAAGTCTGGTGCACGTCCTTCGCGGATGAAAATCGTACCAGGGACGATACCGCTATCTAAAAAATAATAAAAAATAATCGGTTAGAAAACGGCTATAAACTTCTCATAAAATGGTAGAAATCTGTGACAATAAAGGCCAGTTCAAAAGAATTCTGCGGTCAAGAGATTTAATTATAATGCTTATTCTTTTCTTTGCTATAAACTCCAACCTATTGTATGGTCATTAATTTTATATGCCATTATAAAGATAGCTTTGTTCACTAATTTAATTCAAAACCTGATTTGGATGCTTAAAACGGTCCTTTTCACTTTTATGAAAGCTATTATTTATAATAAAAAAGTCTAGATAAGCCTGTGATTTCGTAGACAATTGGTATTGTATTGTGACGTCACTCACCAGCAAACCAAACAGGCCCAGCCTGGCAAGCGGCAAGCGCAGCGCACAATACGATCAATCTCGAAGCCATATCGCAAATTTCTCACTTGCTCCTGAGGATGCCTAGACCTTTCTCTGTGTTTATGAATATTGGTGATTCATTTCCCCAAGCTTATATACTAGTATCATCTTTCCCCCCACCAAAGCAAGACTGGGTCACACTGAACACCAAAAGCCATTGACACTCATAAATAAAATTTATCTAACAAGTTACGGTAAACCGTTTTGATGGGTCCAGGTGATCTGATATCATAAATTTAATGGACAAAGTGTCATCCTAAAACGAGCAAGGAATGCAGGAACGGGCTAATAAAAGCTAGATCGACTTTTAGTTCAATTTATAGAAAATAAAACAGAAATCTTGACTAAAAATTAGGAGGCTATTAAAGTTGATCACCGATGTGAGGTTATTGATGTCGCAGAACTATTAGACTCTATTTTTACTATTGGTTTTATGTTGCATTTTCAACAGTTTTTTTTAGACTAGAGGTTTATCATTATTTCACCTGATGGTCAGTAATGATAAAAATATTTATTTTCGGCCCATATAGTAAATGTTTGTACATGACTATTCTCGTCATCGTCATCATCAATAAAATATCAGTTTATTAAATCGTACAATGATTAAAATACCGACAATCAATGATTCATCTGATATTGTAAGACTTATAAATGGTTAAAATTGAGTTAGGTCACCAAATAGGTTGTTAGGTCATCAACGATTTTAATTATTGACATTGATCCATTTATTGATGATTAATGCATTTATATGACTTTGATACTTACATTAGTCATACATAAAAATATTTTTGTACTTATACTTAACGTAATTATTCTAGCCTGACAATGTATTGTTCAAAAAACAGCGATACTTAAATATATACTTTTTATATTGAAGTTCAAAATGAATTATTTTACTGGTTTTTATTTCATCAAATAGCTTGCCTCATAATATCACGCTTCACATGAATATTATAAATCTGAAAGTTTGTGTGAAAGTGTGTAAGTATAATATGTTTGTTTTCTCTTCACACTTTACGTGCTATATATAAACGGAAGCAATAGCTAAACGGATTTAGATGAAATTTGGATCGTACATAGTTTATACCCGGGATTAACACATAGGCTACTTTGTAACTTAATTACACATATAATGCAACTATGATAGGCACGGCTAGCATTTTATACATATTATTTTATTTCTTTTTATATGTACCTACGTAAGATTAACTAAAAATATAATAAGTACATCAAAATAGAGTTGAAAACTGTTTTCTACTACCAACTTAATAGTGCACTTAGTTTCAGTAAAACAAAGCTGTTAAAAATACTTATATTTGGCACCCTACCTAAGTCCAAATAAATTTATTCCTAATCCTATTCATATAAAGCGATTGTTTAGTCATCTGTTTGTTACTCAATCAAACCAAAGCGAATAATTGGATCAAAAAAAAGGGCACGTTTTGTCCTTATCAATCCGGGCAAAGCCATGGGGCACAGCTGTAGATACTCGTATCAATTAACTTAATCCGGGATCATTGTATTCGGATATAGGTATTCATAGTTAGGCAATAAAATCACTAATGAGGTCGTAGACTCCACCAAAACTTAAAATTCCAGATTTATAGAGGAAATGAGACGTATCTCTTTAAATCGAAATACTTACAAATTCTGTAAATTATTGCCCATATTGATACATTAATCTAGTTTTTATGGTCTTCCTAAATCCTGTCTCTTGATTTATTGTAATTGTATGCCAATTATTGTTAAATAATATGACAAAGACCTTATACTTATAGGGTATATAACTTATAGGATAGGATATTGACATCATAAGTCAACGTCAATTAGTAAAATAACAACTGATTTATTATGTTCCGACCACAGCAGTTTTATATTCTATAAGTATTAATTAGTATTTAAAATAATAATATATCACAGCATCTAAAACAAAATCTTCACTTTTTACACGTCAAAGGTTATCGATCTCAGATAAATTACCGCACACATAGATCATAGCAATCGTGAAAAATGCGTTTTATATAAATATATCTACTCTAAAATCATATTCAACCAACACTAACATATTCTTAAACTCAATAATCTGCATGTTACTAATATTCCGGAACCCTTTATCAGAGCTTGATACAATCGTTATGGAACTTACTAAAAAAAGAAAAGAAGCATCATTCAGTCGGTTTGTGAGACTCTTCCGTGTGGAAGTTGAAAATAAATAGGATGATATAAATAATGCAAATTTGTTTCAGTTATGATTTGCTTTCTGCTACAGCTACTGCAGCAGAGCGGGCATATCCGAAGCCGCCTTCGTTGTCGTCGTCTTCGTGACTGTCTTCTTCATCAAACAACCCTGGCCTTTGGAAACCATAACCGCCACCTCCAGTTTGACCCAACACGCCGCCATAGTAGTTACCATTAAATTGGCTGTTGTAACCACCTATTCCGTTATTGTAACCAGGGTAACCCTGGTTGTAACCGTTGCCACCGTAACCTTGGTTGTAGCCACCGTAGCCTTGGTTATACCCGCCGTAGCCTTGGTTGTAACCACCGTAGCCTTGGTTGTAGCCTTGTTGGGGATATCCACCGTTGTATTGGTGATTGTTGGGATAGTAACCATTGGCGTGACCACCGTCTGCTCCGTTGGAGGAAGACTGGGACTGGCTGATGGCAATGTTTATGGGTACCCCTCCTTGGTAGCCACCCTGGTAGCCTCCTTGGTAACCACCTTGGTAGCCATTACAAATCCCGTACTTGCGGCATTTCTTTTGGTGCAAACTTCTTGGTTCTCTATTGCTGCTATCAGCTGCAACTTCTGTAAAATTTAAAAACATGCATCTCTATAAACAATTCTTAATCCAAACTGTGTAACGGTAAACACTAATTCACTATAATCTTTAAAGAGAAAGAATTTCATGATATCGTAAATGTAGTCACGTCGCAATAAAATTACTACCTTCGCCCAGGGCAGTGCTCCACCCAGCCAGTAAAACTAGACACAAAAAATATTGAGAACAGGTCATATTGTCGGTGTTCCGGTTATTGTGCCGATTTTGCGGGTCACCGCAGCTTTATAGGTCGGCGCACGAGGTCATCCCCCACGCTCAGAGGTCAGATTTGCAAAAATCCCACGGAAGCTACAACGGAAAAGCATTAACAATGTTGAATATGGAGTAGTTCCTTAATATCGTCTGTGATTTGATACCTATAAATTACGAAATCTATGAGACAGGAAGTAGTCTTGCGTATAAGTCAGCCGTGCATGATATCTGTTGATCTCTTATTTCTTTCTCATCATCATCAGTATCATTATTAGTGTTGGGTGCCTGTAACTTTTGCCAAGCACACAAACCCAGCCTCCTTTATAAAGTTATACATTAAAAACCCGAGATCTTGTCAAGACGAATCAAATGAGCCCAAACTCGATGAGTTTCTGTTGTTTAGTTCAGAAGTTCCTACGACCATCTTCCGTCTCCATCATCAGATAAGCACCGTAGTATCATATTATTGTATTGTCACCAAATATACAAATAGGTACATCAAATTTGAGTCCAATCGGACATCAAGAAGTAGGTCTATTTTAGCTTGAAAGATTTGATTATTGACCGACAGATAACGGGACAGATGAAAATAAACTAAAAAAGCTAAAAAAAATATGTATCGCTATACCAACAGGGGAGATATAGCTATTTATATGATGAATGCCTGTCTATAATGCACATAATCAGTTCCTAACTGAGCGGCCTCTTTGATATTATTTTTTCTCTTTCACATTTCTCGTCAAGAAATATTAGTTATGCCAAAGTTCCACATTATCTTAGTTTCAGTCAATAATTGGTAGATTATAAACCTATTGCATCAGCTAATTGATGGTCTTAGTTTTTTCGCGAAGTCAACAAACTCAATAAATATTTTGATCTAATGTTGACCCCTGTGTATCTTCATCAATCTTAATTGCTTTTTTTGTGATTTGTAATTTATTGCAAATGTTGATCATACGACGCCATTGAGTCTCGATAAAAATATAAATGACGAAGACATAGAAACAGTTTTGTCATAATAAAATTTCGATTTTACTCGAGATAAGAAGAAGTAAACGAGTAAGGAATTGGATAAGATAGAAAGGGGACGAGGTCGGTAGTGGACTCGCGATATTTTTTTCAGAAGAAATTGATATAATCTTAATCTGTTAAAATTTTGTTTTTTTAAACTATTTCTCTCTACGCGTAAACCCAAATAATTTAAACCGTCTCTACGTGATATAGTTGTCTAAGATGTAGTTGTATAAGACACTTTTAAACTTTCTGATAGCCTTGCAAATCAAAATCAGAGCCGTACAAACACAACTAACGTAACCTAACCTAACAAAGACTTCAAGTGTGCGTTTTTTTAACTAAATTTTTTTCTTGGCTTTTACTCTATATGTATGTATTGTACAACAAATCCACATAAATTAAACAGGTGATGGAATGTCACACATTTTTTATTAAATATATACTGAAATAATATACTCGGTAGTGTAAAAGTCGTCATGCATGACCTATACAGCACCGGTTCACAGTCTGGGCAGTCTAGCAGAACCTAAAACAATAGATATCATGCTTCCAAGGTCCATAATAACCATGTATCAACATCAATAGGTACTACATGTACTTCTGACAATGTAATCTCAAATCTGCGAAGAGGAAGTTTACCTATTTCCTTCATTAGTAAAATTTGCATCATTTTATTGGGTTTTACCCAAATAGAAATAAGAAGGCTCTCCGTGGGCGTCACAAGTTTTAGGATTGTGTTAACTTTATTGAGATAACTCTAGAATAGAGAACAAAATATATCTTTTGATACATTATAATTATTAGATACTAGCCATTTATCAGTTTAATGCCAGGTTCTTCTCGAGATGGCTGTAATTTTGCGAATCTGGCAGTAGAGTCATTAACTCTCATGAGTGCCTCTTTGGAGCCCATGTGAATAAACGTGTGAAGTCTAAAATCTACCGGGAAGCACACTTCCAGGTAGATTTTAGACTTCGACCCAGCTGCCGCAGTGGACCAGTCTCTGCTCTCTGCGTCGTGGGTCGGAAAGGGCACGATTTTCCATTCCAAGGGACATTTGTGCTTCTATTTCTGGGTGTGATAATAGTTGAGGGGTACACAAGTCTTTGAACTTAGTGCGGGGTTGTGAGTGTGTAATTTGTTTGTTTCTTAGACTTAAGCGCATTCGAGTCGTCGGTCGTTTACTTATGGTAAAATAGACTAAAAAGTTTTTTTTTTAAATGCTTGTCACAATACTTATAATGATTTAATTATTATAAAAACTTTGCCATATATATCCTTAATGATTCTACAAATCTAATTAATGTAAATTAAACAAAATCCATCTCTCCATCTGTAATTAACTAAATAAACGATCAAAGCTAAGACAATATTCAGAAGTCCACCGAGTTATAAAATAGAAATTCATATTTATTTTTCTTATTAGCTAAATAATTAACATTCAGGACCTAATTAGTCATAATTTCTATTAGATACTGTTGTAAAATGTAAATATTTATATCTATTTGTATAATCTATCAGAGATAACCAAAATAACCAATTTTATGTTTCGTTAATGTATTATCATAACTGGTTATGGCATTAATGTTCGGAGATTTTATTATTGAATTATTTAAACCATTGATACAGTCATATAATACTTATATAAATGCGAGTCGAGTAGAACCATTTTATATATGAAAATTGTGAGTTTTGCCGCGAAAGTGAAAAAATGGCGTTGTTGATTTTGTGTAATTTTCCAAAACCTGTGATTCTTCGAGTGTTAATGTGTAATAATGGTGGATTATTAACCGTTAATACTTAGTAAATGTGCATAAGTGTAGGCAAGTCATACAAAGTTGAAAAACGTGATTTTCGCCTTCGCTCCAAAACTCCAATAGAAGTTCTAGTAAAGTTTCTACCACTTTACTAGGGCATGACTTGACTATGACTGACTACTTGACTTTGACTGTGACTTGTGACTAAGACTTTTTTAATGAAGAATAGAAATTGTTAATATTTGTTTAATATTTCGACTGAAGGACTATGCATCCATGGTCATAAAATAAATAAAAAAAAAAAAGAAAATTGTCAAACTAAATTTGTCAAACAATCGAGTGTCAAATGTATGAATTTGAGGGGAGGTGAAGGGGGATAGGATTTAGTCATAAATTAAATGTCCCCTTATCGTTGCCAATTATTGATTCAAATATAAATAGTAGCAGTCTAACAAGCGCTGCTACTCCTCTCAAACCGTTTTGGGAGGTACTGAGCTTGTACAAAAATTCGGTCCCTCTTTTAAAGCGCATTCCGCGAGGCGCACGCATTTCGGTTGCTAAGTCCCTTTCAGGGGCCATTAAGAAAGTGGTTTTTCAAAATTCAAAGAGTGCCTGGGAACATCTCCTGACTTTTCCTTACCACGTAATTTACGTACCTTTTGACCCTAATAACAAAACGTCCCTTACTAATAGAGTAAAGGAAAACTGCGTAAAGTACATGGCATTGGAAGACATTTCTTTCGATACTTGCATGATTGTCCCGCCAATAAGGCGGGATAATACAAATTCTAAAAAAATGATAATTTGGCGAATTATAAGATTGTAGAGAAAAAAATTAGTGATGGTGACATTACAGGGGCAGCACGAGTCTTGTTCTCTAGCGACACTTTAGCCCCTTATAATTCGGATACGATACAGTCACTTCGTGACAAGCATCCGCCTGCGGCAACAAATCTCCATTTACCTGATCCACCTCAACAGAGTGACGTCACTGTTGAGGCGACCGCTCAGGATGTTGCTTCGGCTGTTATGTCTTTTAAAGGTGGATCTGCCGGTGGCCTAGATGGCTTAACACCGCAAATTCTAAAAGATCTTTTATGTGCTAGTTCTGGCGAGATTGGTAAAATACTTTTAAAAGATCTAACGGCTTTAGTTAACCTGATGTTGTCAGGTCAAGTCAATAATGACGTCACAGATATTTTGTATGGCGCAAATTTATGCGCACTTAACAAAAAAGATGGTGGCATCAGGCCTATAGCGGTAGGCACCACATATCGCCGCCTCGCGGCTAAAATCGGTTGTAAGAAAATGTTTGTTTCTTTAAGCAATCTTTTTCAGCCTATACAGCTTGGTTTTGGTTCGCGGGGCGGATGTGAGGCTGCTGTCCATTCCCTTAGAACATTTTTAAATCAAAATTGTGGAGAGGTGTTGCTAAAGGTGGATGTTAAGAATGCTTTTAATTCTGTTGATAGAGGCACCCTTCTGACCCAGGTGAAAGATAAAATTCCAGAGTTATATAATTTTATTTGGCAATGCTATGGCAAACCATCAAAATTAATTTACAAAAACGATGTTCTTTTGTCTTCCGTTGGCTGTCAGCAGGGTGACCCGTGCGGCCCAGCAATTTTTTCTTTAGCTGTCAATCCAATAATTCAACGTCTCCAATCCAAACTAAATGTTTGGTATTTGGATGACGGAACTCTGGGAGGTGATGTGAATACTGTCTTAAGTGATTTAAAATTAATAATTGATGAATTTAAAAAGATTGGGCTTGAACTAAATTTTTCGAAATGCGAACTTTTTGTTTGCGATAACTGTTCAGACAAATTATCGGTTTTACAAAAATTTAACTCATTGGCTTACAATATAAAACTAGTAGACAAGAGTTCACTTCGCCTTTTGGGTTCGCCGATATTAGATGAATCATTTTCACCTTTTGTAGAAGAAAAAATTCAAAATTTTAAAAATTCTTCTGACAGATTGCTCAAAATTAACACTCATATGGCTTTTACAATTATTAGATTCTGTCTTTTTGTCCCAAAATTTACGTATTCTTTAAGATGTTGTCCGCTATGGAAACATGGCGCGCTCCTCAAGAGCATGGACAATATCGTAAAGAATACTCTTATATCGGTTTTGAATATTGACATAGATGACAGGGCTTGGTCGCAAGCTTCTTTACCTGTAAGACTAGGAGGCTTAGGTATACGTAAAATTTCTAGTGTTGCGTTACCGGCTTTCTTGTCCTCAGTTCATGGTACTTCTAAATTAGTCGAAAAAATACTTTCACATAGTTTGGGTTCTTTAGAAATAGCAAACCTGACTGAGGCCAGAAGCGCCTGGGAGATGGCATGCCCAAATACCGGGCTCCCAGTGAGGTTATCCTCACAGAGACTGTGGGATCGGCCGCTCTGTGAACTAGCACGGAAACATCTTTTAGATACGTGTCCTAGCGTCACAGAGCGTGCTCGACTTCTAGCAGTTTCTGTATGGGAGTCAGGGCTTTGGTTGCAGGCCATTCCCTCTTTTAATACTGGTACACTTATAGATCCATCTGCTTTCCGTCTCGCTATATGCTTACGTTTGGGTGCAAGGTGCTATGTTGCCCATAGCTGTCAGTGTGGTACTGCTGTTGACCAGCTCGGTCACCACGGCCTCTCGTGCCAGAAAAGTGCTGGCCGAATTTCCCGCCACGCCAGCCTCAACGATATCATTCGCCGGGCTTTTACCAGTGCCAACGTTCCAGCCATTCTCGAACCGAATGGTCTGATGCGTGACGATGGTAAAAGACCCGACGACATGACTTTAATTCCATGGAAGATGGGACGGCCTTTAGTATGGGATGCAACTTGTGTCGATACTTTAGCTCCGTCACATCTTCCTGAAACACAGAATGGGGTTGGCGTCGCGGCAACTTCGGCAGAGCAGCGTAAACGGCGCAAATATGGAAACCTTGGCAGTGGTTACATATTTGAGCCGTTTGGTGTTGAGACACTGGGTCCGTGGGGACCGGGAGCTCATTCTATTTTCAAAATTCTATCAGAGCGCCTGGTTGAAGCGACGCGTGATCAAAATGCTGGCACTTATTTGGCTCAACGTATTAGCATTGCAATTCAGAGAGGCAATGCCGCCAGCATGATGGGAACGCTACCCACTGGTAGTGGGCTTGAGCACTTGAGTTACCTATAAGCTCGATGTCTTGTAGGTAACTTTAGTTCTTTGCTGTACATAGTTTTAGTTTAGTTTTAGGAAATATAGGCAATTGGCCCGTAGTTAGTACAGGATTTAGTATGGTTCTACTTTACGTGTTATTCTAAACGAGGTTTCTTTGATATAACAGAAGGTTTTTTTTGTTATTCTTAATTCAATTTGTTATGTAATAAAATATTTGAAATAGTATTTTGCAGCTCTTTCATTGGAAATCCATGATGATGACGATGGTATTTGACAATTTTTGTTGTTACTATATGGAGTTCTACTGCCACCATTTTCTTTTTTTATACTTATCTACAAGAACAACACAAGAAAAAAACGGGATTTGAATATATTGGCTAAAGTCGAATTCCTGTTAATATTTAAAATTATGTATGATTATAATATTCTACGGACAAAAAGCGTACCTATTAAAATATTTTTGTAATATTTTATGTTACAAAATTATCTTTTCAACCGACTTTAAAAAAGGAGGTTCTCAATTTGACTGTATGTTTATTTCTGTATGTATGTTACGCGATATCGCCGCAATTTATGAAGCGATTTCGATGTTTTTTTTGTTTGGAAGAGTAACTATACTTCAGTTATTATTATTAATACAAAATTCACACCTAATATTAGTAGAATTATAGTATAAATATCCAAAATTATCCTATCCTATCTCAAACTGGACTACATTCCTTATTAATAGTATAACACTACCTTGTTAGTGTGAACTTGAACTTACGAGCAGATTTCTTTGCATGACGCATTAATTGCCTTCGCGATAAGTTTCTAGCCATTAAAATGTATACAAGAAATCATTAATTCTTTATTGGCTTTGGGGGTCGCAAAGCACGCCTAGATTAATTTACAACTTTGAAATATGAAAGTTTCCTTCAAACTAGAGCAATTTGGTCTTAAGTGTTTCGTATTTAAATTTTATATCCTCCGATATTTTTTGAAACCAACCATCATGGTGGTAAAGCAAGGGCGTACCGTAAGTAGCGATTTTTTTTATTCAGGACAGGCAAACTTTTTACTACCATCTCTCCTTATGGATAGCGACGATGTGATCAACGATAGAGCAAGCCTGGAAGATACCTATCCACTCGCAAATTGAAGACTCCCATATCATCGCTTTCCACCAGGTGAGATTGTGGTCAAATGCTTGCATATCGTACAAAAAAAATTTATTGTTTTACCCTATTATATAGGGTTAATTGATGTTGTTCATTTACCTTTATGTATATATAACTAGTCGTGCTCCACGGCTTCGCCCGCGTTTATCAAGTTAAAAAGTAGCCTTTGTGTTAATCCTAGGTATAAGCTATGTACATTCCAAATTACATACATACTAATCGGTTACAGCGTGAAGGGAAAACAAACACTAACACACATACTTTCGGTTTTATAATATGAGTCTGATAATATAATATGTATCTAGGTATAATTAAATAAATAAAGTACATATATTAAACAACTGTTAATGACGCAGTTAGCGCAGTGGACAGGTCTCTGCCCTCTGCGATGGCGCAGAGGGCAGAGACCTGTCCACTGCGCCCTGCCGGGAATAGAACCCAGGCCCATGGGGGCCTGGGTTCTATTCCCGGCAGGAGCACAAATTCCTTCTCGAGGGATATTTGTCCTTCTGGTTCTAATTGTGTCTGTGATGTAAATGTTTGCGGCACCCACAATACAAGTCTTTGAAGTTAATGTGGGGCTGTGAGTGTGAATGAATTTGTTTGTATGTTTAAATATGCGCTCACTTGTATGGATGTGTTTGCATGTACTAATTTATTTATGCAAGTGTATGTATTATATTATTTATTATTATATATGATATCTATCTAATATCTTTAAACGAGCAATTCTTTGTATATATATATACGTGTGTGTGTAATCAGGATCTCAGAAACGGCTCCAACGATTTTCATGAAAGTTACAGATTTGGGGTTTTTCCGCCCAAGGAATCGATTTATCAACGTTCCAGGTCCGAGAAATGCTCGGTTCCCAAACTGCATTTGAAAAACCGGGTTTGAAAAACTATCAGCGCCGTCTATTACGCCATGACCGATCTAAAAAACTGTTTCTACTCGACACTAGATGGATTTTTCTGAGGCTACAAATTCAAACACATTCTACCAAAAACGAAAGAGCAAAGCTCGGTCATCCGGATATTAATATATTAAATATGTATGAGAGCCTGCGTATTCCAGGTCTAGTGTGTTTACCAGCTTCGATCACATCGTCACTTACCATCAGGTGAGATAGTGGTCAAACACTAGCCTGTCACAAATAATAAAAAAAAAAAAAAATGTATTAGGATAATGATGTGTCTGTATTGTTTATGTAGTTTTTTTAGTACTTAGTCTCTGTTTTACCACACCACCATCCCCGCTGATCTATATTATTCATTTCCATCCAAAGGTTGTCTGGAACAGATCGCCCTTAGCGATAAGACCGCCCATTGTATCTATTTATTAGTAAATTCTTTTCAGTGCTTTTTATTATTGGTGTCAATAAAGAGTTATTGTATTGAATGTATAAAGCAGACGATGTAAAAGTTACACTATAAGCTAAGAGTATGATAAAGTAACACTGTGGAATCACGTTTTGTTCTGTAATGGTGTGCTGATACCACAACTCTATTTTATTGAGGTTTTGGTTCAACTGCATTGAAATAATATGTATTTTACTTCGACCAAGAACCGTTTTTATGAGTTCAATGAATCAGAATGACGGGAAATTTATTGGCTCTTCTCAATATCTCAACAATTCTTTATTTAGTTTAGATAGATAGATTATTATAGATTCTTTATTTATACTCTTTATTGAACACCTTAAATAATAAATAACACAAATAGTAAAATTTTAACAGTACCTACATTTTTAGAAAAGTGTGACAATAGGCGGTCTTAGCGATCTCTTCCAGACAACCTTTGGATTGATAGGAATAACGAAAAGTAAAAGGACGTCGTTCATAAAAAGCTTTTAGTTAATAAAATATTATTCGTTTAGGTAATATCTCAGGACTTAATCGCGCTAAAAAACTATTTTTATTTACCTCGACGTTTCGACCAATTTGCATTGGCCATGGTCTCGAGAAGACTGATTTTTTTTAGCGCGATTAAGTCCCGAGATATTTCCAAAACAATGTGTTCGAAACGCAAAAGTTTAAAAGTAAAAAAAAAATAATCTTTATTTATTTGCAGAAAAATGTGTAGAATAAAACAGCTTAAACGCTTGATGCTTTTAATATGTTATCTTTACTATCTATTATTAGCTTGATAATTTAAAGTAACAAACATAATAACCATTATAATTTATAATATGCGACCCATTTGACGCAGTGTGCATGTCTATGCTCTTTTCGCTGTGGGTCCTGGGTTCGATTCTCGGTAGCACAACTTTCCTTCCCAAATGAAATGTGTATTTCTGGTTCTGGGTGTGATTATATGTGTGACATATAAATGTTTCCGGTACCCTAGATGCTAGTCTTTGAACTTAGTGTGGGGCTGTGAATGTGAGATCGTTTATTTTGATTGTTAAAAAAATGTTACGTGAGTAAAAAAGTACAAAGTAAATTATCAAAAATAAAACGCTCCCAAATATTATCATACATTTTATTTTAACAACTTAAATACTAAAACATATTTAATACTTACAAATTAATAATGATATAGTTATGCGAAAAATATACCTTATATGTTCAGTATAACAGATTTATATGTTGAAATATTCGTTTACGAACCGACTTCAAAAAAGGAAGTTCTCAATTCGACTGTATATTTTTTTTGTATGAATGTTGGCGGAGATCCGCCAATTGTAATTTTCGCGAATCTGGCAGTATAGTCATTACCTTTCTTGAGTGCCTCATTGGGGCCCATGTGAATAAGCGAATTTGATTTTGTATTATTAATTGATTTTGATGATTTATTGTTTTGTTTGTTACATTACTTTACTACTTTGTTACACTACTAGAGGTGGTCCCATATAAATTTATCGAAATCGATCAAGCCAAAACCAAAATATAAGCGGTGAAGGTTGGTTTTTTTTAAGCTTTGCTTGCGTTTAATTATTTTACTTAAAAGCTTTGATTGTATCACACAGATTATAATTTTTGCAGTTATAACGAGTACATACCATTTTGAAAGCGTACCCAAATGTTTGAATTAAAGAAAACATAATAATAGAAATGGACAAGAACAGGCTTCCTTTTATCAAACATTATATTTCAACAAATTTTTAAACCATAAAAATATATGTACGTAAGTACACCAATAATTAATACTGAGGCAACTCATGCTACAATCATGATTTTGGATGAAGTGAAATAGGTAGTAGGTAAAGATATAATAACTTTTCTAAATCTTATACAGATCGAACAAATTTACTAACTAGGTATATAATAAAATTTATGTTGTATACGGCTTGAAACACGTAGAAAATGTAAACTTACTTTGTAGTCGACTAGTTTCGTTGTCCTTCAAATTTCCTTTGTTGTCGACTACAAAGTAAGTTGACATTTTCAACGAGTTTCAAGCCGTATACAACATAAATTATGTGTAATACTCACGATAGTTATAATTTTCATAGGTATATAATAATTTTTTGATGAAACAAATATATACGCATCGCACGCACTGTACGCAGCTCGACATTTTTTGTCTCTTTTTGCAGCTGTTCTACCAAAGACTTGAAACTAATAAGTACTATAATGCTCATTAGTTTCATGATCAAAGATTTTGAAAGCAAATGACGTCATGAGTACGACTACTCAAACGTGTCGTTCTGAGCTATGGAGCACCACAGCTTCGAAGATACTTGCTATCGCCTATTGCTGACCTGATGCCGGTAAATAAAAGGCATTCCATTGGATTTTAGATTTTAATACTAGTTGAAACAAAATGAGCAAGCTGCTAGTCTGATGGTAAGCGTTCAATGGTACCCAGAGTTTAGAACTTAGTTCAAAATCCTGCTCGGGAAAGCACGCTTTCGTCACCCTGAGGTATTAGATTTTAATCTCTTTAAGCCCTTTAAATTCACTAGAAACATTGCCCTTCAATCCTGCATACATTAATATTCGCAAATTACTGCTTGGCGGTTAAATCTCTAGCAATGATGTGGACTGCACCAAGCAGACTGCTAAAAGAGTTTTACCACTATTAAAATAATAATCTGATGACATAAATGTACCTAATGGGTGTTTGCCCTTGCTATGGCCACAGCGATAGCTTGACCAGACCCGCTCTCAGCATTGCTGACGGCACTGTTTTGACCATCACCGCAAGTACTGCAAGGGCTTGCGTTTCCATTATTATTAGGCGCAGGAACTTGTGCGTTTGGAGACGTAGCTGCTGTTGACTTCGCTTGATTTTCGACGTAGATCTCGTACCGGGCTGGCGGCGGTGGAGGCGGCGGTGGTGGAGGCGGGGGTGGAGGAGGTGGCCAGAACTTACGCGGTGGCGGAGGTGGTGGCCAGAAAGGTGGTGGTGGTGGAGGGTAGTATGATCCGCAGTTGTCGTATTGTGGGGAGCGCTTCAGTCTCTGCAGTAAAAGGCTACCGACTTCATCTGAAAGGGAAATAAGGACATCATAATCATAACATAATTAAACGCTTTTACATTCATACCCCCCACACTAAGTTTAATGACTTGTGTCGTAGGTGCCGGAAACATTCCCATCATAAACACAATCACACCCAAAGAAACACAGATTTCCCTTAGGCAGAAAACTTGTGTTTCCACCGGGAATAGAACCCGATACCCCTGCTTCGAAACCTCACGCACCCAAGCCATTGGGCAGTTCAAACATCATTCGAGTTTCATACAAGATTGGGTTCAAAAGTCAAAGTGCAAAAAAAAAATGACCTACCATTGTTGGAGAAGTCATTCCGAATATTTAAAATTTCATTTCGGTACGACAATTTTTAATTGAAATTAAATAGAAGTATTTAAAATTTTACTTTTAAGATTTTATTACGTTTGTTTGTTAGTTAATATATAATAGTAAAGCTAATAAAATATGAATTTATTTTGGATATATTTGTACATGATTTGTTAACATTCACCGTTACTTTATAAGATACTAGTTGCTTACCGCGGCTTCGCCCGCGTAAATAAAAAAATATTTTAATTTAAGCGGGCAATATTTATCGGATCTAATTGTGAATTTAAACAATTCTTGAATTCACCTAAACACACAAAAAAATCAGTCCAACCATTTAGAATGAGTTCAGTCATGTACACACGTACAGAAGAATTATTTATATAAAGATTATTTAACTATTGATTTTTTTGACAAGACCTTTTTATCTATAGTATGTTTTCATAATTTTAATTTTGATAATATATATAAAAATAATGTGATATTATCTTGTACGTATGAGTGCTTTAATTTTTTTTATAATTTATTTTTTTAGATAACATTAAAAAGTTTAACTTACTTTCAGTTTCAGCACCAGCCGACGCCAACTGAAGTAAAACAGTGGTTAGAAAAAAGACGGCTATCCGGCACATTTTCGCTAATCATTATGGCGAAAAACATGACATAATACATTTATATACCGAGAAATGTATACCTACTGAATAAACTTCTGAAAATACTTTGATTTCGGCGAATCACGGTAAATGATACTGCAAACATAGACGCTAGGTGTCAAACAAACTGAGGTGAACCCCAAACTCATAAGTATGTGAAGCTATTTGTACACCTTGTTTTATTTGTATCATGTAAGTACATTAACAAATATTTGGCAAAACGTATAACATGTCAATAATTTTTCCTACATTTTGTCACATGTTGTGCTTGACCACAGTATAAATATCATAATTTTATTTTAGTGCTATCAACGTACTGTATATCATATGAATTGTATTGAATAGTAACACCGCAAACTTCTTTTTAATATTGATATAGTTTTTAATTTTAATGTAATTTTGGTACAAAATTCCATACTATTGCGGATATATAATATATATTTTATTGTCAATGGTCAGTTTAGGCAAAACTACATTTGTACGCCTTTTCAGGCAAAGACATGAAACGCCTCAACCTGCATGCCTATTTTTTATTTAAATATTTATGTAAACGCATGTTAAAAATGTCACAAATAAAAATGAAAAAAGAAATAAAAAAAAAACACTCACACTATTTCCAACATATATTACTATAAAGTAGCCTATGTGTTAATCCTAGTTATAATCTATGTACATTCCAAATTTCATATAAATCCGAGCGTGAAGAGGGAACTTATTGTTAGGTAATATTAACAATAATATATATCATATTTAATAATTATCACAATTGATCAGTGTCATTAGTTTTGGTAGTTTATAAACGACTGGTTTACGGAAGTTACTGGTGGCGCCATCTGGGTTTGGCGATGGAAAATACCAAGATGGCGCCACATCGTGCGAAGTGACACCGTCGGATATTGTAATTTGTGCTAATCGGAACAGTTGTGTAAAGTGCGGTTATTTTGGTGTGTTCGAAAATAATTAGTTTAGAACCTTAAGGTTTTAGGCCTAAACGTGATCGTGATTGTGATTGTTATCAAGAATAAGCAAATTATAAGGAATATTGAAATCCGTCTGGAGTTTTGGATTTTTCCCAACTGACCCCCAAAAGGTCAGAAGTGGGATCGACGGGAGAAAAATCATCTTAATCTCCCGCACCACGCCCATGATACTGTAAGTTTTATTTTTTACCATTTTTTTTTTCTTTGCTTTGTTTACCCTTTCCTTCGCGTGTCTTTTATTAAAAAAGAACCCTAGTTTTCGATGATCATATTACTTATTTTGAAGTCATTAGTTATATCTAACACGCGAAATGATTTGAGGTTTTATTTGTTATATTGTACGTTTTTTTTCTTTTCCCGTTGTATTTTCTTGATAAAAAAATAAGGTATATTGCTTGGTTGACTAAAGATTGATGTAGGTACACCTCCATAGTCTTTTTTATAAAGATCCTGCTAACTCCGGGTTAATTGCCTATGTCCGGGTTGCCTGCATGGCGTCGAGCTTATGGCTCAAATGCTCAAGCCAGTGGGTAGCGCTCCAATCATGCTGGTGGTATTTGAAGTGCTGATATATTTCCGGGCGTTCTGATAGATTTGGCCTCCATACTTACTGCTAAATATCTGATTTTATATCTTATGAAAAAAAAATCTTTTCTTTTTAGTGTTACTGATTCATTAAGAGGTTTATATAATAAGAATTGCCTTTCTAAGTTTTATAATAATTTGTTCAAGTGCTTATGTGTTATAATGAGGATGAGTAAGATAAGGATGATGAGGATAAGGATGATGAGGATAAGGATAAGGATGATGAGATGAGGATAAGGATGATGAGGATAAGGATAAGGATGATGAGATGAGGATAAGGATGATGAGATGAGGATAAGGATGATGAGGTGAGAATAAGGATAATGAAGATAAGGATGATTAGGATAAGGATGATTAGGATAAGGACGATGAGGATAAGGATAATTAGGATAAGGATAATTAGGATAAGGATGATGAGACGAGGAGAAGGATAATGAGGATAAGGATGATAGGATAAGGATGATTGGGATAACGATGGTTGGGATAAGGATGATTGGGATAAGGATGATTAGGATAAGGAACATTAGGATAAGGAGCATTAGGAGGATGAGGATGAAGATGATAAGGATAATGATTATAGGGATGAGGATGATGGGTATAAGGGGGATGATGATGATGCCGAAGCTGATGAGGAGAATTTAAGGATGAGATGATGAGGATTCTCCACCACATTTTTTTTTACTTAGTACTAACATGAATAAATTCTAAGCTTTTTATGGAAGTTTCAGATAAATACGAATATGGAGGATGATGATGATATTACGGAATATGATTCCAACGGTCATGGTTGCGGGAAGGCTCAAGGAACTGGGTCAAGTAACTATGACCGGAGGATTAATAAGGATAAGGACGACAAAGGACGGAGTGATCTTGATTGCGTGAAGGCCCAAGGAACGCGGCCGAGTGATCTTGATCACATAATGACTGACCTTGGTAATCGTGATTGCGGGAAGGCCCAGGGGACGCGGCCAAGTGATCACGATTCTAACCCGAATGAAAGGAGTAGGAATTTACAGGAAATGACGTCACGACAGAGAATATCGAGAAGAAGCAGGAGAGACTACTCTGAGCCTGACGACTCCGATAGCTCACATGAAGAATATGCAAGGAACAGGAGAAGACGCCGTCGCCGCAATACATCGTGCGACTCTTCTGAACGACCTCAACGATCGAAGAGGAAGAAATCAAGAAGTAAGGTAGACGACTCTAATAATATCTTAGATAAGGTCCTAAATATTATAGCTCAGGTAAAAAGTTCGGATAGGCATAAACTTAGGTTTAATACTAATGTCATACCAGAATTTGATCCCATGTCTAAAGAACAAACCATCCTTACTTGGTTGACGAAAGTAGAGGAATGTGCAGAAATATATGGGTGGGAAGAGAAGGAAACCATTCATTACGCTTTGCCTAAGCTTACTGGTGTTGCTAAAATTTGGTATCAAGGCTTACCTTCTCTTCTGCACTCTTGGGGGGATTGGAAGAAAAAGTTAATTGAGTCGTTCCCTTGTCGCGAAGATTATGCTGAACTTCTTACCGAGATGTTATCGAAAAAGGTCAAATATGGAGAGTCTTTAGAGCACTATTATTACACGAAAATTAAACTTTTGAATCGTTGTAAAATTTTTGGGAGACAAGCTGTCGACTGTATGCTCTATGGAATCGAGGATAGGGCTGTTAAGGTGGGAGCTCAAGCCGCGCAATTTAATGAACCGGAACAGGTACTCAAATATTTTAGGACAGTCAAGGTAGGTCAAGTCAGAGATTCTCATGACACGTCGGCGAGAAATAAATTAGAGCGGAAGCCATATCTCCCTAATAATCGTCCCGGTCTATCGAGAATAGGGCCAACAAACAACAGTATAAGGTGCTTTAATTGCAATGAGATAGGCCATCCAAGTTTTAAATGCACTAAACCTGTCATTAAATGCACAAACTGTGAAAGAATAGGTCATCAATCTAAGGATTGTTATCGACGCAAGGCAAATGATGACAAGACCCCACCGAATATAGAATCCAAAGAGAAACGGGTGTCGGAACTGTTAGGCGATGACAATACTAATAATAAATATATAAATGAAATTCGCCTAAATAATATCCCTATACAATGCCATATTGATCTTGGGAGTCAATGTTCACTTATTAAAATTAGCCATGCGAAAAATCTAGGTCTTCAAGTCTTACAACGCGAACATTTACCTACGCTTAGAGGGATTGGTGCTACAATGGTACGACCATTAGGCGTAGTAACAGGTACAGTGGAAGTGCAAGGATTGGTGGAAGTTATAGATCTATACGTTGTCGATGATTACGTCCTTACTCATCCAATTTTATTGGGCCATTCATTTACTGAAAAACCAGATATACTTATCACCAAGACCCCTGATGAAATAATATTTCAAAGACTGACAAAGAATAAAATTCATTTATGTGTTGATTCTGACATTGATATACCGAGTAGAGTAATGCACGTTATCCCTATCAACAGTAATACAGATGCTACCTGCAACATGTCAGTGAATGGATCACTAAGGGGAGCGGAGGGTGAAGAGTATTATTTATGTCCCGGTGAATATGAACTCAAAAAGGGTCGCGGAGCTCTTTTAGTCTACAATACATCACCCAACGTCATCAATATAAAGAAGAGCACACTCTTGACTCGCGCTGAAATAAAACCTGAAAAAGTGTGTAATGATAATATGATATCTAGAGAAATGATAGAATTATGCAGCGTGACTTTTGACGAAAATGAGGTTGACCATGGACTTAATTTCAACAAAAACCTCGGTGACGAGAAACTCCTTGAGCTTCAAAAATTGTTATCTAAATACAAATCCTGTTTTTCGAGTTGTCTTAAAGATCTCGGCTACACTGAAAGTTACGAAATGGTAATTGAGTTAGATGATGCTGATCCAGTAGTTTTCAGGCCTTATAGAATGTCACATTCCGACCGTTCATTAGTCAGGGACATGGTGCAAGAGATGTTGGATAGTGACATAGTCAGGGAGTCTTCGTCACCTTATGCTAGCCCTATAGTCCTGGTGCAGAAGAAAACAGGTGAAAAACGTTTATGTGTTGACTACCGCGCTCTTAATAGGAAGACGAAAAAAGATCACTATCCCTTGCCACGCATGGAAGATCAACTTGATATGTTAGCAGGCAACACTCTATTCACATCACTGGATTTGGCCTCAGGGTACTACCAGATACCCATTTCAGAACCATGTCGCGACAAAACTGCCTTCGTTACACCGGACGGCCAATTCGAATACAATCGAATGCCATTTGGCCTTGTTAATGCGCCATCTGTGTTTCAGAGAACCATTAATAAAATACTGATGGACGCTAAAATCAAATACGCAATTGTATATATGGACGATATCTTAATACCAGCGAAAAACTTTAGTGAAGGTATGGAAAGATTAGAGGAGGTTTTACAATTGCTACAAAAGGGTGGATTGACTCTAAAACTGCAAAAATGTAATTTCTTTTTAGAAGAAATTGACTTTTTGGGGTTCGAAGTCAGCGCGGAGGGTATCAAGCCTGGAACTCGTAAAACTGAAGCAGTTTCTAAATACCCTGCTCCAACAAATCAGCATGAATTGCGTCAATTTCTCGGTTTGTCTGGCTTTTTCAGAAGGTTCATTAGAGACTACTCGATCATTGCTGCTCCATTGACAAATCTTCTGAAAAAAGAGTCTATTTGGATGTGGGGTGAAAGTCAAAGTAAAGCGTTTAGTAAAATTAAAGCTTTGCTAATAGAGCGTCCGATACTCGCTCTTTATGACCCTAAAGCCGAGACCCATTTACATACTGACGCAAGCAAGGAAGGGTTGGCAGGAATATTGCTTCAAAGAAACTCGAACGGTGTATTGCAACCAGTATCCTACTTTAGCCGCAAGACAACCACTGACGAACAAAAGTTTCACTCTTTTGAATTGGAAACCCTTGCAGTCATTGCATCTTTAAATCGCTTTAGAGTGTACCTGTCAGGTATCCCCTTTAAAATTTTTACAGACTGCAATGCGCTTCGCACCACGCTAACTAAACGTGACTTACTACCCCGCGTTGCTCGATGGTGGGTTCAAATTCAAGAATACGACTGCAGCATAGAGTATAGGCCCGGAATACGCATGTCACACGTAGACGCTTTAAGTCGTAATCCCGTTGATAAGCCCACAGTAGAAACCCATATTCTAGATGTATTACCTGTACGTAATTTGGAAGAAGATTGGATCACCACAGTTCAATCTGCAGACGAAGAAATAAAGGCCATTAAACATATTCTTGAAGATCCTTTGTCCACCAAAACTTCTGATGTCGTTACTAATTATAAGGTGAAAAACGGCCGCGTATTTAGAGTGGTAGGTGACAGTATCAAATGGTTAGTGCCAAAAAGTGTCCGCTGGCAGATTCTTAAAATGAATCATGATGAAGTGGGTCATCATGGTTTTGAGAAGACGTTGCAACGTATTCAGGAACACTATTGGTTTTCTAAGATGAGAAAATTTGTAAAAAAGTATGTTTCCTCTTGCCTTGAATGTGCACATCATAAAGCTCCTGGAGGTAGGCGAGAAGGTGAACTCCATCCAATTGAAAAGGTAAGTATACCATTCCACACGGTCCATGCAGACCACCTGGGACCCTTTGTTAAGAGCAAGAAGGGTAACTGTTACCTATTAGTACTCATCGATGGATTCACAAAATACATAAATATAACGCCAGTTAGAAATACTAAGTCCGCCACTACCGTTAGGGTCATATGCGAACATATAAGTTATTTCGGAGTACCCACACGTTTGATCACCGACAAAGGGTCAACTTTCACGAGTGCGACGTTTAAAGCGTTTGTATCGTCTTATGGGATCAAACACATAGTAAACGCTGTCGCCACGCCCAGGGCCAACGGTCAAGTCGAACGTTTCAACAGGACCATTCTTGATGCTCTTTCGGCTTCAGGTCATGGAAATGATGATAATTCTTGGGATGATAGTATTGGTGACGTTCAGGTAGGAATTAACACGACAAAGCATAAAACTACAAAAAAAAGCCCATCTGAACTGTTGTTCGGATTTAATATAACTGCTAGGGCTGAAGGGATTATGAGTTCCGTTATCAACGATACTCTAAATCGAACGCCTATTGATGATCTTGAACATATACGAGAAGAAGCGAGCCAAAACATAACACGACAACAATTAAAAGACACGGAACGATTTAATAAACATAGAAAACAAAGTACAGTTTATAAAGAAGGCGATTTAGTGCGCATCGAGCGACAAGTACCGCATGATGGTAAATCCCAAAAATTGGTTAACAAATACCAAGGACCTTATCGAGTAATGAAGGTGCTTCCCCATGACCGGTTGTTAATAGAAGACACTCCCCTTACTCGCAAAAACGGGAGATACGAAGCTATAGTAGCTATTGATAAAGTTCAGCCGTGGTTGATATTTAATAGAAATTTCGATAGTGACGAATCTGATTGTACTGAACAAAATGATTAATTAATTAAAATTCAATTGTTTAAGTTTTCCCCTATATTATAAGTTTAAATGTAATGATACGTGTATCATAGTCCATTATCCAATTTATGTGAATTACAGTTATCTTTATTTATTTTACTAAACATACTATGATTCCTATGATACACTATAAACTTGTGTTGTATAAATAAAATACCAAAATTTGAACTCGATAATATTCGCACCTAATTGCAGTATCTAGATGTTAATTTATTAAAATGATGTTAATGTATAGTAATAAGCAATTATTATAAGTATGTTTTTGTTTCTAGTTTATTTTTCTTGTACTTTAAATAGATAACTCTTATTACTTATAGATAAATAGATAATTCTTATTAGTAATGTATAATTGATTATGAAGAAGAAAAAAAAAAGCGAGAGGACTCGCTCAGCACAGGATGGCCGAGCTGTTAGGTAATATTAACAATAATATATATCATATTTAATAATTATCACAATTGATCAGTGTCATTAGTTTTGGTAGTTTATAAACGACTGGTTTACGGAAGTTACTGGTGGCGCCATCTGGGTTTGGCGATGGAAAATACCAAGATGGCGCCACATCGTGCGAAGTGACACCGTCGGATATTGTAATTTGTGCTAATCGGAACAGTTGTGTAAAGTGCGGTTATTTTGGTGTGTTCGAAAATAATTAGTTTAGAACCTTAAGGTTTTAGGCCTAAACGTGATCGTGATTGTGATTGTTATCAAGAATAAGCAAATTATAAGGAATATTGAAATCCGTCTGGAGTTTTGGATTTTTCCCAACTGACCCCCAAAATTATATACTTACACATTTACTCACAAACTTTCGGATTTATAATATTAGTAGGCTTAACTGGCTTTTCATTAATACACAAAACCACGTAACACAACGTGATCGTAAAACATCCGTAATACATGTACTATTAAACGGCACATATCTCCAAAAAAATCAAACGATCAAGAATGATTTTTTACCGACTTCCCAAAAAAGGAGGAGGTACTCAAGTCGACTGTATTTTTTTATTTTTTTATGTGTGTTACCTCATATCTTCTCTCAACGTGAGCCGATTTCGAATTTTTTTTTTTAGTTTGAAAGATGTTGCTTTCTAATTGGTCCCATTTAAATTTGATCAAGATCTGATCAGTAGTTCTTGAAATTCAATAATGTCTATTATGTGACGATTAATGCGTACTTTGACGATGTTCTCGTTTACCCGACTTCATAAGTTACCTCATAACTTCTTTCGTTGTGAGCCGATTTTGATAATTCTTTTTTTATTTGTAAGCTGGTACTTTTTATGTGGTCTCATTAAAATTTGATCATGGTCTGATCTCTAGTTTTTGAGTTCAAGTCAATAATGCGTGTTTATATATTAAATCTGATCAAGGTTCTGATGATAAAGCGGTGAAGTCGGTTTTTTAAGCTTTGCTTGCGTTTAATTATTTTTTTATACTTTATTGCTCAACAAGAAATAATGTACGATCGGTGGACTTAATGCTAGGAGCATTTTCTACCAGTCATCCAGCAATAGTAGGAACAAAAGTAAAGAGTGCATAAAAACAGTGTACTTAGTATCCATAAATTTAAACATAAGTATATTATTAAATCTATATATACCTGGTAGAGATCGCTATTAGTGATAAGGCCGCCTGTTGTGATTCTTTACGTATAAGCTTGTTTGTTACCTTTGTTTTCATCATAAAGTGGATCAATAAAGTATTATCTATCTATCTATCTATATATATAAAAATCAATGCCACTTTTCGTTGTTATTTTATAACTCAAGAACAGGCTCACCTATCCAAACCAAATGTTTAGGCTTTGTTCGGATTATTTAGTAGATGGTTTATGTGAAGTTTGCACAAAATCGGTCGAGCGGTTCTTCATTTATCACACCCGGGCTAAGCCGGGGCGGATCGCTAGTATACTATAAATACATTGCAAACAATACAGTAAACATTATAAACACACTTTAACATTATCACACCTAAACAATACCTACTTGTGATCATAATTTCTTTAGTCATGCTAAACAGAATTAAAGAAGTAAAATTGAGATTTGAACCCTAACGCGTTATTTTAACATTTACTTTAAATCTTCTCAGTGCGAGTTCCAGGTCTAGAATTAGATGGAACAGTTCCTCTACTGCTGGTACCAATTGGTCTACCTCTGGACCTCACGATACTTTGAGCAGGCCTGCTGGGACTCGCAGCTGGTGCGATCTGAGTCCTAGCGGTTCTACCTGAAAGTCGTCACAACGTCTAAACAATTGCTTGATTGAAAGATTTGTAAGTATTACACATATTAAGGATTTATAGTAAGAGTAAAGTTAAAAAATAAATCATTGAAGTCATGGTATAACTTTTATTTGCGTGATAGGCAAACTATAGGGTAGATTTAAAGTAAATTTAAAAATAACGCGTAAGGGTTCAAATCTTAAATTTACTACAATAATTCAATTTAGCATGACTTATGAAATTATGATCACAAGTATTGTTTAGGTGTGATATTATTAAGGTGTGTATACATCTTTAATCACCCGAAATATATTGTTGGACGTTAAAATTTTTATTTGAGTTCCGCTCAAACCAAAATTTTAACGTCCATCTATATATTTCGGGTGATGATTTCAGAGCAATAGGTGTTAGCAACTAATAAACTTGGTTCTAGCAAAGTTCAGGCGCTTATGGACAAAACTCCTGAAGACATTACCACACTGGATGCATTTGGTTCGAATAGATCGGGTGTGCGGGGCGCGTAGATTAACTTCCCCATATCTCGAGTAATCATACTCATCATCACAGCAGCGATGAACTGAATCTCACTATCGGTGTGATCATCCGATCAGTATAACCTTAGAATTTGTATGTAGCATTTAGGTCAGCATGTTACATTCTAACTATAGCACCGCCAGTTTCCATAAAGTGACGATAATTTCCATAAATGCTTAAATATATAAAAAAAGTCAATGTTAACCAATCTAAGCTAATTCTTTACCACCCTCGACCACATTGTCACTACCATCAGGTGAGATAATGGTAATATGCCTACCAGTGATTAACTATCAAGTTATAGTGGTTGTGATTGTGTGTGTGATGTGAATGTTGGCACCCACGACACAATTCATCGAACTAAGTGTAGAGCTGTGAGTGTGAAAGCGTTTATGTTATGTTTATATAGGTACTATGTATAAAAAAGTCTTTGCCGTGTATATCGACAATGGATGTGCTTATTACTCATAAATAAAAACAGTTTTAACGTACATACATTCAAATAATAATTTATTGCACATGGTATTCTAACAAAACAACAATGTCATATCAAAAGCCAAATATTGCAGATCACAAAGATACAAAACAATTTATCCACCGATAGAAACAGCTACGGCGTTTCCAGAATGACTCTTGGCATTGCTAAGAGCGTAGCTGGTCTTTCCACAAGTACTGCAGCCAGTAGACTCCTGTGCTGTCTGCAAACCTTGGGAGGCCAAATTTAATGCTCCACTCAACGCTTCTTGCCCAGAACCTGCTCCCGTGCCAGCACCGCCTGATAATCCTGGTCCAGCACCTCCAGGAGCTCCGCCTCTGTGACTTGAGCTGCTACTGCCGTACTCAAACTCTCCCTCCTGACCGGCTGACTGCACTTGCTGCTGATTATCTGACTGGTATAACTTGCCAGATTCGTATCCTTTTCCAAAACTACCGCCTTGAGCCTGTTGCTGTGATTTTCCGAATCCGGATGCGGAACCGTAGGCTTGAGCTGAGCTACCACTCTGGCTGCCACTAGGGCCGGTAGGAGCACCAGATCCACCATCTCCAAAACCTCCAGATTGAACTTGCTGTTGACTATCAAAGCCACTGGTAGATCCACCATATCCCTTGTTACCTTGGCCAGTGGTAGAACCTCCATTACCCTCAAAGTGTTTGCTGCCTCCGCTTTGGTAAGAAAAGTGGGATTCCTTATAATTTCCGGATGATCCAAATTCCTGCTGACCACCGAATCCTACACCATTCTGTCCTCCTGATGATTGAGATTGAGCATCCGCTGAAGACTGGCTTTGGCCGGCAGACTGACCAGCGTAACCAGCAGATTTGGTGCTGCCACCTGAAGCTTGCCCGCCGGCACCAGCCCCAGCCGAAGAGGAAGCTACCGAAAATGCTTGTCCGGCAGTCTGAGAACCGAGATCGGCAGAAGCAGCGGCACCACTGAACACACCTTGCGCAGAGCCATCCGCGTTCCTAGCGAGACCGCTCCAGTTCTGCGTGCGGAAGAGCGGAGGTGGTGGCGGTGGTGGCGGTGGTCCTGGTGGTGGTGGTGGCGGTCCGCCGGGTCCATCGTCGCAGACGTGGCAAGATCGTTTTTCTCTCTTATGCTCTGGTTTTTTCGGCTCAGGTTCTGAAACAATACCATAAAGGGGATACATTTAAATGTATACTATGTAATAATAAAAAATATTGACTGAGTGACAAATTAAACAGTGTAAGCCAGAGGTACCTCTATGATTGACCCATAGCAGGCAATAGCTACTTCATATAATTATCATTGTTATGTCTTGTTAGGTAAAGAAAAATACTTTAGGTTGCGAACACTGTTTACGTCTGCAGAACACGTTTTTATTATTTATTTATTCGTTTTTTATTAAGTTTTTATTAATGAGGGAATTAGAAAATACCTTTGTCTTTGAGAACATGGCAGTGAGCCACGAAGACAGATAGAGCCAAGATTACTATGACCGATTTTGCCATCTTGTCGAGGAGTCAATGTCGTCTGAAGGCAAACTTTGAAGCTCACACATTTATACGTAAACAGGAGGATGTGAGATATCGACGTATACGTCGGCTTCCAAGAATGGTGTCCTCAGATGATGATATAAGACAAATTGAAAAGGTAAACAACACCTAGCAACAGTAGGAAATTTACACGATTTGTTTGCACTGCATACAAATTTGCATTTATTCTTTAGCAAACCATGAACGTCATGAACTTTGTTTGTTTTAAATCTGTTTTGGTAACAGGGACTTTTTCTTGATACGCATACAAATTATAAAATGTGATAATTTTATTATCAACGCGCGGCTCGCTACTTCGATAATAAATGTAATTTTAGTCAGATATAGGTGGATATTATAAAGATAAATAAAAGTATTTCATAAAGCTGCTGATGCCACAGATTTGTGAGGATAGTATTAGTTTGTTTAAGGAGGTGATACCAGAATGTCTCCTAAAATGCGTGTTTTTGTAACCATTTTACTCGGCAATCATAACAAATTCTGATATAAAAAAATATTCGTCAGATTTGTATGGTATGATAAATAATGCCTTCTTCTCAGAATATTCATAAATATAAAGGGAAAATATATCAAATCTCATGCAAATAACATAAATTGCCTTTAATTAAGTTTTGTAACCATTTCGTTCCGCCATTTTGTATCAAAATACCGTGAAACTATTTTTATTTATAAGACGACTATTACGAGACGAATTATTTCCTAGGTCTTATCTTTCTAGGTCCCATATCTAATAAATCATTTTAGAATAAAAAAAGCCTGAAAGTGCAAGTCTGACTTGAGCTCCGAGAGTTCCATACAAACTTGTATGTATGTATGAGTCACGAAGATTTTTGTTATTACAATAGGCAATAGTAAATTTAGAAAGGAGAATTAGAGCGGGGTATCAACCTGCGGCCAATAGGTGACATGCATGCCTTTATTGCTCAAATAGCTGAGTTTGACGTCTCGTTAATAATAAGGAAACGATAATTTCATCGTTTGAAGCAGGCATGTTTAGCTCGGCGGTTAGAACAATGGGGCATGGTCGTGGGCTGAAACAAGGCTCAAATGAAAATTTTCCGTTCTAAATTTAGTGTTACAGTGGCAGCACTAAAGGTTCGAGCAAAGCTTAAGATGCATAAACAAAATATACAATTTAATTGAGTGAGGTTGTTGACAACATGTTTCTAACGTTTCTGCAAAGTTAGAATCGCTGACTGTATTAGTTTTAAACTATTCCGGTAGATGGCGTCACACATCGTGTCCCTAGACCGTTAAAATAGAAGAAATAATTTAATTTATTCGGTAGGCCGGGCTTGTGTAGCTTAGGGGTTAAAGCAATAGGGCATGACATCCTGTTGCCGCGGGTTCAAAATAAGTTCTAATGATATTTTTCTTTTTCAAAATTTCCTACTTTAGTTATTAGCTAGTTGAATTTTTTGCATTTCTTAGCTTTTCTTACATCCCAGAAATCTATTTCTTAAAGTCCTTTTAATAATTAACATTATTAAAATCTATATATACGAGTATATATATAGGTTATCGATTACAAGAAACTCGACAACTAGCATTATAAGATCTGGATCATAGATTTCATTATAATAAACATAAATGCATTCACAACACACAGCTCCACACTAAGTTCGAAGACTTGTAACGTGGGTGGCGGAAACATTCACATTACAAAATCAGAACCAGAAACACGAATGTCACTTGGGTAGAAAACTTGTGTTTCCTCCGTGAATAGAACCCGATATGCGCTGTTATGACAAATCATCCAGTTTCCACATTTCAGTATACTTTTATCAGAACCAACATTAGGATAGAGATCGTACATTTCAGATACGAGAACCAGCAATATATATATCATCCAGTTCTTAGATCCAATGTTACTAAGATATATAGTGTTCAATTTACAAAGGAAAAACTATCGCTTGAGGCGGGATTTGAACCCGCGGAAATAGGGTGTCATGCCCTATTGCTCTAACCGCTGAGCTACTTAAGCCCCGCCGGAAGCGACGAAATTAACCTTTCCTTATTATTAACGTCTTACGGGGACGTGTGACGTCTTCTACCGAAACAGCTTATAGAAACCACTATATACAGCAAGCGAGTCTCACATTGCAGTTAGCTCCACGTTGTGTTGAGAACGTCTACCCAAATCAATTGATTTTTTTTATTTATATAGCTTTAGCCATGCTAGGCGAACTATATTGATAAATTTAGAAAGGAAAAATTATCGCTTGAAGCGGGATTTGAACCCGCGGCCATAGGGTTTTCCTTTCTAAATTTATCACTATAGTTCTGCCTAGCATGGCTAATGCTATATAAATAAAATCAATTACTAAGATATGTTTTAGATTTCAGGATATCCTTTCGTCAAACAGCGTGACTAGCATCCTGTTCCTAATATTCTGGAGGTTTAATCGAGATTTAAAGTTATTAACGACCAGTTTATTACTGACGAACCTGTTGGCGCGGTGGGAAGTGTCTGCCCTCTGCGCTATGGGTTCTGAGGTCGATTCCCGATAGGAGCACAATTTTCCTTCTTAAGGGACTTTTATACTTGTGGTTTTAGGTTCGATTGAGTATGTTACATTATCATGCAAATGTGTCCCCACGATTCATGTTTTGGAATTTATTTCGGGACTATAAATGCGAAAACATCATTTACATTTCTATATATATATATATATAAATAATAATCTCTATTTCCCGTGGTCATCACATCACGCGTGAACGGATGGAACAATTTCGTTAATTCTTGGTGTGTTAATTATTGTCTGGAGAAAGTTCTTATGAAAGAAAATGCTATTCCGGAAATCTCGCGGGTGCGGGACTACGCGGGTAAAACTGTACTGTGCTGTAAACATATATTTTCAGGCGGCCTTTCCGAGAATTAAAATTACTTACACCTGGGTCCTGGGTCTCAGGAAGCCCTTTTAAGAACCAACATTATTAACATCTAGGTCCTAGGTTTCAGGAGGCCCTTAAGGGAACCAACATAATTAAGTTTTAGTTACCAAGTTTCAAGAGGCCTTTCTAAATAACACCCATGCGAAGCAGGGGCGGGTAGCTAGTATTTATTATAATGTCTATCAACAGCATGTGAATCATTAGGTGGGGACAGACAATAAATTCTTTGATGATTAAAAAATAATAATAAGCCAATTACGAAATTAGATTTTAAAACTTTTAAATGGAGTTTTGCCGCGAAAGTGAACAAATGGCGTGATTTTGTATAATTTTCCAAAACCTGTGATTCTTCGAGTGTTCATGTGTAATAATGGTGGATTATTAACCGTCAATACTTAGTAAATGTGCATAAATGTAGGCAAGTCATACAAAGTTCAAAAACGTAATTTTTACCTTCGGTCCAAAACTCCAATTGAAGTTCTAGTAAAGTTTCTACCACTTTACTAGGGCATGATTTGACTATGATTGAACCTTGACTCTTGTACTTGACTTTGGCTTGTGACTAGGACATTTAATATGAAATACACTTGAAATATATTATTACTTGACAAATATATTATTACTTGACTAAATGCACAAGATTGCGCAGCCAAAATTAATAAAAAAAAGCCTTTTAATTGGAAGTTCTCTGAAATCTCTCGGAGTTTGATTAAATATTTTGATGGTCATTAAATTACAGTTTTATGACATAATACTAAGATCTAGATCGTAGCTTAGGTGTCATTATTTATTATTATTGCAATATATATAGGTAATTCATCAATATTGGTAACTCATCAGGTTTCCATATTTCAGGATACTTTTTAGAGAATCTAAGCTAGCTGGATATAAGTCGTATAGACTCCTATACCTTTATAGAATATAGACTTGATCTGACGATGAAGTCCGTAGGTGGATAGTGAACCTGCTCAATGACTCGTACCGCTCGAGTTTGGGTTTGTTTTGACAAGTCCAATGGTGGGCTGTCACCCACTACTGATGTCACCAAGTATACTCGTATCTACGGGCCAATTGCCTATATTTCCTAAAACTAAACTAAAACTATATACAGCAAAGAACTAATAATACCAAGTATTGGACTGATGATGATGGACCCGGAAAGTCGATAGTAAACTCTCTAATGGCTACCAGTGAACCCCTCGAGTCTGGACTTATTTGGATTGTTCTTTCATGTGCGATATACTTGGTGTCTTTTAGTCCTCTCTAACTATTAATAATTAATAATTATATAATTAATTTATACATATTATCTGTGGTATAAAAGAAGATGTAGTGACTATAATTGAGAAGGGTTTGCTTAGGTGGTTTGGACATGTGGAGAGGATGAATGAAAGTAGATTTACGAAAGAGATTTATAAGGCAGATGTGAATGGAACTGTTGGAAGGGGAAGGCCGAGACGAACGATTCTTGATCAAATTCAAGACGTTTTAACAACTTCGCTGCCAACTCCGCATATTCGCGGGGTGCGGGGCGAGCGCGCGGAACCGACCCCGCATATTAGCGGAGTAGCACCGTTCAGTTTGTATGCTTCGGTACATGCTTGGCACCGCGCTAGGCGACACGTTTGCAGGCTGGCACTACGCTTGAATAGTGTAGATTTTCGTTGCAAGTTGTGGTTTTTGAATATTGACTTTTATTCCAAAGGTGTTAAGGTTTAAACATGGACGATGAATCGGGGCCGAAAAGGCCAAAGCGATGTAAAGTGCCTTTGAATTATAATATAACTGATAGTGATATCAAAAAGCAAGTCTATGGAGACAGTGGCAGTGATGATGACTTCCACCCTGATGGTAAATTTTCATCAGATGATGAAGAAGAGGCCGCCGAGCGGCAGTATATCACGCAAGTGGCGGCTATGGATTTAATTGATTTTCCGCAGTCACCTAGCCCATCCGAAGGGTTACTACCACCTGAAAGTGCCCCGCAACCTGCACAAGAATCTAGTTCGATATGGATGATGACAGGCGAGCTAAAAAATATAGATTTCACAAAACAGAATGAATTTTTCGGCAACCCTGGGCAAACTCCGATAGATTTTTTCAACTTCTTTGAAGACGACCTTCTTACTATGATTTGTGAAAAAACGAATGCCCAAGCTGTGAAGTTATTTCTCAATGACAACGTATCAGAGAATTTGGAGGCCCATTTTTGTAAATTTTTTGTTTGCCTTTAGACATTTTGATTTTGTACTAGTTTTTGTAAGATTATACTTTGAAAATGTTTTCGTAAATGTTACATGTGGTGTTACAATAAAGAAACATTATATAATCCTGTGTTTAAATGTCTGAGTTACTATTAAATTAACCATTATGCATAAAATAAACTACTCCTCAAAATTGCGGACTTGGCACTGGGGTTGAATTTTTCAACCTCAGTGCCAGGTCCGCAAATTTGCGGGATTTTCTATTTTAGTTATATTTCAGTAAAAACTACTAAAAATAGTAAAATTGATCCTAAAATAGCATATACTAATGACCCTAAAGCATATTTTATAATAAAACAATGTCGGATTATCTCATGAAGTCACTATACCTTAGTTGGCAGCGAAGTTGTTAAGTAAAGGTCTGGTCAAGAGTACCCTAAACCGACGCGCTTGTATGAAAGGATTGATGAAAGTAGACGAAGCGAGAGAAGTATGTCAGGATCGTAGCAAGTGGAGAGATGTGGTCTCTGCCTACCCCTACGGGAAAGAGGCGTGATTTTTATGTATGTATGTATGTATAATTATATGAAAATAAAACCATGATTTTCTTTACCTTTTATTAATAGTATAAAACATATTATGGTATAAACGATAACATTTGATCATTATATATACATATTTATTCAGTCAGTGTTTACTTTCCAGAAGCGCCAGAACTAGCGTTAGATTCGGCGACGCCACCGCGGCTAATACTGATACTCTTGGATATGCTGATAGAGCCGCCTTCTAAGCCCCCATTAGGACCGCCGAAGCCACCACTAGGACCGCCGAAACCTCCATTCGAACCACCGAAGCCCCCATTTGACCCACCGAAGCCACCACCGGGACCACCGAAGCCACCTTTGTAAAGAGAAATTATGCAATCAAAAACATATTGGATTGATAAAAGATATGAACTGCTTGGTATTGTAAGTAGCGTGTCGCCTTCTTCGTAGGTATCAGGATAATCTCCCGATGAGAAAATGCATGTTTCTGGTTCTGTGTGTGATTGTGTGAGTGACGTGAATGTTTTCGGCACCCATAATACAAGGCTCTTCTAACTTAGTGCGATAGCGTTTATATTTTTTCTTATGAAAGCTATTTACATTTCTAAACGAAATTCTGTTTACGCAAAAAAAAAACTTGTTCTTTCTAAATCTATCTATCTCAGTTTTTTACAATGTCTGATTCTTGAAATGCCTTTAATAAAGAGATATGCTATAACTTTGAGGCATATGGATTTATTTAAAAAAAATGTTTTTCATTCGTAATTTATTACAGTTGAAGATTATCAAGACAAGGTAACGCTCCGTAATCCGCCGCATAATTCACTGAACAAAAATTCTTAAAATTACCATTCATCTTTGAATGTGACATTTGATTTTGACAGCTATTCAACATCACCATCTCTCGGTTATACAACTACTATTTCCTTAACCGGAGTTTGGTGAATCTTATCCGCATATAGAGAGAACAATCAAAATAATCATAATATGCTTTAACTCCATCTCACTTTCGCTGCCACCCTCCTAACTGCTGTTTCCCTCCGGAATGGATGCATGGTACCTGCCATTTCAAACCCTCAACCAGAAGCAGGTGGAACTCCAGGTGAACTAAACTACCTTTGTTGTATACCAATATCTCACCTTGACCTCCAAAACCAGATCCTCTTCCAAAATGCTGACCACCACCGAAGTTGGGTCCACCTCCAAAACCACCCCCGGATCCTTGACCATAAGGCTGTGGAGGACCGGGTGGACCAAAGCCACCGCCACCGGCCTGTGCGCTGGCTTGCGCCTGGCTGTGTCCACCGAACTGCGGGGACCGTGCTACCCGAACGCCTGTACAACATGTTTACGTAGAAAAACAAAAAGGTACCTACGGTCATACCTTACATTAATATTATAAAATAAGGTTTAGCGAGGTTTGTGATTTAGATAGGCGGCTTATATAATTATTATTCATATAATATATATGATAAATATCCTTATTAATTCATGCTTTTTTGTTTTGTATATGATGCCACCCGCAAATCAAGACCTAAAGAGTTAAAAAAAATATTACACCAAATTAACGAACAAACAAACAAACAAACGCATTCACACTCACAGCCCCACACTAAGTTCAAAGACTTGTATCGTGGGTGCCGGAAAATCACACACACACATTACACCCAGAACCAGAAGCACAAATATCCCTTAGGAAGGAATTTGTGCTCTTGCCGGGAATCGAACCCAGGACCCACGGCGCAGAGGGCGGACACCTGTCCACTTCGCCAACTGGATCGTCAAGGTCGAGCTTCGAGCAGGAAAGATGGAAGTAGAGTGTTCATGTACTTTTTAGTGTAGACTTTACTTAAACTGCCTAAGGCTTAGTTATTAATTTTATAGGATACGTGTCAGCCTTCTAAGCAGTAGCGGGTTCGATTTCCAGTAGGAACACAAGTTTTCTTTCCAAGGGAAATTCGTGTTTCTGGTTCTGGGTGTGATTGTCTGTGTGATGTGAATGTTTCCAGCACCCACAACACAAGTCATGGGGCTGTGAGTGTGATGCGCATCTATGTATTTTTTTTATTTCTATAGCGTCATTGAGTACCTATATAACGAAATGAAAATAAAAAGAAACCACAATTTCGTTTCAAAAGGACTATACAAAAAGATGTTATAAAGTAAAGTATGTAGTTACTAAATTTAAATATAAATTACCTGCATTAATTTCACTGAAATTAATTAAAAACAAAACCGCTAGCGAAACACACACAGCACTAGCATACGCCATCTTGATTCCTTTGGCAAACTGACTACAAGCTTGTTAACCACATTTTTATATTCGCTAAAACACGTTCAATTTGAGCTTACCTGATAAAATTTACACGAAAACTGTTTACATACACAGCACAAGCAAATCCCATACAAAAAACAAAATATAAGACCTTTGTTTCAAGTAATTATGGTTGAAAATCAATTGTCAAATTAATCGTGTTTCGAATTTGCTCAGTACCTAGGGAAATTACCTCATGTAAGATCTGATTTACCAAATATTTACTTTGAATGTTAATCGTGGTCAATGACAGTTTGGTTTCGGGAATTTTGCGGTTTTTATAGCCACATTAGCGGATAGTTAAACATTGGTAAGGACATGTCTTAATCAAATATTAATTTTACGAAATACTGATCCGCAACAACAGCAATTATTATAATATATTATAATGTTTAATCAAAACGAGAGAGGAATGGCGGATATGTTTCTAATCTAAACCTCTACATCATATCTTACGTCCCGCGCGTTAATCGGAGGATAAAATTATCAAAATTTTGGCTAAAAAACGGATAAACTGTATTTTGTAACTGTTAAAGCCATTTCAAATGACTCAAAAAAGCATAATTTTTAACGAAAATCTATCAAGCGAAACTAATTTAATTATGAAACCGGCTAAACGAAAGAAAGAATAAGGTTGAAAAGTGATACATATATTAACCTATTATTATTATAATTATTACTAACGTTACATATTTATAAGGAATCTGATGGAATAAAACAAAGATTCTTTTTGATTGTAATTTAAATAGTATTATTGTGATGCTTAAGAAAACAAAGGAGTTTTGCCGCGAAAGTGAAAAAATGGCGTTGTTGATTTTGTATAATTTACCAAAACCTGTGATTCTTCGAGTGTTAATGTGTAATAATGGTGGCTAATTAACCGTTACTACTTTTTAAACGTGCATAAGTGTAGGCAAATGATACAAAGTTTAAAAACGTGATTTTCGCTTGCGCTCCAAAACTCCAATAGAAGTTCTAGTAATGTTTCTACCACTTTACTAAGGCATTACTTGACTAAGCCTGGACCTTCACTCTTCTTTTACTCGACTGACTGTGACGGTCACTAGCAATTTTAATATGAAATAACACTTATATCATAATATTATTACTTGACACTGGCTAAATGCACAAGATTGCGAAACCAAAATTAAAAGAAAACAAAACGAATACTTATATATTTTTTTATGTTTTGGCTACGCAATCTTGTGCATTTAACGCCTGTGTTAAGTGATTATTTATTTCAAGTGTATTTCATATTTAAAGACTTAGTCACAAATCACAGTCAAAGTCAAGTAAAAGAGTCAAGGTCCAGTCATAGTCAAGCCATGCCCTAGTAAAGAGGTAGAAGCTTTATTATAACTTCTATTGGAGTTTTGGAGCAAAGGCGAAAATAATGTTTCTCAACTTTGTATGATTTGCCTATACTTATGCACGTTAACTAAAGTATTAACGGTTAATAATCCACCATTGTTACATTAACACTCGAAGAATCCAGGTTTTGGAAAATTATACAAAATCATCAACGTCATTTTTCACTTTCGTGGCAAAACTCAAAATTAACTTTATGATGAATTTATGTAACAGTAGGTGATGATCACGGCATGATAGGATTTCTAAGCTGCAATACAAAAAGTTTCTATATTTTCCATTTATAACCTTTTTTATAATAAAAAGTTTACACTACCAATGACAAGTTACTTCAAAATGGCGTTTCATTGACGTATGAATTTTTCAGAAAATATAAAAATATTTAGCCAAAGCTAAGTGTGATTTTAAGTTTAAAATGCAATAAATAAGTTACTAATAATGTCGGTAGAGGATAAGAAAATCGTGCAGAGCCGTTTTCAACGGCACACGAGTATTCTGATGTGGAAATGCAGTCTTCAAAGGCAGTAAGTTAATACTTCTATTAGTACTCAGATCATAATAATGTAGTTAGCTATTTATAGAAACGTTTACCTTCTCTACGATACTTATCCGAAAACAGTGGAGTGACGATATCAAATCCTTCCAACTAAATAGGGCAGCACAAGCTTTGGACAGATATTCTTGGAGATTATGGGAGAGAGCATTGCTCAGCAGTGGGATAGTAGATTAAACAAAGAGATTCACTGGACCGAATCTATGGTGGTAGGGTATTTTGACGTGGTTGCCTAGTAAGCTACCCTGTACCGAAAGTCACTATTTATATAATCTATTTTTTTTTAATCAGTCATTCATTAATTAAATAGGTAAGTTATGCTGACCATCAAGCGTGTGGAACGTGCTTGTTTCGTCTCTGCACTCCTGGAGTGCCGTCAGAAGTAAAAACTAGAACATTAACGTTGTGCATTTTTGAAATAACAATACCATCTTCACCATAGAAACGCGGTAGAAAGAGAGGGGGATATTACTTTTACTTCCTCTCCTACGCCGGGCGGTCCAATCTCCCTTCGCCTTACGAATTTTCCGTCTGACGAATGTTAGATCAGGTCACGTGTCCTGGCGCGAATTTGTCATTTTTTTACCCATCCCGAAAAAGTTCACAACGCCGCGCCGCTAAAGAAAATGTCACTTAAAAAAAATACTGAATCATCACTCAGGTTATATAGTGATGAAATGCTCGTCTAACAGAGATATTTTTTTTATTTTGCATTGATTGATTTATAATCATAATATTTTTGCTAAAAATATATTAAGTACCTAGCTTACCCGCACTTGCTCGCCTGGGTAGGCACATTTGAAGATCCATTTAGGCAAGCATGTCACACCTTCGGCCGCATCATCACTTTCCATCAGGTGAGATAGTGGTCAAATGCTTGCCTATTCAATATAAAAAAAAAAACCCGTTAGCGCAGTAGTCAAATTTCTGCGCGTGTGTCCTGGGCTCGATTCGCACCCACGACATAAATCTACTAACTTAGTTTGAGGCTGTAAGTGTTTATTATTATTTATAATTGTTATCTAGACGAAGATGGCGCATTCTAGTAGCGGATACCTTATTCGCATCTGTCCTTTTCGTCGCTGCTGTATTCATCGCAAAGCCAGTGTTCCTAACACCCCTGCAAGCAGAACCGGAGCCCCCGCTCACGACACTAGACCTACTGGAGTCACTCAACAAAAATGCGATCGTGGGATATGCCCCGAATGAAGAACCTTACGTAGAGATCATGAAAAGGGCGTCGCAGTTACTCAAAATTTGTGAGTGAGAAACCTACCTACTTGCTATGGAGTCCCAACTAGTACTAAGCAAACATTTGTTATACCCTATTTCATCTGATCAATGCCGCCGAAGTTGTAGCACGCCTAACTAGGAGCCATCTTACTAATATTATAAAACCGAAAGTTTGTGTGTAAGTGTGTAAGTATGTTTGTTCCATCTTCACGCTTTAACGGCTGAACGGATTTGGATGAAATTTGGAATGTACGTAGATTATACCTAGGATTAACATATAGGCTACTTTTTAACTTGATAATAGCGGGCGAAGCCGCGGGGCACGGCTAGTTTACTATAGTCTTGAAGACTCCCAGATTATACCGTTTCGAGGAACAACGCTACTAACAAAGATATTATGCTACTAGGTTACTATAGGCCCGGATAACTTTCAGGATTGCCTCTTCGGGGTGTGAATGTGAATTAACTATTTTGATTTTGACAAAACGAAAAGCGAATCAACAAATACATACATATACACAAGGAGAGTATGCACAGGAATAACCTGATTTAATTCCCCATGGCCTTTTTACCACCTAACAACAAGGCAAACGTTATCTATTTATGGTTGACATACATCCTAGTTCGCTCGAAGCGTTCGCTTCTACGTTGATCATCTGTACAGCGAAGGAGTGCAACTCATTGCCTGCGTCTTTGTTCCCTGAACGGTACAATCTGGGTGTCTTCAAGTCTAGACTTAATAGGTAGAGATCTTTCATTCTAAATGTGCACGCCCCTCCATTAACCTTTTTATACATTTGACACTCGATAGTTTGACAAATTTGGTGGAGAGGCGTGCACATTTAGAATGAAAGATCTCTACCCTCTAGGCAGGCATGTACCATCTTCGGTCGCATCTTCACTTTCCATCAGGTGAGATAGCGGTCAAATGCTTGCCTATCCAGCATTAAAATAAAAATAAAAAACTTTTCTCACGTACGCTCACGACTTTCGTATTAATAATTGTGACTTCTTTCAGCCGTAATGAGTGCTGCTACTGAATTTGGATTAAACAACGACCTCTACACGTCGTCAAATCTAATTAAGGTTAAGTTACACAGACATGTCATTTGGGTTATTTGGAAGCCTAAGGTTAGTGTTTAGAAAAATACTACTCACTTGAAAACTAGACTATCGTGAGTAACACATAATTTATGTGAATATAACTCGTAAAAAATAGTCGACTTTGTTTTAAGCCGTTTAGAACATAAATTTAATAATCACTGTTTTGAATATATTAAGAATATATTGAATACATTGGCCGCGTTTCATCATCATCATCTATGCAGATGTAAGATTAAAATATAGATCAAGTAATATTTTTCAGAACCTTAATATGTATGTAATTACACCCATAAAATTATTTTATTATTTTTAACTAGCCATGCCCCGCGGCTTCGCCCGTTATTATCAAGTTTAAAAGTAGCATACGTGTTTATTTTAGGTATAATCTATGTACATTCCAAATTTCATCCAATTTAAAAAATTCAGCCGTTAAAGCGTGAAGAATGAACAAACATACTTACACACAAACTTTTGGATTTATAATATTAGTAGGATTTAATTAAGAAAAATACAAGGACAATTCAAAATACGAAAACGCACGCTATTGGCTTGATTGCTTCTTGAACTATCAACTTTCATCATGGAATGTAACGTCACAAAAAAAAACATTAAAATTGCCACGTTTAAAATTACCCGGTCCTGAATGCATTTTAAAATATATATTTTCATCTAAAATGTTTCGGTTTTGTTAATGATATTCATTACAAAATTGATTGTGCATTATGTTAACGAAAACAATCAACAAATAGCATTAAAAAATTAAAGGTTCCCTGAGGCACGCCACTGACGCACGATTTTGGGTGGTAATTATAATTTATATTTAGGAGAGTTAGGTAAGTACATATAACTACCTCAAGGCGCTCAGAGCAACATATATTTTTTCAAAATTCTTAAATGATCTTCTTTTGCCAAATGCAAAAAAAATTGCCGAAACCCGGGATTGAACCGGGGACCTTTAGATCTTCAGTCTAACGCTCTCCCAACTGAGCTATTTCGGCGATGGAAATTAATGTTGAAAAATTGCTGTTCTTATTTATTGATAACAACTGATAAAGTGGCTATGATTTGTATTGTGGAGAGTTTCTTATCTTAGTTAGTACTTAAATAATGCCTACTTACATATAACCTCTGAATTGTGGATCAGATAATTTTAAGAAACACTAAGATTTGATTGAAGTGTCTCTTTAAATTATGTATAATAAGTATATAACATTATGTAGTCCTACTATTAATCGACCCAAATATTACTTATAGTAGCAACACAGCGCTTGCCACCTGCCTCACCTTGGTTGCAGGAGCATTCAGCATGGGCACCACATGCAGGCGAGGCTTTTTTATTAGCTTCGCTAGCTGGCCTAATGCATCCCCCAAACAAAGTATAACATTTATACTCGGCTGTATAATAAATTACTGCCCACTTTTTATAAAATCCTTTCTTACACATCATTAAAAAATAATAACATTTTTAGAATGGTAGCATGTGGAGATTTAGTATCCGGAGCTCGGAGCGGGCTCGGTACGCCACTGAGTCGGAGTTCCTAGAGCACACGAACCCGCACCTCCGGGCCGGCTTCTTAGCAGTACAAGTTGCGATCAGTAAGGCGATCGTGGAAGTCTCTAGTGGGAAGCCGCCGGAATATAAGGTATCTCACACACTTAAAAGAAAGACGCACTTAATTTCATCGAACCAGTGAGTGAAACATGCAAATGAATTCATCATGATGTTCGTGACTGATGAGATACAGAATAAAGTTCTATAAAAAAAATTAAATAATAGGATTTACATTATTAAAAGATTTAGCTTATAAATAGAGTCTTAAAATTCAAAATAAAAATTACAGTTGGCAAAAAGAGTTGCCGAAACCCGGGATTGAACCGGGGACCTTTAGATCTTCAGTCTAACGCTCTCCCAACTGAGCTATTTCGGCTATGGATGTAAGCGCCGAAAAGTAGCTGTAGGTCGAATTTTGCACTGAATATCACTGATGAAATAACATTAATCCTTACTAATATTATAAATCCGAAAGTAACTCTGTCTGTCTGTCTGTTACGCTTTCACGCTAAAACTACTGAACCGATTTAAACGAAATTTGGTGCACAGATAGTCTAGAGCCTGAGAAAGGACATTAGGCTACTTTTTAACCCCGACTTCTGGCTGGTCCGGGACTTACGCGGGCAAAGCCGCGGGGCGCAGCTAGTTTATAATAGTTGCAAAATACAAGTAACTGACTACAAACTAAATAAATATATGTAATAAATAGGTATCTTCTAGGCAAACCTGCTCCATCGTAGACTACATTGTGGCTTACCATCAGGGAGATAGTGGTGAAACGTTTGCCTAACATAAGCTAAAAAAAATACTTGAAAATAAACTGGTTTAAACTAAGTATAAGATAAAGTTACTTTGATATTACAAATATCAAAAAAAAAATTAAGTATATACTATACCTATATGAACATACAACTTAAATAACAATAAGAACTGCTCGTTGGCTTACTCTAGTGGCGTTCGCCTTCGAAGCAAGGGTCTATCGGGTCCGATTCCCGGCGGGAACACAAGTTTTCTCCCCAAGGAAAATTTGTGTTCCTGGTTCTGGTTGTGATTGTGTATGGGATGTGAATGTTTCCGGCACCTGCGACACGAGTCATCGAACTTAGTGTGGGGCTGTGAGTGTGAATGCGTTTGTTTACGCAGACATTAACGTTAAATAATATTATTAATAATGAAAACATCCCGGTGTTCATTTCTATTTCATTCCTAATAATTGAAACGCAAGCAAAGCTTAAAAAAACCGACTTCTTCGCTTGTATTTCGGTTTTGGCTTGACCGATTTCGAATTAATATAGGACCACCTCTCAAGTATACTCTACCAAACAAAAAAATAATCATCAAAATCGATTCATAATTGGCGGAAATATTGCGTAACATACAAACAAAAAAAAACATAGTCGAATTGAGAACCTCCTTTTTTGAAGTCGGTTGAAAACTCATTTGACTGATAAATTCAGTTATAGGCCATATTAACGAATCAAGTCCTAGTAATACTTTATTCAGTTTCTTCTAATTTCATGATTACATTAAAGTTACCAAATTCATCGAGAGAAAAAAAAGGTCTAAAATTTATTTGTATGCGTTATTTATCAATAATGATGATTCATTAATGATAATGATAAACTAATTATCAGTAATGGTAATGATAATATGGGAGTCAATTACTTCCAAAGGCAATATCTGCCTATGTAGCCAAATCCGATGATAATAAAAACTACGTTTTGCTTCGCACGAAAAGTTTTGCTTCAACATTCATTATGCGTACCGCAAAGAAATGGAACCCTTTACCCGAGTTTGTATTTACCCAAAAGTACAATCTGGGAGTATTCAAGTCTCGAGTGAACAGGTATCTTCAGGCAAACGTGCACCATCGTCGACCGCATCTTCATTTTCCATCAGGTGAGAAAGTGATTTGCCCATCGGAAATATAAAAAGCTGTTTGTTTCATTTAGGTTATCAGGAAAAGGAAAATAATTGGTGCGAAAGAGGAACAAGCGAAGGGTCTACGCGTTATAGGCCTTCTGATCCCGCGAGTGCCTTCAGAATAATTTAACGCAAGCAAAGCTTAAAAAAAACCGACTTTATCTTCGGAATTTTGATCAGATTAGATGCTCCAAACACGCATTATTGAAGATATTTCAAGAACTACTGATCAGACCTTGATTAAATTTTAAATGGGCCTAATTGGAAAGTAACATCTATAAAACCAAAAAATAATAATTCTAAATCGGTTCACGTGGAACGAAGTTAGGAGATAACATACATAAAAAAAAATACAGTCGCCTTAAGTACCTACTCCTATTTTGTGAAGTCGGTAGAAAAACGGTATCAACAAGCCTATAGAGGTATCAATGTCAATCTCACAGTCAATGTCAAAGTCAAAGTCAAGAAGTCAGTCATAGGTCAAGTCATGCCCTAGTAAAGTGGTAGAAACTTTACTAAAACTACTATTGGAGTTTTGGAGCGAAGGCGAAAATCACGTTATTCAACTTTGTATGATTTGCCTACACTTATGCAATTTTACTAAGTATTAACGGTAAATCCACCATTATTACACATTAACACTAGAAAAAATTACAGGTTTTGGAAAATTATACAAAATCATCAACGCCATTTTTTCACTTTCGCGGCAAAACTTTGGGATAAAGTATTTTTATTGTGTTACCAGCTGGGACTGCGAGCCATGCCCGTGTCACCGCTTATGCAGCAAGCGTCGGTGAGAAAGGCCCTCTCTGGCATTCTACTGTGTTACACCCTAGCACTCATACCACCGGTTATGGAGACGCAGGCCCTCGTTGTCTCTGAGACACAGGACATGTTCAAGGCAAGTATACTTACGCTTAATTATTATTGTGTATCATGTATAACCCACGAAGCAAAAAGAGGGGTGTTATTAATTTAACGTGTGTATGTCTGTGACTGGCATCGTTGCTCCCGAATTCCTCAATCGATTTTGTTCTTTTTTTTTGTTTGAGAGCACATATTTGATTATAGACTTAAATATGCTTTAACCCCTTTTTGAAGAATATGTATTATATGTGATGAAAATGCCTATCGTTATATAAATGCTACTATCGTAGAATATATTTTCTTTTTAATATTTTTTTCTTGTTTAAAAAACTTTTGCTAAAATGATTGTTCAAGTTGATTGAAATAAATAGTCGCCGAACTGCTCAATGGCAAAGTTGGAGGCGTTGTAGTATTTTTCGTTTTTTACATGTTTGGATTTTGGATCCATTCCCAATTTTCCATTCCGTCAATATTAGACAAAACTCATAGTGTTCATGAAGAATATTAGTACCTATGCGGGGGTTTCGGGGGCAATAAATCGATCTAGCTAGGTTTCTAGTGTGTATACCAGCTTCGATCACATCGTCACTTACCATCAGGTGAGATAGTGGTCAAACACTAGCCTGTCACAAATAAAAAAAAAAAAAAAACATCGTTTTAACAAGCAAAGCTCGGTCATCCAGGTACTACTTATTAAACGTGCATGAGTGTAAGCAAACCATACATACTTGAACAATGTGATTTTTACTTTCACACCAAAATTCCAGTAGAAGTTCTAATAGGTAAAGTTTCTACCACTTTACTAGGACATGACTTGACTATGACTGGAACTTAACTTTTACTTTATTTTGACTGCGACAAGGACTTTTAATATGAAACGTTTTACACTTCAAATATTTTTTACTTGACAATATAAATTCGAAAAAATTACAGTCGATTGCCCAAGATCCTTGTCGCACTGTATACATGGGTCATACTATAACAAGTACCCGGATGACCGAGCTTTGCTCGGCTCAAAACACGGATAAAACGACGTTTTCTAAAATTGAAACCTAGCCGGATCGATTTATCGCCGCCGAAACCTCCTGCATACAAAATTTCATGAAAATCGTTGGAGCCGTTTCCAAGATCCTGATTATATATATATATACAAGAATTGCTCGTTTAAAGGTATTAGATAGGAGTCACATTGTCTGATTGCAGAGAGGTCTTCGCATGCGCGGAGTAGGCTATGCCTCAATGTACGTGGGCTGGCTGATGTATGCCTACCTGACCGCTCTGCCCATCTGCTTCCTGGCTGCTTTCGCTTTGCTGCTGATTTTCCGCTGGATCCACCTGCTGGTGGCACTGCCGATGCTCCTCGCATACTTCACAGTGATGGTGATGGCTGCGCTGATCATGGCTATGTTTCAAAGCAAAAGTAAATTATGCTAAATAATTTCTCGGTTTTAACCGACTTCAAAAGTTACCTCATAACTTCATTCGTTGTGAGCCGATTTTGATGATTATTTCAAAGCAAGTGCTTATTTTTATTTCAAAGCTGGTGCTTTTCATGTGGTCCCATAGAAATTTGATCAAGATCTGATCACTAGTTTTTGAGTTATCGTCAATAAAGCGTTGAAGTTAATATTAGAATTATAATGTTAGGAACCCTGATATAAGTCGGTTTTCTTAAGCTTTGCTTGCGTTTAATTATTGTAGAATGTATTTGTGGTCGAAAAGTACTTTAATGTATGAATTTAACTTTTTTAGCATGTATGATCGAAAACAACTCGACGATTCTGCTAATTTATTTTTGTTGTTCGTAAATGTCAAGACAAGACCAGCAAAACTTTCATACATACGTTGAATAAAAGTTTTTTTTTTTTTTTAAACATATCGATGCAAATCCTGAGCAGGATAAAGGTGTGCAATGAGGTGTCTAGTTATGACAAAGCTGTGGATCTGCCCATTGACTTAGTTGGGTGCGCCCGCGCCCGGTGGAAATATAAGTTTTCTCCCCAAGGGAAATTTGTCAATGTGTATGCCTCCATCGACACAATCGAAGTTAGTGTAAAGCGTTTATGTTTAATGAAATGTATTAATCCATTTTTAGCATGGATCGCATGCCTCTGGAGCACGCTGTACACTCTCCTGCAGACTTACTTGGCGGAGCTGGTGGTGCATCATAAGTACGACATGCAGCACGAAACCCTCACATTCTTCCTACAAGTGCTGCTACCACCGCTTGGGTTGGTGCATGCCTTCAATAAGTTCGCGCTGCTTCAGACCGGACGTAAGTTTTTGAATATTTCAGCATCAGCATATATATTTTTTATGCTAAACTAGCCGTGCCCCGCGCCTTCGCCCGCGTTTATCAAATTAATTTTCCCATCCCCCTTTCACCATCTGGTTGATATATCTCCAGTTCCCTCGAAAAATTTCGCTTCTACGTTTATCATACGTGCATCGTAGGGTGGAACACATTGCCTGCACTGCTGCCACACAGTCTTTGTTCGCCTTACGGTACAATCTGGTTGTCTAAGTCTAGAGTGAATAGGTATCTTCTAGTCAACCATGTTCTTCGGCCACATTTTCACTTTCCATCTGACCCCCTATTACGTATCTTTGTTGCACGCGGTTTCTATTTAAATTAAGCAAAAATGAACCTTATTTCTTAGGAGTTTTGTCAATTGAGTATTGAAACAGTTTGCAACAAAGATAGGTAATCGGGGGGCAGGTGAGACAGCGGTAAAATACTTGACGATCATAAAAAAACGCTCCTTCAAGTATCGGGTTCGATTCCCGACAGGAGCACAAATTTTATCCCCAGAGAAAATTTGTGTTTCTGGTTCTGGATGTGATTGTGTGTGTGATGTGAATGTTTCCGGCACCCACGACAGAAGTCATTGAACTTAGTGTGGTGCTGTGAGTGTAAAAGCTTTATTAATAAAATATAAATAAATAAATAGTTATAAACATAGACGTAAATAAGGACCCTGTACAATAATAGGGTGTAGCAAAATAATCAGCAGGTTTACCAAGAGAACTTTAAGATATATGCACTACTATTATACTACTACGATTATTTTTTAATCTATCTATATAAAAATTTCATGTCACAGTGTTTGTTACCATAATTCTCCGAAACGATTGAACCGATTTTAATGAAATGTTATATTCACACTTGCTAGGTATAAGAATAGGTTGTATCTGTTTTTCATCCCCCTAAGTGAAAAGGGTGGCCTAACCAAAAATTTTTTTTTCAATTTTCGAACAGTTTTTTTTTTGATTCAGCAATTAAAAATACATATAATCCTAAATTGTCACCCGTCTACGCGTCTACGATCAACCCCATTAAAAAAATATTTTCTAGAAATAATGAATATGGCAAAACAACGTTTATCGGGTCAGTTAGTAAATTCCATATATTCATTTAGGGTAATAACATTGGTTTAATATTAATTGATGAAGTTTAGTTTGGAAAATCATTTTTTTTCTCTTTTATCTGGTTTTGGATTTCATTATGTACAAGCCGTGCCCCGCGGCTTCGCCCGCTTTAATTAAGTTGAAAAGTATATTGTTATATCCTGTGTTATTCTCGAACCTAAACTATCTACATTTAAAAAAATATCAAAATCAGTTTATTCGTTACGGAGATACGTGGTAACAAACAAACAAATGCATTCACACTCACAGCCCCACACTAAGTTCAAAGACTTGTTTCGTGGGTGCCGGAAACATTCACATCACACACATTACATTACACCCAGAACGAGAAGCACAAATATCCCTTGGGCAGGAATTTGTGCTCCTGCCGGGAATCGAACCCAGGACCATCAGCGCAGAGAGCGAACACCTGTCCACACAAACATTTACATTTATAATATTAGTAGGATCTATCTTACCTGACAAATAAAATCTCTGGTTCTAGAACACGAGGGGAAAAACACTCTTGTTCACGGCTTATTGTCCTGGATGATGCTGATATTTCTGTACTTCGGGTTATTGATGTTCCTACAACGGACCATCAGTCAGGAGCGTGCTATTGGAGGACAGGTGTCCTGGAAGTCTATAATTTTCAAGAAAATTGAGGTATTATTTTCCGATGACTTCGTAATTAAAAGCTGAGTAGCAGGGTCGGACTGGTTCTGGCTGAAAAGCGAATAAGCTAGTTTTTTAAGCTATTGCAAAGCTTCTATCGCGGAACTTGAGCGTGGAGACCGAATCCTGAAATTCCGTAACGAAAATAACCTAACACCCCCCACTCCGACCGGCACAGCGGTGATACTTTTTAGTTTTGCCATCTATCGATGAATAGCAGAACTTTTAATGACTTTTTTGAAATATCACGCTTGTCTCTTTAGTTCAGCAACTCGCCTCTAGGTGGCAGGAAAAAAATACTGCATAAATAATATAAATAAATAATTATAATTCCATAAGTTGATAAAAAATGCTATGCAATAGCTTTACCGCGGCAGTCCCTGAGTGCCTCACGTCTTTTTTTTATTTTATTTTTATTTAATATAGGCAAACGTTTGACCACTATCTCACCTGATGGTAAGTGACGATGCGGTGGACGATGGAGCACGTTTGCCCAGAAGATGCCTATTCACTCGCGACTTAAAGACTCCCATATTGTATTTATCACGGACAATGTTTAGTCAGACCAGTGCTTGGATACCCATCCACCGTTTAGTGAGATTTTCAACTGACTTCGGAGGGCACGTTAAGCTGTCGGTGCCGTTTGTTAGTCGTAAGACAACAGTCGTTAATCAAATAAATACAAGTACCATTATGTTTTCTTCATAAGCTCACGTCTATAAGACGGAGATGACGTCGTATGGACACGGGTCCATGCGTGCGAGACTTGTGCGTCGTTAGTTTAAGGTTAAGATTGTTTAACACCATTCACACTCACAGCCCCACACTAAGTTCAAAGACTTGTATCGTGGGTGCCGGAAACATTCACATCACACACACATTACAGCCAGAACCAGAAGCACACATATGTCTTGGGAAGCAATTTCTGCCGGGAATCGAACTCAGTACCCACGGTGCTTAGGGCAGACACCTGTCCACTGCGCCAACTGAGTCGTCGAATTAAAAGAAGTTTTTTTTTTATTAAAAATACAATAGCCATACGTCCGCCCATTGTACCTATATTTTATAAGTTTCTCTGTAAGCTGTTTTTATCTTTTGGTGTCAATAAAGAGTTATTGTATTGTATTATATTGTACAATTTAACAGGATGCAGACGAGCTGCATGAAATTGAAAACCCCACAGGGAATGAAAGGAATAAACTCCAAGAGGTTGACGAGCTAGTCGCTACGGCAGTTAGCTTTAAAAATGTCTCCAAGGTAAGATCCAAAATATGAAATCTGTGTGTCTAAGAGTTGCGCGCGGCCAAACTATCCTGACGTCCTACTCCCACAAAAAAAACGTCGTATACGTGAGCAACTAGTCGGGAGTATTTTCGGCACAAAAATCACGCGATATTATAGAGTTTATATATATAATTTTTAAACTTTCGCGATTCGAACACATAGTTTAGGTAATATCTCGGGACTTAATCGCGCTAAAAAACTATTTTTATTTACCTCGACGTTTCGGCCAAGTTGCATTGGCCATGGTCTCGAGAAGACTCAGTCAGTAAAAATAGTTTTTTAGCGCGATTAAGTCCCGAGATATTACCTAAACTATTTATATATATACCCTTTCGGTTCCCTACTTATATCCTCGACATCTGATAAAGAATATTTTCCATACCTCAGCTTACCGTACTAATATGGGTTTGCAAAATCCCACTTCACGTATTGCAAATGAATAAAATAGTTTCAACAATCAAATCAGTGACCTTAATATTTTAATTCTCTAGCATTTGATTCTTAGTAACTTTGCAAAGTTATTGTATTGTTAGTGATTTTAAGTATTCCTTCTATTTTTTAATTTTCATTATTTTATTATTTCTTGCTTTTTGGGTACATTTGGCAAATGAGAGACACGCCGATATTGTCATGCATATCGGAAAATTCCCTTGTTGTACATTTAATTTAACATGATGATATACATATGTATGATGAGGCAGTGCTATATTACTTTTCTATTCATAAATAGCAGAATTCAAAGCGTTTATTAGAACTTATGATCAAAATACTACCTAGTGTCCATTTGCAGAGCATAATGAATGTTAAAGTATTGGACCAAATAACACTGGACATCTACCGCGGAGAATATACGATGATGTTCGCAGAACGGGTCCAGGAAAAGATGGTGAACACCATTGAAGATTTGCTCACTGGTAATATATCAAATAGAAATATAAATATACGTTATTGCTCTGAACTGTGTACATTTTGGTCTTATATAAAAAATTGCTACAGCCTGTCCATTTCGGGCATGCAATAGTTTAATAAAATCATAGGTATATCTTTATCTTTATATATATATAATTCTACCGTACGTGTGTTTGTCACTGAACTCCTCCTAATTAGCTGGAAAGATTTGAATGAATTTTTTTATGCGTTTGTGTGGCGCCCTGGATGGTTTAGATTCACAAATCAGCCCGGCAGATGGCACTGCAGGAGTCCGCTATAGCGAATTTCCACAGCATCTGTTGAGATCTATATACTTCTTCTTGTTAAATTTTACACTGATATGTCTTTTTAAGTCAGTTGTATAAAACTGGTTTAAATGGTTTTCTCGACAATTCAATAAAGGTAAAATAAGGGTGAAAACGAGCGACAATAGTTTCGTATGCGAATAGGGTATATGCAGATTTAGTTTTGATTTTAGTCGATTGTTAGCGGTAATATATTGCCAGAAAAAACCATTCATAATAGCATTACATGTCATATCAAAATGTGTATAGGTATATTTGAAAAATTGCAGTCAGTTCGGGCAATTTTAAACGTGGCTATCAACACACATAGACATTTTTAATCAGTGAATATTCTTCGCTTCGTTACCAATTTCAGTTCTAAAGTAAATTGAAGTACTAGAATTATTCTTTTGAGCCGATGCTGAGAACGCGTACGAACAAAACTCAAACTACATCCGTTACAAATTCCAACGCAGGGAGAACCAACATTTCAAGGGTCTTACACTAGTTCTAATACATAACGTTTTTTTTACCAGGTCTTACGTTTGCTGATAAAGGTGAGATTAACATGCTGGGCCAAACTATGACTCCCAAGAAGAACTTCATGACTACCGCCCACATGATGGGCTATTGTCATCGGCCCTTCTTCCTCATCAAGGACCTCACCGTACAGGAACACTTTACTGTTTTTAACGATGTATGTATACTGTATCACTGTTTTGAGCTTAGAATATTCACACTATCCTAAGGTTTCGATTCATGAAGTCTTACAAAGTTTTTGGCATTTGACGAAGCGTTTTTTTTTTATTTGATCCGCAACTATTTGCAATTAGCCAGTGTCAAATACTACAGTGTATTTTTTTTAAAAATAAATCTTTAAATCTGTCGTCGTATTTTGAAACGCTTTCACATTCACAGCCCTACACTTTAAGTAATAATAATACTAAAATAAAAATAATATTACATAAATGTTTAATAATGTTTATGTAAACGCTTTCACACTCACAGCCCCACACTAAGTTCGAAGACTTGTGTCGTGGGCGCCGGAAACATTCACATCACTTACACAATTACAACCAGAACCAGAAACACAAATTTTCCATGTGGAGAAAACTTGAGGTCCCGCTGGGAATCGAACCCGATACTTCTACTTAGAAGGCGATCGTCACCCAACTAAGCCAACGGGCTGTTGAATATGTTAATAAGTTCAATGACGTATATAGTGCAGGAAACACTCACATCGCATAGACAATCGCAACCAGAACGAGAAACAAATTTTTCCTTGGGAAGAAAACTATGTGAACCCGATACCCATGCTTAGAAGGACGCGCACTCAACTATGCCAACGGGCAGTTCAGTATAAGTCTCGAGTGAATATCTTCTAGGCAAGCATGGCCCATCTTTGGCCGCATCGTCGCTTTCCATCGGTGAGTTAGTGGACAAATGCTTGCCTATTCTGTATAAAAAAAAAGTATTCAGCTAAGTTATTCTCACATGCGCGTATACTACTGGTAAACTCAGACAGCATAGTGAGGGCGGGTACCTGTTCTAGATCTGCATGTGGTCAGAGCCCCGTTTGTTCATCTTGCAATACGGCCAGCACCGCATGGAGCGGTTGATGGAGGAGTGTAACCTAAAGCATGTGCGGCATGTGCTGGTACGCCGCTTGGATGACTACTACCGTGCACAGCTGTGCTGGGCCATCGCCACTCTGATGGAGCCGAGGGTAGGAAATATAGTCATACCTACGTATAGTTGTCGTCACGTGAAAATAACGCTGAGCGACAGTGCAGAGACTTCTTTGGGAGCGAAAGAAGCGTGATCTCTGCGCGGAAAGCAAGGATCAACTGATAAATCAATCAATAGCGTACGCGCACACACATACCGCTGGAGCGTTCTCCCGTCGCGTCCCTTTCATGCCACCTATTTGATCGATAAATTGTTCATTAAGTGGGTTTATTCCTTTTGTCTTCTATCTCGCTTGCACATTTCGATATTTAAAAAAAATACAATTATCTACGTGTGTTTTTGAAAATGTTTTCAACCAACTTTATAGACATTAAGACAATGAATGTTTTAATCTACCTTTCGTTTTTCATATCTTTAAGCGTGAAAATCACATTATTTGGGAACTGTGTGTTTTCTTAAATCATTCAAGGATATGAAACCGAAAAGAAGTTTGACACATCCTTGTATTAATGTTCATATATTTAGTTGAAAACATTTTCAAAAACACGTACATAATTGTATTTATTAAAAATATCTAATTGTGCGAGCGAGAGAGAAGACAAAAGGAATAAACCCTCTTAAGTAAGGACCAATAAATTGATATCGGATTATGGATTTACGCATCGATAAATTGTTAATTAAGTAGGAAAGTAAACGGCCAGCGTTCTTTTTACGTGACGGGAACTGTACTATAGTCATATCATCCATGCCGATTACGGCGACCGACTTCTGATTTTTATTCGGTAGATCAAAGATAACATTCTCTCATGTGGCTTATATAGCCAACTAGCTGCGCCCCGCGGTGTTATCCGCTGTGTCCAGATAATAAGTGACCCGTGTGTTAGTCCAGGGTGTCAGCTACCTCCACACCAAATGTTATTAAAAAATGGTAATCCGTTTGACGGTAAAGAAGTAACAAACATACAAACATACTCGCAAACTTTCGCCCTTAATAGGAAGTAGGATTTTTAACTGACTTCCAAAAATGAGGAGGTTCTATGTTCGACTGTATGTATTTTTTTATGTATGTTTCCGATTTCACCCCATTTGTGGACCGATTCTCAAAATTCTTTTTTGTTTGGTAGATTATATTTTAGAGGCTGTCCCATATACATTTTATCGAAATCGATCAAGCCGAATCCAAAATACAATAGGTGAAGTCGGTTTTTTTAAGCTTTGTTTACGTTTAATTTATTGCAGTAACAGTGCGCGCACAGCACACACATGTAAGAATACCATTTGCAAAGGTATAAGTTATGTTCTTCTTCTTTGTCGGTATCACTCTTGACAGAGTGGTCGTGGTCATCACTTCAGGTGTTGGTGGCAAGCTTGACAACACGCCGCCACTCTTCTCTGATGGCCGCCTCCTCGTGCATTCGTGTAGTGATGATGAGCCATTTACTGCCGCTTTTATTTGGTCAGTCCACCTCATAGGCGATCTTCCTCGTGGCCTGGTCCCCTCAACCTTTCCCTGGACCACAATTCGCTCAATAATAATAAGTTATGTTAGCTAGTGGTATGTTCTTGATATCCTCGCGCTTGGCATCTAATTCGCTTTTCGGTCATTTTCATAATCATAATAATCATAATCATAATCATTTATTTGCTTTTAACATGGTATAAGGATGTTACATTTGAAAGAGCCACATGTTAATTATGAACTGCCCGTTGGCTTAGTTGGGTGAGCGTTCGCCTTCTAAGCAGGGGTATCGGGTTCGATTCCCGGCGGGAACACGAGTTTTCTCCCCAAGGAAAATTTGTGTTTCTGGTTCTGGTTGTGATTGTGTGTGTGATGTGAATGTTTCCGGCACCCACGACACAAGTCTTGAACTTAGTGTGGGGCTGTGTGTGTGAAAGCGTTTATGTTTATGTTTATGTTAAGCTAATTAATATCTAGCATACAAATAGGTACATATTTATCTATTGAATTTATATTGTATTTTCATTTGGTGAAGCGTCTTTGCCTTTTATAATATAAATAATAAATGTAAATTATACATCTGTGAATAAATGCTTCACTTTATATACCTAATATTCATATTGGCAAGAATCTTTGGATATCTGAATGCATTTGCAGTGGGCTCTCGGCTGACCACTGTTAGAGATCGTTCAAGGACGACCCTAGAGATGGCGCTGGTTGTATCGGGTGACGTTTTTTGCACTCGCGACTAACTTCACAGACTTAAAAAGGAAGAACTTCAGTCGTGTATGTCACCGCCCGTCTGTGTGGTCGACAAATTCCTCCGCTATTGAATTTTGTGACGTAGAAAACTAATTAAATAATTATCATCTAATTAACCAGGACTTAAAATAAAAACTTCATCGTGTTTATTGTGATCGACCGCGTGAACTGTGATGTGACTTATTGTTCAGTGCCTCGCAGATTTTCGGATGTGTTCGGATTCAAACTCGCCGGCCGGCGCGACGTGGAGTTGTGTGTGTGCGCTTAGGCATACATACAGTTTGCTGTAGTTCCTTTCTTGGGGAGCTCCGGAGGCGGTTTCGACGCAGTCTAGGTACGTGGGCTTAAATAAACACTGTAAATTGATTCGTGTATCCCTACTGATTTTTGCCAATGTTTTAATCCAAAATAATTTACCGCTATCATTAAAAATATTAATACGTAAATGGTGGGCTATTTACACGCCAGCGATTTTACTCGCGCCACCATAATTTTGGTCCTTCGAGCCGGATAGTCCAGTTTTAATTACCTTTTGCTTTGAGTTATTAACCATAAACATTTCATACATAAGTTCGCCCGCCCGTTGCTAAGTGCAATTCACTCCGCTTATAACTACCTATAGTATAAACCGCCCGCTAACTTACCTACTTGTTCCCGCCCGCATTTGTTGTTTGTAAACAAACATTTAGTAGTTTATTCGTGCATAAATTATTAGCATAACGATAACCGAACATGTCGAAACCAAGTTCAGATACTATGTTGATCATTTTAAGAGGAAAGAAAGAGTTGTTATTTAAACGTATGAATCATTTGTTTAATATGTCTAAAAACATCACTTCTTTCGAGAGTTCAAGGTCGAATGAAAACTTTATGTCTGAAACAGAAACTATGGATGACCTTCATAATAATTTTGAATCTATTGTAGATCAAATTAATGAGATTACCTTAATGTCAAACCCTTCCGCGAGTCCCGATTTTGGTTGTTTGGAGTCGTTTGACGAATTGTTTACAAGAGTGAAACGTGTTAGAAATAAGATGAATAACCACGCCAATGTATCACCGCTGCGTAGTGTGTTTAAATTGGAGCCGCTTCATATTAAGGAATTCGATGGTAAAATACAGAATTGGCCAGCGTTTTATGAATCTTTTAAAGCAAATATTCACGATAATACGCGTCTAAGTAATTCGCAACGCATTCAATACTTAGTTAGTAAATTGAGTCATTCCGCAAATTCCGTTATTTCTGGAATAGTACCCACGGGTGAAACGTACAGCATAATTTGGGATAGCTTAGTCAAGAAATACCAGGATAAGCGACTTTTAGGAACACATTATCTCAACAATGTGTTAGATTTAAAAGGGTGTACTCACACTGCCGCTAGTCTCGATTCATTTATCGATCATTTTTCGGCATCGATTTCTGCTCTCAAACAGCTGCATGTTTCGGATTTGACGGATTTTATTCTCGTGCACTGCGCACTTAGAAAATTAGACACTCAAACCGCACAATGTTTTGAACTTTCTGTTAGAGATGTTGAAATACCTACAACAAAACAGCTGATCAGTTTCGTTCAAGATCAGGCTAAGATCTTAGGACGTTCGAACCCGACCATGTACATGAACTCAAACCCGCGTAATTCAAATAACACATATAAACCGCCCGCTTCTACGTCACGGAACACACGCTCAAACACATATAAATCCTTTGTTGCGAGCGAGGTACCAATGGTTGCTACCGGAACCTCTGCTTCGCACTCATACCCGCCCGCCATATCTCATTGCGCATTTTGTAATGAATCCGCTCACACACATTTATATAAACCGCCCGCTTCTACGTCACGGAACACACGCTCAAACACACATAAATCCTTTGTTGCGAGCGAGGTACCAATGGTTGCTACCGGAACCTCTGCTTCGCACTCATACCCGCCCGCCATATCTCATTGCGCATTTTGTAATGAAACCGCTCACACACATTTATATACTTGTGCTAAATTCAAAAATACACACGATCCTAAATCTCGTTATGATTTTATTAAATCCAAAAGTGGATGTGTAAACTGTCTCAGTATGACGCATAATTTATCGACCTGTAATTCGTCATCTGTCTGCGAGTTATGTAGAAAACGACACCATACGCTTTTACATTTTGTGAAACAAAATAATAATACGCATGTACAAACGCATTCACACTCACAACCCCACACTAAGTTCGAAGACTTGTGTCGTGGGGGCCGGAAACATTCACATCACACACACAATGTACACACTGCTTATGCGAATTTTCCCGTGCTGTCGCCGACAACGCCGCCGCCGCCGGTGCCGCCGCCGGTGCCGCCGCCGCCGACTGATTGCGCGCCTTCACCCGCTTTAAATCTACCGCTTACGTCACATAATGCCGCTGTGCTTCTATCCGCCGAAACAAAACCGAAGTCGACTGTTTTATTATCAACCGCTCAGGTGTACGCGCGTTCTAAAGGTAGTACAGGTCCGAAAACTATCATCAGATGTTTAATTGATAATGGTAGCATGAACAATTTAGTAACGACTGAATGTTGCCGCGCTTTAAACTTGCCGATAATACCTTTGAGTAATTCTTTTGTCAAAGGTGTTGGCTCAACTTCGCGTCCAATTGTTGGATACGTGTATTTGGATATTGAATCCCGCATATACCCGCAACAGAAATACACCATACACGCTCTTGTCGTGGAGTGTATTACAGATCAATTGCCGTCGCAATTTATTGAATGGAATCGTAACATAGATTACCACGACCTCCCGCTCGCAGATTTGAATTGGAATATTCCAGGAGACATTCAGGCAATTATAGGTGCCCAACTCTTTCCGTACATTTATTTGGGGAAGCGGGTTGACTTTGGTCTGCGACTTCCACCTGCACTTCTAACCACTTTTGGTTACGTTCTGATGGGAGATTTTCCACGTAATGACACCATACCTACCGCTTCTTTCACCGCGCTCGCGCTGAACGATCTAGTACAGAAGTTTTGGGAACTCGAAGAAGTACCTACGATGCGTTTGTTGTCACCCGAAGAGACGGAGTGCGAAAATATTTTCACGTCATCAGTGACGCGTGATGATGTCGGTCGCTACACGGTATCGCTGCCATTCAGCAAGGATCCATCTGAACTCGGCAATTCACATGCTGTTGCTCTTCGCCGATTTATGGCACTAGAAAGAAAATTTCGCCAGTCACCCGATTTGAGGGAAAATTACAACCAGGTCATTCGAGAATATATCGATAATGGTTATCTTAGCTCTGTCGATGAAACCGAAATTTCTGGTGGAGGCTACTACATACCTCACCATGCGGTCGTGCGACCTGATAAGCCGATGCCGCGCATAGTGTTAGATGCAAGTTCGAAAACTCACACAGGTTTGTCTTTAAATGACGTGTTGCATATAGGACCTAATTTGCAAGCTGATCTGTTTTTATTGCTTTTGCAATTCCGCTTGTTTCCTGTCGCGATGAACGCTGACATAAAACAAATGTACTTACGCATAGGTGTACCCGTGGACCAGCGTAAATACTTACGCATCTTGTTTCGTTTCAACGAGAACGAACAAGTGCGTACTTTCGCCTTCAAACGCTTACCGTTTGGACTCAAGTCGAGCCCTTATATAGCTATGCGCACTGTGCGACAGCTGGCTTCCGACATGAGTCCACACTATCCTGACGCTGCAAAAATTGCAGAATCCAGTCTCTATATGGATGATCTGGTATATTCTGCACATAATGAACAAACCGCTATGCAGCTGTCACAAGACCTAATAAACATGTTCAGATCGGGTGATTTTGATCTGGTGAAATGGTCTAGCAACTCACCAGCTCTCTTAAGTAGTCTTCCTGATTCGCACCGCAAATCCCTCGATTTTGACGAAGGCAATATTTCCGCGAAGATCTTAGGTCTTTCCTGGGAATCTTCTGAAGATAATTTTTTCTTCACTTCCGCTGTAATAACCGACAAATGCACTAAGAGAAATATACTCTCCGTAGTTGCACGATTATTCGATGTTCTGGGTTTGGTCGCTCCAGTCATTCTCTATGCCAAATTGCTCATTAAAGAGTTGTGGTTGAGTATCAGTGGCTGGGACGATCCCGCTCCGGAAAATATTGTTGTCCGCTTCTCCGCCCTTGTGCAAGAATTTCCCTTGCTTGATACCTTACGGATTCCGCGCCATGTAGGTGTAAATATTGACTGCATTGTGAATCTCGTTAGCTTTTGTGATGCTAGTTTAAATGGCATGGGTTGTGTGATCTTTTTACACTGTACCTACCCTGCTGGCATCATAGTTCGCTTACTTTGCGCAAAGTCAAAGGTCTCACCGACTAAAGTCACGACTCTTGCACGTCTTGAGTTATGTGCTGCTGTGCTTATGTCTAAGTTAGTGAAGGTTGTCAATGACTCTTGCGCTGCACGCGTTCCTATTGCAGGAGTGTATGCATTCTCCGATTCGCCTTACGCCTTAAAACGCTTTATTTCCCGCCGCGGACCAGTATCCTGTCTTTACTCTGATAATTCCACCACTTTCGTTGGTGCTAAAGCTCAATTGGATGAGCTATATACTTTTTTATTGAACTCTAGTTTCAATTCGTCACTCTCAGAGGAGTTGATGACCCGACGCATTGACTGGAAAATGATTCCTCCTAGAGCTCCTCATTTTGGAGCAATGTGGGAATCGAACATTAAGAGTTTGAAAACTCATATGTACAGGGTGATAGGTAGTCAGCTTCTAACATATGAAGAATTACAAACCGTATTAACGCAAATAGAGTGTATTCTTAATTCGCGCCCTCTGAATGTTGTATCTTCCGATCCACACCCAGAGGTGATAACTCCCGCCCATTTTTTAATGTCGTCTCCCCTGCAATACTTACCCACTGCCGATCTTTCTGATCAGCGCATCAGTCTTGTACAACGCAAAGAACTTTTGGACAGCATGGTCCAATCCTTTTGGAAAAAATGGCGCTTAGAGTATTTGCATACGTTGCAAGTAAGGCAAAAGTGGGCTACTCCGGATAAACCGGTTGAAATCGGGACTGTAGTACTCGTTGGGCAGGATAATTTAGCTCCTCTAAACTGGCCTTTAGGGGTTATTACCGAAGTTTATAAAGGCACCGACGGTATTGTTCGTGTTGCCACGGTCAAGACCAGTTCAGATAGTTTTAAACGCCCTATCGTCAAACTATATCCCATTCCGACACAATAAATGTATATTCGTAAAATATTTATTGTTGTTTATTATTTATATATCTACGCGCGCTTATAAGTATTCCGCATTATTAGGATTAAGTTACAATTTCTTAATAAGTAACATTCACGCCTGATCAGACATAAAGTTCATTGATCTTTTAGATTATTTCATAATATAAACGAGTAGAATCTAATAACTCTTACTGTTTCTTTTGAAAGATCTTGCGCTCTTCCAAGGCGGGGTGCATGGTGAAGCGTCTTTGCCTTTTATAATATAAATAATAAATGTAAATTATACATCTGTGAATAAATGCTTCACTTTATATACCTAATATTCATATTGGCAAGAATCTTTGGATATCTGAATGCATTTGCAGTGGGCTCTCGGCTGACCACTGTTAGAGATCGTTCAAGGACGACCCTAGAGATGGCGCTGGTTGTATCGGGTGACGTTTTTTGCACTCGCGACTAACTTCACAGACTTAAAAAGGAAGAACTTCAGTCGTGTATGTCACCGCCCGTCTGTGTGGTCGACAAATTCCTCCGCTATTGAATTTTGTGACGTAGAAAACTAATTAAATAATTATCATCTAATTAACCAGGACTTAAAATAAAAACTTCATCGTGTTTATTGTGATCGACCGCGTGAACTGTGATGTGACTTATTGTTCAGTGCCTCGCAGATTTTCGGATGTGTTCGGAATCAAACTCGCCGGCCAGCGCGACGTGGAGTTGTGTGTGTGCGCTTAGGCATACATACAGTTTGCTGTAGTTCCTTTCTTGGGGAGCTCCGGAGGCGGTTTCGACGCAGTCTAGGTACGTGGGCTTAAATAAACACTGTAAATTGATTCGTGTATCCCTACTGATTTTTGCCAATGTTTTAATCCAAAATAATTTACCGCTATCATTAAAAATATTAATACGTAAATGGTGGGCTATTTACACGCCAGCGATTTTACTCGCGCCACCATCATTATATATTAAAACATATTCAATTATTCTTATAAATCTAGGTGCATTCATGTTTCGAACGTGTCTATATATTTATTATCTTCATCTACAGATCTACATAATACCAGGTACCTACTTTTCTTTAGTTTAAACCAAGACACCGTCTAAGTCTCTCTGTGAGCGCTGCGACATTCGTTCGTTCGAATCGTTCACAGATGAGACCTTTGTACGAGTGTAAGATCGTCCACAACTTAGTGAAATGTTTTTAAATAGTTATTCGCCCTGATCTCGCGCCTACATTTTGTCTAATAATAATTAAACGCAAGCAAAGCTTGTAAAAACCGACTTCATCGCTTATATTTCGGTTTTTGGCTTGACCGATTTCGATAAAACTTATTACCACCATTTAGGGACCACTTCAGAAGTATAATCTACCAAACAAAAAAATAATCATCTTAATCGATTCATAATTGGCAAAGATATCGCATAAAATACATACAAAAAAAAACATACACTCGATTTGAGAACCTTCTTTTTTGAAGTCGGTTGAAAAGAGGATATTTAACTTAAACGGGTGTATCTGTATATGTCTTGTCTGCGGCATATTAGCTCTCAAACAGCTGGACTGATTTTGATTTTTAATTTGTTTGAGACTTGATCGAGTGTGTTCTTATCTATGTTTGGTGAAAATTGATGCAGCCGGTTTCCAGAAGTGTCGGGGGTATTTTCAAAATGTTAATTTTGCCACTTGTTACAGATCGTCATCGTTCCTAATACTTTGGATCAACCATCTCGATATTTAAGGGTAGTGATAGATAAAATAATGGTTAGTGTTTGAATAAAATTACACAGTAACGTAAGCATAATATGTAAGAGCGACAAAAGAAGTACTATGGAATTAAACGTGATGACACAACTAAGGTGGCAAGTACTGTTTTTTTAATGCTAGATAGGCAAACATTTGAGCACTATCTCACCTGATGGAAAGTGAAGATGCGGCCGAAGATGTAACATGCTTGCCTAGAAGATACCTATCTCCAGACTATATATTTTATATACAAAGGTTACATGAAATTCATATTAAAAAAATTCCACATTGATGTTGAATATCGAAAAACATGTTTAAAATATTTTTTTTATCATCAAGCATTTAACCACAATCTCACCTGATGAAAACGACAATGTGGCATACCTGCCTAGAAAGACTAAAGTATTTTCTACAAAAAAAAGATTGTTCTACAAAATATTACCTAGAAGATTCAAATTATTTCAGTACCTCAACTAAAACCATTCCAGTCAGTCGTTCTAAGCCTAGCGTGTTTACCACCGTCGACCATAATGACCAACCACAAGTAACGTAGTGGTCAAAAGCTAGCCTACCAAAGATGTAAACCGTAATGGTATTTTTCCAGCAATACAAAGGCTACATGACATTGATAAAGATGTGCTTCTCCAGCTTACAGCTGGAAAGCTCCGATCGAGCGTTCATATTTGACAGTAAAATGGTGGCATTTGGGGGTACACCTGCGTACATGTTCTTCAAGTTTGGTGAGTATCTCAATATTAATGCTGCAAACATTAAGATGTGTAGGTACTCTTGTGCGTGAGCTCCTAGTCTTGTCAATTTGTTTGTTAAGTATGTTGACGACTTTGTGTTGATCGGGAGAAGCGTCAAGTCTGCAAATCATAATGAGTTTTTGTGTGTTTATTTGTGCTGCGCTATACAACGAAATAAAAGATTGTCGTTTGTAATGACTACTCAGTTTTGTAGGACTTTTATTATTTTATTGATGAAACAAGCTCCTCTCTAAAACTACACGAAAATAATTCCAAAGGTCGCGAGTACCGATTTCGCATGACCATAAGCAGCGACGGTACCGTAGACGACCAGGCGATCAAGCAGCTTCTAGAGCGGTCGACCGCGGCGGGGGCCACTGTGCGCGCTCACCTCGGCTCCCTTCTCATACTGCGGATCCCGGCCAGCTCCACGGCAGTCGTCGCCGCGTTCGTCAAGGATCTCATAGACAACGGTAACCACTATGGAGTGACGTCACTTCATATCAGCGTGCCGGATTCTGAGGAGGTCTACAGGAGGTGAGGATGTCTTACTATTGTTTTAACTTGGAAGTACTTTGCGTTTTTACTGATAAACATTTTTCGCTAGTCAAGCTTTTATGATATGTACTTAAATACTATTCAATATTGAAGTTAAGGAGTAACTATGTCTGACTTCCGTCTTTATCTGTCAGCTCTCTTCCTATCAGCTGATATTAATTAATCAATATTAATTAATGTATTCAAACAAATCGTCATAACAAATTATACATGTATGTTATTAATTAGTTAGTGCAATATTGTTATATTATATTATGTATATTGCAATATTATTAGTATAAATAAAAGCTTTTACTATAAAGTGGATTGTCAGATGAAACAGTTGTTCTTTTAGAAGAAGTTAGGAATTTAATTTAAATTTATGGAAATTAGGAATTTAGATTCCTAATTTCCACTACCGTATGCTTCGCTTTGTTGGGTGTTCGATACCTGCCCCCTTAGCCATAAACCATTTCTACTTGCGACAACGCTCCTAGAAACGCTAGAAATGTATGAAAATGATATTTCAAGCATAAAGTTTGATAGAATAGCTAGACAATTTTGTCAATGTGCGCCAATAATTCTTCTTTTTTTTGTAGAGCCATGGGAGAATCAAGAGCGGCTTTTTATGGGCCTCCTTCCACTAATGAAGAAGCCAAACTTGCTTTAAAGAATTTTGCAGGTAAGCCTGTCTTTCTCTCCATCATCAAAATGTATTCTTCCCGAATACGAATTTTGTTACGGATGCATGTGTCGCGGGTGCCGATCACATGTATTGTGCCATTATTAAGCATAAAAAGTATGCTTAATAATGTATTAATAACAGATTATAGTTCTAATTACTGATAATTCGGATCGTCAGTTTCGTTTGCGCAGAAAATAAGGTATAAAACAGTAAGGTATATTAAGGATTCATAGAACTTCACTTACGGTTGTTTTCACGCATTGTTACGAGACTAGTTTCGGAACAATCGGTGCTCCTTCATCCGTCGAGTACTCGCGTAGACCGTCTCGCGTCTCGGCGTGTATTAGTACAAATCGATGTGTAATACTTACAAATGTTTCAATCAAACATAAGGTAAGATAGCCGAATAGTAAATAATCTGATGGAAATGAACTGATGAACAAGATGGCGATTTTGCCGCGAAATCGATCTACCAATAACAGCGCAAGATTTTAGCGCGCGTAATACCTACTCTATTTTGCCATTTAATAAAAATAACATTAAAATTACTGTTATAGTATTTTATCAAAACTTGCAATTTAACTTAATGCCAGTTGTCATGTGACAATAAATGAAATTATTTAAATGGAGAGACATTATACATTTTATTTGATATGATGAAATAGGCAATAATAATTTGCTTGGTTAAAATTACTAACTATGAGAATTTTCATCTTAATACTATTTCAGCAAAAAATTGCTTAATTAATATTGTTTTGGTGAAACAACCTAAAATGTATATTAATATATATTTTAATACTAACTAATTATATTAACAAAACTGAGGGGCGCGCAAGGTATTTAAAATCAGATTTTTGTTACTTACATTGCTGAGAAGATGCTGATTATTTTATGCCAGAACGTATAATTCGTTAGGACTACATTAATAAAAATAAAATTCATAAAATACCCACCAAATAACAAAACTTCAAATAATATTAACTCGAAAACTACGAAAAGATGGGGAGCATTCATAAAAATCACATGAACATTTTCACACTCACAGCCACACACTAAGTTCGATGACTTGTGTCGTGGGTGCCAGAAATATTCACATCACACACATTAACAACCAGAACCAGAAACACAAATTTTCCCCAAGGAAAATTTGTGTTTCTGGTTTTGGTTGTTCGGTTGTTCTGTTTCTCTCCAAAGAGAAAACTTGTGTTAAAATAGTACAGTGGAACATGATACATGTTCTACTATTAGTAGTACTACATTGAAGTCCTTTTAGAAGATATTACTCTAACATTCTCCTATAACATTATACATTTTTAGCAGACTTCAAAATAGGAGGACGTTCTCAATTCGATTGTATTTTTTTTTATTTCTGTTACCTCAGAAGACCTATAGGTGAATCGATTTTAATGATTCTTTTTTTTATATGAAAGCTGGTGCTTCTCATGTGGTCCCATTTAAATTTGATCAAGATCTGACTAGTAGTTTTTGAGTTATCCTTAGTATTTAATATATTTAATCTGATCATGGGTTCCAAAGATACAGTTGTAGTTGGATTTTTTATATAAAAAATATATTTTTCTAATATTTTTGACAACCCTACGGAGCTAATCTACGGGTCAAATGCCTATATTTCCTAAAACTATATACAGTAAAGACCTAAGTTACCTACAACACGACCTTATAGGTAACTCAAGTGCTCAAGCCCCTTACGGTGGGTAGCGTGCCCATCATGCTGGCGGCATTACCTCTCTGAATTGCAATGCAACGTTGGCCAAATAAGTATCAGCATTTTGATCACGCGTCGCCTCAACCAGGCGCTATGATAGATTTTTTATAAGTATCAGCATTTTGATCACGCGTCGCCTCAACCAGGCGCTATGATAGATTTTTTAGAATAGACTGAGCTCCCGGATTTCATATTTGCGCCGCAGCAACTTCGGCAGAGCACCTCTGCCGAAGTTGCTGCGGCGCCAACCTCCATTCTGTGATTCAGCAAGATGTGACGGAGCTAAAGTGTCGACATAAGTTGCATCCCACACTAAAGGCCTCTTAGGAATTTTTTTACATGTCATGCCGTCGGGTCTTTTGCTTTTAAATTATACAATAAAACGAAAGCAGCTAAAGTTCTACTTGCTATGTATTTTCTTTTAGAAGCACCAAAATGGACAAGAAAAAACAGTTATTTCGGGAGTTTTCTGGATCTAAGGAACATTGGTTGGAAATACCTAACATTCCATAGTTATTACAAGTTCTCCCTTTCAATAACGGTAAGTGTATATGGACGCTTTAGTAGTATTTTCTGGACTTTCCACTCCGAATATGATTCGTTATAGTGCTTTCGTTATCTCTTAAATAGTTTTAACAATGAAAAATGTTTTACCTGCTTGAAAATTGAGAGATACTATCAACTAGCGCCATCTAGTGAAATGTAACTTTCTTTATTTTCACTAGATGGTGTTAGTATGCAAGTTACCTCGCGGTGGCGTTTCGTTCGCAATATTAGGGATCACAAATATAGAATGTTGAAACGATCAACGAGGAGTAACGAATTGTTGAAAATGTTTTTAGAAGAATGTCTTTTGGAAAAAAGTAAATGTAATAAAAATAATGCTAATAATAATAATGTTTGAAATGCCCATTGGCTTAGTTGGATGAGCGTTTGCCTTCTAAGCATCGGTTATCGGGTTCGATTCCCGGCGGGAACACAAGTTTTCTCCCCAAGGAAAATGAGTGTTTCTGGTTCTGGTTGTGATTGTGTGTGATGTGAATGTTTCCGACACCCGGGACACAAGTCATCGAACTTAGTGTGGGTCTGTGAGTGTGAAAGCGTTTAGCGTTTATAAGAGTTATTGTTAGAAACGGGATATTTACCGTGTAATAATTTACCATCAAGTCCTCAATAAAAAAACAGAAATAAGTGCTAAATATTTAGTTTCTAACAATAACTCTAATATATGATATAAGTAATAAATGATATAAGTAATAACGAACGTAGTCGAATTATGTTTATAATTATGTTTTTTTTTGCCACAAATAATAAAAATGTTCTCTTGTCTATTTCTAAAATCTGAAGTTTATGGTATATCGACAGATTTTAAGTTGGTTAGAAACATATTAAAATATATTCTCAATACTTATTATTATAATAATCATTATCATACCCTTATTAAGCTATGATAAACCTTTAATATAATTAATCGAGAGAAGCGAGAGCGGCCAGTTAATCTGAGTGAACATTTCAGATTAAAATCTTATTTCACTTAGGTACACCGATCGGTTGCACATAAACAAAAAACAAACCATGTGTAATTTCTTAATAATAATTGTAGTTAATGTCAGCGTTGATTGCGGGCATATTCATCGGTGTATCTCTATCTACGATGCTGACAAGGACTGCGCAGGCAGAAGTATCACGTAAACTTTTGCATGGAGAGGTAAATAATTTATCCGTGTCATACATCAAACGTTCTTTTTGCTTTGGAACTCTATGTAGACCGATACCGATAGGCGAGTTCCAACAGAATAGGTACATTAAAAAAATTAATCGGCAGAATCTGTGTAATTATACCTAAATACGCTTTTTACTTGTCTTTTTTTATCTTGCTAAATAGGCAAGCATCTGACTACTATCTCACCTGATGGAAAGTGATGATACGGCCGAAGATGTGATATGCTTGCCTAGAAGACACCTATTACTCTTGATTTGGAGAATTCCAGATTGGTACTCCTCGGGGAATAATGACGCGGGCAATGAGTTCCACCCCCTCGCTGTGGATGATAAACGTAAAATGATATTTTTTGTAGTTTAAACGATATTTTTCTCCCCGACGAAAAAGAGGAATGTTATATTTTTAGTACTGTGCATCGTGTATCTGGCATCGTAGTTCCCAAACGGCTGGATCGATTTTGATCTAGTTTTTTACCGACTTCACAAAAAAGAAGGAGCCAAGTCGAATGTTTTTTATTTTTATTTGTGTTTTATCTTTAGTTCCACGTGAACCGATTTTGAATTTATTTTTTGTTTGATAGATGTTGCTTTCCAATTGGTCCCATTAAAATTTGATCAAGATCTGACTAGTAGTTTTTGAGTTGTCCTCAATAATGCATATTCTGCGGACTACATTGACAATGTTCTCGTTTTTAACAGACTTTCAAAAGTTACCTCATAACTTCTTTCTTTGTGCGCCGATTTTGATGATTATATACTATATATAAAATACCTATTCACTCTTGAAAATTCTAGCTAGAAAGTAAAAACGATTGATAGAATTTGAATTAAAATAGACACTGTTTGTACTTACTTTGATTGTAAACACGAGGGCTTAATACCTATTATTATTATTTCAGCAATTAACTATTGAGTTTATGGAGACAAAAACTATATTGGCTTTGCGCACCACCAATACCAGTCAAGCACTATCTGTCGCCAACGCGTATGTTGACCTGAATGTACTCGTTATACTCCTGTATTATCATCATTTATGATCACCGTGAATGCAGTACTGTAGCCATCTTTGGGATGGATCGGCCATGTATCACCTACAGGCTTTGGTATCTATGGAACGACGAGCTATAAGGGACTCATCCATAACATGAGTCTCGACTGCAGAGTCTCGTTCAACGGCGAGAAGTAGCCTATCATTGCATCAGGGAAAGTGTACAAGAGAATTGCATGATCCGGGAATGAGATCATGCAATTCATCCCCATTCTACTTCCGAACATCTAGACAGACGGTGATGCGGAATCCTCTAATGGTTAAAGTACCTACCACTTGCACGAAGCGTTTCGCTTCTACTTTTAATATCAGAACTGCAAAAGAATGGAACGCCCTGCCGTCTATTGTAAGGGAGTTTGTGTAGTATTTTGTTTTTAACATTTATAGCTATAGACTTACATCTATAACCATTATTTTTCTTTTCGAATGGAACTCTTCATTAGCTATTAGTAAACTCCTAGAGTTTGGTATCATTGTTTGTTTCTACACGAATGTCAAGTGACATTTAGTAACAATTGCTTACTTAAGAGATTCTAATATTGGTCTTTTTTTTATAGCTGGCTAAGCAAACGTTAACTACAATCTCATCTGATGGAAAGTGACGATTTAGTCCAAGGTTGAGCACGCTTGCTTAGTAAATACCTACTTATTCACTTTTCTTTTCAATTACCTAAATTGTACCATTCGGAAAATACAGATGACGACAAAGTTCCATTCTTTGAATAATTTCAAAAGATTGGAATTTAATAATTCTTTTAAACATATCGTACAAATGAACGGTATTTCAACCATAAGTGGGTGACTTTTAAACATATCGTACAAATGAACGGTATTTCAACCATAAGTGGGTGACGCGACGCCGTCCGTCTGGATGCATGGTGGAAAAAAGGTAAAGCGGGAAAAAAAAAGTGCAGATGTTACAATAGAGACAAAATTAAAATTAAAGCGTTTGCAAGACATAGGTATTTTTAGTTCTTTTGAACAATAATTATTCCACAATAATGTCGTATTGACAACGATACTCCATTGAAATTATGATCTTCATTAGGTATGCCTTTCAACTGAAGATTCGGTGTTCTGCTGTAAGCCATAACACAACATTATTGTGTTGCAGGTGCCTAGTAAGGCCTTAAGTTGCAACTAAAATTTTAACCCTTGAAATGATATAAAACGTGTCATTTCAGCTATGCCCTATCATCACCAGGGGCTACGGAAAAACAGATAGATTACATATCTTACACGGCTTTCTTACATAACGAGGTAACTATGGAAACCTTAACATCTTACAGAGCTGTATCACTTACTGAACTTACTATAAACATCATAATACCGTAAAGTACTGGATCGCATATTTAGAACTATATTTCGTAATATCTTACATTACTGGATCACATACTTAGAACTATACTTCGAAATATCTTACATTACTGGATCACATACTTAGAACTATACTTCGAAATATCTTACATTACTGAATCACATACTTCGAACTATATTTCGTAATATCTTACAATACTGGATCACATACTTAGAACTATACTTCGAAATATCTTACATTACTGGATTACATACATCGAACTATATTTCGTAATATCTTACATTACTGGATCACATACTTAGAACTATACCTCGAAATATCTTACATTACTGGATCACATACTTAGAACTATATTTCGTAATATCTTACAATACTGGATCACATACTTAGAACTATACTTCGAAATATCTTAAATTACTGGATTACATACATCGAACTATATTTCGTAATATCTTACATTACTGGATCACATACTTAGAACTATACCTCGAAATATCTTACATTACTGGATCACATACTTAGAACTGTATTTCGTAATATGTTACTATACTGGATCACATACTTAGAACTATACTTCGAAATATCTTACATTACTGGATCACATACTTAGAACTATACTTCGAAATATATTACACAGCTGTCTCAATTTTACGCACGCATCAATTTTATTTGGTCGAAATATTACTGTTATCGTAGTAACAGGCGATAGGAGTTTTTATGGGAGATGTTCGCTTATTGCTCTAAGTAATGTTTGATCATTTGCATTTATACTTACTATTTACTTAATAGGTATTTTTACCTTTTTTCAGAGTTTAGCAGAATATTTAGTTACTCGCGCCATCGACTCGCCACTAATCTATGTCACCAAGTTCGCCTACGGGATGGATGTGTGGGAAGATCAGAACAACAGTCTCTATGTATGTTCCTGATAAAAAAATAACACGCGTCAACAAAGAAAGGGACTATGATTGATGACATCTCACTCCCATCGTACAAGCGTTAAACGATATCACACTATAACCATAGTAGAAATATATATTTCTACTATGCTATAACACTATCATTTCACACTAATATTTTAGAGGCGAGAGTTTGTGAGTGTGTTTGTATGTTTGTTACTTCTTCCGACTCAAACAGCTTGACCAATTTTGATGACATTTGGTATAGGGGTAAAACCCTGGATTAACACTGGCTATTTTATATCCTGGAATTCCCGCCGGTCCGGGTCTTACGCAGGTAAAACCGCGAAACGCACCTAGTAAGCCATATACAACAGTCCCTATGTATCTATCTGGTCCTGATAAAAATATGAGAAAGAGTTAAACCCATATGGTAGACATTCCACAAATGCGGACGAAGCATTTTGATTCCACTCTCATTATGCGAACCGCAAAGGAAATAAAGACGTGCTCCACCGTCGACCGGAACGTCGCTTACCATCAGGTAAGATAGTAGTCAAGCGTTTGCCTATCCTAAATTAAAAATAACGGCTCAGTGAGAGTGGAACACCATGACATCTGTCATGGTGTTTCACTCTCACTGAGCGACAATCCTAGCCTTTTTTGCTTCCGTATAGTAAAAATCGCTAGTTACACTGGGTTCAAAGGAATCCGAATTCTATTGGAAAAACGCCGAAAGGTTTTGAATCACCGGTATTTCCAGCGGTTCTAGCGCAGCAGTTACTATGTAGTGAGCTTGCTGCTCCAAAAACAACGTTTATAGTTAAATCAGTGAACTCCCGACCTAAAGTCCCTCTCGAGATAAATATGTAGATACTCAAATAGTGCAACAACGAAGAGATGCTAAATAACTACAATAACTTGTAGGTAAACGCTCTCTACAGTCCCTTTCACAAAGACCAAGGAGCTGCAGCAAGATCCCTGGCTAAAGTGTTCACGACTCTACTCCGACATTACACTGACACGCTCGATGCCAGCATTGAGATCACTGATGACCCGCTGGCGCTGGACTTAACACCGGTACGTTATTTATGAAAGGTGCATAATTAGACCCGTAAAGTTCTCATATTTCGTTCATAAAGTTGCTCACTAGCTAAACGAAAAAGCAGACAAACGTCCCCAATAAAGTGAAATTATCACGCAAATATTTGACGGCAAATATGACGACTCATATGTGGTATACGCATCACGTTTCAGGTCTAGAGTGAATAGGTATCTTCTAGGTAAGCATGCTTTATCTTCGGCCGCATCATCACTTTCCATCAGGTGAGATAGCGCCCAAATGCTTAACTATCTATATATATATATAGCATAAAAAAAACACAGGCAGAGGTATAAAGATTGTACTGTGGATGTAGTTTTTTTTAAATAAACGCTTTCAAACTCACAGCCCATACTAAGTTCGATGACTTGTGTCATGGGTGCTTGAAACATTCACATTACACGTGACACAATCACAACCTAGAACCAGAAACACAAATTTCCCTTTGAGAGAAAACTTGTGTCGATACCCTACTCGATAAGACAACGGGCAGTTCACATTTCGGTATCAAATTATAGTTTTATCTATTGGACTTGATCTATCTAGATATTTTGAACAAACTTAGTGATAGGTATAATGACGTTGACCGGAAGCACTTGTTTCCTCTTATGGACTAGTTGGATAGTTAAGTGTCTGCCCCCCAAGCCAAAAACCACCACCCTTCGTCTCGATTCTATCAATAAAAACACTTTCTAAATGTAACAGACCTTAAAACTAGTATACATAAGGTTTAAAATATCCTTACTTGTTATTTAACTCGCCGAGATTGCTTACAGACAAGCAATTTGTAACCTTTGTAGGCAAGTTTTAAAGTCTTACATTTGGAAAGCGTTTCTTCTCATAGAATTGAGACGAAATGTTTTAGTTTTTGGCTAGGGGCTGGATATATCAGGCCGGCTGTAGGCATTTAAGAGGCCAGCGGAGGTAGATTTGCCCATACAATCGTAATACCGAAATTATTTTTAATTCAAGCATATTACCACCATACTGTGCTGTTATTCAGATTAAAAACATATTAATCTAGGTTCCTGGATAGTTTTTATTTCAAAATAATTACCTAAAACGAAATATAAACCAATTGATTTTTACACATCATTACGACACAAATGTCGCATCTTTAACTTATTCGTTTTGTATAAAAAACTAACACATTTCTTTTGTCATTACAACAAGAACATAGATTACCATTTCAAGGTACTATTAATGCAAAAATCAATGGCTAAACATTACATTTTCATTCATAATTTTTGGTATTACGGCACCTATCATAATTTGTTCGGTCGGTAGTGCTATCGCATCAAGCATGGGCACAGATTGCCATTTAAACAGAGACAGCCTATAGACTCGTTCAAAGCCTCCCCGGCCTCTTAACATGGCCTACAGCCGGCTGATGCATGGAAGCAAACTGCACAAGCTCTTTCTAGCGACTACAATAATAACACCTAGGTTAATAAAATTATGTATTAGAGATTAAGAATGTTTCTTTTTTAAATTGAATGGAAAAAATGCGCCGCCGAGTTTCTTGCCAGGTTCTTCTCGAGATGGCTGTAATTTTGCGAATCTGGCAATAGAATCTTTAACTCTCATGGGTGCCTCTTTGGGGCCCATGTGAATAAACGATTTTTATGGATTGATGTCTTAAGCACTCCTTAGGAAATAATTAAATTTGTTTATCACCTTTCCTTGAATTAATTATTGTATTGCATGTAATGATTTCAGTGGGTGAAATATGGCAACAGACCGCCGCTGTTCTTGCAGTTCTTGCTCATAATGACGATTTCGCACATGATTCTAATACCTTCGATGGAATACGGACTCGTTAGACACGTACAGGTTATCATACTGATTAATAATTATTATAAAGTAGTTATTCCACGCGGCTTCGCCCGCCTTAATTTAAAAAAAAACAATCCATTCAAGAAATATTATTAAAAAACCCGTGGAGTACAATTGAAATTATATTTTTAAATTTTCCCAATGTTTTAATGTTTTGCTATTCGGGGAGACAAATCCAACAAATCAAAAATCACTAAAATCGGTTCAGCCGTTCTTGAGTTATAAATGGTGTAACTAATCTGATTCTGTTTTGGAAGAAGAAACAGAAACAATTTGACTGCATTTTTTTAAATTCTGCTTTTATTTTATAGATTGTTGCTATTGCACCATCTTTATCGTGCTTAACTGTCACGATAATCTTCTTGTCCTAGCTTACTATTCAATATAACGAGTAGATAAGTATTTTCAGTTTAATAGAAACAAGATAATTCTAGGAGATTTTAGAGAAGGAACATTGAAATCAAAATCACGTGATATGATATACTTTTCCGTACTTAGTACGAGTAGATCTAGACATGGAAATGATTGCTACTTTAAATTATTTTTTAATCGACTCCAAAAAAGGAGGAGGTTCTCAATTTGACTTTATTTTTTGTTGTATGTATGTTACGCGATCATTCCGTCAATTAAGAATCTATTTTAATGAATATTTTTTTGTTTGGTAGATCATACTTCAGACCTCTGAGGTATGATCTACCAGACAAAAAATATTTAATTCAACAAACTTTCAATAAAATTTCGACTTTATTTATATGGGACAAGGTGGTCCCATATAAATTTTATCGAAATTGCTTTAGCGCTTTTTCAGAAAATCAGTAAAATCCTAAATATAAGCGGTATAATTTGTTTTTTTTAAGCTTTGTTTGCGTTAATATACATTTGATAAAATAATGCCTATTCATGACACGTGCTATGAGTAAACGATTTTGAAAAACCGATGGCTATACCCAGCACCTAGCAAACAATTCGTTTACATTTAAACCAACATGCGTTATGTAATTCTCTAATGCCAGAAACACGCGATGAACTTCTCCCCGGCTCGATACTGGCTCACGCTATACTTCTGGGACCTCATACTTTACTGGTTGCTGGTGGGGCTGATAACCGTCGTCATGGTACTCATCATGTTCGTCGTAGTACCGGCCTCGCACTTCCAATATGGGGACTTGTGTAAGTATCATCATCATCATCCGTACGGCGAAGGAGCGGAACTCATTACCTGTCTTTATTTCCCAAGGGAATTTGGGAGTCTTCAAGTCAAGAGTGAATAGGTATCTTCTAGATAAACATGTCACATCATCGGCCGCATCATCACTATCCATAAGGTGATATAGTAGTGGTCAAATGTTTGTCTATAATGCATAAAGAAAAAAGTGTTTGGGGCATATTGGTGTAGTGATACGTGACAGTTTTTTAACCGACTTCAACAAAAGGAGGCTTTTTTTTTTCAGAACTTTTTTCTAGGTAAACCTATTTTGATCATTTGAAAGCTGGTACTTTCTATGTAGTCCCATTTACATTTAATCAAGATCAGACCAGTTATTTAGTATTTATACTAATAATGCGTATTTAATTCATGTAATCTGATTAAGGTTTCGAAAATAAAAAGCGAAAAACACAGTTTTTTAAACTTTCCTTGCGTTTAAATTATTTTAACACAGATATATATCATAAACATAAAACATAATCGCTTTCACACTCAAAGCTCCACACTAAGTTCGATAACTAGTATCGTAGGTGCTGGAAACATTTACGTCACACACACAACCACACCCAGAACCAAAAACACAAATTTGGGGGAAAACTTGTTCCAGCCGGGAATCGAACCCAGGGGTGCTTAGGTAGTGAACGCCCACACAACTTAGCCAACTAGGCAGTTCAATAACCCTGTATATGTTTTACGTGTATGATATTTAAAAGGCTTATTATTACGACCCAGTTGGCGCAGTGGACAGGTGCCTGCCCTCTGCGCCGTGGGTCCTGTGTTCGATTCCCGGTAGGAGCACAAATTCCTTCCCAAGGGATATTTGTACTTCTGGTTCTGGGTGTAATGTGTGTGTCATGTGAATGTTTCCGGCACCCACGATACAAGTCTTTGAACTTAGTGTGGAGCTGTGAGTGTAAATGCGTTTGTTTGTTTGTTTGTTTGTTTGTTTGTTTATTGTTGAGAGCTCAATTATTTCCAGTGGTAGTCCCGTTCATGCTGATTATGTATGGGTTCGCGTGCGTCCCTCAAGCCTACCTCTTTAGTTTGGGACCGCGAGTGGCTCTAAACAGCATGACGTTCGTCATCGTCAACATTGTCTTTGGTGAGCTTAATCAGTTGAAAATATCATAAATCCAGTTCATAGCATATTAGGCTAATGTTCCTTCATAAAAAAATTCACCAGTGGGAGAGGAGGACGAGGTAAATCTATGTTAGTATCATAATATCTTACAACTTAAAGGAAACTTTAGCTCAGCGATTCAAACAAGTTTTAAGAAGCTTAGCATCAATAATGTAATATAGTTATTCCCCCTATCCCTTTTTTACAATCTAACAACAAGACAAACCCACAAACGTCAACCATTTATGGTTGACATACCTCCAGTTCGCTTGAAGCGATTCGCTTCTACGTTTAACATCCGTACGGTGAAGGAGTTAATCACAGAGGTGGATTTTTAGCGAGCAGATTACTTAGTTGTAACTTGCCACTAGATGGCGCTAAAGCGTATCACAACAATTAAGGCAAAGTCGCGGGACACAGCAAGTATAAATCAAAATCCTTTATTCACATGGGTCTTAAAGAGGCACTCATGAAAGTCGATTACTCTATTACCAGATTTGCAAAAATCACAGCCATCTCGAGAAGAACCTGGCATGAAAATCGGCGGCGCATTTTTTCATTAATTTTTATAATACACTTAAATCTTATACAGGAATTATATTAACCTAGGTAAAACTATATTATGTAACCGACATTAATAACAAGGATACATGGAGGCAAACTGCACAAGCGCTATCAGGTGTACAAGTGTTTAAAAAAAAATGCGTCGCAGAGTTTATTCTCGAGATGGATGTAATTATGCGAATCTGGCAATAGAGTAACTAACTTTCGTGAGTGCCTCTTTGGGACCCATGTGAAAAAACGAATTTCGAATTAAAAAATAAAATTTAGTATTGGCCAATAGGTGAAACTACAATCCTCGCGAAGCTGTTTTACGGAGAAGTTCTGAGCATTGTTCTCTGGCTGATGAGTCTATCTCCACAATTCAACATGGCGTACGCGTTCGTGAAGATAAAGCAGATATTCCTTTACAATAGTGAATGTGTCATCTTCAGAACGGAAAACCTTTGCACCAGCAAAATTTTTCACAAATGCTGCGGTGAGTGTTATTTTATTTTGTATATATTTATAATTATGAAAAAATCCTCGTAACCTCTATAAATATAAAAATACAAATTTGGCGCAAGATTAATAAAAAATATATTAAGGAAGTGAAACATAGACATCACATCACTTGGTCAGTGGTATCGTTTATCTTTAAAAGACCCACCGTACCACTTAGGGTATGGCCAGGGGTACGGTGGGTCTGAAGGGTACATCATCTTTGGTTGCAGGTATAAAATAGGTATGTTGTGTGAGAGATAGGTGAGGTTCATCATATCCTGTCGCCACTACCGGCAATCAGTTCTAGGGGAGGAACTAGTAAATAAATAAACGTTTTCGCATAGTAAATTTTCAGATACGGAATAATATTTTGGGGTAATTCAGAGGACAGGGAAATTATTTTTTAAATACAGAAGCGCTGCATAAGGGCTATGTTTAAGCTTCAGACGATGGATAGATGTAAATCATTATAGGTTCTAATATCATAAATCCGAAAGTTTGTGTGTGAGTATGTTTGTTCCCTCTTCACGCTTTAACGGCTGAATAGATTTTGATAAAATTTTAAATATATACAGGTTATACCTAGGATTAACAAAAAGGCTACTTTTTAACTTGACAATAGCGGGCAAAGTCGCGGTGCACGGCTAGTATTTAATAAAAAACTAAATTCTTACACTTTCGTCCCTATATATTATGGAAGTGGCTGTATTTGTGAAAAGTAATCCCGATTTTTTCCAAAATTATCGTGTTGTGAAACGGCATAGACGTGACAACTCCAAACTATATCTGAACTTTTCAATAAAGTTAATATTTGCATAAAAATATATATAAATGAGTTAAAAGCAAGACTTAAGAAAACTTCTAATTGAAAAAAATGATTTTATAATTTTTTGATACTTATGATTTATTGCATTGATATTTCTTTGTATATGTAATATTTTTATTATTTCATGTTATTATTATTTTTTACATCTTTTATTGATTTTTACATTGTTTTTATATACATTTTTGTTATTTTAGTGACTGAGTAGAGCCTTTCTCTCAAATGTGTACCAATCTAGGCAAAACATGACGGCCAGGAATTATTTTAATATCGTTTTGCATGCATGTTTGTGTATGGTTTTTTTACTCATGTATTCTACAAACAAATAATGTCTTAGCTTTGTCGTTCATACTAACAGGCCCACACTAAGTTCGAAATCTTGTGTCGTGAGTGTTGGAGACATTTACGCACACAACCACACAACTTTCCTGATGTTTGATCATTTGATGCTTGGCACGATCTGCAAATAAAAACTTGTCTTAAAACGTACCTCCAAATAATATCAACGCTTTCTTTTTAGAAAAATGTGGTGTCCTCCAGGACTGCTTCAAGAAACGCGACTACCTAACCCGATATCCTGGTATCATTCGCGAGGTCATCGCTATGATGACTACGGCGGTCATCTTCATAACAGTTCTCATGATACTGGAGTACAAAGTCCTGGGGCGGATATGGAGGAATATGCTTAAACAGTGGCTGCGAGACCCGGATTTAACCCAGCCAAGTGGACAGCGGTTGCAGCCCGGAACAGAGAAAGAGAGACAAGAAGTATGCGCAAAATGGAATCAGATAAAACAAAAGAGAAAAAGGAAATCTCAACGTAATATACCGTAGGGCCAAAACTGCGTTAACTGAACGCCCGCGCGGTGCCATATAAAAGTGCTCCGTCGCGTGGAGCCGCACGAGCATTTTTCTATGGAACCGCGCGGGCGTACGCTTAACGCAGTTTTGGCCCTAATGATACCACTATTCATCAGTTACGTTTGCCTCGTGTTAGCTTCCTACGCAAAGGATACCGCGTTCAATTTCCAGCGAGGTCGAGTACAAGATTTCTGCTTAAAGTTTGTTTCTGGTTCTGGATGTGATTATGAATGTTTCTGTCACCAGCGATGCAATTCTTCGAACTTATACTGGGGCAGAGTGTGTGAATCTGGTTATGTCTTAAACTTTTATAATATGGGATATAATATAGGTGTGATTACATGCAGTGGTTTTGCAAAGTAGAACATTTATTGTAACATTAAAAGCACCGGTTTTAGTTTTTAACTATACTCTAATTTAAACAGTGCATCCCTAAATATCAATAATTATTACCATTATTTCTTGTTGTATTCTTGTCGGGGAGAGGAATACGGTGAATTATTTTTATGGCGGTATGTTAACGTATTGAACCACGAGTGTGGTGAGTTTCGAAAGGTCCAGGTCATTGCCACTGATGGGATTGTCCCACCTGACGCATATCATCCACTATTGGACATTGGGGTAAGAATCGACACAGCACATCGTTTAGATACCCTTGATCCATCCAATATAAGTCCTCTCGATGATTAAAACTTTAAGAATTGCGACCACAAACGCCTGATTTTCTTATTTTATGAAGATTAATGGTATACTGGTATAGATAATGGAGATGTCAGAGAGGCAACTACTTGTTTTTACTATAAAGTTTACAGTTGTTTCAACCAGTGCGAGCCCAAAAAACAGTGTAGAAACGGTATTTGTAAACGGTTTCCGGTTTGGTACTCTTATAGTGACATTATTCGTGATGTAAGACACAAGTCCAAATTACATGCATCTTGGAAGCGTACGTAATTGTAAAGCAAATTATATACAGTTTTCTGATTTACGAGCAAATTTTTAAGGTCGCACAGCATCTTATAGCTTATATATGAATCGTATAGAAGAAAACATTCAATCGAATCCCCACGAATTTTGGTGTCATATATCCAGCCATCGCTCCAAAGACAAATGACGGCAAGTGTTTCACCGGTGTAGAAGCTGCAGAGGCTTTTGCTAGTTTCTTTTGTAGCGTATGTATTTTTGACTGATATACCGCTACTTGATATTAATATAGCATACAGAATAAGTGATAGCTACCGAACAAAAAATCAAAGAGTAATTTGTGCAACATATAGCTAACTTACGTATGAATAATATTGGAAATTATACTCATATTTCGGCAAACCCATCAGCTGATGTGGCACTTTTTCTGTACAGTATAATTTTACACAGATGAAGAGAAAATAAGGGGCTAGTGTACCAAAATAGGTAAAAGTCCCAAACAATAGTTGAATAAAAAGAAAGTACCTATTATTGTTTCACCATTAATTTCAACAGGATGCAAGGTTTACAGGAAAGCTTGAAAGTCAAGTTCTATTTTATTATCAAGCTATAAAAACAAAAAGTTAATGTTTCCAGATCATACATTCGACACGTTCGGCGAGTATCTTCTAGCCCACAATCTCAGCAGAAAGGAGATGGGCGTGTACTCGATACACGGCGTCTACCTCGGCGTGTCTAAGGGCGAAGTGTTGGCTCTGTCGGGACTCAAACGGCACGGGAGGGAGAAGCTGATTGAGCAACTCGCGGGGACCGTGCCGCCTCACGAAGGACATGTGTGCTGCATGTCTCGGTGGATCGAGACAGATCCGCATTCGGTAGGTTAACACCGCGTTTAACACAGTTTAGGTACTTAGGTACACCAAAAAAAAAACAAGTGGCAAAATCAACATATTGAAAATGCCCTTGACGCGACGCTCCTATTTTTACTAAGCATGGCTCATGTAATTCTGCTACGGAATAAATATAACAAACATTAACAACCCCACACCAAGTTCGATGACTTGCGTCGCATGTGGCGGATCTTAATACATCACAAACACACACATATCCGTATTGCCGTTGTGTGATTGCATCTGATAAGTTTTGCTCTACTAACTATATTACTATATTGTTTTCTTCTAGTACGCCAGTCATATATCCATTAGTTATGACAAGGAACCTCTACCATCATGGATGACAGTTCACGACGCTTTGGAATTACTGGCACTGCTACGAGGAGTGCCAAGAAATTGCGTTGGAACAGAAATTAAAAACATCATCGAAGCTTTAGGTTAGTTGGGAGCCAAGGTGGATGGATTGTTGGACGCTATGTCAATTTATTGAGCACTTGAGAACTGGAGGAATACCTCCAATATAATAATATAGTTAACGGGAGGTATAAACAGTATAAACATTTTTTTTTTATATTTTCCGTTTCTGAACTGTCCTTTGTTTGATGCGCTTAGTTGAATGCGCGTACGTTTTCTAAGCAGTGGGCATAGGGTTCGATTCTCGGTGGGAACACAAGTTTTCTCTCCAAGGGACATTTGTGGTTCTGGTTATGGGTGTGGGAGACTTCAAGGCAAGAGAGAATAGGTATCATCTAAACAGGCATGCTACATCTTCAGCCTTATCATCGCTTTCCATCAGATGAGAGATATTGGACGAAAGCGGCAAGCATTTGACCACTATCACTATCTCATGTTATCGAACATAGAAAAATTGCAACATTTGAAAGGTAAAAAGTTTACGTACCTACGTTTTAATTCAGCAAACTGTATGTACCTACATAACAAAATATATACCTACATAAAAAAAAGTTATTAACACACCTTTCTTATCCTTGCTGCCCTAGGCGAGAGCTTACTTGAAATGTAACCTGGAGAGACATTATATACATTTTAATAAGTTTTATATGTTATGTAACGTCATTGTGGCATATTACTAATCCTATTATTGTTGTATGTTCGAATAGAACAGGCTGTTGAAACAATATTTATTTACTTAAAATACCTAAATGTTCTAGAGTTCTAGAGTTTTTCAATAGGTAAAGTTTAATCTATTCTATAGCTTCTCTAGACTCGTATTCAAATTGAACTGCCCGCTGGCGTAATCGAGTACAAATGCGCCTTCTAAGCAGCGGGTTTGATTTCAAGGGAAATTCGTGTTTCTGGTTCTGGGTGTGATTGTGTGTGACTTGTATGTTTCCGGCAACCCAACACAAATAATCGAGTATAGTGTGGCAATAAGTGTGAGATCGTCCTATTTTTATAAAAAAACTGTTAGGTATTTTACCAATTTCTTAACACTTATTATTGATATCTCCTTTTTAACACTTAGAATTGATATTTTGTGAATTTAAATTGTGACTGGTTATTTGGATTATAATCTGTATTGACTTTTGTGACATTTATTAATATTTTAATTTTGAATTTGTGTATCAATTATTTATTCTGCTAGTAATATACAAGGTTACTTTGAATTAGCGCTCCAAACCCCCACAAAAAAATTTTGTTGTATTTTTTTTTGTTGTATTATCGATACCCGACCCTCCCCCCCTGTGAAGTATGGAGCGCTAATTCAGAGTACCCTTGTATATACAATTCTTAAAAACATAAAAATAAACGCGTTCACACTCACGGCCCCACACTAAGTTCGATGACTTGTGTCGTGGGTGTCGGAAACATTCACATCACACAAACAATAATTATTAACCATGATCCTTCAGAGATCCAAAGCCAGGCCAACACCCTGGTGTGTCGGATCACGGCTAAGGTGGACCGCACGCGGCTGCACTTCGCCGCCGCGGTGGTGGGCGCTCCGCCGATCCTAATCCTGGACGAGTTCACAGCGTACCAGAAGTACTCTGTGCGACGATCCATGTACTTCATGCTGCACGTTCTCAAAAAGCGGGGGCACGCTTTGTTTATCAGTTCCAGCAGGTAATAGTAATGATATAAAACATGTTGTTAGTTATATATTACAGTACTTGGATGACCGAGCCTTGCTCGTTAAAACGACGTTATCTAAAAATGAAACCTAGCTAGATCGATTTATCACCTCCGAAACCCTCTGCATACTAAATTTAATGAAAATCATTGGAGCCGATTCCGAAATTCATACAAGAATTGCTCGTTTAAAGATCGTTCGTATTAGATAAAGTTGTAATTCTCTATGGGCCCCAATCTAGGCATAGCCAGTATCTTAGGCGCACGTATCTCGGAAGAATGATCATATGAGCTGTACCTACGTGATCCGCATCAGACAACTGACACAACTGTTTTGTTTAGTTAGGTTTTTTTTCATGCTCGATAGGCAAGCGTTTGACCGCAATATAACCTAATGGAAAGTGATGATGTGGCCGAAGATGTTGCATGCTTGCCTAGAAGATACCTAATCACTCTTGCCTTGAAGACTCCCAGATTATAGGTAGGTACCTACTGTTCGGGGAACATAAACGAGTGCAATGAGTTACTCCCCTTCGCAGTACGGATAATAAATGTAGAAGCAAAACGCTTCGAATGAACAGGAGGTACCTATCACAACTATAAATGACGTTTGACGAATGTCTTGTTGTTAGATTTTATTATTAAAGTTTACGTGAGTTTGACACATTTTTTATTTTATAAATAATACGGCTTGACTTACGATTTAGGGTCGACTCTTGCGACTTAGTTTTCGGATGTCCGATCCCCATCATCAGGCGGGTTCACGACGGAAGGTCACGGCGCTCACTACGGACGCGGCGCGAGAGGAGCGCGCTTGATTCGGGGTAGCGTACCCTCATCGACACTACTTGGTAGCGATGGTGATGGCGCCTGCCGCGATTATCCGTGTGTGGGTGGTAATCTATGAGGGCATGCCACCCCAACCCCCACCAAGCGCGCCCCTCTTTCGAAATACGTAAGGCACGACTTAAAAATACGTGAGGCGCGACTCAAAAAGTGGCCCCAACTTCCAGCGTGGAGCCTCACATGCCGCTGACGAACCGGCTCGCCATCATGATGGACGGCACTATCTACGACGTGGGCACCGTGGACGACCTCGTGGTGCGCTACAGCGACAAGGGGTACACCGTGGTGGTGCACTTGAAAGACGAGGTCGATGTAACCGCCATGTTCGCCAAGTACTTCAAGAAATTCATCATCAACGATACCTCAGAGGTCAGCCGCTGCACTTTTTTTTTAAAGAAATTCATATGCATGATAGGTAAGCATTTAACAACCATCTCACCTGATGGTAAGCGATGATGTGGTCGACGATGGAGCACGCTTGCATAGAAGATACCTATTCACTCGCGACTTGAAGACTCCCATATTTTACCTATCAGGAAACACAGACTGGTTGGACAAAATGAATAAAAAAAACAAAACTTCCAAAGATATGTTTCTGGTTTTGGGTGATTTTCGGCATCCACGATACAAGTCTGTGAACTCGGTGTAAGGCTATGAAAATGAATGTTTCTCATGGGAAACCTCCTTTTTAATTTTATGAGTGAGTTCAACACTATTTCTGGAGAAAGAGTCAGTTAATCCTTCCCCCACCAGTGGATTTGGCACAACAGAAATCACCTGGATAATGTGAATCTTGTAGAATTCTTTAAATCTTGCAATAGAACGAATGGATTCGCCTGCCCGGACCGTTGACCGGTTACCCAGACCGTCAATCTTGTTAATATGTATACATGATGCGGTAGCGTTAGCTTTAACCTGACGAACGCTTTCACACTCACAGCCCCACTCTAAGTACAACGACTTCTCGTGGGTGTCGAAACATTTACAGAAGTTTTCACCCACTGGGAATCCAACCGATACCCCCCTGCTTAGAAGATGAAGAATCACCTAACTAAGCCACAACAACGGGCAAATCAACAGAACGCGTCCATTGTGTCAAAGGGCCTTTATTCGGTTTGAAAACGGATGTTGTTAACTACAATATGCAGATTTCGCCTTAAATACGCGCAGTTATTAGTTATTAGAGTATATTCGCAGTTGGTTGAATAACAAGCTATAAGTACCTTCTATCTTCCAGGTTCTAGTAAACGTGCAAATCTTGGACAGCGACCTGAACTGGGCGATCATATTCGAAAAGATGGAGTGTCTAAAGCACATGAACGATCGTGTCTATTCCTACATCATCACGGCCATACCCATTGACTATATCTACAACTCCATTATAAGCCACGAAAAGGGACATATAGGTGCTAGTAGCACATTTGCGAGGCTTTGGTCCAGGAAGAAGCAACCTCCAGTAGCCACGATCCAGGCAAGCCAAGAAATGTTGGATGAATTGTTGCAGTTTGAGCAACGGTATAATATAACGAAGTTAAAGGCACTGCCTTGGTCAGTCATTTTTCATACTTAGCATCTCTAAACCTGTTGAACGTTTGTTGGAACCGGAAGAGAGCTAAGATGAGCATATGTGGTTTTAATGATGGTTTATTCCTCGTACTTCCATCTTAAACTCTCATTAATGGGGCCACGAGGAAACCAATACTTACATACTTACTCGAACGGCGCAGTGACCCATAGTGAGTCTTGGCCTCCGATACTAAAAGTCGCCACTTCAGACGGTCTTGCGCCACCTCTTGCCAAGTTGGCTTGGAGCTGCCGCAAGTCGTTGTCCGCTTATCTCCAGCGGTACCTGAGACGGCCTACTGGACGATGTCCGCTTGACCTTGCCATATATGCTCGCTTTAGGAAACCAATAGCTGATATTTCTACTTTCTGTAAGGGCACTCTTAATCTCTTACTCATACCAAAGAGTGCGATAATTGTAACCGATGTCCTACTTTGGGTATGTATTTCTTCATGCCAGCTCTCACCCAAGCCATTCCAACTACTTCACGTTCCGGAGTAAGGCCCAGGGATGCTGATATAGCTGTTCCAGTGTATGAACTACATTCAGCTCGTATATTAAGCTGTTCCAGTGTATGAACTACATTCAGCTCGTATATTAGCCGTTGTTTCCAATTTGCTGACGAAACAGTCGTTGATTTCTTGTCTTGCCGTAAAATTACATTTTACATAAATATAAACCTGCGCTAAGTTTCGCGAAGTGAATACAATAGTGTAAAAGGGCACTTCGGTTCGTTTCGTGAAACCTCGGCTCGCATCAGGCGTACTTCGTCAAATCTGCGACGAAGTGGTCAAATTCAAAGTGTAGTAACTTCGCGAGTAGTGTAGGGCAGGTTATATGTTTTCCTTGTTTATGCGATAATACTAGAAATATGTAGGAGAACTTGCATAATAGGTTAGTTATTAATTACACATTTATGAATAACATAGTGCATAGCGATTTAAGCAATTAATGCGCAATAAAAATTAACATGTTAGTTTGATTTTGAGAATTTTATTTTACATAACACCTGTGATGGAAACCTTTACCATTTATAATATGTTGTGAATAATTAGGCAGTTACAGTGTTAGTTAGCGGATTAGATGATTACATTAACACCAAGCATGAAGGTACATATAGATAGCTTTAAATGTAACAATGCACAACTAGCCCAATAAAGTAGAATTAAAAGATAATGAGATCATAATACCTACTGGTCTATCACAACTAGCAATCTTATTTCAATAATGTACAAAAATATTAAACATTGAAAAGATAGGTATAATCATAGTTGCTTAAGATCTTATTAAATGCTTAAAAGGAATTTTAATGAATAAAAAGTGATTAAATTGTATGGATAGAGACTAGTCTGATACGTAGCATCAGTTCACACATCTATGATTGGTCAACATTCCTTAACATCTGCCATCATTTTCAAATATTTTTATATAAAAAAATATGCATAGGTATTGCTCCCTATTATTTTCTTTATATGCCACGGGGAGGCCCTGGGCGGTTCTTACTTATGCTTGTATTATACTAAAAATTTTAAAATTTAAATGATTAAAAATATAATTACTGGGCAAGCAGGTCATAGTGAGTTAGTATGATTTGAATTATTACGTAGGACAGTTTTGATAACGCATGACAAACATGAAAGCGGATGATTTGTGCTCAAACAATTCTGTACATATTTTACAGGGATCTGAATACATTTTAGACAGGTCACAATCAAAACAAATATCTTCAAACAGTGAAGAAATTACAAAACAAAAATGAAACGAATAACAGCACAAAAAGAGGGATCTGCCTTGTGCTATGTGAAATGTTTTTTGTTATCATACCTATTAATGGCAAGTTAACAAGGCAATTTACACCCACCCTTGCTTCCATTGCATCTGATTACACACGATTGTGAAAGCCGAAAAAGTACGTTGCGTCTATGATACATAGAAACGGAATAATAAATACATACGCCGAATTTAAAACCTCTTTGTATGTTACAAGCAAGAAATAGGAAAATTGTTGTTTCTTTCATGCAGAAACACCATTTCTAATGCAGTTATAGTTGAACCCATCATCAGTATCAACCGTTAAATAATTATGGCGTTTGTAGAAAGTAGAAATTTGTAATAACTTATAATTAATTGCAATTTTACTAACGCCTAATTCGTAATTAATAATGAATAACACTCGCGATAGTTTTCAAACTCAACGCCTAATTCAATATTATATTATTATTATTATTATTATATATTTATAGTGGTGCTTTCTGTTTAACTGTACATATAATTTGATGGCCATACATTGGTGGAACTGCATACAGTGCAGAAATACATATATTTCTAGCACCCGCTAATTTACTTATTAGTATCCCAATCTTGTATCAAGTTGAACTGTGGGTTTCCACACCATGTCGATAACACTTTTAACGTTTCAGAATGCAGTCAGATTTAAAAAAACTCGCGTTATTAAAGTATGGGACTAGGATTAACGATAGATGACATGTTGTTTCACTCCCACTGAGCCATTGATCGCTTGTGAGAGTGAGATGCAATATCAGCTATTGTCAATCGTAGTCCCTTTATTGATGCATGTTATACAGTTCTCCCAAACAATCCACATAGCGGGGGCGATACTTGTAAACAAACGTGACGTTAAGGAAGCATTAGTATTGCCTTGTTCCGCATGCAAAGTTTGCCGACTTGTAGTGAGATAAGTTACTAACTTAATTACTCACCGGATACATGCTAAAGCTGTATGATTAATTAATCTTATTAGGCAACACCTAGATTTATTGTGAAGGTTTCAACAGTGCAAGCAAAGCATGGCCTTTCTCTGACTTCTCATCTTGATGAATGGGAAAACAAAATTATTTTAGTTGCAACGTTGCTGCCTTAGCATAAAAACAAGTACTACTGCAGCGATGCAATACTTGAGAATTCAATTCAAATATACGAAGACTAATTTTCATAGACAAGTGGCATAGATAAGCAAGACATGAAACATGTTTTGAGCATTATATGCCTACAGCCATGAAGTGGTCACTAGCATCTGCTACATCAATGAACGGCAGAGCAGTATAGATATAAGCCGATGCATATTTTCTTAAGTTAATGCAGTGTGGTGTGAGATCTATGCAACTCGGCAGAGGAGCCCCTAGCCTGAGCCATCATATTCTCAATTCTATTTGTTGTCTCCCGCACCATAGAGAACTCTGAAAGGTCAGGCAGGTCCAACACAATGTGGGCAGAGAGACGTTTGTAAACAGAATTTGAATCCTTTTTATTTCGCCTAGTTTCCTCATACTTTAGCTGCTGTTTTAGAAACATTGATTGTTTTATCATTTCCTGGATGTTATTGAAGCTTGTTGCTGCTGCGTCCATCGACTTGACAGCGCTGGAAATGAGAAATATTTGGTTAAGTTTTATGTTATTATATGAGATGACATATGACATTCTACCACATAAGGGTTACGGTAGATAAACTGTTACACAGCTTGTTTATAATATGGCAAATTAATGTAACTAAGCAAGCGTTTGACCACAATCTCACCTGCTGGAAAGTGATGATGCGGTCGAAGATGGAGCATGCTTGCTAAGTAAATACCTATTCACTCTCTTTTTGAAAAACCCCATAATATACTTTTCAGGAAACACAGTAGACGGCAGGCAGTTCCATTCTTTTGCTAAATTTCATCAGAAATGGTTTAGTAAATACTCGGTAATATAATATCTCAGTAATACATATACATGCAGACAAATTAAATAATTTTAATAATAGTATTTAGCCACTTGGCATTTTCAACCCAATTTAATCAAAATCTGTCCAATCATCAATATTTAAACATGGAAATATGTAACTGTCTATGAACAAAAATATAGCATTACAAAGACGCCTAGTTCTAAAATATAATAAAGACACACATAAACTTCCAGTTTCTTTGGTCTAATAATTAACATGAGATTAATGATAAAGACAAACTGGAAAACGTCATCCATTCATGGTTGACATAATTATCATACAAAGCATTTTGGCTCTAAGTTTGTTATCCGCACTTCAAAGGAGTGGAACTCATTGTTCCCCAAACAGTACAATCTAGGAGTCAAGTCAAGAGTGAATAGGTATCTTCTAGGCAAGCATGCTACATCTTCGCTTTCCATCAGGTGATATAGTAGTCTAATGCTTGCCTATTGAGCATAAAAAAAAAGTTCCATTACTTCGTAATAATTACAAAATAAAGTTTAATTGCAGGCATAGTTTTGTGTGTGTGCATGTGTGTATGTTGCGTATATCTAATATCTTTAAATGAGCAATTCTTGTATATATTTATATATATATATGTGTGTAATCAGGATCTCGGAAATGGCTCCAATGATTTTCATGAAAGTTACAGATTAGGGGTTTTTCGGCTTAAGGAATCGATTTATCAACGTTCCAGGTCCGAGAAATGCTCGGTTCCCAAACTGCATTTGAAAAACCGGGTTTAAGAAACTATCAGCGCCATCTATTACGCCATGACCGATGTAAAAAACTGTTTCTACTCAACACTAGATGGAGCTTTCTGAGGCTACAAATTCAAACACATTATACCAAAAACCGAGCTAAGCTCGGTCATCCTGATATTTATGGTATATATACAACAAACACACAGGATTAAGAAGCAAATCTGTACATTACCTGAGTGCATATTCAACATCATAACATCTTCCTTGCAACTCATGTTGGAGTTTAGTTACTTCCACTCGTCGATCTACCATGGGCTGTAGAGCCTTACGAACATGCTCCTGAAGCCTGTACAGCGCCAATGAAGGCTCGTTCGCCACTATGTGCATGTTTTCCGAAATCCGCTCGGCAGCTGGAAATAAACCAAATCTATAATATTTGTTTGTATGTGATTTGTGCCGCTTAAAAATATACCAACCTTTTCTTGCTTTCGCTTCCAGTTCCTGATCTCCTTGGTATACGAAAGCCATTTTTGCTTTTTATTACTATATTTTCTCAAAATGAGTTTATTAACAAATTGTATCGGTTGGTATGTATTAATATTGTCTATTTTCTGCTCGCAGTTTGAGGCTTATCATGAGAATGTTTGTGGATGCCTCATTTTCAAGTGCTAAGGATAAGTAATAATCACCTCACTGTGTAAATAGTACTTTTTTGTAAAGTTTTTCTTGACTAAGATCAATGTCATACTACGATTGAAATGAGATTTGCTTTGATTGATTGATGCACGGTATATATATATACTACTTGGATTCAGATTTTTTAGTGTTATTAAGTTCCAGAAACAAATCATTACAATTTTGTTCAACCCACAGCACGCATATGACAGCTGACATGATAATAATTGGACAGGTGACATTCGACATACGACAGGAGACCAATTCACGGTATATCACATTTATCGATTTCCCGATATGTATCGAGGCTTACCTATCGATCTTATAATATAATATAAATATAAACGCTTTTACACTCACATTATCATAACCAAACATTATTATAGATAATGTTTGGTTATATCACAATAATTTAAACACAAGCAAAGCTTAAAAAATCTGACTTAACCGCTATATTTTTGAACCCTTGAACAGATTAAATTAATTTAATACGCATTATTGAGGATAACTCAAAAACTATAAGTCCGATCTTGATAAAATTTAAATGAGATCACTTAAGAGGCCGGGGTGGCTTTGAACGAGTCTATAGGCTGTCTCTGTTTAACTTGCAAACTGTGCCCATGCTTGATGCGATAGCACTACCGAACGAACAATTATAATAGGTGCCGTAATACCAAAAATTATGAATGAAAATGTAATGTTTAGCCATTGTTTTTTGTATTAATAGTACCTTGAAATGATAGTCTATGTTCCTGTTGTAATGACAAAAGAAATGTGTTCGTTTTTAATACAAAACGAATAGGTTAAAGATGCGACATTTACGTCGTAATAATGTGTGAAAATCAATTGGTTTATATTTCGTTTTAGGTAATTATTTTGGAATAAAAACTATCCAGGAACCTAGATTAATACGTTTTTTATCTGAATAACAGCACAGTATGGTGGTTATATGCTTGAATTATAAATCATTTCGGTATTACGATTGTATGGGCAAATCAACCACTACCCGGCGCCTTAAGAAGTACAAGCTTTCAAACAAAAAAACATCAAAATCGGTTCACCTAGAAAGAATTTATGAGATAGGTACTTACATACAAAAAAAACATCCAGTCGAATTGAGAACCTCCTCCATTTTTGAAGTCGGTTATTAATGGTATTCTGACTAGCGGTTATAATATTATTTAAAGTCAACACAAATATTACAACTAAACCTAGGGATCAAAATTATAATAATCTTCGATTTCAAGGATGATTTATTGTAATTGAGCATTTGTATTTTACATCGACTGCTGGGAATTATATTTATTCGTTGCATTTCAAGCGCTAAGCCACGATATATAACAAAAGTGATAATTATAGCGAGATTAATACTAACATGACACCTCATCAATAGACATCAGACCTTGTTTTCCGATATACAATAATATATTTATATTACGCGTAAATTTCGATCAGAAAGCATCTGCACATTAGCACCAAGTATTTTAAAAACATATCATAATTATTATGTATATGCTATGTTTTTTAAATAATAAGTTGCTTACGTTTCTTAAATTTTATTTCGACGCGCAAACTAAAACATACATATATACTACTAGCCGTGCCCCGCGGCTTCGCCCGCTATTTTCAAGTTAAAAAGTAGCCTATGTGTTAATCCTAGGTATATTATCTATGTACATTCCAAATTTCATCCAAATCCGTTCAGCCGTTAATGCGTGAAGAGGGAACAAACATACTTACACACTTACAAACAAACTTTCTGATTTATAATATTAGTAGGATAGTAGGATTTATATTATATCATTTTTTAAACAATACATAAGTATTCCTTAAAAAGATATAATTGAATACACAATTCCACGACTAACAACTTCCCTAAATTATTGTAGCTTAGATTGACGTTAGAATTTAAATGTGATATACATGAATAATCAATGAGAATATCATAATTTTCATAATATTATTTTGCTCTAAGTATTGATAAGCTATCGTTTAGCACTATCAAAACTATCGTTATTTCTCGTTTGTTGCGAAAAAGCATTTTTGTGAAATATAGATTATCTTGGGCTATATACGGTCGATAGGTAAGACTCGATACATACTGCAAAATCGATAATATTATGAAATATCGTGAATCTCTTCTTGCTCATCTTGCTGTTTTCCGTACTTTCAAGATTCAACAACATGGTTCAACTCTGTGTTTTCCTATTGAATCATTTGTTTGTGTTGCGTATGATAATAGGTACGAAGTGCGTTGGGAAAACAAAGTATAGAATTGTGAAGTTTGTACATTATATTGCCAACCAATTTTGTTGTGTTATGTTCACTAACGTTAGTCGTGAAGAAATCATAAATTGCGCTTACGCGCGGATACCTACTTACTTATCTAGTTTTGCGATAAGTTTAATCCCAAAGTACTTATCAAATTATTTATTCCGTCAAGGGCAGTTTAATATATGACAATATTATAAGTTAGTCATCCATTGTACAAATTAAAAGTGTTCTGTGATTTTTCTGTCCATATTTTTATGTAAACTTCCCGTATATGTTACCGTATTCTATACAAAATAATTAATCTTTGCACTTCAACGATGGTTAGTATATGAAACTATAAAACATTTTTTCTTTAGATTATATTTAAATTAGCTTTCATTTGTTTAGCAAATTTTAGAGTTTATGCTTTTGTATAACTAAATGCACTGCCTACCTACTTAATATTTTATTGAATAATTAGCATGAATTATGCCATAAAGTACCTTCTAAATGCTTTGATGAAAGCATGAGTATTCTAATTAGTCAAATAGTTACAAAATATATTCATATTGTCAATATTATATACAATATTATGAATCCTGTATTTCTTCTTGTAATATGTGATGTTACTACCTATATACTATTTATTTTAATAATGACTCAAAGAGGATGTTAAAAACTAATGTATTGCTTTTGTTTTCAGGAATTACAACTGTTCGATACTGTTTCTAGTGCATTTGTAAATCTTATGTTACCGATAAGAATGTTGCTCCGGCTGTATTCATTTATCATTTTAATTTTTGACATTGTCTGGGTTATGATAAATGCAGTGTGTGCAGTATTTCAAGCTTTTTTCGAACTTTTCCGCCCTCCGCCATTGAAGTCAGTAAGATTAGAGACGGCATTGGTAAGCATTTATTTATTACTAGCCATGCCCCGCGGCTTCGCCCGCTATTATCAAGTTAAAAAGTAGCCTATGTGTTAATCCTAGGTATAATCTATGTACATTCCAAATTTCATCCAAATCCGTTCAGCCGTTAAAGCGTGAAGAGGGAACAAACATACTTACACACTTACACAATTACAAACAAACTTTCGGATTTATAATATTAGTAGGATGTAATGGGTGTTATTTTCACTTAAAGTCATCTATGGATGGAGATTATATATTCGGTAAAGCTGTTTGGTAAAGCTAACAGAGGCATGTTTTTGCCACAGGTAAATTTAAACTACATACATACTAAATAACATGATAATGATGACCTGTTTATATTGTGTATAATTAAATGCAAGCAAAGCTTTAATAAATCTGGCTTCAGCGCTTCATCTTCGGTACCTTGATCACATTTAATGTATTAAACACACAATATTGAAGATAAGAAGATAACTCAAAAACTAGTGATCAGATCTTGATCAAATTTAAATGGGACCTATGGGAAAGCAAAAACTTTCAAAAAAATTCAGAATTCACCTCAACATTTCATAAATGTCTAAAGGTAAAATCGCAAAATATGTGACATCACTCTAGGTAGGGTGGCGGTCTTTGGGGGTCACATTTGTGACCAGCTGTGACGAGGATGTGGGATAAAAAAATCATGAAATTCGTGTGAAGTAATTAATGGATGGCTCCTAATGTGCTAAAAAGTGTTTACACTGAAAGGGTTTACTAGAAGCATTGAATGTCACTTGAAATAACCCTGTTTATTAATATATATGTCATAGTGTCACTTGGAGTCCCCGAAGTTGTTGAAGTGAATGTTTCTGGCACCCACAAAATATGCTTCGAACATAGTATGGGGCTATGTCTGTGAATGTTTTTACATTAATATAAGGTACGTAATAAACCATTTTATTATTTCAGATCATAGGGTCAGGAAGAGGTATTGGTCGAGAGCTAGCTATCCAGTTAGCTGATTTAGGAGCCATTGTACTTTGTGCCGATCAAAACAAATTGACAAACGAAGAGACAGTGGATCAGATTAAAAAACGTGGTGGTTCAGCTACACTTTACACGTGTGATATCACTAAGAAAGAGAATGTACAAGCTTTGGCTGCACAAATAAAGAGTGATTATGGGTTTGTTAGCATGTTGTTCTACTGCTGTGGTATTCCCAGCCCGAGATCTTTGCTCACCCAGCCACCTCAAGACATCCATGTAACATTGGATCTAACACTGACTTCTTACTTTTGGGTATGGTTTTAAATTATACAAAGCATAACATGTACGTTAATCTCATTGATCTACTAAATAATTTAAATGCAAAAAAGTTTAAAAAAATCGACTTCACCGCTATATCTTCCTTGCTTAGATGAAATTAATTAAATATGCATTATTGAGAGTAACTCGAAAACTGCTGGTCAGATCTTGATCAGATTTAAATGAGACCACATTAGAAGTACCAGCTTTCAAATAATAAAAAAATCATCAAAATCGGTTCTCATAGAAAAATGTTCTAAGGTAACACACATAAAAAACAAAAAATACAGTCAAATTGAGAATCTCCTCTTTTTCTAAGTTGGTTAATAATACAGATATATCACCTAGAACATGTGAGTCAAGCCGAAAAAGCTGATACCATTGAGCTAATAACCCATACCTATTTATTCAAAACAAATGCCTATGCTACAACCCATAGTACTTAATATTGCACGGTATCATTGATCTGCCCGTTGTTTTAGTTGAGTTCACCTTTTGAAGCACCTTCAGAAACATAAGTTTTCTTCCTAGGAAAATGTGTTACTGGTTCTGGGTGTAATTGTGTATATTATGTATGTATGTTCCCTGCACCCACAAAACAAGTCATCGAACTTAGTGTGGGCTGTGAGTGTGAAAGCATACTATTATCTGTATTTTTTACTAGATTGACGAGTTTGTGATAGTAGATTGTTAACTTAAAGCACTAAGTTTAAACTCAAGATATGTAGATATTAAGGGTGTAGTTGATGGTTATTTCCAAGGTGAACTTACCTTTTCAACCGACTTCAAAAAAGGAGTTTCTCAATGCGGGTGTATGTTTTTTTTTCGTATGTATGTTACGCGATATCTCTGCCAATTACGAATCTATTATATTTTGGTTTTGGCTTAACCGATTTCGATAAAATTTATATGGGACCACCTCTGAAGTATAATCTACCAAACAAAAAAAGAATTTTGAGAATCGGTTAACAAATGGGGGAGAAATCGGTGAACATACATAAAAAAAATAGTCGTTAACCGACCGAACCGACCGTTTCGTTAACAGACTTCAAAAAAGGAGGAGGTTCTATGTTCGACTGTATGTATTTTTTTAATGTATGTTTACCGATTTCTACCCCATTTGTGGACCGATGCCTTAACTTCAACTATGAAGTTTAGAAAAATGAGTTTCCGCGGCTCTCTTTCCGGTTCCCGCCTTTTTAAACGTAATTTTCAAGGGCCAGTTTGTTTTTTCATTTCACTAAGAATGTTTTTATTTGCAGCATGATAAATATTATTTTCAGAAACCACATTAAATTTTTAATTTCATCAATAATTATGTCTGTCTTTTTTTCCCAGCAATGTGATGAAAACAAAATATATACTTAGTACATCTTACTTATTAAAAAACCGTTTTTCAGCTAATTGACCAGTTTTTGTCAGATATGAAGGCAAAGAATCATGGTCACATTGTTGTGCTGACTTCTGTGGCAGGCTTAAGCTACATAAAAGACCAGATGCCTCTTAGTGTAGCACAATTCGCCGTTCAGGGTCTCGCTGAGAGTCTAATGGAAGAACTCAGGGTAGATAAGATTGATGGAGTGCACGTCACATTAACACATATCTACCCGTTCATTGTTAGTGATGAAAGTCCGGATATTGTGAGGCTGAGGTATGTGTATTTTTTTTTTAGGTTAAATATAGATTAAAAGGCATAAGACACACACTCTACCCAGATAATTTACACATAAAATTATAACGAATATCTGATTCTTAATTTTTTGACGTGATGACGTCTTATAAATCTATGAACACCGGCTGCACGCACGAAAATGTGTCACTTTCCGCCTGAGCCTGAGCGTGCAAGCGAGAGCGCGGAACGAGCGATAGAGAGGCACGATCAGCCTAAACCAGGGGTCGGCAACCTTTTGAGTCGGAAGAGTCAAGAATTGCAATTTACATCATTTCAAAGTTTTATAGAGCCACATTTTTTTCTTGCCTACAATAATGCTTAATGCCAACGATAATGTATATAATACTGTACTATGAGCATCGTATGAAAACAATCTGCACGCGTTATATCTACCTAATCATCCCATAATTTACTTGTTTCAACTGTATAAATATACTTTTTTGCTACCTTTGGAAGCTTGTTAATGGCTCGATAGAAATGGTGCCTAATCCTCGTTAATCGATTCAGAACGTTTTTTTAATGTTTTTTTTTTAAATAAACTAACTTACTTTTTGAACTAAAGAGCCGCAGCTTTACATCCAAAGAGCCGCATGTGGCTCGCGAGCCGCAGGTTGCCGACCCCTGGCCTAAACGTTCGTCTTATGACGTTATCACGTAAAATTATCGTCCGTAAAACGACTTTACAGTAATGATTTTTTTTCACGTTTAGCTGACCTCTGCATTGTCGCACTCGTTTCGGTCGCTAAAAAATATTGCACTTCGCGAAAGTATCAAACTTGTAGTGGTAGATTATGACCGAATCCCAGTAAGAAAATGCTGAAGTCCGAAAGAAATGAGCTAATAGAATTTTATATCTCCTCTTACTGACTTCCTCTTGGACATTCGCACAGGTGGTCTCTTTATAGTCAACGTTGTGGTTTCATCATCTGTATCTTTTTATCCCCAGAATACCAAGCTATTTCGGAACTATAACCCCAGTAGCAGCAGCGCAGTCAATTCTGGACAGCGTGAGGCGCAACTATCCCGAAGCATCTGTCCCTAAACACCTTTTAGGCCTTGGCCAACTGCTCAAAGTACTACCTAGAAGGGCGACAGTTCTCATTAGAGACTTACTGGATACAGGTGTCGATTTCGCCTAAAATTATGCATAATTTATAATATTCACAAAATGTACGAGTATAATAAGTAACAGGCTTTTGAAGTTGAATTTCGTTAATGAGACTGAACACATTGTGAATAAAATGTAAGTAGATAAGTACTAGGATAATATTTTAATGACAGGTCGTAAATTTCTTTTGCTTTATCTTTGAATTAGGTACAATAAAATGGATGCATTTATAGAATGTTAAGTAGCTGATTAACGATTACATTAATAGTGACGCAAAATCCAAAGTTTTAATCATAAAATGTATGATCTAGCCAAATTTTACTAAGCTGCCGTTGTTATATTTGTTTATATCTCTTACCTACTTTTATTACAATTAAATAAGAATTTAATTTTAAAAAATGGTTTTTCAATATTGTACAAGTGGCAAAATCAAAAAATTGAAATACCCCCGAAAACATCTGGGAAAACGTTTGCACCGATTGTCATCAAATATAGCTAAGAAGACTAAGAACCCTCGATCAAGTCCCTTTTATAAAAAAAACAACAGAATCGCTTGCAGTTTGCCACATACTATTTATCCAAAGACGATGCAATTTTACCTCTACCATTATATCCTCTATATAATATATCTATTTAACCATTGCTCTCTATTTTGATTAAAGGTCACATGTATAATATAGAGGAATGATAGCAGCAGCTAAGAAAGGATTTTTGTTAGGCCGGTTAATGTGATTATGTCTACGAAGGCGAAGCCGCGTATACTCAGCTACTATACCTATTATTTGTTTGATAATAATATAAAGATGAAGTAAGGTAGATTGGGTAGTACTGATGATATGCCGTAATTTTCAAAATCTACCCTAATAAAATATTTTTATAGGTGGCAATTCAAAAAACAGCTGTCACTAAGATTGAATCATGTGGTCGTAAATATTTACTAAACAAACATTTACATTATCCACACTAAAGCAGAAGCGTGTGTGTCGGGACTCGGGAGCAAAACATGCTCGCATCAAACTGATAAATGCTATACAACGTTTTCATCATGGATTCTGATAGCAGCAGAAACACAGCCTAGCTCATAATATTTAAGATTATAACTATTTATAACAAAAGCCAGTACAAACATAACTATAAGATCAGGAAAAGATTGAAAGAATTTTTATTCTTGAAAATTTTACTGAGCTGGCTTAGGTGTTCGATCTAGAATTCTACGATTACCTATTTCGTTTTACATTCTAAATTCTTAATTTCTACTAATTATTTAAATATCTACAATTTCATAAAATTTGGGTTGGCAACACTGCTTCGGCGCCTTCTGTCATTTCGTTTTGTCATTTTCTAATCTGTGATAGGTACTTATTTAGCGTAAGCAGAACAACTAACTTTTCCGAGACAAATAAATTTCTCTGTCCAATAAACAGCAGGTTATCGTGATTTTTGTTCAGTGCTTAATGAAGAGACACTTACGATATTGTGAAACGTACATCGTCGTGTCTTTGGTAAGTTCGTTTCGCTTGATATTGTTGTGTCACAGACTACGAGTCCCGATCGATATTTAAATAAAACTTCTATTATATTATTTATTTGGTGCTTCTGCGTCTTTACTGGTATGAAGTATGTTAGAAGAACTTACCTAAAATGAAATTAGTGTTCCTGCTAATATTTATTCCAGAATTCAACCACGATAACATGGCTTGCTAATTTCGAAGCTTTCACGTAGCAGTAAAGCTTTACACAGACTTTTGACAGTTTTAAATGTTCATTAATTATTCTTAAATTTTACGCTGCATTAAATATTTCTCATTTTATCAATATAATTAATCTCGAGACTGTACAAGGCAGTGACCCATTCTACCTAGGTAAAACTTGCAACAACTGTATCAATAAAGCCGCAGTAGATTGCGTTTAAGATCAAAATATTAAAAATATATAGGAGTATAAACATATGCATTCACCATAACACTCAACCACAACATAAAAACACATAGATATTATTTAGAATAATATTCTGCATTGCATAAATAATTTAATTTATTTTACACAAATTTAAAAAAATAGGAAAAAATTAAATCATGCATGTATAACTTCAAGCAATATTTTCGAATACAAATCCTACTAATATTATAAATCCGAAAGTTTGTGTGTAAATGTGTGTTACATACTCACTTAGTTATTGCAGACTCGCTTGAAGGTAGTTTCGAGCTTCAATTTAACTTGCAAATTACCCACATTCACAAACAATCACTAAGTAGGTAAAGTATGTTTGTTCCCTCTTCACCTCTTAACGGCTATACGGATTTGGATGAAATTTGGAATGTACATAGATTATACCTAGGATTAACACATAGGCTACTTTTTAACTTGATAAAAGCGGGCGAAGCCACGGGGCACGGCTAGTTATTTATAAACTTTAAACAGGCATACATGCTGCTTGCAGTTCATAAAGTTATTGTACACTACGCTATGTATTGCAAAGTAGAATATAAAGAAGACGTAAATAAAGATGTTAAGAAGAATAGTTTTAGGAAATGTAGGTAATTAGCCTGTATACACTAATAATACATTTAAATAAAATGTCAATGTGTATCAATAATAAGAATTTTTCAATTATATTCATTTAAATTTCATCAACACACATTTTACTGATTTTAACTTTCCCTTTATTAAGCCTTGCAGATAGTAACTGTCCTATTTTTAATTATTAAAATTTTAATATTACCAGTAAGCAATGTGCCCAAAATGTTGCCTCTCTGTAAGCTTACAGGATAGCAGTTAGTCTGAAGTCCAGTAAAACTTAAAAGAAATTTTTCCAGTGAAATTTAAACATAAACTCATTGACACTCACAGCCCCACACTAAGTTCGATGACTTGTGTCGTGGGTGCCGGAAACATTCACGTCACATTCACAATCACAACTAGAACCAGGAACACAAATTTTCCTTGGGGAGAAAATTAGTGTTCCCGCCGAGAATCGAACCTGATACCCCTGCTTAGAAGCAAACGCCACCCAACTAAGCCAACAAGCAGTTAAAGATATTTAACATCTAATCTCAGGGTTTCGAATGGCATTAAACTGTAATGGGCAATCGCGTGATGCTTACCATCAGGAGAGTGACTTGCATGTTTCATCACTCAATTACCTTAAAAATAAAATCAAATATTGTGCAATTAAAAACAAATACCTAATAATATATCAAGCCATGCATTATATGTTTTCGGGGTATTATGTTTTGTATATATGGAACTTTAAAAGTCAGTTTATGATAGATCTAAGACTTGTTATATTCTTAAAATCATTTCCCAATTTTATAAAACCTATTTTAATAACAAAAAAGCAAACCTTTTTGTGCATCAGCCGTTTTCTACAGCAACCAAGAATACTAAATATATGTAGCTACGGTTTGGCAACATCAAAATATTTATCGATAAGTTCTATTGAGTTTAATTAAATATAAGTAACAATATTATAAGAGTTACAATTACAGTAGTGCTACCAAAGATGGACACTGTCGATAGAGCAAACTCTATCAAGAGTTGTGGATAAGAATGTGCGTGATTTAATTTACGTCATTATCTTAAACTGGGTCACAATATAGTTTGAACAAGACATACATTGGGTTAAAATGAAAGCACATCCTATTATAGACCACCCCTTCAAAGTTTTATCTAAATTGTTTTTGATGTCTGTACAAGAAGGGTGGTATAAAACCTAAGTCAACCTAAGATGCACAGGTGCAAGACTTTACAAATGAGGCTCCAGTGACTGAAAAGTGATAACCCTGTTGGCACTGGCAAGTCTTAACTTTCTGCATAATGGGTCCTGAGCTCAATTTCCAGTAGAAAGACAATTTTCCATGGAATATCGGGATCCCGTAGGATATATATGTGCATCCAGCTCCGAGTTGTTTAAAGTTATCCAGCACCTATGAAACAAGTCTTTGACCTTAGTTTAGAGGATGAGAGTGAAAAATATTATGTGTTTTTACATAAGCTTGTGATCTCTTGAAGTCAGTTCAGATAATTCGTTTTTTTTTATGGATCTGTACCTAAAATATCTTTCTAATCTGTCACAACCCTCTTTCTCAGGAATGAGGAATCAAGTTGAAAATATAATTCATACTAAGATGGCATGATCTCTTTAAAAAAATAATAGGTAATTTGTTTTTAAAATTAAAAAAAATATATCTATGAAGCAGCCAGGCAGCTGGTATGGCAATGCATAGTTTTTTCCTGGTTGTTTGCTTTTTTTTTCATAGGACTTGATTCCCGTAATAGACGAGCTATCAACATAGAAGTTTGTATGGAACCTTTGGTAGGTCAGTCAGACTTTTGAGTGACACTTGTCAGCTTTATTGTGTACTTTAACTGAGATTCCACTACTAGTACTATTAGGTAATCTGTGATTGCAGGGAGTAATTAATCTCTCCTAGTAATTATTCTCCTCATTTCTTAAACTGCTTAAACTGTTGTCAAGTTATTGCTTGTCATGTTACATTCTCATAATACAATAATTGTACAGAGATAAATTAAATTTTCATTAGTACCATTACAAAGTGTTATTGATCATGTTATTTGAATGAATGTCAAATTTTTTTGGGAGCTTCATTCCATTCCAGGTTTTTGATTAATTGCTCCCTAATGACACAAAGCATTAGTGGACCGAATTTATCGTTAATTTGAATGGGAACGTCATTTGCAGATTCTATCTTATTTACCACAATATTGGAAATAAATAATTATTACCTATGTTATTCCGTTTACCCATTTTCACACGCTTTATGTTAACGACAAATCTGGGAAGACGATTTTCACCTATTAGTCGTATCGATTAGGAATAATAGCAAATTGTTACATAATTTGGATGATAATACTATAATTTGATACAATCAGACTGAACTGATGGTGGAGCCAGGAAGTAAATTACTCAAGTTTAGGCTCATTTGGTTTTGTTTTAAGTCCAAGTGATGCATAGTGACAAGGTTTTGATGAATCAAAATTGTTTATTTACATGTGGTCCATAGAGGCGCTATTGATTGAGCCTTGGCGAGGAGGTTAAATATGAAAACATTTTAAGATAGACCCTGGGAAGAAATATAACTAAAACAGCAACTTAGCTGTCTTACAAAATTGTTAGTAATAATTTAAACCCAGGCAAAGCTTAAAAAGCTGACATCTATTATATTATATTATCTTCGGAGCCCTTGATCAGATTAAATGAATTTACAAAGTTAATTTATTATATATAGTGTTAATCCCGATAATGTTGTTTGGCTTCAAGCAGGATGCACCACCCGCCCGCCCGAATTTTCTTAAATGAATTTAATACGCATTGTTAAGGATAACTAAAAAACTACTGGTCGGATCTTGATCAAATTTTGGGCCGTAGCTTTACATATTGTGTGAGAATTTAAGAAACTTAGAAGATAAATGATAAGCTGTATGGGTAAGTAAATGCGGTCGAAGGTGGTAGGCACGCCAGGCCTAGATGTGGACTGGCCCTTTGGGATAGCTACCGTTGCACCATTTGACGCTTGGAGAGAGAATTTTTACTTGACTTGACTTTTACTTGGGCGGTGGCAATTAGTGGCAAACTTCTACTTCTAACTCAAGAGTAATCTAAGACAGACAAGCATTTTTTAAGAATCTCTAGCAGACCTCCTGGTAAACAGGTACTTTTAGTCAGGTTCTTTTGGATAAATTTGTAAATTTGCTAATGTAGCTACTACCTTTCTTTAGCGCATCGCTGTGACCATTAATATATTTTTTTTTAATTTTAATATATGACGTTTTTAAAAGTGCGATTTTTGGATCATAACTCACCATAATCTCTTCTCCCTCTTCGAATTTTAGCGCTATTGTACATATTATAATATCGAAATAATATACATGATGAAAAATAAAAGCGAGTCCTAGAGGCAGATATTATTTTTTATTCCAAGAAAGCCTTGTCAGAACTAAATAGGGATTGAGATGTTTTACGAGTTACATTTGGAGTTGTAAAAGTCGGGCCCGCTTTTCTCGGAAAGACTATTAAAATTCTTTGCACGGGGGTGCCGTAGACGTAACTACGCAGGACGCCCTTTCACGGTTACCCTTCAATTAGACGATTTACAACCGCATGACGTAACCGACTGGCTAATATTCATAATTTGGAACAGGTGCTACATTCGTGTAATTTAATTAATTACAATGTACAAGTTGATTCAAACAGTCGCACGTGTTTTGTGTGACGCATTTCCGTGGTTAGATGTTGGCAAATACTTTTCATTGTATCTCACAATAATCTCCAATCTAATTGATCATAGTCCTATGAATTACGCGCTGGCGTAGTTAGTTGTCCACCTACTAAGCAGAGGGTATAGGGTTCGATTTTCGGTGGGAACAAATTTCCTCCCCAAGAATAATTTCTAGCCCTAGTGTTGACCAGATTATGTTTTAACAGGTGAGATAGTGGTCAAACGCTGGCCTTTCGTGTAATGAAAAAGCAGAAGCCCGTCCTATGATTTGCAACCGTGACCACCAGTTTATTGAATAAAATTAATGTATTTTTACTATTATTCGTTACTAATATTTTTTTTAAAACTATATACTTCTATACAGCAAAGACCCAAGTTACGAGTCATCGAGCTTATAGGTAGTTCAAGTGCTCAAGCCATTCAAGTCGACTATCAGTGGGTAGCGTTCCCATCATGTTGGCGGCATTGCCTCTCTGAACTGCAATGCTAATACGTTGAGCCAAATAAGTGCCAGCATTTTGATCACGCCTCGCCTCAACCAGGCGATCTGATAATATTTTGAAAATCTTTAATTTTTTCCTGGTCCCCCGGGTCCAGTGTCTCAGTTACTAATAATTATAATAAAATATTAATATGTAATATTCCCTCCATTCTACACAGACTTATCAATATTAGTGTCCGGTTCTTGGAATTACGAAGTTTTGCATTTCATAGTCGTGTATCAAATTGCGCAAATCTCTTACGGATCATAACTAAAACCTTAGATAAGTTCAAAAAGGAATAAAAAGAGTTCCTGAACATGTATAGATATCAAGAGAGGGAATCGATTCAAAACCCATCACAAATCCATGCAGACTCCAACAGCATCGTATATCAGTTTTAAACTCAGCGGCGCAGGTGGCGGCTCAGATCGTTTTCCAAACAGCGGTTTTTCCTACGTTAAATTTGAATAAGCCATTATTCCTCGGCCCTCCTTATTGAACGTTTGGTAAATCCACCGTAACAGGTCTTAGGAAACCCTCGCTCGAGTGTTATTGAGTTCCCTTTGAGTCTGCTATTTGGCTAGTCCGAAGTTGGGACTAATAAATCTTTGAACAACGAAAACGTACTTATTTGAAATGTCATTTACTTATTCATTAATTAATGCACCACAACAGATTTTTTTTTAACAATAATTGAAACGCAAGCAAATCTTAAAAAACTGACTTCACCACTTTATCTTCGGAACCCTTGATATTAAATGAATTAAATGCGCTTTATTGAGGATAACTCAAAAACTACTGGTCAGAACTTGACGAAATTTAAATGAGACCTATAATGAGATTTTAATGGGACGAAATTTAAATAATCATCAAAATCGGTTAGAAAGAAGATATGAGGTAATACATTAAAAACCCGTCAAATTGAGAACCTCCTCCTGTTTTAGAAATCCGTTAAGAAGAAAAGTTGTCAAAATGTTGTGTTTATTGTACCACTCAAATAATATCTAATCTAGAAATAAGTTACCTACAAGACATCGAGCTTATAGGTAACTCAAGTGCTCAAGCCCACTACCACGACCACTACTAGTTTTAGTTTAGTTTTAGGAAATATAGGCAATTAGCCCGTAGTTAGACTTGAAACTAAAAAAAAAATCTAGAAATTGAGGGAACGTAATTTTCATAGATCTCAAATTTTCTTTTTGACTATTTTGACATGGACATAAAACAGACAAGAAAATATAGAATGTGTATAGACTAGGAAAGGAAAAAAAACTATCGGAGCCGGAAGTTTTTCATAATGAGTAGCACTCATGCGTGCTGTGTATTAGAGCTGAATCAATATTATTTAAGACAAGATACGATACGACAAATAATTATAACACGCACTTCAAAAACATATATGTATTAATGTAGCATATCTGGTACACAATAGCGGTAAATATCGTGCTCTTCATGCTTTGCCGGTTTACGAGATCCGCGTGAGTTTTCCGACAGCAAATAAAACCTGTGATTTACTGAAACTGGCGACGGAAGGGAGAGCTGCAATAAAATGCGACGTTATCGGTCTTATAACCTCATTCAAAATGTATCTAAGTTCTATGTACTCGGACATATACATCGGAAATAATTATAAATGTACTTACGTTTGAAAATAAACTACTCTCGAAATAATAGTCACGGAATAGAAATAGTGGTATGTGGTAAAGGTCACACTTGTCAACGTTTTTTTTATGGTGCTGTCACTTGTTCAAATTGGCTGTTCAGATTGCACCGCGGGATGAGAAGCAATTATATGAAACTATTATAATACCATTACAAACTCCAGCAAACATTATTTGCTGTAATGATTTAATTATGATTACGAACTAAATTCATTTATTTACATCACTTATCCCCTACTACCCCGTATATGCTCACAAAGCGCAAGGAGCACGATTTTAATTAAACATGCTCCAAATAACTATCGCACCAGGACATAAAACATACCTGACCATGTTAGACTTAGGTATATAAATACAAGTTCAAACAACCTAGCTGTGACCTGGATACACGGTGGTGTTTTATCTCGGCCGTACGCAGGGTGCTCCAGTAATTAAAAGCAGCCCGTGCGGTTGCTTCATCAGCTGGGTAAATACTGCTTTATACCTAAGTCGGTGTTGCCAGCAATTTTAATGTTTGTTTTACGACGACAGTTATGGAAAAACGACCGTTTATTATGCTTGAGTGGTGCTATTGAGTTGTTATTTTGGAGTTTTAGTGATGTTTAAGTTATTATTTGCACTGCGACTCAGCCTTTGGTTGTTAGAATAAAATGCTCTGTCCTATTCCAGCAGTTTTATATACCAGTTAGCAAATAATACAAATAATGGGAATACTATGTGTTTAACACAAAAGTGTAGCAGCTATTAGGTTGATGGTGTAGCTGCTATTGTAATATAGGCCAGTGCGATGGTGATCAATAATTTGTTTTGTCCCATACAAAAAAATTGTGACAAATTATATGAATGGCTGTGATAAATGCTTTTATTATATTAATGATTTTATTGACATCTAACCTTGAATAATATACTAACTTAATAATTGTAATGTGATAATGTGACATAATATATAATAATTTGAATGTAATAATTTTAGATAATAATGAAATAATTTTCTTGTAATAATATTATCGGCGGTACATAACAAAATATTAAATTTGTATATGTTTTTTATAATTGCGACACCCTAAAAGGTTAATGTAAGATCACTTATTTGACCATCTGTCCAATACGTTACATTATGCAATAACTGATTATGATTGTATATTCGCTTGTCCCTTTGGGTGTCCGGTTGGTAGATCACGTGACACTCCATAAAAAGTGATACCTTAGCCAAAAACAAACACTTTTACACTTTGCCCGTTTCGTCCTTAGGCTTGGAACCGGTTTGTAAAATACGGTTCGTTAACCGTTCGATAAAAATTTTTGACAATGTTTTAGGCGCGTCATAAAAACTTAAATTAACCTATTTATTTCGCGACGTACAGCGTAAACGAAGTTCTCGACGTTTTACTAGAATGTCACGTATACCACCCTCCGCGGCGCGGGAAGGGACACTTGATAAAATTAACTATGTTTATTTACGACTAAACGAAAGTGCCACAAAACGCAATGACCAGCGCCCCTATTACGTCTGTCTTTGTTGCACGCGGTTTCTATTTGAATTAAGCAAAAATGAACCTTATTTCTTAGGAGTTTTGTCAATTTAGAATTGAAACCGTTTGCAACAGAGATAGGTAATAGGGGTAATAGGGGTCTGAAAAAAAAAGCAGCGCTTGTTCTTCTAAAACTATCTATGATCATTGATGACGTTATCAGTTTTTATGGTTAAAATAAAATTTACTCATAAGGCAGGTTAAAAAACTTGTAGTTTCTTCCAATGTGTTGTTTGATAACGAAACACTGCAATAATAGAAAATAATCTGCCCTCCGACACCTTATTACCATCTGTCTCTGTTGCGAGCAGTTTCTATTAGAAAAATTAAGCAAAACGAACCGTATTTCTTAATAGTTTTGTCGTTTTAGAATAAGAACTTCTTCGCAACGGGTATCGGATTCGATGCCCGTTGGGAACACAAGTTTTCTCCCAAGGTTGTGTTTCTAATTGATCTGGGTTTGATTGTGTCTGAGTTGTGAATGTTTCCGGCACCCACAACACAAGTCATCGAACTTAGTGTGGAGCTGTTAGTGTTAAAGCGTTTATGTAAAAACCGTCCGCAACAGATATTGGGGGTCTGATATGATATCTCTGTTGCATACAGTTTCAATTTGAAAACGAATAGACTGAATAGATATCTTTAAAGCAAGCATGCTACGTCTTCGGACGCATCATTGCTCTGTATCAGGTGAGATTGTGATCAAATGCATTTAAAAAAATATCAAGCATAAAAGAAAAAAAAAAACAACTAAGAAAATATAAAAATGATTCTTCCCAGTTGTTTCGGAAAATTCTGGAAAATTGTGAGGCGCTTTCGTAAAACATGTAGGCAGGTATTTTCTATAACTATTTTCTAGAACTCTATTTAAAACAAAAAGCCTTAGAAGTTTATCAAAAACATGATTTTGATTTAATTCTATCTCTATCTTCATTCTATTTTGTGCAAAGTTTTTACTAAGATTTTCATAGGGTCATTCCCACTTATTTTATTTAGGTGTAGGTATATATAATACATGTATTTACTTATCTGCTGGTTTACAAATAAGGTACTATATTCAACATTTGGAATTTTTTCTCCCACAGACGGCAACAGAATGCCGTCTATAAAATATGACCAGTAGGAAGACTTATTCCTCTTGTTTAATCGGGTAAAAAATTATAGATAAATCTTTCATAGTTTCTTTCTACAACAAGTTTTCTGAGAACAAGTCAATGTACTAAAAATTCTAAAATACCGGCTGCAAAAAATATGAACCTACTTTTGATCTAATTTTATGTAAATCCCTCTTCTCTTATTTTTTATGACTATTTACAGCTAAAAATCTGCCATTTTTTTAACACCTATACCTACCACCTAAAGACACTTGGGTTTTTAAGACGAATATTACGATACCATAAATGTCGAAATCCCTCCAGCCGTTTGGAAGATACGAGGTTACAAAACAATTAAAAATATACATACGTCATATATATACATACAAGATACGCGCGAAAAACATTACCCTTCCTCGGCAGTCGGGTAAAAAACCTTTCAACAAAATAGTGGTCAAAAGCTAGCTTAAAAAATAACACAATTATGTAAAATTACTGCTGATGTCAAAGATGACAGATGATGTCAACTACGACAGGATATTTCAACACTAGCACGAAAACTCGTCGATTTTGGAAACAAAGCCTATGGTTTTTTTCCGAACCAAATGTGTCCAGCTATTAACATAAACGCGAGCAAACCGCGGGGCACAACTAGTATTTAATACCATTAATTATGAAATCCAATTGTTAAACTTGAAAGTAAACTTTCCACTAACTGAAAAAGATATGCCTAATCACTCTCGGATCCTCTGAAAAATCTCAAAGTTACGCCGGAGGGTGAATGTAATCAAGCTTAATAAACTAACAATTTCATTTTGAAAAATCCATCATTTCCCCCTTTCTTCTTTGTTATAACACAAGGTGGTACTGATTCTGGGCCGTGAGCTGGAACATTGTCCGTTTGATTAACCGTGAAGGTCTTACACCAACGGCGTTTGAGTTTTTATTTACTTTTGCTTGAGCCTAATTTTATAGTGCGGTGAAGATGAGATGTACGATCTTTGTATGGATCGTATAGAACTGATTAACGCTCGTTTTGTAGAATTTCATTATTAACCAAATTTGAAAAAATGACGGGGTTCTCAATTTACTGGTTTTTTTCTTCTTCTATGTAAATGTAATGATAGAAATATATTTTTATATTTGTTTGGCACTATTAACCAGATAAACATTATGTTATGTTATAGTGCCAAAAAAATAGACGACAAAAACAGCTTACAAAGCATCATAAATAATTAAACGCAAGCAAAGCTTAAAAAAAACCGACTTCACCGCTGTATCTTCGGAACATTGATCAGATTTAATGTATTAAACAGACTTTAACTCAAAACTAGAGATCAGATCTTGATAAAATTAAAAAGGGACCACATGAAAAGCACCAAAAAAAAAATACAGTCGACTTGAGTACCTCCTCCATTTTTGGGAAGTCGGTAAATAAGGTAATTAAACATAACAAAAAAAAATTGCGGAAAGGGTTTAATGTAGGGGCTAATAATTGTAGGCTACGGGCTAATTGCCTATATTTCCTAAAATTAAACTACATCTATACAGCGAATATCCAAGTTACCTATAAGGCATCGAGTTTAAAGTGCTAGGGCCCCAGTGATAGTTCCCATCGTTGATACAGTGATAGTTTCCATCGTTCCCATCATGCTGGCGGCATTATTTTAGGCTGTTTTTTTATGTTTAACTTTAACTTCAATCAGAAGTTCCCCATGCGGACGCTACATACCAACGCTATTACTTACCGACAAACTAGATGGCATGGTGGGCAAGTGTCTGCTCTCTGCGCAGTGTGTCCTGGGTTCGATTCAAGACAGGAGCACAATTTTTCTTGTCATAGGACTTTTGTGCTTCTGGTTCTGGGTGTTATTGTATGTGTGATATGAAATGTTTCCGGGGCCTACAATGCCAATCTCTGAACTTAGTGTGGGGCTGTGAGTGTTTGCTTGTTTGCGTATGTTGTTATTTAGGGAACGCTTACTCGAAATTGTATGCTTCTAGACTATATTTTATGCTGGATAAGCAAGCAATTGACGACGATCTCATTGATGGTAACTGATGAGGTTGTCGTGTAGTCTGAGTTGAGAGTTTTTGTTAATTTATTTAAGTATGTCTGTTTAATTAATCTTAGCATCAACTTCCAGCATCCAAAGATATTTCACGCGTACCATATTTCTTCGTAAATAAACCTATATGAAATTTCAAAATGTAACCTAAATTGTAGTTAACTAAAACATCAAAGAACTATCTATATAAGTAGATATAATTAATATTAACATATTAGAGATTCTCTCAAACAACACTAAAATGTGTGATGTTACCCCTCTGTATATTATTACCTTTATCAAAGAAGGCTACAAAATGTGTAATAATTATATAAAGCGAGAAGGGTAGCCTTGTTTCATCCAATCATCTCGTGATATTATTCTCGTAAATTAATTAGATACGCCTTTATTATTTGAACGCGGATTCCAAATGGCGTCTACAGTGTGCGTAGGTATTTTTCCTAATTTATTTCACCTTCATTAATAACGTCCAAGTTTTTGGAAAATTTTGCTAGGCTTCCCCCAGGGATAACCATAGCCAAAGAATTTATACTCTTCATAATTTAGTATTCTCTTTGTAATTCAATTAAAATGTAACCTGTTTCTCTTTTGAACAACGTTAATTTGTTGTGTGAACTTTGTGAAACGACCTTTTTTTACTAAATTATTAATATCTGACAACATCTAGAATCTGTCCTAAATTAAAAATACCGGCTCAGAATATTTAATAGTCTTAGATTCCAAATACAGATAAGCTTTACTCCATAAAGATATTTAAATAAATAGCGACTCTTGCTACAACGCAATAAAGTTGCAATTAAACGCTTAACCGCTTTCACATTCAGTCCCACACTATGTTGACTTCTGTCGTAGGTGCCGGAAACATTCACATCTCAAAAAAACACTACCAGAACTAAAAACATAAATTTTCGTTGGAGAGAAAACTTGTGTTCCCGCCGGGAATCGAACCAGGTACCCTGTGCTTAGAAGGTGAACTTACAATTAAGTCGGCAGTTTCAGGGGGCGCCATAAACATAAAATAATAAACATCTATAAAAGTAAAAAAACTTGCTCCAAAAAGCGCTTAGCATACGGAAGCTTGGTTGACTCATCGTCGACTTGTAAGGAAGAGGCGCCACACAGGCCCACACTTACTTCTTCCGTTTTTTTTTGACTATTTTATTTGTAATTTCATTCTGGGAATAAAATAGCATCCTAAATAAAAGTCGTGGTAATAAAAGTATGGATGTATGGGAATAAGCCCATTTTACTTAGGCACGGGGGCATTTCCAGTTAGCTCCTTTGATTTTGTCCCCTGGTATTCGTTATAGCTTACTTTTTATTATAACACATTTATCATTCCGAAACTAACAGATTATAGAATACCACGCGCCACGCAACCTGCGCGTAGCGCTTCATGTCTGAGCGAGTTTTCTATGTGGTTTGTTCTTTTGAGTCAGTGAAATATTGGAAAACTGGACGAGTGGTGTTGTATATTTAAAGTGAAAAGTATTATCCTTTTTACGGTTGAAAGAGCGCATTACAGACTTGCTACTTTGAGCCCTTAATGAACAAATAACTACAAGTTGTTGCCAACTTTCTCATAGATATGAGTTTGGGTAAGTTTAATTGACAATGTAGGCTTCAAGCTTCAAGGTTCTATCGGATTATTAAGACGCAATCGCAATTCTGTGAAAGTGAGGTAAGTTTCACGCACAAGTTAAATTGGTATCACATGACTCGCCGAAATGATCCACTTTAGTGTTCAGAAACAGTTTTAAGTTTTGCACGTTTCCCCGTCGACCTGTCCGTCACTTCGAGACGTGAGGCAGTTCATTGTTGAGTGGGCTATTGTTAGAAAAGCCCCAGGGCTACGTAACAGGATTAACTGGTACATAAAGAGCAGTAGAGACGAATCGTTTTCATGATCTAGGTGTACCGTACGGCGATAGTAAAGTCGTAGCGTTACTTAGATGTCACCTACAATGAAATAAATATATTCAGAATGCGTTTGAATCTATACGCAATTTCAATACAATAAACTTATGGCGTAAGACAGTTTGGGTCTGAATTCAAAGAATAAATGAAATATGTTTAATTGGCACTATAGACAAAACAAAACATACATAAATATATACTTATAACAAAAGAGCTTACTAAGAAACATAAGAAAGATAATTAAACAACAAAACAAAAATTTTATACTAGGCGCTGATTTTCAGTCACAAAACCCAGAGGTGGCTTATGTAAGAACAGTGAAATAGGTACAAAGAAAGTTAAAAATTATAGTACAGCATTACTCATTAGCCATGTTAGGCACAGGAAAATATAGCCCTCGAACAGAGTAACATAACGTTGAACATAAGACATGGATTAATGCATTGATGATATGATTTTTTAAGGTAATACTTCCATATTATAATAAATTAAATAATAATATTTTGGCCACCAAAAGTTGTTAATTTGAAAAAATACATTTGCCAAAAGAAGAAAACTACATGTTCTTTGCTTTGGTAGCACAGAGGTTAGAGCAGCAACACTCCATGGCCCTGGGTACACAAACCCCGGTCCAAACGATATATATACATTTTTTTTTATAATATTTGTCATAAGTAAACATATTTAACAGTTATGTTTATGAATACCAGTGAACCATGATTCAAAGGAGCCAACTGTAAGCACGTCGCGCCCAAGTAAAATGATCTTGCAAATGAAATAGCAAAAAAACAAAAGTAGTAAAACATGAAAATCCATTACAGCCCTACTACTACTTTGTAGGGCCGAAATGGTTGCATGGAAATCCATTAGACTACTACACTTAGTAGGGGCGAAAATTATCACTAAGATCCAGTTCTGCCATCCGGGTATGAGCGAACACTAAATGAAAATCAAAAAATTTGAAGATGTAAGTAGTAGAGTCATTTGGCATATTTTGGAAACACCTAGAGACCGTAATGATTGTATATCCTTGACATACCATATATTCAATTATCATCGATAGGTACATTGTTTTGTGCGATAATATAATTTAAAACGGGATTACAGGTAACTGTGCTGTGACTGCGACCCATAATATTGGATCGTTTGTTACCATCGGAATATATTATTATTCTGACCCGCCTAATCTCCACGTCCCAATTTGCAGGCCCGCTAACATTCAACGTAATAAATTGTTTCGGGAAACGTCTCAAGATTAATAGTTTTGGACCTCTTGACACGGACCTAACGGTGAAAGCCGTTCCCAGTTCCCTTGTAAATTGTTTGAAAACTGACGGTCATTCTGGTGCGTGCTGTCAATACATCCATACGGACCATTTATCAATATGTCGATCTCGTACTTGTTGGAAATTAGAATCTGTCACAACAAATTAGCTAAACATTCCTGGTACAAGTATTGACAGGATATCTTATTTAGTAATTGATTCGGTATCCAGTACTTATAGTATGTTACACGATCAGTTACAAACTAGGTAACCATTATGACGGACGCATCTGGCTCGAATAGATGGCGTCCTGGAGGGCACGCCGTCGCCGATCTGATCGAATCCAGTACGGCCTACGTGACAGTTACAGTAAAATTATCATAATTCACAGTTATTATTGTTATTAAAAAGTAGTCAACAAATAAATGGTTTACATAGTATTCTTTTTCATGGAGCTCATATCAGAGGCTAGATACAAACTTCTTACAAGATGGGTAGATAGTACAGTTGTCACAATGGACTTGGAAACGTTTAGGCGTCCTGAGCTTTTTGTACAACCCTTAAAAACAAAATTCGTGAACTGAAAACCTGATCGTAAAAATGTTGTTTTAAGAATTAGATCGTCCTTATTTTCATACCGGGGATATGTGGATTTAGTATTTAATTATATAGTTTGTTGATAGTTTAATTAAACCAAATGATATTTATTATCAAGAAACAGCACAAATTAACAGTTATTGTAAATTAGGTTGGTTCGGTTTTAGTTTGGAAGATCTCTACTCAACTTATTATTCCGCAGCAAGTGTTGCCAACAAGATTGATCGTACAATGACAGCGCTACATTCGCGCCGATAACATTCGAAATGGCGTTCAGTAACGTTCAGAAATTCATTTTAACATCGTTCTAGCAGCAGCCATTACTCGGGGGCGCAATGAAACATCGCTTAAAGCTTTTATGTTTTCCGGACAACGTCTGAAACTCGGCGCATAAATAATATCCGCCGCAATAGCCTACGATAAGTACTAAATGGAACCGTAAGATACTTTTCATGAGCACCTTTTGTAAAATGTATCTGTCGCGTTCGTTTTTTATTTTTAATGCGCACGTTATGCCTCCACATTCATTGTGCGAACCGCAAAGGAATGGAACTCCTTACCTGAGTCGGTGTTTCCTGATGAGTACAATATGTAAGTCAAGACTCGACTGAATAGGTATCTTCTAGGCAAGCTTGCTCAATCGTCGACCACATCGTCGTTTACCATCAGGTGATACATAGTGATAAAAATTTTGCCTATCTTGAATAAAAAAAAGACATTTTGCTGACATTTCTCTGTGATGTACTTTAATGATGTAAATTTTTAATATGTTTTTTATGCTCTTTAGGCACGCTTTTGACCACTATCTCTCTTAAAGTGATGATAGCATGCTTGCCTTTTTACTTATTCACTCTTGACTTGAAGACGGCCAAAATAGACTTGAAACTCTGGGAACAAAGACAAGGGCAATGAGTTCCCCTTTCTCATAGAACAGATGATAAACGTAGAAGTGAAACGCTTCGTGCAAACTGGAGGTATGTCAACCATAAATGGATGACATTTGATAGTTAAGTCTTGCTATTAGATGGTAAAACGGGTATGGGGGAATTAATCGTGTAATTCCTGCGCACACTCCCCAAAATCACTTACGTAGTGTTTAAACGGGCTGTGAGTTTGAATGTATTTGTGCTGTGTTAAGCTACTCCCCAACAACGCACCTCTTTTATTAGAAAATCCTTCTCAGTTGTTGCTGTAAGGCTGTGGAACAGTCTACCCATGGATGTCAAAAATGTTAACTCCAAAGAAGCTTTTAAACGGAAAACTTGAGATTATGTTGTCAAAAAGGTTCACAGTTAGCTGTTCCATTGTTTTGCTGTTCTATAAATTAACGAAGACGCAAAACGCCTTTTTGTTTAATTTATAATGACTAATGACCATATTTACATATTCACAACACGGAGCCACCCACCAAATAAAACGTTACCCTCCCAAGAAAGCCCTGCGCCCATAAATGTAATATTTACATTTATAGCGTAGCACGGCGTTTCAGTATTTCATAATTTGTTTTTGTTTAATCTTTTATTACGCCGATTTTAAACTGGCTGTGAAAGTGTGCAGATTAACAGGGCTGAGAGAGAAAGAATAATGCTTTGAAAATAATTAGTTTGTCTCCTTAGTTATATGGCCGAAACAAAATGAATATATTGTTCATTAATATGGGCCCCAGAAAGGAACTTCACACACCAGCGGAACTGCTATATGTGGTAGACATTCCAAAAATGCGCTCGAAGCGTTTTGGTTCCACATTCATTGTGCGAACCGCAAAATCAAAAAAATCTAAATCAAAATCGTTTATTCACATGGCACGAAGCAAAGAGGCACTCATGAAAGTTAATGATTCTACTGCCAGATTCGCAAAATTACAGCCATCTCGAGATGAACCTGACAAGAAAGCTTGCTCCATCGTCGACCTCATCATCTCTTACCATCATGTGAGATGGTGGTCAAAAGTTTACCTATTTTAAATTAAAAAAAACTCACGAAATTTAACGACTCGCTAATCTCTCAAATGTTCAGTCATCTAGAGGCAAGAATCCCGCCGGCGATAAATTTTCATTTCTTTTTTTTTATGCCCAATACCTAGAACAAGTTTTTTAAATGTTAAAATAACTCGTTTTCAAAGAGAAATGTGGAACGATTGTATGTTTTTTAAAGAACTGGGTGCGCTATTAGGCCTGTGTTCGTGGTGTGATGGTGGTGATAAATTAGGCGAGAATGAGGTTAAAATCTAGCCTATCAAAAAAATAAATAACAAATGGTTGGTACCTAAGTCTATCCATAACCCAATTAAACGCACCTACTTTGCCAACTTCCACGAATTGAGGCGAGATTTATATCGTACGCATCTGTAATAGTAATCGGACTCATGATTTATTTTACATCGCTTACACACGGTTACACGATTGCCTTCTTTGAATTCTTAATGATTACGATATATGTACTCTAACGTGTGTATTAAATATTTTTATGTGTACTCGTACAATAGCAGTATGAACAAATCGTTGAGTGTAAGTCTGTCTAGACAAGCTTCTGTTTGTCGCTGTTGCTAATGACACAATTATTATAAATCCGAAAGTTTATGTGTGTTGATTTTCGTCAGCCCTCTTAACCTGGTAAAGGGGTCTAATAAGTTTGTAGTGTGTATCTGTCTGTGGCATATTAGCTCCCAAACGGACCGATTTGGATTTCGTTTTTTTTTGTTTGAAATGTGACTTTATCGAAAGTGGTCTTAGCTATGTTTGGTGAAAATCGGTGCAGTCATTTTTTAGATAGAGCGTCGGGTGGTTTTCAATTTGCCGCATCATTAGGTGATATAGTGGCCAAATAATTCCCTATCGTACATAAAAAAAAATCGGGTGCGGTTATAGTATCAAATCAAATCAAAATGGTTTATTCACATAGGCCCCAAACAGGCACTCATGCAAGTTGTGACATGAATGACTCTACTGCCAGATTCGCAAAATTACAGCCATCTTGAGAAGAACCTGGCAAGAAACTCGGCGGCATATTTTGTCATTCATTTTTTAAATCATTCTTAAACACTAATACATATATAATGTTAACTATTTAAAAAAACTTATGTAGATTAATTTCCTGAGCCCATTCCAGTTTTAAAGCGTTTTAATTGTTTCCCGTTCTGCTATTCGTGCGGTGACATCGTCTTTAGTCAGGTGTTTTCAGCTTGGAGAATTTTGGATGTGTCGCTCGTCATCAAGTGTTGCAACAACACTTGTTAACACACACGTTTAATTTTAATTCAACTGATATCTTAAAGTGAGGCTTTTACCCTTTCTCTTTGTAATAATATTTATATGTACATAATGTTTTAAAGAATGGAAATCTATACTGAAGGTCTGAGAGAAGCGCATTTGAATGCTTACGCTCGTCTGCATTGAAATGCGAGCATCGTTGTTGAAGTGAAGAGCTTTGTTCGCAAGATTAAATTCCTCATTTCATTTGCATGGGTTGTTTCAATTGCGTGTTGATTGTTTGGAATTATCTACTTATCTAAAAAGTTTGTTTAGGTAACTTTGGCTTACCACGAACGTCACTCTGTTGAGTTTATCATACTTGGTTCTAAAATAATGAAACGGTCTTGTCGAGTTGGTTTCTCGTGGTCTTATACGTTACTGATATGCTATAGAATTGCCATAGCTAAGCAAGAAAATTAATTAAATTAGGTTCTTCAACTGCCCACTGGCTTAGGTCAGCGTTCGCCTTCTAAGCAGGGGTATCGGGTTCGATTCCCAGCGGGAACATAAGTTTTCTCCTCAAGGAAAATTTGTGTTTCTGGTTCTGGTTGGGATTGTGTGTGATGTGAATGTTTCCGGTACCCACGACACAAGTCTTCGAACTTAGTTTGGGGCTGTGAGTGTGAAAGCGTTTATTGACTTTTCTAAAATCTATAACCACAAACTTAATTTATTACATTCAGTGTTCATTCCTTTTAGGTTGTTCGGCTTCAAGCAAGATGCACCATCCCCCGTCTGTATTAGTATCGTGGGGACTCCTAATCTTCTAAGATTGTGTAGTAAATTTTAAGTACAGACCATTACCAATAAAAGAAAAAGGACCTGTCAGAAATTCGTATCCTTTCACACTTCTAATAAGAGTAACAAAAATAAACTCCATAAACTATCAGAAGCCACTAGGGTCATAAAAATGGCGTGACATGATAGATGGGGCGTAAAAACAAATACGTTTTCACCCTCTCAGGGTGGAGGCTCGGCGGTCTGTTGCTCTCATTTCGCGCCTAACCTCGAATTAATCATTCTATCTTGAGTGCGAAACGATGTAGTGAGTTAATACCATACAATAAGGTAACAAGCAGGAGATGGCCGGCTATTATTTTCGGGCGATAGAGTGGTAGAGCGAAGGTAGAGCCGGAGATTAAATAATAGTTACTTCGTAGAGCTAAGTAATGGACAGTGATGTGCAGAATAACTCTGTTCCAAACGTAATCTTCCCTTTGTAATTGGCGATCAAAGCATAATAGGCAATATATGCATATTTATATATGTATTTTACATGCTTTTCATTGTTGAATTCGATGGTGTACATCTTGCATAATAGACTAATAATGGACCTCAAAAATGTGTGAGCTGACATCACGAATCAGTTTAAACACTAAGCATGTGTTTCGTTATTTTTATCACTTTCTTTTTATGTAAATTCTTAGTTAAAAAGCATTTAAATAATAATGATTCTTTAGCTATAATATTATACGCATATTTCCTATTGCCTCTTGTCAACTGCAAACAACCTGTTCCAGAGCATGTAACTCTTTTAAAGCGCTTTATGATTTCCTATTCCAAAAAAAGTAATTCAAAATCATTAACGAGCTCCCTAAGCCTTAACAAGCTTACACATTACCCGACAAACGACCGAAATCGCTTTTATTATCAGATAATCTACAAAAGCGAGCAAACAGAGTTTTCCATATACCCACAACAAACGTTAATACGTAATACCATTAGCGCGCGCTTTCCCATTTCAATAATCGAACAGAGGTTTTGCTGACGCCGTGGATTTAGACTTGCAGCGATGTAAAGCGCTTTGCAGTTGACACCGACCAATGAATGAAGATTTACTGAATACAGCCGCTGAATGCTGCCATTGTGCCGCGGATTGCGGATTTACAAAACGAGTTTGCCAAGCAGAAAAAAGAAAATAAAGGCCGTTTGTGTATTTTAAACAAAAGAAGTTTGATAAATGTGTTTGGGTTTGATATTATTAATTCCACATGGTTCTCCACGCGCAACTGATAAACCACGAGGAATAAAACATGAAAGCTAAACCTTACACTAGAAAAAGGCGCTTCGACCTGAAATCTAGCCGCTTTTTGATTTTTCGACAGTCTGGTCAACACTAATTACGCTCATCTTACATACTCTGTTCGAAATGATTTAAAATGTTCAAGAAACTTGGCTATCATTTGGAAAATAATGAATCGTTCAACATTGATTGATTACTTCGCCATTGGGTGGGACTGTGTTGCCATTTGCTGGCGAAATTGAACTTGAAATTGAAACTAACGTGCGGTAAACGATCTTTTGATGAATGTCTGGGCTGGAATGAGTTTTGAGTTTGAGAAAAGGAATGATATAGCAGATGTATTACTAATAAGAACATTTTTATCAAACGTAAGCTGACTGGTAAATAGTGCTAATTGTAACACTTCGTTGTGTTGAAACCAAACTTACTTTTTTCTTTACACATTAAATAAAATGATCTAGAAACCTATGTAAGGTTTGATCACATATTGGTTCTCGCGAACATTAAAGCATCAAAATATTATACAACACCATATAAAATTAAAACTAACAGTATAGTAAACATAAATAAATAAATCTTTCTTTTTTATGGGACAATACCAAGTCTGATATAATGTACGGAGCAAAATTAATCTAATTATTTGTCTGATACAAGATGCCAAAACGGGAAAGACCAAGCACATATACTTGAATTTTCTCACATTTATTTTAACTTTTTCTGATAAAACAAATATTTATCATACATATACGATTATTTGTTCATCTTGTTTCATTTATTCTTCGAGGGAATGTGAAGTTTCTATATTATTATTGTTATTGATATTACACGCCGACTTGAAGGGAGAAATGTTAATTTACTAAACTGCCCATAATTCTGCTAGTTTGAAAGGCTGTTGCCTCTCTCGTTGCTTTTTATAAGATTATATTATATTTTCCGATTCCAAAAGAGGATGAGGTAATGTATTCGTCCTGCAATTCAAGACAAGGTAGACTTTGATACGGCTTTTCAATCTATTATAGACTTTTAACAATTGCAGTATAATACATAGGAAATTATTATTTCCTTGTTTCGTCGGTTCAGGGCTTGAGTAGCTCAGCGGTTAGAGCAATAATTTTAGCATGAGGTTCATTGAGGTGACATGTAAATTGGAATATAAAGTGCGAAAGAGATGCCTAGATGCAAGAAGCGTTAAGTATGTAAGAGTAAACAAATATAGATACTGAAAGAAAAGATAGAAGTAAGGTTTGAGCATGGTTTAAGCATAGACTTATTACGGGTTTAAGATTAAGTTTAAGAGAAAATAAATTTAAGATAATTTAAATAAACGTCTTCGTTTGATTCACAATCCTTACAATGAAAAAACAAAGGTTAGTATGACTAATACCACAGTTTTTATGTATTGTCAAACTGTTCTAATACTGTAAAAAAAACACTAAGTAACCAGACTAATGCTAGCCTTAAGTATTTTTTTTTAAGCTAAATAGGCAAGCATTTGTCCACTATTTCCTCTGATGAAGGAAAGTGAAGATGCGGCCAAAGATGAAACATGCTTGCCTTGAAGATACCTATTCACTCTAGACTTGAAGACACCCAGATTGTACCTTTCGGGAAACAAAGATGCTGGCTATGAGTTTGTTCCTGCTATTTCTCCTGGATATACCTGAGTGCTGAACCAGCTGCAAATAATTGAAAGCAAGCAAAGCTTTAGAAAAAGCCGACTTCACCGCTTCATCTTCGGAACTGATCAGATTAGATGTACTAAACACGCATTATTGAAGATATTTCAAGAACCACTGATCAGATCTTGATCAAATTTAAATAGGACCAATTGGAAAGCAACATCTTTCAAACAAAAAAAAAAATGATTCAAAATCGGTTCACGTGGAGCGAAGTTATGAGGTAACACACAAAAAAAAATTTATACAGTTGACTTGAGTACCTCCTCCTTATTTGTGAAGTCGGTAGAAATTCAAGCTAGGCTATCTAGATAACAAAAATCATGACTTTACACCACTAACAACAGGCTAAGCTTAGGTGTGTTTTGGTTAAGTCTTAGGTTTAAGCTTTAAGCTTATACCACCTTTGTTTTAGCTTCTAATCGGCTTTCGCTAGGCAACGCGCCAACATTCACGTATACAAGACTGAAGTACATCTTATACCTTAGTACTTAGATAGTTAAGTAGTTATGATGTAGACTTAAAGACTGTAACTGTAGACCTAGGTTAAAAAGCTGTTACAAAATCTTTGCATGCCATCTTGAAAAAAAAAAGACGTGTGGCACTCGGGGACTGCCGCGGTAAAGCTATTGCATGGCATTTTTTATCAACTTATGCAATTATTTATTTATTTTATTTATGCAGTATTTTTTTTCCTGCAACCTAGTTGCTGAACTAAAGAGACAAGCGTGATATTTCAAAAAAGTCATTAAAAGTTAAGTCGATAGATGGCAAAACTAAAAAGTATCACCGCTGTGCCGGTCGGAGTGGGGGGTGTTAGGTTATTTTCGTTACGGAATTTCTGGATTCGGTCTCTACGCTCAAGGCCCGCGATAGAAGCTATGCAATAGCTTAAAAACTAACCCGACTATATCTTCACATTATTTTTTGAATAACCCCTTCGTTAAAACATATAAAAGTGTTCTACATAATAATTGGGCTAGAAAATGGGGACGGAACATTTTCTGACAACTGCTTCTTACATTTAATGTACAGACAACGATACCAACTTCTCAATTATGTATATAATTCTTCTTACTCATACTGCCTGTTGGGCATGTCTGAGCTTCTACTTTTTATGTAGCGGGTTTCGGCTTCGATTCCCCATGGGAAAACAAATTTTCTTCCCAAGGGAAATTGTGTTTCACGTTCTTTATGTGATTGTGTTTCCGGCACACAAGTCTCCAACTTGTTGTGGATATGTGCGTGTGAAAGCGTTTATATATTTATTATATTCATCAACTTTCGCATTGAATAAACATTTTAATCACAATAATATTTTTTTCTCAAAAACCTAAACTCTCAAAACAAAATATAAGAATTACACTAATATTATAAATCAGAAGTTGTAAGTTTGTTTGTTTTGTGTGCACGCCAGTAACGGCTGAACGGATTAGGATAAAATTTGGAATGTACATAGCTTAAGCCTATGATTAACACAGGCTACTTTTAACCTGATAAACGCGGAGCAAGTCAAGTGAAATATAAAACAGAACAAAATAGCACGTGGTTGCTGTTTCCCTTGTCTATAGTTTCTATAACCAGTTAGTTCTAACTTTAAGGTAACTTACAAGCTCCACTTTCCAACTTGCGCGCAAATTAAAGAGCACATTGTTTGCCAAAGCTTGGCTTAGTTAGCGTCTTGCCGACTTCGAGACCCGTCAAATATATCAACTCGTGAGGACCAAGTTCCGGAAAGCAAGTTACACTCCGACCAACTTGGTCTGAGCTAAATTGGAAAAATTTATTAGCGAATTGAAATTCATGCTTTGCAATAGAGGAATTGTTTTTATCAAATCCCCTTTTAATTTCCTTCATTTTCAACCGACTAAAAAAAAGGAGGTTCTCAATTCGACTGTATGTTTTTTTTTATTTATGTCACGCGTTGTCACCGCCAATTATGAATCGATTTTGATGTTTTTTTTTTGTTTGATAGATGGTCCCATATAAATTTTATCGAAATCGATCCAGCCGAAACCAAAATATAAGCGTTGAAGTCGGGTTTTTAAAGCTTTGCTTGCGTTTAATTATAATTACATTGACTTGTGCTTACTCGTATTTTTGGCTTTCCAATTATGTTCTTGAAAGAAAATTACCATTTTAAACAGCAGCAAATTTTAAGAACTTAATTTACTTTTATTGTTATTGCTAGTAATAACGGGATTTAACGGCACGGGCAATACAACGTTTCAATTATAGCACCGGGAAATAGGTAGTTCTATATGACTTAACTAATTCTCTATGGCAGGAAAAATTTATAGCGGAAGCTTAGGGCCTTATCCTCGGATGCACTCATCATTAATTCATGATCATACTGGGAAGGGTACATTTTCCTGTTGAGGGGCTTTAAGGGTAATACGATATTTGAAAATCACCTGCACGTTATTGAAATATACTCTGGTGGTTTATGTATAGGCGGTTAACTTGTTATAAAACTGAGACACAATCTTTAACATGTATTATAATGATTTACACTCAATCGCGTTCGACGTGAATAGATAGGGCTGTCATTATTAGTTGGCTCGACTATTCTTTGAACTATTATTTTCATTACAAAAATAATTAAACGCAAGCAAAGCTTAAAAAAACCGACTTCACCGCTTTATCATCGGAACCTTGATCAGATTTAATATATAAACACGCATTATTGACTATAACTCAAAAACTAGAGATCAGACTTTGATAAAATTTCAATGGGACCACATGAAAAGCACCACCTTTCAAATAAAAAAAGAATCATCAAAATCGGCTCACAACGAAAAAAGTTATGTAACTTTTGAATTCGGGTAAACGAGAACATCGTCAAAGTACGCATTATTCGTCACAAAATAGGCATTATTGACGATATTTCAAAAACTACTGATCAGATCTTAATCAAATATTAATGGGACCGATTAGAAAGCAACATCTTTCAAACTAAAAAAAAAAATTCGAAATCGGCTCACGTGGAGATAAGTAATGAGGAACACAAAAAAAAAAAAAAAACAGTCGACTTGAGTACCTCCTCCTTTTTTGGGAAGTCGTTAAAAAAAACACTTACGCCGTCGAGGATATAAAGTTATTTACAAATCTTATTAATTTGCGAGAAAAAAAATAAAAATAAAATACATACGCAATATACGTTTTTAAAATGTAAACTTTTGACGTGATAAAGTACATTTTATTATTAATGCACTGCAAATGCTCAACAACCTGTAACATTTTTAATTAAAGTCCAGCCCTTATTAAACTGTTCTCGCGTGTTTTTAAGTAGACGGCTTTGCTCGTGTGCTCACTCTATAATGGCGGCTTAGCTTGCATATCGCGTTTATTCATAAAGTTGCGAAGATAGGTGCTTGTGTGAACTCTACTTAGCGGGAATTTAATGAGGTTGGCCATTAATAAAATTAAATAAGGTTAGATGGATCAATTTATCATAATTGTTTTAATTATTTCCATAATTCCATCAAACAACAAGACAAACTGTCAAACGTCATCCATTTATGGTTGACATACCCCCAGTTCGCTCGAAGCGTTTTGCTTCTACGTTCATCATCCGTACAGCGAAGGAGTGGAACTCATTGCCTGCGTCTTTGTTCCCTAAACGGTATAATCTGGGTCTCTTCAAGTCTAGAGTGAATAGGTACCTTCTAGGCAAGCATGTTCCATCTTTGGCCGCATCGTCACTTTCCATCAGGTGAGATAGCGGTCAAATGCTTGCCTAACTAGTACAAAAAAAAAAAATTAAAAAAAAAATTGCTTGTATATGTGGAGTGTGAGAGTATCGCTTAAACTGGGGTAAATCCGCCTGAATGGTACACGCAGCTATATCTACCTATTAGTTGTTGTAAGCGACGCGACCTATTTAATGTTAACTTACTTAATTATTAGATTACCTACCTACATTGTCAAAGGGAATACGCGGGGTGCGAGCTGAGGTGGGGGGAATAGGCCGGACGCCATTTCAGAGTTTCGTTGCACCGCCTCAACGCACAACGCGCGCTTCCTAATCTTTTAAAATATTGTTAAATCCTATCGTAATTTCGAAAATAAACGTTCTAGCCTTTCAACCAAAAAGTTCTCTTATTACTAGTGCTACGTACCGTCGGTTACAAGTGGTCCTTCGAGCCGGATCACATGTTTAATACTCCGCCATCGAAAAAAATGGTGAACACGCGTAGCACGAGCAAACAGCGGGATAATGAAAGGCTCCAGACAAGAAATACTGATACAGGTTTCACGGGTGCAACGCGGCATCGACTCGATACAAACGCGACGTGCACACAATCATTTTTCCATTTTGTTCTCATCATTAATTGTTGTACACGAAGGTGCAGGCATCTCCTTTACCTTTTCTGTATTTCTTCACCGAAGAAGCTGTGAAGATATCTACATGTAGTGCTACTTTATTGCAACCTAAACCAGACATTTTCAAACGTAAATACTACGATAAAGTGAACAATTTACAAACAGTGCTAAAAATAGACGAACAAAGTGAACAAAAGTGCCAATATTGTCGTACTAATAATCACATACTAACCGAGTGCAAAAAGTTTAAAAAATCGCTACGTAAAGACAGATGGCAGCATGTGAAGCGATTCGGTATTTGTTATAAGTGTTTACTAGCGCGCCATAGCAGAGAAACGTGTCCTGCACCTACCTGTGATATAAACAATTGTGGACAAGCTCATCACCGTTTACTACATTATGTGCCGCGTCAAGACACTAGTGCTTCCGTGCCCGCGGTACAAAGTGATATTCCGTCGGAAACAGTGACGCATATAAACATTAACAGTTCCGTATTATTAAAAGTAGTGCCTATTAAAATTCACGGACCTAACGGCATTATTAGTGCAACCGCGCTTCTTGACGATGGATCAACTGTGTCATTAATAAGCGCCTCGCTCGCCGCGCGAGCGGGCCTCACCGGGCGCCGCGAGTGTCTTCGTGTGCGTGGAGCTTGGGACAATACGGAGCTAGTGTGCGACGCTCAGCTGGTGAACCTGTCATTGTGCGGTGCCGATAGCGATAACGAACTATTTACGATCGATGCACGCGTTGTGAATGAACTTAATTTACCTAAACAAAATCAAAGTTTAGTAAATTGGAGAAACTTTGAACACTTACATAATATTAGCCAAAACTTATGTACCGAACAAAGAAAACCACAAGTTTTAATTGGCCAAGATAATTATCACTTGCTCTTACCTTTGGAAACGAAGCTGGGCCGACTCAATGAACCCTGTGCCACCCGGACTCCTCTGGGGTGGTGCCTGCATGGAAGGGTACCTGGTGGCTCATCTGATCCTGCACGTCACTCCACGCTGTTTGTCACCAGTGACGTCACGGACACCGAACGTATTCTGCAAGAGATTCACGAGGAAGTACGATGCTCGTTCTCCATCGAGTCTATGGGCGTATCTGCCAAGCCGAGGCAGAACTCTGAAGATGTACGCGCTGAGAGTATCCTGGAAAAAACTACTACATTAATTGATGGTCAATGGAATGTCGGCTTACCTTGGAAAGATGAGAGGAGCGTGATGCTAGATTCATATCCGACTGCTATATCTAGACTCAAAGGAGTTGAACAGAAGATGAAGAAAAACAAAGAGTTTGAACAAAGATACAAAGAACGCATTTGTCATTTATTGGAAAATAATTATGCTAAAAAACTTAGCGAATTAACGGTAACGCCAAAGACATGGTATTTACCACATTTCGGCGTCGATAACCCAAATAAAAAGAAAATGCGATTAGTATTCGATGCAGCAGCGAAAACAAATGGATTATGTCTAAATGATTATTTACTAAAAGGGCCTGACCTGCTGACGTCATTGTATGGCATTATGTTGCGGTTTAGAGAAAACTCAATCGCTGTAACGGGAGACATTAAAGACATGTTTCTTAGAGTAAAGATACGACCTGAAGACCAGAACGCGTTCCGATTTGTGCACAGGAATGAACCAGAAGGGCCAGTAGAAACCTACATGATGACGTCATTGATATTTGGAGCCAATTGCTCGCCTTTTATTGCCCAATTTGTAAAAAACAAAAATGCTCAACTTTATGAAGAAACTATGCCCGCTGCTACTTCTGCTATATATAAACAACATTATATGGATGACTATATCGATAGCCTACCAGATGAAGAAACCGCTATACGACTGGTTCATGACGTCATGTCCATTCACAAGAAGGGCGGCTTTGAGATTCGCAATTGGACTAGCAACAGTAAAATAGTACTGAACAGTTTACCTAAAGATTCGTTGGGTGACGCAGCGGTAAATTTCAAAATCGGTCAACCATACGAAGGAGAACGAACGCTCGGTTTGATTTGGGATCCGAGCGATGATACACTAAGATTCGACATATCATTTAAACGAATCCCTGCTGGCCTAATTAATGGGACACAAAGGCCCACCAAGAGAGAAATGCTGAGAGTGATTATGTCTATATTTGACATTTACGGCTTTCTATCGCCTTACACTATAATCGGGAAAATAATATTACAAGACACCTGGCAATTAAAAATCAGCTGGGATGATCACGTGACCGATGTAATAAATGATAAATGGGTCAAATGGATAACTTTATTGCAATCGTTACGTAACGTGCGACTTCCCAGGTGCTACCACAGGGCGGCAACGCCTCCAAGTAAGAGCGAGACGGAGGCTAAACCGGTCCTCAGTGAGAAGCAGTCGCAGGCGCAGCGCGGAGCTCCCGTGAAGAATGCGTTAGCGACGATATCAGCTGGTTATACATGCCTACAGCTACATGTATTTTGCGACGCTAGCACGAAAGCGATGTGTTCGACGGCCTTCTGGCGTTGGTTAGAGAATGATTGTGTGCACGTCGCGTTTGTATCGAGTCGATGCCGCGTTGCACCCGTGAAACCTGTATCAGTACCACGCCTGGAGCTACAAGCAGCTGTGCTAGCTGCTAGACTGGCTGAAAGCATAACAAAGGAACACAAAATGAAAGCAGAAAGAAAGTTCTTTTGGTGCGATTCTAGTACGGTGCTCACATGGATACGAAATGACGCACGTAATTATAAACAGTACGTGGCGCACCGACTCGGCGAAATAGACGAGTTGACTGAAAAGAACGAGTGGAGATACGTACCTACGAAGCTCAATGTCGCCGACATCGCCACCAGAGAATCATTCGACAGTTGTTTATTGGACAAAGAATGGATGCATGGACCTGCCTTTTTATGCAGTGATGAAACACAATGGCCTCGAGACTTCGTACAGCTTGAACCTGAAATAAAAGAAACAAAATTGGATGTGGAATGTATAAATAATATACAAATAGTAAAGAGATGTATAGACTTACCAGTACCGGATGCTACAAGATTTTCCTCCTGGCTTCGCTTGCTTCGTGCTACTTCTACTGTACTTAAGTTCATACAAAAATGCAAACAACTTTCCTGTGAATTTGACAACACCATGGAGAGAGCCGAAGTACTATTACTGAAACATTCACAAGCAGAATCGTTTGCGAACGAATTATCAGAAATTACAAACAATAGATGTGTACCGAAAACTAGTAAACTACTTACCTTGTCACCTTACCTGGACGAAAATGGAGTCATGCGCGTTGATGGCCGCATCGGAGCTGCTGCTGGGGTTCAACCTGAAACAAAAAATCCTATAATATTAGATGGGCAAAGTCATGTCGCCAGATTAATAATAAAATATTACCATCATTACTTTGCTCACGGAAACCAAGAAACGGTAGTAAACGAAGTAAAACAAAAATATTGGATTACAAGGCTTAGATCAGTGACAAAAACAGTCACTTCTCAATGCATGCTGTGCCGAATAAGGAAAAGTAAACCAGAAGTACCAAGAATGGGTGACTTACCTGGAGCCCGGTTGGCTCATCACCAACGTCCTTTCACTCATTGTGGCGTAGACCTATTCGGCCCCATGGAGGTCACGGTGGGAAGACGCCGAGAAAAAAGATACGGTGTTCTTTTTACGTGCCTCACTTTGCGCGCAATTCACATAGAAACCGCCTCTTTTTTAAGTTCTGATTCATTGATAATGGCATTACGAAGGATGGCCGCAAGGCGTTTTTGGCCCGCATACCTTTATTCAGACAATGGAACTAACCTTAGAGGTGCAGATAAAGAATTAAAGAAATCAATTCAAGATTTGGATCAAGAGGTATTAAAATCAGAAGCTTTGATCCATGGCACGAAATGGCTATTTATACCGCCTGCGAGCCCACACTGGGGTGGAGCTTGGGAAAGACAAATAAAGAGTGTCAAGCGTTGCCTCAAAGTAATATTGAATGAGCGCGCACCCAAGGTCGAAACACTGAACACTCTTTTGGCAGAAGTAGAAAATATCGTGAACAGCCGGCCATTGACTCATGTATCTGTGGACCCGACCAGCCCCGAGACACTAACACCTAATCACTTTCTAGTTGGATCGTCATCTGGATTACCTATGATTGGACAATTTGACGACTCTGATCTGTTTCTCCGAAAGCAGTGGCGTATAGCGCAAAGATTAGCAGACATGTACTGGCGCAGATGGATTAAAGAAATACTCCCAGACATGCTGCCTCGCAAGAAATGGCAAGGAGAACAGCGAAATTTGGAAGTCGGCGATCTTGTACTTATTGTTGATCCGGATGGCCCCCGCAATCTATGGCCCAAAGGATTAGTACAAGAAGTTGTGCCGGGCAAAGATGGTCGGGTGAGAATGGTAAAAATCAAAACCAAATCTGGAGTTCTCATCAGATCAGCAACACGCGTCGCTCGAATACCTGTTGGTGAGGAGTGATGCATACGCATCACTGGGGTGGAGTATGTAAGCGACGCGACCTATTTAATGTTAACTTACTTAATTATTAGATTACCTACCTACATTGTCAAAGGGAATACGCGGGGTGCGAGCTGAGGTGGGGGGAATAGGCCGGACGCCATTTCAGAGTTTCGTTGCACCGCCTCAACGCACAACGCGCGCTTCCTAATCTTTTAAAATATTGTTAAATCCTATCGTAATTTCGAAAATAAACGTTCTAGCCTTTCAACCAAAAAGTTCTCTTATTACTAGTGCTACGTACCGTCGGTTACAGTTGTCATTGTTGTTTTATATAGGTTTAATTTCATAAGTAGCTTTGTAACACTGGTACACCCCTATTATTGTATTTTTTGTATGTGGCTTTAATTTAAATACTGAATCCACGAAGCTGTGTGAATCTGGCATCCAACTTTAGAAAAAAATGTATTTTTTAGGTTTGGTTGAAAGATTTCGATAAGTTTTCCAAAGTTGAGTTTAAGTATTAATGGCGATGATTGCGGACCGGGTCTACTGTCCTTTTATGAGGCAGTGCTCTCTACGCCATAATTAGTCAGTAATAAGTGTAATTTGTATGTGTGTGATTTTTAATTTTTAATTTAATATTTTTTTTATATCAGCTTATTTAATTTGTTTCTTTAATAATATTAATTTATCGATTATTTAATTTCAATTTAATTTAATTTTGTTAATTTGTCTTGTCCTTTTAATATCGAATAATTTGTGTGTTAAATATTGTGTCGTAAAATTATGAGTCCTTGTTACTCGAAATAAATGATTATTATTATTATTATTTATTAATGTGTTTTTTATACTGCCCCACATTAAATTTGTTGACTTGTGTCGTGGATGCTGAAAACATTCATATCACACACAGAATCATAATCATAATAATTTATTGCATAATGTAACATATTGGACTGATCTTACATTAACCCTTTAGGGTGTCGCAATTATAAAAAACATACACAAATTTACTTTTTGTTATTGTTTTAATATGTTGTAATATTATTTCGAGAAATTTATTTCATTATTATCTAAAATTATTACATCACTTCAAATTATTATATATTATGTCAAATTAACATTACATCAAATTATCACATTACAATTAATAAATTAGTATATTATTCAAGTTTTGATGTCAATAAAATCATTAATAGAATAAAAGCATTTATCACATAGCCATTCATATAATTTTTTCATAAATTGTAAATCACTAATTGTAATCACAACCGTAACCAGAAACACAAATATTCCTTGGGGAGAAAACTTGTTTTCCCGACGGGAATCGAACCCGATACACCCCTGCTTAGAAGGCGAATACCCATCTAACTAAGCCAACGGGCAGTTTATTTCCGAAGTACGAGATATTTCAGTTTTTAGTTTTACGATGATTTCATCTTTATTAACTATCCTTCCGTTTTACTGTACTCTAAATCATAAACAATAATGATTAAACTTCGTAAAGTATCAATGCAGGCTCATCCCTGTCAAGAACTTGTATTCAACACAACAAAACTGTCTACTCCACCTGCCACCAGTTTCATACAGAAACCTACCAAAGTCACGCGTCAAAAGTTACCAACAAAAAGTAGAGTCGGGAGGCTAAGCGATTGAAGCGTTCGTCGGGAATTTAAGTGACCTGGAATCAATACGAATAAAGAACAAGCTGAAACTTTATAACTTGACGTTCAAGCGGTGGAACTGAATATTCATAGGGTAAAATTTATGTGTGCCGTGGTGACAGATGTATGTGAAACATGAATAAGCCGTACGCGAACAGTGCCGTATAGAGGATACTGTGAGATATGTTTTTTTCATGTTCCTACCGGTATTGCATTTTCTCGTGCTGGCCTGATAAGCTATCATGGTTCACCACCCTCAAATAGAATAAATTAAGAGAGAAGCCAATCTTGAATCCAGTAATTTTGTGATGGTGACAGTTAGAATGAATTAGTTACCATAATATGCGTACACAAAATTAAGTTTGTTGTTGACCGTTGAAGTTTTCCTTTATTTGGAGCTAAACTTGGATGTCGATATAGATCATGCTTACCATAATAATGTATCATCATCGGAATTAAACCGAAATGTAAAACTTCAAAGGTAGTATAAGAGCGAGTGGTTTTAATTGAGCTTAAAAGATTTGACTTAAACCAATAAACAAGTTAAGGAAGTTAATTAAAAGCTTGTAAAAATAATTGTATCCTTATTTGCTAAAAAAGGAAAGAACTTGTGGTTACAGCGGACTTAGGCCTTCTGGTCTATTACAATATTTGTAATTTTTTTTATGGAACTAAAAAAAAAAAAAAAACTCACCTGATGGAAAGCGATGATGTGGCCGAAGATGTAGCATGCCTGCCTAGGAGATGCCTACTCACTCTTGACTTGAAGACTGCCAGATTATACCGCACAGGAAACAAAGACGCGGGCAATGAGTTCCACTCCCTCGCAGTACGGATGATAAAGGTAGAAGCGAAACGCTTCGAGCGAGCTGGAGGTATGTCAACCATGAATGGATGACGTTTGACTGTTTGTCTTGTTGTTAGATGGTAAAACGGGCCTTGGGGGAATTAACATATTGTAGAGACGGTTCTTAACTTAAGAATTGTCTCGGTATCTAGAATCTAAATTGGTTGTTTGTTAGTTAACTATGGCCAAACTGGGCGACTGTAGTGCTATAAAAAACAAATGTAAAAATACATGCTATTTTGGAAACTCCGAAAATATAATGCGTCGGATAAACAACAATGGTCTTTCACGAGATTTGTACCCCGCAAAAAAAGCCTTCAAAAACAATTTTATCGCGTAATTTTTCTAACACGAATGTAGGCATTCGGCGAAACCATAGCAAAAGCTGTTCGGTAGAAAATGTTATCTTTACGCGGCGTAGGGACGAAACATCCGGCCCTTTAGGTACTGGCAAGAACGTCACGTCCGGCGAGATAGCACTGGGACATTTGTGCCTTTTACATCGTTTCTATGGACGTATTTAAGTCGGCCCTAATTTTGTACTTTCTCATTAGTTGCTGTTATATCTTCATTCAGTTACCGCGTTACGTACTTGGTGTATGTTGAGTTGCTTTGCTTTGCTTAAAAGTTATGTCTTTTGCTTCAGATTTTTCACGGGCGCTGGAACTAAACTCTTCATTGGATGGATGTAAGTACTTTTCTTTGATAACGGTTAAAAATTATTGAGAAACGTATATTTCTTTAGATGTTGAATTTTTAATTAGAAAGGAAACAGAGTTCTTACGCAGACACTTTTTTATACTTCAAGAAGAATATAATGGGGACGACCTCTACTACTATTGTTTTGATTTTCAGCTTTAATACATTATGTTGTTAATAATAATACATTATGTTCACTTAATAACATAAAGATTTTAAATAATATTCAAAAATAAGTAAAAGGGAATATTCATGATATTAAACTTTTCTTATTTAATTTGTATAGCTATAATAATACTATATAGCTATAATAATATAACCCCTTTAACATTAACTCCATTTAGACATTTTAATTAATTACAAGTGATAATGATAATGATTCTATTGATATTCGAAATAACCAAATGTTTGATGTCAACTTTCATTGAGGCTTTCATTGATTGGATCGTGTGATGGATGTCACAGAAAGAACGTCAAAATTACTCGAACTTCGCATTTTCAAGTATTTGCTTTGATATTAATGTTTTTATGGTTTTTTATTTGGTAATGTATTAACGTTATCGATTGAAAGCATACTTATTGAATTGAACTGCCCATTGGCTTAGTTGAGAGCATGTATCGGATTCGATTCTCAGCGGGAACACAAGTGTTCTCCCCAAGGAAAATTTCTGTTTCTGGTTCTCGTAATTGTATATGTGTGATGTGAATGTTTCCGGCACGCACTACACAAGTCATCGAACTTAGTGTGGGGCTGTGAGTGTGATAGCGTTTATTTTTTTTATGAGTATGTTCTATTGATCCACTTTCATCAATATGGATTGTATGTAATTTTTATTATCCGCTTTAAGCTTGTCGCTTCCACCAAAAGTAAAGCGCGACCACCTCCGCCCATCTATTCTCCTCTCCCACCGAAAGGGACAATTCCTTTCATTATTCCGCCGCATCTTAGCCATTTTAAAGACACCTTTTAAGGGCACTCCAAATTTCAATTTGGTCCTATTTTTGGCGAATCGATAAGATTACGCATCTCGTCTTTGTTCAAATCTGTGGATTTTCAACTCTGCGGCTAACACTTCTGCGGTATATGACGTCATTTATTTCCCGCCATTCTCGGAGGCGATCACCGTCATTCCTTTTGTCTCAGGTGAAGCCATTCCGACTATATTGCTTGCTTTCCTAGCGGCCATCACTTGATTTATGGATTCAGCTTCACTTATATTCCGTGGATGTGTTTTATTGACTATTTCCCCAGTGGCTGATGTTTTTGCTTTATACACGTCGGGACGCGAAGTCGTATCGTAAATAATCTTCGCGATCTCTATGTTTTTTTATATTTTATTCATGAACGATAGTATATCTGTGTGATGTAGTTTTTGGGCCGGCGCATATTTTGTCATGATCGACGAGGATTTCAACAGAGTTATATGTCTTGTACGGATCTGAATCCCTCCAAAGCGTCCAAGGTATTCACTTAACCGATTGTGACTGATATAGATGAATAGGACGTGGTGTTTGAAAAATGTCGCAGTTGTAATATAGTTATATCGGTAGTCGGTTCGATTAGTGGGGTTTGACCTTGTATCGAAATTTCGTCGATCAATGGTCAAAGAAAGGCATTAATTTAGAAAAACCTGCCTTTTCAAAGCTATTTCTTGAAAATAATTGAAATGTTGTGTGTAATCTTTTCAAGAAATCATGACTCACAAGAACTGTCTTCCGTCAGACCCGTTTTTTTTTTATAAATACAGTATTGCCCATTATCGAAACTTTATTCTGATAGTGTATATGTGTACCATTTCGATTCGATTAAAAAAGGTTTATTTAAAAGCTTGAGTTTGGCAAAGTGACTTTTGACCAAAAGTGCAATGCAAAAGTGGATGTTTTTTACAGCAGTACTTTCGTCTCTAAGTTTTTTCGTCCCAAATGCCGTGTACTGTTTTGAACGTGGAATCGGATGCACAAATTATAATGTAGTACCTGAATGACCGAGCTTTGCTCGGTTTTTTATTTTGGTAAAAAAAATATTTGAATAAAATAATCATCTGGACTCGAACCGAGGTCTTCGACCGCCCGATTTCCCATCTGAGCTATTATAACCTTGTAGATAGTGGCAAAATTTACCTTCGTATTCTAATGATATTGAAGCAGCTTTTTATTGCCTGAAAACACGGATAAAACGACGTTTTTGCAAATGAGACCTAGCTAGATCAATTTATCGCCCCCGAAACTCCCTGCATACTAAATTTCATGAAAATCGGTTGAGTCGTTTTCGAGATGCAGATTATATATATATATATATTTTTTCCCACTTTACAGACATCCTACACTCCGATGTAGAATTACGTGCAGTTATTCCGGCTCATACAAATGAATTATTTACCATGAGATTTGGAACCCTCTCGCATGAATCCAAATAAACTCGAGGGGTGAATGACTCACTTCCCTACAGCTGACTAAATACACACTAGGGAGGTGACTGTCTCTCCTAAAAACCGGATGGGTTTTGTGTCCCTACAGTCCCTAGGCGATTTTGTTTCAGACTAGGCTGGTATTGAAGCATGATCTCTAATGGTATGACTGAATGTTTGAACCGAGGATAAGTTAGAGCTGTCAGTAGTCACAAATGAAAGAAATTAGAGTTCCTACATTTTACTAATCACCTTGAATCCCATCATCACAGAACTAGCATTTTTTTTTTACTCGCATGTATCATCATACATTTTATAAGACATGTTCAAACATTATGTTAAAGCAAGAACCTAGCAAAACCGAACAAACACAGGGTCTACTCGTATAAAGATCTGTACTCTTAGAAAACACATGTATTAATTACTATTATAGATTGCAAAAAAATTATATGAATTTGAAGAAAGTTTGCAATGTTTTATTTTGTTTTTGGTCAAGTTTTGAGGACTGAGGACAGGCTAGTGTTTGACCACTATCTCACCTGATGGTAAGTGACGATGTGATCGAAGCTGGTAAACACACTAGACCTGGAATACGCAGGCTCTCGAGGATAACTGCCGGAACACCGTATTTGGCTTGGCGGCAGACTTTCAACTTGATGGTGGTAAGCTACTTTGGTAGCAAGCCAGGCGAGCAACTCACAAAATGCTCTACCACCTCTCAAAACAATTTTGCACAACACGTTTGCACAACATCACTAGATTCACTAGCAACCCCAATATTCATCCCTAATATATGTGCGAATAATTAACCCCGCGCATTTGATGAGTAGGACAGACGCGGGCTCAAATTTAAACTTGACCTTTAGAACCCCAGACAAATCCAACCAGCCATGTGGAATAAACAGCTCTTAAGTTGACGAAGTCGATAATAAATTTAACTCGGCTAAAGTATTTAGTTAAGCTTTTAATTTTTTATAGGGAATGCGTATAACATTTTTATTTAGTTTAAGTATTCTTTTTTTAATCCTTATAGGTATAGACTTACACCAAAAACATTATATTCTTATTTGACTGCTTTTTAATTAGCAATATTTATTAATTATTAATTTTTAAAATAATGAATAAAAAGTGATAAAAATTTATGCGAAATTCGGAATAGTAAACCGCACGCTATTTATACTATATTGACGAGACTATATACATCTTAGAGTATATATAAGTTATTTATTCTCTAAGATATACATATATTCGTCGCCTCAGTTTCCAGACTTTTGTACTCAATGTTTTGTCAAGTGTCCTCTACAGGCAGCCATTATTAAAATACTATTGTTAGAGTAAGAAGAAGGGTTATAAACAAATAATAAATAAATAAAGAAGGCTATGGTTCATCATCTATTGTGACTAGGTGTGACCGCTGACAAATGCTGCCTATTTACAGTCTTACTTATAAAAATCTCGCTAAGCAATGCTCTTAGTTAAATCGCGTTTATGAGTGAATTTTTTGTTAAACTTAATTAAGAGGAGATTAAAAATTAAGAGGAGTTTATAAGTAAAACTATTAAAATAAAAATTTTGATTCTTTTAACCGGCTATGGAAACTATCGCATTCTTCGTCTCATTTTTTACTTTTTATTGTTTGCGGTTGTTTTTGTATAATGTAAATCCTAATAACAAACAGTATCAAATTTTATCGAACAAACAAACATTTCACGATCAAATATACAAGTAGAAGTCGAGACAAGCAAAGGAAGATCAGGAAACAAATAAAATCTGGTACCAAATTCTAATTTTAAAATCGTACATCGGCAAGATACTTTAAGCTGTTTCTTACCAAGCACGCACTAGACTACAAAAACCGTAGATTCAAGTAACACTTATTCGAAAAAAGAAGCTTATCCAGCACAAAATAGCTTTTGTAAATCACTATTACTGGCAACAACGTAGTAATTTACCCGACCTCAAACGCTCGCTCCTGCTGAAATAGGTGCGCTGAGGAAAAAGTGTAGTCAGCGACCAACCGTATTTCTCTCTACCTTATTTTTGTTGCCTTTTCCGTAGTTTCCCAGTAACAATGCGGAAAATTTCCAACACTAAAAAGTGCTTGTTAACTACCTGCATTCTCTGGAACTTTTATTCGAGGAAGTTGAGTTGGAGGAGCTTATGATAATCTAGCGGGATTAAAATTGTAGAGTACATAGTGCCTTCTCATTTATTTTCAGTCGCTTGAAAACATTTCATTTTTCTGTGTAAATCCTATTCAAATAAATGTCGAAGCTTGGATGTCACGACAAAAGGCTCATCGGATTTTAGTAAAAATTTATTGGAGAAGAAATAAAAAATATATATTAAAATATATATATATTGCAGGTTATCTATTTTTATCACTATTAACCGCGTGAAGACAAGTACCATTGGTCAAGAATATTTCAAAGCTTGCATTGATTATATTGGTATAATTTATATTTTGTTAAAATTTAATCTAATTTATCAAAGCTCACTCCTTTGTAGTCAACAGACTGAATAACATTTTGATAAAACCGTTAACGCTAGTAAAGTCACTGTTACCGAATCTGGTAGCCCGTTCAGGAGTGCGTGTAGTAATGTAATTCACGACGCAGCTCAAAAAACATGATACGCTTTCTTATTAATCTACGATCAATTCTTTTGAACGCTACCTACTGGTAGTGAGCTTGAGTACTTCGAATTGACTATAAGCTCGTTGTCTTGTAGGTAACTTATGTCACTGCTGTATAGGATGTATATTAGTTTAGTTTTAGGAAATATAGGCAATTGGCCTATATTCTTTTAAATAAAAAATACATGCAGCTATGTAATAGGCTAATAAATACGAGCTAGATCTCGTTACAGCTCCACTAGCGTTCAATTTGCAGTGGAAAAATGAATTGAATCGTAGCTGCAAGGAGACGCAGAATCCATTTATCAGTAGTCACTCTCCGGAGGTGCTGCTAATGGGGTGGAAGTAGTGAAATGGATATTTTATGCCTTTTGAGCTTGGTACTGAGTAGAAGCTCTCCCTGATTTGAGTATAGTTACCGGTTGAAGATTCACCTTAACATGGCTATATTGTTTACTTTATTGTTTGTATTGGATTTCACTCTCTTCTCCTAATCTTATCCCATGTCATTATTGGCCTCTATATAGGCTTACTTTTGGCCGCTTCTCATATTCAGACACGAACATCTCTGGCATTTACTCCAAAACTACCAAAAAGTGAGAGGTTAAACGAACCCTTAAATATTAGGAATGGGCTACTAGTTTTAACTGGTACTAGTTATAACTGGTTTGTCAATCTTCGGCAAATTGGTCAGTTTTCGTTTATGTCACATGTACGTATAAATATATCGGCTTGCTTAAGGTCGTTGGTGATGCTTCAGCTTCCTCGACATTACTTTGTTGCAATCTATTTCAATTTAAACCAACAAATCTTCGAAGAAAGAAGTTTGTTTTTGCTTAATTCGAATAGAAACCAATCGTAACAGAGTTAGAAGATAAGATTGTGAGGTCCGCGTTTTCTTTGTCCTTTTTGTTTCAGTCATTTAATAACAGGTTTATTGTATCGCTTTATAATTTTACTGAAGATTTATGCTATCAGTTATCCGTGACCTTGCTCTAAGTTTTCATAACAGTCTCACGTCATTTGAGGACATTAAAATTAACTCAATATTCTTAATTGAAGTATATCCATTGGATAATGGCAAGAGCTCTATCAAAGTAAAAACAGTTGTATTACATTCAGATTCGCACAGTCTTCAACCGGATGACGCCGGAGGTCGATATCTCCGTATCTCGCTCTCTAATAAAACAGGATCAAACTTCATTTCGTGTAAGCGACAACGAACGCGCCGCGTATAGCTCTGGGATCTAATTTTCTCTTCGTATCGTCCGTAGCACCGTTCCGTTTTACGTTGTATTTATATCCTTTTATTTTCTGTTTATCACACTCTGAGCTGAGAGCGAATACCCATTTACATGCCGCGTATTGGGGTTGAAATATTTCGAGTGACGTTATGAACTCTATTTCCATTAGAAGCGTTAGCGTGTCTTCTGTTTATTTGATTTGCAAGAAACATTTTCTAATAAAATCTAATAAAGGCTGTATTGTACACAAAGTCTCCGATATAATGGATTTAATATCGAGTTTTCAATTGGGAGTCGTATTTACTGTAAGCTCCGAAGTGAACGTACACATAATATTTTATAGATTGCGCAGTAATGGTCCTCGGTCACGTTTCTATTACGGCGTTCTCTTTCTTACCGAGTATTGATTTTCAATGTTAAGTATTCGTTTCAACTGCTTTATCTCCAAGAAAACACTTTTCGAAAGCTAATTGTGCAAACTAAATTAAGTTTGGGCGAGGAGCGCTGTCCACGGCTGTCTTCGACTTCGTCATTTATTCCGAGGGTCCCTCCATTTACCTTCCCAGCTTTTTGCCGTCCTTCGCATTAACATTTCGTTTTAATTGCAATTTAAATCGTATTTCTAAGTTATCAGGGTTCAATTTGTTTAATCGAGTTTTCAATGGGCAGTTTTGGAATTATTAAGAGCCTGTTTCTCCGTCCAAAAGCTTTGTCGTTGTGTTAAGCACTCTTATTTTTGCTCTTAACCAACGCTCGGCAAACTTTTAATATAATTTGGTTAATTGCGTTTTCGCTTTCTTTTGTGCTTTTAATATTTGTACACTGTTTATTTGGTCTGAGCTCTGATTATTGTTGTGAGTTTGGTATACATTTTGCTTGTTTGTAAATTAAACAATGTCTGCTCCTCGGTCTGGAATTCCTGTTCATTAATTGGTCTAAAATTGTTGGGGTTGTTCCAAAATTTGCAGTATGCTAGTATCAGCTCTTTCTACTTGAAAATACGTTGGTGAACCATAACTTCTGTGAAGTGTACCTAACCAGAGCAAAAACTAACAATGTAGTCGTTTGCATTGCTTATTATTAATGAAAGGTAAATTGCTGCTGAGACCTTGGGGTTCCTTTATGTTTTATGCATGTAATGTTTTGATGATTAGTAGTGGCGATTGCTCTAGAATTGTCCATGCCAGGCTTTAGTAATTATTTTTTTATTATCACTACATCACATAGGTAGGCTTTAGTCCATACATTCTGTTCGTATCAACTTTAATTATTAATAATCTACAACTAATAAAAATAACCCAGTAATGCGCAATAAGTTAAATCGTACAGTTCCGCAGTAGCCATTTTAGAGTTCCACTACCCACTTCCTGGCTACATCATTAGAAACTTGTCACCAATAGTCACAGTCACTTGAACTCGTTATACCTATGAACCAAAGCTCTAACGTTTCTCTTAAGTTACGACTTCCCAGATTTGTTAACATACTACATAGTTACATAGTTTGTCATTACATACAAGTCAAGCTTACAATTTAATGTAAACGAGATCACGTAGGCCTAGAAATGTTTTAAACTTCTGGTGATTTCTATATTTTTGGTTTGCTCGTCCGAAGTGTATTTAAAAGCGTCTTCGATTATTATCCAGCAGATTTTATATAATATCTGAATACAAGTATTCGAGCCGCTTCCATATATGTAGTAAAAAAACAGACATAACTTACAATGATAGTGAAGCCGAAAAATCAGATAGCACTCCATCATCATCCCTACGTATTTCAAACGAATATTTTTGCGTACGACCTATATGTTACTTTTTAACATATTCATATCGTATGAAGTTTGTCTAAAACTGGTGCAAACTAACCCCTTTTCAACCGACTTCAAAAAAGGATGTTCTCAATTCGACTGTATGTTTTTTTTGTATGTATGTTACGCAATATCTCCGCCAATTACTAATCGATTTTAATTATTTTTTTTTGTTTGGTAGAGTCTACTTCAGAGGTGGTCCCATATTTTTTTAATCAAAATCGGTCAAGCCAAAATCGAAATTTAAGCGATGAAGTCGGTTTTTTAAAGCTTTGCTTGCGTTTCAATTATATTTACTGCTATATAGGAATGTATCTGCTGTAGAAATGTGTAGTAATGTGTGTATCATTAGTGAAGTAGTACATATGCTTTTTTGGCTTCACTCGCATGTCCCGTGCGTTGTATCCATATTTTTCACTAGATCGGTGGCTGCCTCGCAGTAACCCGATATTTAGTCAAACCGGTCGCCCGGTTCGCATATCGATTGCACTAACTGTATACAGTATGGAGTTGGAGGCAGTCAACCGGTACACGCGCGTTTTGACTGCTATTTTTGCGAAATTTGTAGTGTTTTATAAAGTTCTTCTACCACTAGGGCCAATTGTTCGTATTTATTGAGCAACTCACGCTAGTTGTGTTGTGAATTTGTGACTTCATGGTTTGCGTAAATGTGGTTTTGTGAACAAATTGGTTTGTGACCGATATTTCCGGATGTTGGAGTTTACAGGGCTTCTGATTTGTGGTAGGTACGTGCGCTTTTGTTGTCGTCAAATCGATTAAAAGAGCTTTTCGGGTATCCGGGTAGAAACCTTACAAAGTTTGGATTGTTTGGGTAAACATTGCTGTGTTGGCTGCTATTGAATTTAACAATATAAATGTGCCTTGTTTGTTTTTCAACTTGATAAGTTCATTGACTTAGTTTTGTTCGAGAGTAAGGGTTTAAATGGTTTGCTATTCACGAATACTGCTTGCATTGCTTTTTCTTCTTAGTGCATAATAAATGAACGTATTGTAAGCTGAATAAGCTGGTACATCCCTGTGCATAGTCTCTATAAATACATCAGTGTAATGTATATCCTACTTCCTACTAATATTATAAATCAGAAAGTTTGTGTGTAAGTGTGTAAGTATGTTTGTTCCCCCTTCACGCTTTAACGGTTCAACGGAATTGGATGAAAATTGAAATGTACATAGCTTATACCTAGAATTAAAACTCCATATTATACAGATGTTATTTAAACCAGACGAAAGTTCTAAAACAAAAACGCTACTACTAGTACCAAACGGCTTCTCGTAGTTTAAAACATAGGAAATATGTTTTACGATACTTATGCCTCATTTTTATTGTTATGTGTATTACTTATATATTTTTGGGAAAGTATTTATGAAGGTTTTTCGCTTAGACCCCATGACGACTTAGACTTTTTTTTTTTGTTACAACTTTATGGATCACCAAGGCCGCCATTTTTTTTTATTACGCCATTTAAAAGATACCACTTACGTTACAATCAGTTTGGACGATGTGAGGCAACAAATCATTATACATAGATTCATATATACATACACTCCTACACGATGCTAAAATCATAACTCTCCTGTTTCTTCGCCGAATTCGGTTAAAAAGCTTGTTACTGTAAGGGTTTTGATCAAAAGTCCAGAGATTGAATTGAAAGCTGCTGTGACCCAGTTACAACTGTTTGCGAGCAGTCTACATCGTCGTCAATGCAAATGGTTAGGGCAAACATGCCGTGGACTACATCTCGATACTTCGATGCCAAACATGTACCTGGCAGCAACTATCTGGAGAAGAGTTACGATATAAAAAATATGTGTTTTACCTGTTTAATGTTTATGTTTGCCTAGTACTTAACTAAGTCCGACAGAGTAGAGGTAATCCGTAGCCGTTTCGGAGGAATGCGACCACAAACACCGTGACACGAGATATTTATTTATATATTAGATATATATATAGTATATTGTAGTTATAGTATATGTATATATTATATTGAAGACTCCTTGGAATTAAGTACAATTTTGACATTGGCATTACTAAGTACCTACAGTTAATAAAATTGAAACTTGCAACGTTATAACTAGTTGAAATTAATACAAACTTAACACTTTAGGAAAACCTATTCTCCACGGCACAGGACAATGAATAATACTCCGTACTCAGTAAAATATAAATACGAAGAAGGATAAAAAGCCAAGGCATAGAGATAAAGATTATCCAGCTTACCTAGCTCGAGCACACTTACTTTACAAACAGCAATATGATCTATAACATTTTTGTGTAACCCAAAAAGCTTCTAAGCAGGAAATTATTTCCGCTAATCCTTCGCTCAATTCCTGCCACTTTTTGCCGCTCGATGGGATCGGATTGCCACATCTGGTGCGAGGAGATAACCCCTTTCTCGACGCTATTTTCCACAGGCATTGTGGACTGAGCTGGACTCGAGCTTTACCCTATTGAAAACGGTTGTAAAGCAGCCAGTATTCGCGATTGTTCTTTGTTCTGAATGTGGTTTAATAATAACGCTTTCACACTCACAGTCCCGACTTCAACGACTTGTGTTGTGGGTGCCAGAATCATTCACATCGCACACACAATCACACCCAGAACCAGAAACACAAATTTCCCTTGTAGGGAAAACTTTTGTTTCTACCCGGAATCGTACCTATCAGGTACGATTCCGGGTGGAAACAAAAGTTTTCCGCTAATCAGATTAGAATACCGAACTACGCCAACGGGCAGTTCACAATTTTAGTTTAGAACTATGAGATTCGAGTTGTAATTCGGCTGTGGACTATTTATTTATTTCATATACCTACACAAAAGAAACACTTTATAAAGTGCATACAGTTTCTTAGGGAATTAATCAAAATTATTTATTATAGTACTTAATTTTTGAAACAAACAGAGATAGACGACCCAGTTGGCGCAGTGGACAGGTCTCCGTCCTCTGCGCCGTGGGTCCTGAGTTCGATTCTCGGCAGAAGCACAAATTCCTTCCCAAGGGATATTTGTACTTCTGGTGCTGGATGTATTTGTGTGTGATATGTAAATGTTTCTGGCACCCACGATACAAGTCTTTAAACTTTGTGTGAGGCTGCGAGTGCGAATGCGTTTGCGTTTGTTTAAAAAAAACAAAGAGACTAGAAACTTATAAAATATATTAACAATTATCAAACTTATTATTCTGACGCTATTAAGATATCTAACTACCTAGCCCTCAATCAATCAGCTTATAACTAAGTGTGTGAACTTTATTGATACACTTAACCCTACATCTGTTTATATCTACACTTAAAGCAAATAAATGTATTTCATTTCATTTCAAAGAAACAAAAGTTTTAATTTGGACCTTAATGTTAAGCGTATATTCCACATCAGTACCTACCTTCTTGATAATCTAAACACGAAGTTCCACATATACCTAAACAGGTTTTACATTAACCATTGTTGAATTCAAATAACCTGAATTTCTGCTCACAATATTATCTAAATTGCCTCCAACCCGCCCGACTTTCATCGCCAATATCTTAAGTATCGCTATGCAAAGTAGCTTGCTCGCTCGCATCCGACTAGGAAATCCTTCAACCTCCGTACAATGTAGCATTAGGTATGATAGTTACGTTCATAGCCCAGATATTTACTACCTTAGAAAAAAATAAGTTTAAGAAGCGCTGTCGAGCTCAAAGAACCGGGAGAAAATGCGATGTAAAGGGACTGTTGACAAGCTTACACCCGACGAAGCACTTTACATATGATTAGCAAGTCATGAAGCAAAGGTTACCTTCGGAAGACCAAGTTTCCTTAGGTTGTGAAGAATGTTAAGCATTTGATGCAGCTCTTATCGTCGCGTTGGATAAGTGGTAGTTAAAACATGTGAAAGTTGGAAATTGGGGCAGACGGGAACATTACCTTCTTGAACTTTCTATCCATTCGATTTTCTGGTCTAAATTAATCTTGTATTCTGCCGCCATAATGAAAAAAGACGTAACTGCATTTTTGACAAAATTGAGTCATATGCATTATCGTAATCAGGAAAAATAGACGCATCTACTATTATTTTTTTGTTTTAAAATATTCAAACGCAACTAAATTTATATTAAGACACATCTGCTACAAGTTATATTTAGTATAATAAGCAAAGACATTTCTGATGTATGTAGCTCAATTTTGACAAAAATATATTTAAGTCTTTTTTCCTTATGACGGCAGTATTCGTGGCGTATATATAGCAATGTAATATAAAATTTATTTAAGATACGTTTTTTTTTATTTCCTTAAACTTAAGATTAACTTAAGTTATTACATAAAATGCACCTTAAAACCTTGGATAGATTTGTCCAGGCGCATGGTCCTCTTACATATTACGTGCACATTATTAACATGTTCTAGAATCTAGACGCGATGGGTTGATATGGCTTGAAATGTTCTTAAATAAAAATCATAAACAACAACGATAAAGTTTATAAAGTTTTGGCATAGACTAGGTATAATTGAAAATAGTAGATATATATTTGGTTTAGGTAATATTACGGGACTCGTTCGCGCTTAAAAACTATCTTTGATACCTACTATCCACTACGACAATGATAAGCGATGGTGTTCGAATCACGACAATTAAAGTTATAACATATATAAATAAACTACCTCGTACTAAATTCCAAGTATCTGGCACCGGAAACTTTCTCAGCAAACCCAAAACATAAATTCCTTTGGAGAGAAAAACAATGTTTTTTACTAAAAATAGAACCCTGTACTCGGGGCATAGAAGTCTAGAGACAACACCAACGCTAACAGAGCAGTCGACTGGTACAATAGTAACAGATAACATTGCAACTTGATCCTTAAAGCATTTCGAATGCAAATCAAACGTAAGTGTTCCGAGGAGCAGACACTTTACCACTATCTAAAATCTACATACTATCAGGACACGTGCGATTGCAGACTGTGTGCAAAGCAAACTAAGTTCTAGTGTAGATACTGTATATTTAGACTAGTTTCACTCAATCAGCTGCAAGTATCAAGACGTGTTGGGTAAATTCTTGGAGAGCAAATATTTAATCCTTTCGTCGTGCAGCCTTTGCCTTTGAACTGGGAGAGTGCACGTGTATGTGTATCTTTTCTTTGACCTGTCCTTAGTCAAAGCCCATGCCTTACGAATCATCAAGTTTAAAGAAATCTATATATATAAAAATCAATGCCACTTTTCGTTGTAATTTTATAACTCAAGAACGGGCTCACCTATCCAAACCAAATGTTTAGGCTTTGTTCGGACTATTTAGTAGGGTTTATGTGAAGTTTGCTCAAAATCGGTCGAGCGGTTCTTCATTAATCACACCCGGGCGAAGCCGGGGCGGATCGCTAGTTAAGTATAAACACGAAAGTTAGTTTGTGTTAGTGAATTCTCAATGGATTTGGGTGATCTGTCAACATGATTACTTAGACTATAACTGAATAATAGAATATAATATTTTGAAATGCTTTGTTTTATTGCTTTTTGTGTAGATCTTTTTACGTTGTAGACGTAAAAAGAATAATTACATTTTTAGTAGTCTTCACGAGCTTAATGGAACTGTACACGATTCATAAATTTTATGCAATCAAATTTAATACTACCACTTAAATATAGTGTTTGAATGAGCCATAAAAATCCAAGATACATGGTCTTTCATATATAGCACGATGTTACTATCCGAAGTTAATAAGGAGCAGGGATAGGGAAGTCAGATATGGAAGACCATAATTTCAAATAAGCAACTCAATATATAGACCCACACCCACCATTTTTACCGACTTCACAAAAAAGGAGGAGGTACTCAAGTCGACAGTATTTTTTTTTATTTTGAAATATTTTGCTTTCCAATTGGTCGCATTAAATTTGATCAAATCTGACCAATGGTTCTTGAAATATCGTCAATAATGCGTGTTCAGTACACTTAATCTGATCAAAGTTCCGAAGATAAAGCGGTGAAGTCGGTTTTTTTAAAGCTTTACTTGCGTTTAATTGTTAGAAATCGAGTCAAGCATCCTACCCTTTAGGAATACTGGTAAAAATATGCTACGTTTTAACTATCGTGTGTGTATTGTAACCCTAAACAATAAACGTTACCAATAAGATACGCGTAGAGTATATACTCTTTCAAACAATTTACTTACATAAATGACTAAATGCAAATCAAACAAAAAACTGCGATGCATCAAAGCCTTGCACAACGCTGCATTTCAGATTGTAGGCAAGTATAATCGGATTACATGACAACACGCTGAAATAGATACAAGTAGTTCCAACAATAACACGGGCACACACACAATACTAACATGTTGTCTCTCCAAGGAGAATTTGTGTTTCTGGTTCTGGTTGTGTGTCTGATGTGAATGTTTCCGGCACCCACTACACAAGTCATCGAACTTAGAGATATCACTTAAAAAAATTATATATCATCAGTTGTTTCGATTATATGTCTATTTCGCGAAGTTATAATAAGAAACTGCGCTTATAGAATCAATATTTAAATCGGCCTCAACTTGGCATTATAAAATAGATCAGGTTTTAGAAAAATAAAGAACAACAAAAACAATGTAATAGATACACATAGCTATATAAACTACCCCAACGAATTCCAGATAACAGCACCCCCTGATAGTTAGCCCCCAGTTCAGTTTAGTTCAGTTCATCTCTAGTCTACTTGCCCCTTACCAAAATTGACTTCTTTCTTGATCATAAACTTACACAGTAAGGGAAGGAAGTAGGGATTAAGAGGAAAATTATGACTCCATTAATTCGGCGATAGTTGAACAGGAAATGATACCATAAAAAAGAATACTGAAAACCATTAAAAATATTAGGTATTGCTGGAAATAGGCCACTTACAAAATTGAAATTTCTAAGGACAGATCTAGTGCGGATTTGTCTGTGATTAGTTAGCGTTTTATCACTATTTCTTCCTTTGATATGCGATAGTGTAGTGATTAAGAAAAGCTGTCTGAACATCATATAGTGATTAAGCTTTTTTTTTTGGTGGTAAGTTTTTTTTAAATTTTGAATAGGCAAGCAATTGCAATAGCAAGTGCTATCGTTCTAATCAAAATCCACTTCATCCAAAAGTTATCTGAAATAGATCGCTGTTAGCGATAAGACCGCCGAATATACATTTTAATTTAGTTAATTTTACTTATTTTTACGTTTTTTTTGTAAGGTGTATCAATAAAGATTTAGATGGATAACTCTTTATTATATATTTTGTAACAGGCGAGCAACCTGCCGAGCATGAGATAATGCACTACCCCCATGGGTTTCATCACAACGTTGCCTTCACCGGAATCCCTATACAAGTGCGTCAAAGTTTCGTAAACGCGACCACCCGATCGGGGCCAATATCATTACGTAGTAAGAACTATGCCATCATAACTATTGGACCAGTATTTTGTAGTTGTGCCAAGTCAATATTAATTACAAAGGTAATGAAATGAAACTAATGCCTTCATCAAGTAGTACAGAAAGTAGAACACGAAGCGAGACGCTTCAAATTCTTACAGTTGAAAGTGCTGAAAGATAGTTCTTAACGAATTCGCGCCATATCGTAGTTCCAAATGGCGCGTGGCAGTAATTTGTTCCAGTCTTATTAAATTCATACTCATGACGCGTCGGTGTAAGTTAGGAGCGGGATCTGGTACGGGACGGGGTACCATACCTGGAATCTGTGATACGAGGCGAGTGACAGGGCTTTACGGCGAGGAATCTCATTAGATGGGTGGGAATGGAATGGAAATTGTGTCAAAGTCTCGAGAGTGTGACAAGGATTTAAGCGACGACGTTGCCGCTTCAGATATTTCTCTTTTGGTCGGGTATTGTTTTTAATTTGACAGGGATTGGCTTTACTTGTGTGTCATAATTTCATTCATCTCTTTTTCCTATATCCACATTTTTCCAATTTCCTTGAAGTACGATAAGAGTAAAGAATAAATATATGCATGAATTTTTGTGACTGGGTCGCAAGCTTGATGCCATCCCTCCTTGTGAACACTACTTGTAGTCACCGGAGCCTCGTTCGTTGATGTCCAGGGGCACCAAGTGCAAGTGATGTCGGCTCGAGCCTCTAGATGTTATACCGCCCTCATCCCCCATGTCGTAATTTGTTCAAGTTAGTAAATTATTATTCCGGCGTCGGTGCGAGTTAGAAGCTAGTGTCTAGTGAAGCTAGTATCGTCTGTACCTGGTTTCTTGGCCACAGGGTAAATGACACGACTTTATCAAATTCGGTCACAGAGTTGATATAGCAATACTGATTTTCAAAGTCATTTTAATTATGGTACGTTTTTGTTCTTTAACGTACGTTTTTTGAGCAGCCACAAACAGCCACTAACTGTTTCTATGTTTATGTGGTATTTACTGGTGATGTTCATGTTTTATGAGTTAAGAAAATATTAAATTAAGGCATTTTTTTTTTCATTTGTGAATAAGCCTGCATTTGACCACAATCACACCTGATATAAATCTAAAAATGTTATTCCCAAAACTGTCACTTTCACTCTGGATTTCAGACCAAATTAACTCCTGGTGACCTTATCTAAAGGTGACAGAAGTGCTTTTTGCGGTAAAGTTATATATTTTTTAATAGCCTCTACATTATTCTGCCCCTTCCCATATTAAAGTGGCACCTCGCTTGTTTCTTTATGACTTTACCCGGTGATAAATCAAGCACACTTCCTGCTCCCCAAAATCTCGAACACCATAAAATATTTACCCGCGTCGCTCGTCGCTTGTCCACTATCAATAAATCTCCCGACGTCTCGACAGATAAACTTCTCGTACCTACGTGCAAACACGAGGCCGTTCCTGAAGTCCTGAACGTTGCCGAATTTTCCCGAAGGTTTCCGACGTACTCCCTTGATGAATTGTAATGCGACAGTTAAGTGGATTATAAAATGTCTGCTTGTTTCGAGTGTTTCGTGTCGTCGCGACAAGCCGTGGAATTGGTCTCGTGTGTTGGGAAATTAAATACGTATCGCTTGTAATCGACCTTGCCCTTTGCGTTTTCAGGACTTGTTTATAAAGGTTTTTTAAATATGGAACTCTTTTATGTTAACATTAAATAATGCGTTGTTGTTTATAAAGACTTTCTGTAATGGTCCGAGCACGGACCGTCTACATTCGGCGAAACGTTTTGTCGGTAAATAATGGTATTTGCTATACATTTTCTCGTACTGTAGCTTCTGCAGGGAATCGAACCCAGGAACCATGGCGATACTATCCAGAGAGCAGATACAAGTCTACTGCGCCAGCTGAGTCATTATTGCTATGCGCGCATTAGCTTGGTAGAAAAGAAATGTATCAATGTATGTAATCATATTTTATATTTTGCAGCGTTCGCAATAATTAAAATGACAAGGGATGTCTATGAAATTAGTATGATACCGAAGATACAATTGTTTTTGCATCCCTTTGAAACCAACAATTATTATTAAATATATCTGATATACGAGTACTCGTAGTCCCAAACAAAGATTTAAGTTAGTTAGGATTCGAGACGCTTTCGCGAGGGTCTTTCGTTAGATAATACAAATAAAGTTGTTCTAAGGATTTGCGGTTCGGTCAGTAATACACTGCCCTGACTCGCTCACTCACACATGTACAAAACATACACAACACAGCTAAAACTTGCATCTCATTATTTTATATTGCAAACCCACTCATTGAGACACTGCTAAAATATGCGTACTCGTTTATGAATCTTTATGCTACACAATCAAGACGTTTGATAGACTATATAAGTCAGTGTAGGTGTTTCATTCATGCACATAATGCATGAAATGCCCTTCTACAAATTGCTGAATCTAGATAACTTAAAGAAAAACATGCTGGATTGATTAGTAATGTGACAATAATTTTAGTTAGAAATGAAACAAAAAAGAGGTTTAGATCTAGTACAGTGCAACTCTACAAAAATGATTAAACAAATGACAACATAATTTCATTATTAATGATGCCTACTGAGGCACATAGCCTTGCATCCTCGCACGTGTTGAAGCTAATCAAAAAAATACAATAAATTACATCCCGGCGAATTTAGTCTGAAATTTAATACACGCATACATTTGCCACGCAGGACCGCTCGCTGTAAACCACAGAAGCGTTACTGTAATCCGGTTAACCGGATTGCCGCGCAGCCGGCCTGCCTTTGACAGCGCAGCGCCCGGGTATTTCAAAACGGAAGAAAACATGCCATTCCCAAATGAAACACCAGCTATTGGCACGGCACGTTTACAATATCGTTGGCGTGGATCCGAGAACTCACCGTATGCCAGGATTTTGTTTGTACTGTGGTGGCATACAATTTTATAATATCTACGAGTACTTATATAATTTCTCGTTAAAGGTTGCCTGGTTGTGGTGCGCTTTTAATGATAAGTCAGCCCGTTGTGCCACTTGGCGTGTAAATTTCTTTGTGACTTTTTATATTTTTCTTATAAAGTGGAATAATGAAGTCTAACCTTCTATAGATCTACTAATTTTTATAATCTTTTTGTATATACGAGTTGGTTTTTAAACTCTATAAAAGATCAATTCAAAAATACTATAAATATAGGCTGACGCGCCGCTCTGCGGACTGCAATATTAAGAACCTCTGGACAGTAGGCCTGTGTCCAAGTTAAGTTAAGAGTAGTTACAGCCTTCGATGTATTATATGAGTTCCAACTAACGACTATCGGAACTAAATAACACAGAAACAAAATCATCACTATAACTGTTAAGTCAATGGAGGCCACCTTGTAAGTCAAATCAAGGCTACTACTGTTGAGCTTGTCCTTCCCTGTATCGCTCACTTATTACTTTATCACTTTAGGTAGTTCATTCCATCGTTAACATATTAATTTATTAAACAAAACTGAATTTTATCCAGACCTTTTACACAAACTGTCGTAAATATATAAATCCAGAATAATAAGCAGTCAGGTGCAGACGACGCATCTGTCATGAAAGGCTTACCCAGGACATGAATGTTAGCGCATTTGAAACCGGATTTTACCGGATAACTCCGCTTTGCGGTTTCTCTCACCCAGATAAAATATACGAGTTAATATTAATCTTCAGTCTGTTATTTTGATAGATTATCGACAGATATATAAATGGAAGGTTTTGCACGAGCGATTTACCATGCGGTATGTACGTACACTCAAAACCTTTCATTCATATCTCATTTGGTTATTTTGCTTTTGTAGAATTCTTGTACAAGTTACTGTGGAGTTTGCTTTTTAATATACTACATAGGTATATCCGGTAGTTATTTAGTCACATTTTTATTAATACGCTTACAAACCAATCTCCTACATCATTATCCGCAGATCTTAATGTCGAAATGCAATTTACTTTCACGTTTCCATTTAAATTTCATGCTTCCTGCCTATTAAATATAAGCTATAAGAAGAAAACAGTTTTTCATTTGTTTATTCCACAGTAAATATTAAAACGGAAATTATACGCTATTCTTATAAATTAATCTAAGAAATAATAAAATATCACAGCCATCTCGTTATTACTGTTTCTTATTATATACTTCTACTAATGGCTTGTTTCCATTTCTGACCGTCATAAATACTACACGGTGTCCGATTCGATGAAATTAAAAAATATTTATTCTGTTCCCAAGTTATCACTTTTGTTTGGAAGTTTAGCTTTTCATGTCAAGAAAAATACTCGTAGTTATACTTCATAGTACTAGTTCAGCCGCTGTTTTACTATCAATGCTTAGTTGATTATGTAACTCAACGTACACATCTGCTAACATAGTTCTCCATCATCGCGTTCCGCCTAGTTTGAAGGATTGCTATATCATTCCATTATAGCAAGCAACTAAGAAAATTGACGTTATTCTTCATCTTCATCAGATCATCACTGTGAGCTTTCATCGGTGCTAGCTCGAGAACTCACACTGGCGCCTAACGTGGATTACCATTCCAATATTTTTACCAGCGATTTATCGCATTATTTCGAATGACTAAGACTTTCTTCCTACTAAAGATTTTTACCGAACCTGAAACCACAGAAGAACACTGAAAAGATACATTGAGAGAATTAAAGTGAATTGTTAAGAGTTTTTAATTTTTTTTTGGCTAAAAGCTAATTTCAGAGAGGCATAAAATAAGGCTTTAGATTGTTCATATGACAAGCAAGGCAAGAAAGGCAGTGAATTTTATTTTTTCGCTCCGTGTATCATGTTTACCGTCATAGATGATACCTATGCACTTTGGACGTCCAGATTGAGAGGACTTGATGACGTGACATCCAGATTATACTTTTAAGGGAACAAAAATGCGAGCAATGTGTTTGAAAAACTTTAAGTAAACTGGAGGTATTTCTACCATACATGGATTGTGCCAGTTTGTCTTGTTGCTATTGTTTAACTCAAGCAGTTCCTGCGCTAACTTTCCAAATTGTAATGTACCACAGCTCTAGCTACAGATATCCGTTGTACCTACTTTTAATAATACAAATCTGCAACTTTTCATTTATAATTTCTCTGTAAAATAAACAGAAATTAGTAATCCTTAGGATAACTTTATATCTGCTAGGAAATACGCGCGGTAAACCAGGAATCTGTCGTGGCATTGTTGGCGTTTCTCTTGATACGAGCTGGTTATTTGGTTTAACTTTAATCCTATTGCGAGGGGTTTACTGATTCCAAAATTTAGATTAAATCCATTCGAGACTTGTGAATTGTGATCGCTGTGTAGGAATTCGGAGAGTTGATCTGCAAGATTTGCAGATGTATGTAAATTTATGGCTGAAGTACTTCAAGAAATTGATGTAACTATCATCTTATCTTCATAAAGATATTAGGACGTCTTTTGCTTGTTAAGAATTGTTGGTAATCTAATAAGTTGATGTCAATCAAAGCTATGTCCGATTCGATCAATGATTGTTTCAATGCATAATGAGTACGCATGTCTATTTATCGTGTCATAGCGATATTCAAGCAATCAACAGAGCAATGATGACAAGATGCCTTCGGCGGAGCCGGTTATATCCGATGTCTTTGTGTTAAGCCAATATGTATTATACCGATTTACTCTTGAATACACAGCTTAACTGAAAGTCTTTATGATATTCTACTTTACGAAAGGACGAGCGAATTTTAGTATGTTATTTTATAGTTATTTGCTTGTCTCTATGTAAAAAAAACGTATAACAAGCGGTTCTCTGCAAATTTTATTTGACCGATATTCCGCTAAACAGAACCGTGTTATTTTTCTACTCAAAGCACTATTTTAACAATCTGTAATTAATAATACTTGTACGAAATTCATAAACAAAATATACATGACAGGACTTGAGCCTCTTTCCCAACATAAAAGTTGAAAAACTAAATCCCAACTATACTTTTAGATATGTTTTAAACAAAAAATTTCTACTTCAAGTTTTTTTTTTCAAAAAGTAATTTATTCAAGTTATTGGCTACTGTTTAAAATAACTTTTAACTGCGAGTTAGTTGTGAAAATGTCACAGCCAGTGTGTTTCCAGTGAAATTAAATAGTATAAAGAAATAGATTTCACATGGAATAAAGTATTTATAATATAAATGCAATGGTAGCTGACACAGGCAAAACGCTTTAATTAATTAAGCAAATACTCTCATCGCATCACACAACGTTGGTATACAAATGAGAAATTATACTAACCACGAAACTGCGCAATATACAACTTTACGTTGTCTTGTACCTTAGTGCCTTCCCTCGAAGTCTCAATAAATTGTATTGAACCCATAAATCTACTGAGGCAATATCTACTGGGATAGAACCTGAAGCGTTAATGAAAGGAACCACGGCTTGAAATGTAATGAACATCTAGATTTACCGAGGTGGTTGGTCTCTGCAAGTTTATTTGTTTTGTAATTTTGTAGAAGATAACTTTAGTGATGTATGACCTGCCTGAGTCGTTATTTCCTGATAAGTACAATATGGGAGTCTTCGCGAGTGAATAGGTATCTTCTAGGCAAGATTGCTTCATTGTCGACCACATCGTCATTTACAATCAGGTGATATAGTGGTCAAACGTTTGCCTATACAGAACAAACAAAAAAATGTGATAGGCTGATGCTGCACCTTAGCTATATTTGAACTGCCCGTTGGCGTAGACGGGTGCGCGTTCGCCTTTGTAAGCACTGGTATGGGATTCGATTCCCGAGAAACGCAAAATTTTTTTCGAAGAGAAATTTGCGTTTCTGGTTCTGGATGTGATTGTGCATGTGATGTGATGTGTAAAAGCGTTACCTTTCTCACCGAATTGTCTCAATTAGTAATTATTATTATTATTATTTATTTATATAATATCCCAAGTATATATTGTCAAAATATGAAAGCTCTATCTTTGGTCCTTACTGAATACGGCGTATACTTAGCGTATTACAAAAAAATGCATAGCATCAACATAAGTTTAAATAATAATTTGCAGATAATATAACTGCAAATACAGTTTATATCACGTAAACAAGCATATTGTATTTTATACCTCATATTTTTGAGTTATAAGCTTTGTTATTCAGCGATACCGTGTAACTTACCATAGAGCAAACAATCTGGCTCCGTCAGTCGAGGACTGTTTAAACACTCGAACGGAAACGCCGATAACGGATAAAATACACCGAGATTGGAAAATCGGACTGAAATATTATACAAAGTAGATCAAGATTTTTGTCAATCTTTATAGTGTTTGCCTCGTTCTACCTCCTTGAGACTGATTAATTTTGGAATATATACAGATTTTTACTTGATTTGATTCTTATCAACCCTGGCGCAATAATATCAAGTATATTTTTAGGGCTACCTCAATATTGTGATACGACTACAAAATGGACTACTTACAAGCTTTGTATTTTGTGATATATTTTCTAACTGAACCTTGATTATGTTCAACTGAAGCCTAAAGTTTTGTAGCGATTCAGCGTTAATAACTGTTTGTAAATAACCAAGTCTAAGATCAAGGTATAGTTGTAGTAGGTACTAAGTAATAAAATATATATAGGCACATACCAGTGAAATAAACAAAGATGTAAAAGGACACGGGAGGGTGACGTCACGAGTAGTAAAGTAAAAGTAATTAAATGACATAAAAGTTATTATTAATTCATAAAATAATTATAAAATACTACTTAAGTATATTTTTCACTATTATAATTGCTCTTCGCCCTAATGTCTTTGCTGTATGTATTTAAGTTTGAAAAATCAGTGAGAATTTATTGTCATTGATTTTTTATTGAAAAGAACTTTATTGAAAAAACTAAAAACTGAAATACACTACACTGAACTTAAGTGACATACTCTATTAGTTACATGTAATTCGGAAGCCACTGACAGATATTTTATTTTAATTTATTATTAGCTACGCCAATCTGTTCGTACCTTTACATTTAAATCTTTTCTTTCTCAAACAAAACAACCCAAAGTCCCTTAATGTGATTTACTTCAAAACTATAACTTGAAACTTTTAATCAGTATACTGAAGGGAAAGTTATTTTTCCAGAGTTTGGTCCCCAATCGCTGGCTTTGGGACTGTCGACATCGATCGAGGGGACGTCGCATCGCATCTCTTGGGGACAACTTCCGAGACAGTTTTTATGCTTGCGCGACTTAGGAGTCCTTATTTTGTGGAGATACTCTTTACTGGGGGGTCTTAGTCGCTGTAGATAGATCACACAATCGCAGAAAACATTACTTGTAGCTTGTCTAATGGTGACCAGTTCATTCGCATAACTTTACACGTTGTAATGTTACCACATGCCAATAAGTAATTCTGCATACATACACATACCCTGGATCCGAATCGATATGTTTAGTTTAGTATAAGAATACGCATGAAGTCCTTCGTATACAGCTATCTTTGCAAAATAATAAATAAATAAAAGCGGTTATGAGCGTAAAAATTATGGCTCACGAGATTTTGCGAATAAATAGGGAACATTGGCTAATGCTTTCAAAGCCTCACAATTCGTGTAAAATGTGGGATGACCATCTAAGATTGTGACTCAATTTTAATTTGTCATTCCGATACATGTTCTGTTCATCTTTACTATTGGTAACGCCAATTACTTAAAAATATAAAATACATTAATAAAAATAATTTAAGGTACACAATTCACTTTCTCCCGATTCCTACCCTCAAGTGCAAGCACAATCGCCGCCGGCCCGCCCCCTTGCGAGCCGGCTAGAAAACCAGTAGTGAAATACGCCTCGTCGCGGTACATGCATTGCGCATGATTCTACTCAAAAACAGTCATTACGACACATAATTGCATCTATAAAGTGGTTGTGTCAATTAGTGCTTTTACACGATTCGGAATACTTCGTTGCCCGGCGCCGGGTTAGGAGACCTAAGGATCCCCCTGCCGATCACGCCGCGCAGTCGCAGACCAAGGAGACCAGCAGACCGAGTCCAAGTAAGTGCTTGCACCTCCCGTCTTCTCTTATCCTTTTTCTCGATTCGAATTGTGTAATTAATTACCGCCATACAGTCCACTCAAATCAAATTTAAGAATAAATTACTAATTGGCGCCACCATCTTTATATTGGTCCTCCGGAGCCGAATATTATTATCGGTTTTTCTGGAACATTCCAGCCGCCCTTATTAGGATACACTTAGGCCCTAATAAGAGATTATAGTACAAAACACTATAATATTATCCCGCGTAGCGTGCCATTACGTCACCTACCTACATATATAAAAAATTAGATTCGCGAAATATTCGCAATCATTGCTCATAGCTTATAACTGCATATTTTCCCGCCTAGATATACTTGTTATCTACTTAATTCATTAATAATTTCATGTTAAAAAACCGCTGTAACTAACATAATCAACAAAATTCATTAATACACATTTCTACCTACATTCGCAGCGCTCGAACTTATTCGAGTCATTTTGCAAGTAATTATAACCCGACTGATTAGTGCAGTCGCCGGGCCTGGCTGTCATTGTTTGGGCGCTAATGTCATTGATTGTAACCTTCTTAAGTTATCCGCATTAATTTTACCGACTTTAGTAACGGTAATTTATTAAGTTAACGTAACTAACCATCATGCCTCCCAAGCAATGCAAGTCAGCTGTTGGTGATAAGTCAGACGTTTCTTCCGATTATGAAGATGCGCCTGATGCAAAATTATTCTTACTACAAACTAAACGCGAAGCTATATTTGAAATAGTACAGAAAATGTACGATCTGTCTTTAAATGTTCATACGGACACGGATGCGAGGCAAAGTTTCCTTGATGAATCTTCGCAAATAGATTCGTTACACGATACATTTAATAAGGTACTAGATGAATATAATTCTCGATTATTGAAGATAACGCCTACCGCGAAACCAGATTATAAGTGCCTGGTTGCATTCGAGTCTTTGTATGGTAGAATAAAACGCATACAATCTCAGTATCCGCAAACATCACAGAATGATCAGGGTGTTAGTGCTTTTCATAAGTCTAGACCTAAATTAGCCGCAATAGAGATATTACCGTTTTCTGGTGATATTCGTTCATGGCCTCTGTTCTATGCGAGTTTTAAGTCGACCGTGCATGATAATCCATTACTCACGGACGCCGAAAGATTGTATTATCTATTGGGTAAAGTGACAGGGAAAGCTCAGTCCGTTATTTCGGGGATAACACCGTCTGCCGATAATTATAACTTAATATTGCAGGCGCTTCTCGATAGATACGATGACAAAAGAATGCTCGCTTCCGCGTATTTAAATCAAATGTTAGATTTCAAACAGTTGCAGTGTGCTTCTTCGAACAACTTTGATTTATTTACAGATAACTTTAGCAGTGCTGTAGCCGCGTTGAAAAACCTAAAGTTAGATAATTTGACGGACATAATATTGGTTCATATCGCTTTAAAGAAAATAGACACGGATACGGTGCGCGCTTTTGAAATTAAATGTGGTTCGAAAATGCCTACTTTTGATTGCTTAGTCGAGTTCATCAAAAATCGCTCTAAGGTTTTAGAACGCACTCAACCTAGTGCAGATACTACAATAAGCGCGCGTAATAATAATACTCGACGCGTCAATAACGCTTTGCCGCCAAAATACCAAACATATGTGACGGTAGATAACGCGACCAAGGACAGTCAAATTAAATGTCTGTGCAAAAATGTCGTGCATCAGCATTTATTTAAATGTGCCGATTTTAATGGGATGACTCCCACTGAACGTTTTCGATGCGTTAAAGATAAAAATGCGTGTGTCAATTGTCTCAGCTTAAAGCATCGAGTTTCTAGTTGCTCGTCACAGTCAAATTGCAGCGTTTGTAAGATGAACCATCACACGTTATTGCATTTTGATAAGCGCGATAACACGCCGTCAACCGGTTCTATGCCGCGTGAAGATAAAGTCCGTACGCTCGCCCCCGCTGCGCCGCCGCACGCTAAGACAAATACTTCCCCGGTAGCAAGTTCGCGTTCAGACGTTGCGTTGTGTGCTACATCGATTGACAACTCGCCTCGCTTATCTCAACAATCTACTCCGGCACATAATAATAAACATATAACTGTGTTACTTTCGACCGCTCAAGTTGTTGTATATGATAAACACGGTGAACGAAATATTATTCGGATTCTCTTAGACTCGGCGTCTCAAAGCCATTTTATTACACAGGAATGTTGTGACCGCTTAGGTATCGAGCTTGAACGTACCGAGCCAATCGTTGTTAAGGGATTTGGTGGAGCTGAGAAAATTATTAAAACCAAATCGATAAACTTAAAGTTTCACTCGCGATTCGATGACAATATTAATTTTAATGTATCACCGCTCGTCGTCGACCAAGTCACCGACTTACTTCCCACAGCTCGGGTTGACACTTCGTGGTTGCCGTATCTGTCTAATTTACCGCTCGCTGACGAAAGTTTCGGTTCACCAAATAAGATAGACGCTTTAATAGGCGCTTCTCTTTTTGCTCATTTACTTCTCCCCGACGTAGTCCACGATCCTCATGGCTCGTCGGCGCCCTCCGCTTTACGTACGGTGCTAGGTTTTGTGATAATGGGTTCCGTGCCTACACTACCTACACTGAATAATCACCAGGCCTTGACATGTTGTCACATTCAAGAGCCGGCCGCTATTGACTCATTAGTCAAACGATTTTGGGAGCTCGAAGAGCCTCCCTGCGTTCCGCCCATTCAGCGGCCCTCCGACGCTGAATGTGAATCATATTATAAGACTACTACGACCCGCGATCCCGTTAGTGGTAGGTACGTTGTCGCGCTGCCATTCAACGACGATATATATAAACTCGGAGATTCTTTCGAAAACGCTCGTAAACGTTTTATGTGCCTCGAAAGAAAATTAGAAGCTTCACCCAAACTTAGGTCGGCATATGATGACGTCATTAAAGATTATCTTGTAAAGGATTATATCTCCCCCGCACCTCAGTATGACCCTCGAGATGCTTCTCCGATATACGTTATCCCGCATTTCGGTATCGTGCGCGAGGACAAGACGTCGACTAAGCTACGCATAGTCCTAGATGCAAGCAGTCCCACAGCTGGGACTCGACCGTCACTTAATGATATTCTCCATTCAGGACCGAACCTTCAAGGTGACTTATTTCAAATACTTTTAAACTTCCGCTTGCACGCTGTCGCAATGACCGCGGACTGTCGCCAGCAGTTTCTGCAGATTCTAATGCGAGATGCAGATCGTCGCTATCAGTGTTTCCTCTACCGCTTCAGTCCACAAGATCCACTTACCTTGTACTGCTTCAATCGTGTTTGTTTTGGCATCAAGTCGTCTCCTTATCATGCATTGCGCACGGTGAGACAGCTGGTCGAAGACGATGGCGCGACATATCCGCTCGCGAGTGACATTGCGTCATCCGCGATTTACATGGATGATCTGGCCTTTTCCGTTCCCGACGAAAGTACAGCTACTACCGCGTCACAACAATTGATTGATTTGTTCAAAGGTGCACAGTGGGACCTTGTTAAGTGGAACAGCAATAGTCGTACTGTCTTAGATACTCTTCCCGATTCGCACAAGCTACCCACAGAAATTAGTTTCGCACCCACTATGGCTTCACGGGCCTCAATGGGCCTCCCTTGATATATCTCAATGGCCGCTCAAGACACTAGATGGTCAGTCTATTACAGACATTCCAGAGCAAAAGGTCGTAACGCACACTGTGTGCTCACCTGTAAAGCAATGCGCCCTATATGAACTCGCTCTTCGCATCTCCTCATGGAGTAAGCTTCTTCGTATAATTGCTTACATTTGCAAGTTTGTTAAATTATTGCCCCGCCGCAGCACTCCTACTGTGTCTGCTGATGATATTAATTTCGCTGAAAATAAAATTATTCGCGCCTTACAGGGCCGCTACTTTGCTCAAGAGTATTCTAATATTCTCAATAATAAACCATGCTCGCAAGCTTTCAATCGTTTGAGACCTTTTGTTGATAATGGCGTGATTCTTGTCGGTGGTCGTCTCACCAACTCCACGCTGGACTTCTCTCATAAACATCCCGCTATACTACCGCGTAATGACCACGTCGTAAACCTAATAATTGATTACTATCATGTTAGGAACTTACACGCCGGGCCAGAATTGTTAATGTCGCTTCTACGCCAAAAATTCTGGATCATGTCCGCACGTCGCATAGTGAGGCAAAGAGTGCATATGTGCAATACTTGCTTCAGACTTAAACCGCGTACAACGTATCCGCTCATGGCCGATTTACCCGATTACCGCACGCGCCAGGTTGTCAAAGCATTCACCTATACGGGCTGCGATTATGCAGGACCTATTGCCTATACTCCTGTTCGCCGCCGTGGTGTTCATAGCGAAAAGGCGTACCTTTGCATATTCACTTGCCTAACCAGCCGCAGTGTACACGTCGAAATCGCCACAAAATTAGACAGTTGCAGCTTTCTAGCTGCACTCAAAAGATTTCTCGCTAGAAGAGGACCGGTAGAAATAATTTACAGCGATAACGCTACAAATTACAAAGGTGCTGATTCATACCTACGCGATTTATATAAATTTCTAAATAATGAATATCGGTCTAAACTAGAAGAAGAGTACGCAGAAAGTCGCATAAAATGGAAGTTTATTTGCCCCAACTCTCCGCATTTTGGAGGTGCTTGGGAGAGCATGGTCAAGGTAGTGAAGACTCACTTATACCGTGTTATTGGCCAGCAGCTTTTATCGTACGAGGAACTCTATACTGTCATCACTCAAATTGAGTGCTTACTAAACTCGAGACCGCTGACAGTACTGAGCTCTGATCCCGCTGAACCCTCGGCTTTAACTCCGAGTCATTTTTTAAATACCGCACCGCTTTATTCATTACCCGCGCCTGATGTCAAATCCGATTCAATCAGTTTGCTTGATAGGCACACGTTACTAGACAAATTAGTTCAGTCGTTTTGGAACCGCTGGAGGATGGAATATCTGCACGGTTTACAGGTTAGACAAAAATGGAATACGCCTTCTGCACCCATCACACCGGGAACTGTCGTGGTTGTGATGAACGATAACGTACCTCCGCTAGCCTGGCCATTAGCGATTATAGAGAAAGTTCATCCTTCGAAAGACGGCGTCGCACGCGTGTGCACTGTAAGAACCACCAAGGGAACTTACCTCCGCCCAGTCGTTCGTCTGTGTCCGCTTCCAAAACAATAGTTTATATTACCGCAACACTTAGGTTAAGTTAGTTTGTTAATATCCGCATCACTTATAGCTATAATAATTTAGTTTTTGTTAAATATATTACCGCTTCGCCGTGACTCTATTTATTTCTATGCCGCGCGAGACTATCGCTCATGTAGAGTCATAGAGTTCTAGTGCTTCTAACACTTATGGTAGTTCTTTAATGGTGACCCATTAAGGGCGGGTGGAAATGGTAACGCCAATTACTTAAAAATATAAAATACATTAATAAAAATAATTTAAGGTACACAATTCACTTTCTCCCGATTCCTACCCTCAAGTGCAAGCACAATCGCCGCCGGCCCGCCCCCTTGCGAGCCGGCTAGAAAACCAGTAGTGAAATACGCCTCGTCGCGGTACATGCATTGCGCATGATTCTACTCAAAAACAGTCATTACGACACATAATTGCATCTATAAAGTGGTTGTGTCAATTAGTGCTTTTACACGATTCGGAATACTTCGTTGCCCGGCGCCGGGTTAGGAGACCTAAGGATCCCCCTGCCGATCACGCCGCGCAGTCGCAGACCAAGGAGACCAGCAGACCGAGTCCAAGTAAGTGCTTGCACCTCCCGTCTTCTCTTATCCTTTTTCTCGATTCGAATTGTGTAATTAATTACCGCCATACAGTCCACTCAAATCAAATTTAAGAATAAATTACTAATTGGCGCCACCAACTATGTTAACTTCGGTTGTAAGTTACAAGTCAATATACTAAATATTAATAAACACAACTGTGTAAAAAGTGTGCCTACTTATTTTTACTTGGCCGAATTTTACGCTATCAAACACTATAAATACAACAATTTCATTTGATTGTCATTTAGGTATTATTCCCTGTTAATTTTTATCAATATTGTTGTAATCTAATTTTAATTACCTTCATTTTGATACCCTACTCGAAAGGTTTGGTTAATTTTTTGACCAACCTTTTACTATAATATTAAATATATATTAAATATTGATTTAAATAACTGGATAAAATTGACACTTTTTTATTTTAATTAATGATTTATAATAATTGAATTGACTTGATAATATTTTTTTTACTCAAATGGCATTGTAAACTTTGTTTATTTAAAAACTAAATAGAAGAAACATGTTATGACATTGCACACCCATGTACAAAGGGTAGATTGTATGGGATTTATTATTAATTTAACAGCTTGTATTATCAACCTACATTCTATGCAATAAATGAATTATGATTATATCGCCATTTTTAAAATTTTGATTAATTAAGTACACTCGCGAACAATAATTAAATCATTAAAATTTCACGTAACAACAATCGAAAATTTTCACTCAAATTACAAGTTGTGATTAGATTATGTCCTCTCTGTAGATACGAAAACTTATATACAATTTTTTTTTCCCAATTTTATTACATTTACTGAAGTTTTGCCCGTACTTTTATCGCAGTTCATTATATTTTTTTTCAAACACCAAGGTTACCTTGGTTTTTAAAACGAATATAACGATACCTTAACAAAATGCATCCAGTCGTAAGGAAGATACGAGGACATAAAGAAATTTACTAATAAACATACATACAAGATTCGCGCGAAAAACATAACCCTTCCTTGGCAGTCGGGTAACACATTTCCTAACGCCCGTTGTCGTGTCAATTCGGAGGTTTGCCAAATAGGGCGTAGCGTCATTGGGCGTAGCGCACAAATCGTCTGCCCGCTGCAGAACGACTGTCGCGGACAGATATCTGAACTGAGCGGATATTTAGGTCGCGATGCACATAGGTAGGTACTGAGCACTGAGCAGATTCAAGCCGAGAGCCTTAAGCAAGTGTTAGGTATACTGTGCTTCAAGTGGAACGGTGCATCGTGTCTTGTAAGAAGTGGAAATATGTCACAGGGAATTATCTACTACAGTTCAACTAGCTGTCGTTTGCACACTACCGTCGTTCTGAGTGTGATTTGGTAACGCCTGCGAGCGAGCTGGAATCGTGCTCGATTCCCGGTGAAAACACAAGTTTTCACTCTATTTCTGGCTCTGGGTGTGATGTGAATGTTTCGAGCACCCAAAACACAAGTCATCCAACTTAGTGTTGGGTGTGCGTTAAGAAAACAAATTTGAATTGATATGAAGCCTTTATCCTTTACATAACGGTATAATCTGTCATTTCTAAGATGTAGAGTGAATAGATATATTATTTTATATTAAGTACTGTATATGCGAAATTGTATCCCGTAACTACTTTAGGCCTAAACAGATTCAAGCGTTAACTTTATTGCAGCTGCCGTCAACTGCCACGCGTCATGTGTCATGCGAGTGTCATCCCGTGTAACGCCCCATATTCAATTCATTCGCTCTGGTTTGGGATCATATGAGCAATATAAGAACGTGCATACTGCATACATATAATAAGTGAAAGTTTTTTTTTCAAGTGAACATTACAAATATTACTACAAAGTCTACGAATAATATAATAAGTGCCAAGTATAATTTATTAAATATTTCGTTATTAAAACACGCCAAAACGGTTGAACGGATGTTGATAATAAAAAAAGACGTGTGGCACTCGGGGAGTGCCGCGGTAAAGCTATTGCATAGCATTTTTTATCAACTTATGCAATTATAATTATTTATTTATTTTATTTATGCAGTATTTTTTTACTGCCACCTAGAGGCGAGTTGCTGAACTAAAGAGACAAGAGTGATATATCAAAAAAGTTATTAGAAGTACTGCTATTCATCGATAGATGGCAAAAATAAAAAGTATCACCGCTGTGCCGGTCGGAGTGGGGAGTGTTAGGTTATTTTCGTTACGGAATTTCTGGATTCGGTCTCCACGCTCAAGGCCCGCGATAGAAGCTATGCAATAGTTTAAAAAAATGTTTTGGACATGAAATGAGCCAACAGTTCAACTGTTGCCCTATTAAAAATAATCATCATAATTCTATATTTTTTGTTTGTTGGCGCCCAACGTGGTACAGTTTTTCCCATGATTGACCATTGTAAATTTACGAAATAAATTACAATGTTTATCCATATTGAATATACAGTTTGCGTGCCAGTCCCTCTTGAGGCTTGAAAAATATCTCATAAATCATCCTCGTGCGACGAAACAACGATTCTACAGTCAGCAGCAGGCTGCGAGTGTATAATGAACGACGGCCATTTGCATATTATCACACGCCAAATTAAACTAATATGCGGCTCTTGATATCAAGAGGATACAGTACGTGCTAGGTTTATTAAGCAAAAAAAAGTTACGGCTTGGTGTGGCTTGTCAAACAAAGGATCAATACATCCTTTGTTTGACAAACCCTATAATTTCAGAGATTAATAAAAACCTTAGACTGATTATGCGAAATTAACAGCGACTATAAGCGATATGTATGATGAGCGACTACCTCAGGATAGGGGTATTTGTTAGGTTTTCGCGATAGTTATTAATTGATCAACTACCCAGTGCTAATAAGTAATTGGGAATGGTTCCAAGCCTACATTTTAAAAGTAGAGATTGTCTAAGCTGAAATGACGCGCTCCACCTTCGCATTTACGCACATTTACGTGGTCGGATTTATCACCCGACTAGTCGACCGTCTTGTACACGTGCAGATCCATTGTTGACTGAACAATCGACGCTCCCATACAGATGAAGTGTCGTCATTAATATTTACACTCACACATCTAAATAAACTAATTAAGTAGTGGGGCGCGTCATTTCAGCTTGGACGAGCTCTACAAACATATATAATACTACTTTTGGTTTTAGTTCCTTTTAAGTATGTTATCAAGGTTCAATATTCGTTATTACGCTGGTGGTACTGTCACGTATTTTTTTATTGAAAAACTGATATCAAACGCAACTAGTTCTTAATTTTTAAAATACGATTTTTGCTAAACACGCAATGCGCAGTATACAATATACAGTACCTATATACATTATGCGCGAATATAACAAAGGAAATATTCACTTAGTATTTCTGTTACTTCAATTAGAGTATATTTGTAAAAAACCACTCTGTCCTCTTAAGCCGCAATTACTCAACTACAGGTAGGTTTAATATTTTAATCTCTTCAGGTTATCTCCTTCGTCCAAGTGAATTTACCCAGCGAAAAATTGAAATTCCTCCCTGAAGAGATCTGGCAAACACATTTTAATTTTCATTACGATGTCTGTCCGTACTGGGTATTTTCTATCTCGGAATTTTTATTTCTTATTGGACTTTAGCTAATTAAATGCCAGAGAATGATTTGGACACGGAATAAATAAGAGTGTGACTGTATTGTGTGGTTGCCTGAAGGCCATACATAAGATTTGTTCTCTATTCTAGTGTCATACGTGTATGACATAATATGATGACTCTGGTGTCGCAGTTGGCAAGTATTTGCTAACTGCTTTTCTACGCCGCGAGTAGGGAGTTCGATCTTTCGGGGTTCGATCCCCGGCGCGAGAACATTTTTAGGGTTCCGTACCCAAAGGGTAAAAACGGGACCCTATTACTTCGCTGTCCGTCCGTCTGTCACCAGGCTGTATCTCAAGAACGGTGATAGCTAGACAGTTGAAATTTTGACAGATTATGTATTTCTATTGCCGCTATAACAACAAATACTAAAAATAAAATAAAATAAATATTTAAGGGCTCCCATACAACAAACTTGATTTTTTAAAGATAATGGTACGGAACCCTTCGTGCGCGAGTCCGACTCGCACTTGGCCGGTTTTTTAATGTAATTGAGAGCGAGACGAGTAAATCGCTCGCCTGATGGTAAGCGTCAGGCTTGCTCATTACAGTTTAGTGCTAAACGAAGTTTTGAATTTATATAGGTCAAAAACTTCCCGCCGAACATCGAGCTTTTGCTTCTGGATGTGTGATGTGAACGTTTATAGCATCCGCGATACAAGTCTTTGCACTAAGAGTGAGGCTGTGATTGTGAAAATCCATGTAATAGAAACCTATAACATTTTGTTCGTTTCGTATCCGTATTGAACGCGTAGGCATAAGAAAGTTGCTCATATACTGCCTACATTTTGTACTCAATATCAATTTACGCAGCTGTTATATCTTGGTTACGAATATTAATGAGAAATTAGAAATTACACGTACAATGTAGAAAACATTGTTTCCAGACTTGTTGTGTCACGAAACATCAGCACTTATTTAGAACTAACCCTAATGTAGGTTCATGCTAAAATAAACTTGAAGGCACTTCAACTGCGTAGGGATGTGAGATGAATGTAAAAGAATCGATTAATTAATAATCGATTTATCTTTATTAAAAATAAAAGATTTGTAAAAAATCGATTTTAATAAAAATAATCGATTTCTGCGAAAAATCGTTTTTTTTGTATTATTTAAAAGTACATGCTTTCATATGTCAATAATAAACCTAAGAGATTCAAATTAACAATTTATCATATCAAAAATCAAATAAAATAATATTAATAAAAAAATAACCAACTCAAAACTAAAAATCAAAGGCAATGTTCCTATAAAATTTCAAGGTAAGGAATTAGGAAACCACATAGCATTATTGATACAAATTTTAGTACTATTATATAATCTATAAATATTTATATAATCGATTTACTAAAAATCGATTAATAAAACTATAAAAATCGATTATAAGAAAATAATAATCGATTTAAATAAAAATCGATTATTTTTTAACATCCCTACAACTGCAGTAACTGAAGCAGATAATTTAGTTAGGCCAGGGAAGTTTTCTTCAAAAAGCATTTTCCACGCCATTGCGTGCTCGCGCTTTGAGTGTAACTGTACCGAAACTACCTACACACAAGCAAATTTTTATCTAAGTGTACTATACTTTGCTTGCGGTAGTATTACGGTTGTAGTCTATGCTTGAAAACTAGTTTGGGAAACATATTTATATACCAACAATGTATATAAAGGTTAGTTGCTTCTAAACGTGTTTTTCGCGCAGTCATTTAATACTTTGGACAGAAACTAATAGGCTATTTATAGTTTTGATGTCTTAATAGCTATCAAAGCTAAATAAATCCTAAAACTATAACATAAATAAAAACTTATCCAATTAGAATATAAACCTAAATAACTTAATAATGTCACTTACTATCTAACTTAATACAAAGAAGATAAGCCAGAAAAGGGTTTTTAATTATTACTCCACTATTCAGCGTAGTGTTTATCATACTTACTAATTAGTAAAAAATACATGTTAATACCACCAGCGTAATAACGAATATTGAACCTTGATAACATACTTAAAAGGAACTAAAAACCAAAAGTAGTATTATATATGTTTGTACTTTTAAAACTTAGATTTGGAACTACCATTCTCAATGACTTATTGGCCATGGGTAGTAAATCAGTTATTAACTATCGCGAAAACATAACAAGCACCCGTACCCTGAGGTAGTCGCTCATCATACATATCACTTATAAACAAACAAAAAACAACAAACAAACGCATTCAAACTCACAGCCCTACACTAAGTTCAAAGACTTGTATCGTGGGTGCCAGAAGCATTCACATCATACACACATTACACCCAGAACCAGAAGCACAAATTTCCCATGGATAGGAATTTGTGCTCCTGCCGGGAATCGAACCCAGAATCCACGGCGCAGAGAGCGGAGACCTGTCCACTGCGCCAACTGGGCCGTCACTAAAAGCCACCATGAATTTCGCATTAGTCCAATTTTTTTATTTATCTCTGAGATTATGTTCAGCGTACAATTTATCATACTTAATTAGTAGGTTTCATAAATAGTTACGACTAATAAGTAAGTAAGATAAACAGTTCTTTTACATTAATAAAATTTTATAGAAATAATCGTCTAAAACATAAAACTTCTTAACTGAGTACGTATAAGTCTTGGAGAGGTACACATGCGTCCCCTAAATTTTTAAGCCTTGGGATATATTGATGGCAGCATAAAGAAAACTTGCTAGTACCTATTTCAAGTTGGCGAAGGTTTTGAGTAGAGACTTTTTGATAAAAATATATGGAGTTTTCTTTGACTTCCCCGTATTTATCAAGCTAGATAGACCTATGATAAAGCAAATGTTGCTTAAAAACAATGTTTTTTTTCGCACAATACCGCAAGAATTGGTGTCTTTGAGCATTTACCATGTAATGTTTTTTTGTTTTAAAAATGTTTACGGATACATATTCATCTACATCGTATACGACTGTATACAACTGAATATGGTCTTTAAATGCATTGATATTTTCGTCTGTCGTTTAGTCTTTTTCGTGCTCCAAAAGGATGAATATTTTTAATGACAAAAACTATCAAAAGCTCTTTGTTCATCTACTTAGTTTATTATAATTTTTTATTTTTAAATTCATGCACTCTACAAAATGCCGTTTTCTTAAACACCGACGTCCAACTCTATTGCGTAATTCCTCTCCTTCCGAGAATCGTTACACTTTTTTGTAAATTATTATTTCCTGTCTTGTTTTTGTCACAATAAAGGAGTTCAATAAAAAGTTTATCTATCTATCTACTAATTAATGTATTTTACATATTATTATGCACACGTCATCATTCGATCAGTCTTGAGTTAAAGTCTCTACCGTTTGCATTTTGGTGGGTGTGTGCAGGAATTACATGAGTTAATTCCCCCATGCCTGTTCTACCATCTAACAACAAGACAAACTCTCAAACGTCATCCATATATGGTTGACATACCTCCAGCTCGCTCGAAGCGTTTCGCTTCTACGTTTATCATCGGTACTGCGAAGGGGACTCATTGCCCTCGTCTTTGTTCCTCGTATAGTATAATGGGAGTGTTTAAGTCAAGAGTCAAGAATAGGTATCTTCTAGGCAAGCATGCTACATCTTCAGCTGCATCATCTCTTCCATCAGGTGTGGTTGAGGTCAAATGCTTGCCTATCGAGCATAAAAAAGTTCAAAGTTCCAATACCTCTAAAAATGATCCTAACAAACATCGGAACAAAACACTAAATAACCATTTGCAGAAACTGCGTCAAGGTAAAGTCGGTACCCGGCGGTGCCTTCAATATATTTTCGTTAGAGTCGAGTGTCTGGACTCGGGACTGTCTAATTTATTGCAACTCGCTAATGCGAAATTTAATAAGACTGGAACGTTTAAACGTGGTTCGGCCAAGCGTGGCTTAATGCTGACCTTTGCCAAAATGGAAATAGGACAAATTGGAAAATGTTTCATTTCATGACTTCCGGTTTTAGAAGTACATTTTGGTGTAGTTTTCGTATTTTTAACTACTTAAAAAAAAGGGAAAGGTCTCGATTTCGTTGTATTTTAATGTTTGTTACTGCAGAACACCGTCGTTTAAACCGATTTGGAAAAATATGTTTTATCTAATAGGATAAAAAACTACATTATTTATCGGATTTAATTGTGAATCTGAACCATTCTTGAGTGGTCTCAAGAACACACGAAAATTTTTTCGAAATCGGTTCAGCCGTATAGGAGGAGTTCAGTCACACGTACAGATTAATTATATGTATAAAGATACTCAGATCCCATAGAACTTTCATCAGCATCGGTTCAGTAGTTTGGTATTTACATTAAAATAAATTGAAACAATGTTATCCAAGTAGTCGATTTTTTAGCTTTTTAGTGACTGTGTTTTATAGGTACGTTGAATTTTTTTAAGTTTGTTTATTATGAAAAATCTCTTTGGAGGACAAAATGTACGCTTTCAAATTGTGATACGCTTCAGAAATTAAGCTTTTAGAATTATTAATTAACTTTCAATTTGTGAAAGCTTTACTTTATTACATCAAAACTTAATGGTAATTATACAATTACATATTTTGCGATATTACTTTAGGATTATTTAAGCTGATAAGATATATTATAATCTGAAACCTACAACTATCTTAAGTATTACACAAAATGAATTAATGTTATATGCGGACAAATTAATTGTCATAGACTAATTCTGAGGACAGACAACTAATCTGTCCGAAACTAGTCGATTAAAGTAAGACAATATTTTTACTTGTTTCGAGCAGTATATGACAATTAATCATTTGACGTCTCAGTTGGCTCCGTACGCAAATCTCTGCCCTCTGTGCGGTGGGTCCTTGGTTTAATTCCCGACAGGAGCACAATTTCTTTCTCTAGGGACATAATTTCTGCTTCTGATTCTGGGTGTGATTGTGTGTGTGATGTAAATGAGTCCGGCACTCACGATACAAATCTTTGAACTTAGTGTGGGTCTGTGAATTTATTGTGTTTATTTTAAAATTATTGATTATATTAGATATGATAAGAAAGGTATATAAAAACAATATCTTCAGCCACAATAACATACTTAATACTATTATATATGAGTGGTTGACTTGTAGAAAATGCTTTTAGCGTTAAGTCCTCCCTTTGTACCTTTTTTGGGCAATAAAGAGTTAAATAATTAAATAAATATGTTATCCCCTATAATATTAAAAAAAAATGAAGATACATGAAACTGAAAATTCATCGAAAGTACACAAAACGATGACCTCAGTTTTCCGGAGGCATTTTAGATTGGATAGAGATAGTCCCCAGGGAATTCAATTCATAAATAAATATGGCGCGCGGCGGCCATCTTGGCAACTTCGGCCGGTGCGTGTGCCGCATGCCAACTGCGGAGCTCCTTACGTGTTTACTCTGCATTTCCTTTGGTATATTTGACCTCGGCTGGCTTCCGATAGATGTTAAGCATGCTGTATTTTGTAAGGTAGGTCGGGGTATGCGGATGGTACGCTACCATGGCCTTAAAACGTCGTTTTATGAGTATTTTAATACGAATAATAGTAGACGATTATCAAACTTACAGATAACCACATCGCATCGTCCTATGACACTTATTGCTTTCACACTCACAGCCCCACACTAAGTTCGATGATTTGTGTCGTGGGTGCCGGTAACAATCACATCACGTACACAATCACAACCAGAACCAGAAACACAAATTTTCCATGGGAGGGAAAAACTAGTGTTCCCGCCGGGAATCGAACCCGATACCCTTTAGAAGGCGAACGCCACCCGTCTAAGCCAACGAGCAGTTCAAATTGTAATTAATATGATGTATTCTTCTCACTACTATTCTTACTGTTGTGGTGCATATGTTTTCCTAATGATTTTACACGACACATTGATGCGATCACCATTCGTTTCTCCTTGACTCTTATCTCATGTAGCATATTCAATTTCCAATTAATTATTTGCCAAATGTTTCTACAGTTAGGTACCTACTTGAGTTAGGTGTTGTTAGAAAGCAGAACAGTATTATATAGTGTAAGGTTGCATATGATCTCGCTGCGATGAAAAATATTGGCTAAAGCAATTATTTATGCTGGAAAATTGTACATGGTGGGTAAGTGCTCGAAATCAATCAAAATCGTTTATTCACATGGGCCCCAAAGAGGCACTCCTGAAAGTTAATGACTCTACTGCCAGATTCGCGAAATTACATCTCAAGATGAACCTAGCAAGATACTCGGCGGCGCATTTTTTCATTCAACAATAAGTACGTGATGTGTCGCGTTCGAATTGCTTTTTCATTTGTATTAAATGTTGTAGTTATCTTATTCTGTTACAAAAATATGTGAAAGCGTATTTCTAAAGGCACGAGTCTAGACATATATCATTGAATGTTCTGAATACTCTTTCATATCAGAAAAATCAACCGTTTGATATTCCAAGATTTGAATTGTATCGAATGAATCAGTATTTTATTAAGGAGTTAATGTTTTTTTTAGAAACCTTGTGGTTACTTATTCTTTTATAATGTATCGCTAAAAATATTCAGTATTCGTCATTACTGAATAGTTTTAGCGATACTAAACAGTAGGTAAATAAATCAAAATTGATTATAATTTTTATTTTTGTCGCAGATTACGTCGGAATCAAATAATCAAAGACGTCTCTTTGATTATATGATTCTGCCGTGAACTGCGGCTCTCTATATCTATGCCGGATGACCAACACTATAGTCTTAACTAGTAGTAAAAATCAGCACTCATGATAAGCATGCTACATATATGTTAGTGATCAATATTAAATAGATCTACCACCCTTTCTTTACATACTTACCGCCTTTATGTAGAAAATTTGCCGCGATTCACTAAGCGGTGCTCCGGTAGCAACCTTCGAGAGTCAGCTCCAATCTAGAAGATAGTGAGCACACTACTCACTATCTTCGATCATAATACCACTTACCGATTAATTGACTAAAAGTCATCCAATCCAACACAAAAAATGCAAGCATTTAGTTATGCTAAAGCCGAGTAGGTATATAGCCTACCTAATGTTAGTTAATTTAAATCAATAATAATAAGTGTGTTGTTAAAGTAAGTTTATAATAAAATCAATGATTATGTTTATAACAATGATTCAAGGAGGCACACTGGCAAGCCCTTTTTTAAAGACTGCAAAATATAGATAAATCTAGGTTAGGATAACTCATGTTTTGGTGATGTAAGATATATTTAAAAATAGAATAAAAATTATGAAGTAATATACATTCAAGAACAACATACAGTCGAATTGAGAACCTCCTCCTTTTTTGAAGTCGGTTAAAAATTGAGCCACCAAGTTTCTTGCTAAGTTCTTTTAGAGGTGTGAATTTGAGAATCTAGCAAAGACAATACGTTCATGAGTGTCTATAGGGCCCGTGTGAATAAAAGATTTTGATTGATTTTGCCAAAAATAATCATCCTTCCGAGATTTAATCTAATATATAAAATTCTCGTGTCACAGTTTTCGTTGCCATACTCCTCCGAAACGGCTTGACCGATTTTGATGAAATTTTTTGTGCTTATCCGGTATCTATGAGAATCGGCCAACATCTATTTTTCATCATCATCATCATCATCACTTTTCATCATTATCAACGCGGGTGAAACCGCGGGGCGCAGCTAGTAATAATATAAACGAACATAATTTTCCAAAATTTACAATGAATTAAGCGGTCCAGTCACGTCTCAACAAATAGCACGATTTGAAACCTACGAGGTCTGCGTTGTTCGCATAGCTGACCCGCGGGAAATCATACTATGAGAGCGGGATCGCACGTGTGATATAGCGATCATCGCGTATGTTGCCGTGAATATACAGCTTTGTTTGAGTCTATATCGGCTCCGCGGTAATGTTAATTACAAACGTCAATCAACATAACATAAACTACATTTGGGCTGTGAGTATGCTGTTACACTCACACACTAAGTTCTACGACTTGTGTCGTGGGTGCTGTAAGCATTCAAATCACACACACAATCACAACCAGAAACATGAAACGCCTCATGTCATTTCATTTTCCACCGCTGGATGACTGGTAGAGAATGCTTTTAGCATTAAGTCCTCCTTTTGTACACTTTTTACAGTGCAATAAAGTATTAAATAAAACACAATTTTTCTATGGGGAGAAAATTTGTGTTCCCGCTAGGAATCGAAACTGATACCCCGATGCTTAGAATTCGAAGGCACACTCAACTAAACTTAAAATTAACTCTGACACGTGAACATTGCAGGTACCTTATATCGTATCTCAAAGAATATTTTTTCAAGCTACAAAAAAGAGGATGTTCTAAATAAGTAGAGTATGTTACTTTATTAATATAGAACACAAACTTTAAGTCTGCATATCCGGGAAAGGGAAATTCACCCCTTGGCCATACAAGGTTTCACTTTTAGCTCGTTTCTAACCGTTTGTAAAAAGTACGTTTTGAAACTTGAGTTGTTATTGATTGAGATTTTGATAGCGACACAAAGGGAATTCTTTAGGTAATTTATAATGACAAAGTAGAAAGCGTCTCGAGATGGCCTTTGAGAAGTTCTTTCCCCTGGTGTAGGTACTTTACATTCCGCGGGCGTGCGCCGAGGGTAGCAGGAACGTGAGCATCAGATAGTAGCGATTCTAAGAAGAATTCTGTCATTAGATTTCTACCTTGTTTACTAAACTTTGCGGTCAGCTGCAGTGGATCCTGTCTAGACTCTATTTTAGGAGTCCTTATAATGTGGCCTTATATTAACTTCACGTGTATTTGACTAAGTAAATGTACAAATCTGTGACTTGAAACTTTGCAAATTTGGTAACATTAAGCTGATCCGATGATGGAGCTAGAGGTATATAGTAGAATTATTCAATATTAGTAAATTCGTTGAGTTTAAATAAAAACAAACTGCTAACTTGTCTTCTATAAGTAGAGATTTCCCTTATATGGTTATTAACAGAATTACATTAAAATATATGATACCTATGGGATCCCCCACATACCTCATGCAACTAAATATTTCTATATTCTTCTTTTTTAACACTTCATCTTTACTATTATTGTTTTAAACGAGTTGACGAATAGTACAATTAAACTTAATTTTCTGAATAATTACTAACACTACCATTCGTTGTATCCAAGATTTATTAATAATAAGGCTAGATGCAAGCCAAATAATCATCAATAAAATTATATAAAAAAATAAATTTACCATGTTAAATTAAATTTAACTACATACGTCTGAGGTATGCTATTATACACGTCTCTGCCAGTCCAGGTCCTTAACCCTCTAATGAGTTCGCGAAACTTGGTGAAAAATTTACAAAGTTGGTACTTTAAACCGAGGTAAACAACTTCTCTCCAATTTTAATCAAAGTTAAATATGCAACTTTGATTTATATTCTGTTGTATAATTTGTTTATGTATAGTTATTTATATAACAAAGGTTTATATAAATGTGTCATGTTTTATGTGTCATATTATTTGATATTTATTTAGATTTTTATTATTTTGATTTTAATTTTGAAATAAAAGCACCTTACTCAAAAACTATACGAACTAAAATTCTAAACCTACTCATACTTAGTTTCTAAACATTGTTACACGATTTTAACAACATCAATCTTCTCTCATGCAAGATACTTTCTTGGAAAAGAGATAAGAAACCATGTAAAGCTTTCCTTCTAAACTTCCATCCGGCAAACGTTACGGCCACATAACTCCCCGAAAAGGTTCAATTCTAGAATTTATTGCTACAATAACCCCCAGTACGAATGCGCTGAAACAATTTCATAAGGCTACCCCTAACATACGTGGCTTTCCCTACCTATAAAAGTAAATCTCCCAAGTTAATCGTTCAGGTCGTCGAACACTTAATGAAGTGGGGTTCTGTTTTATGCGTTTGACTTGTAGTGGGAGAGAGAGGGAGTGCTTGGGGCCTTAACGACCTACCACGACTTCTGACGGGTTAAAAACAAACTTTACGTTCAATGATCTTGAGACTATTTTCCAGTGACTCCTTGTGGAATTTTGCACCGGCCTAGTATTGCAAGAATACGAGTATATACCAAGCAATACGATACGGGTCTCACAGACATAATCAGTTCGTGATTGTGAAGGTCGTATTGACTTATCTCTAATTCGTTTTCGATTGGTTAAATGTACTTTTGATGGTCTTCAACAAATTAGCTAGACACGCCCTAAGACCCCCGAGGATCAGTAATGAATTGTTTTCTTCTATGATTAGGTCAAATCATAAACACTTGACTTGCTTAGATGATATGATTGAATATAATTAAACGCAAGCAAACCTAAAAAAAACCGACTTCACCGCTTTATCATCGGAACCTTAATCAGATTTTATGTATAAACACGCATTATTGACTATAACTCAAAAACTAGAAATCAGACCTTGATCCAATTTCAATGAGACTACATAAAAAGCACCAGCTTTCAAATAAAAAAAGAATCATCAAAATCGGCTCACAACGAAAGAAGTTATGAGGTAACTTTTGAAGTCGGGTATACGAGAACATCGTCAAAGTACGCATTATTCGTCACAAAATTGGCATTATTGACAATATTTCAAGAACTACAAGAACTACATATTGCAACAAGATTAGATCTTGATCAAATTTGAATGGGACCAAATAGAAAGCATCTTTCAAACTAAAAAAAAATTGGCTCACGTGGAGAGGAGTTATGAGGTAACTTACATAATAGTCGACTTGAGTACCTCCTCCTTTTTTGGGAAGTCGGTAAAAAGCACAAACATTTCAGAAATTAATTTTCGAAACCAGTATTTGTTTCGCATTAAATTGTTTATTCCTTTGTTTCAGGTAAGTGACCAATAATCTCTGCGAGAATACCTGTGCTGTTATATAAGGTAGAACGAGAACGATGATGAGAATGACAACAAATGGAATTGAGGAACATAATACGCGCCATAGGTATAAAATACTGCAATGGTGTACAACCGAGCACTAGCTCACCTGCCTAACTATTTGTACCATTTGAATATCTTGTTTCTATAACTTAAGCATACGGAAGACAAAGATCATTTAGGTAAGCTTTAAATTGAAATAGGGCTTGAGTAGCTCTGCAGCTAGAGCATTAGGGTATGAATCCCTATGGCCGCGGGTTCAAACCACACCACAAGTTATATTTTTCCATTGCATAGTAAATTTATTAACCAATCCTATTATATGTGCTGAACTGGACTACTATAGTAACGTCTGAGAGGAAGATATTTTTCTGCAATGCTTCAATGGGTGACCGTTTGGTACTTCGGCGAACACGTTAAGCTGTCGGTCCCGGTTGTTAATCGTATGACAACGCACGTGAAGTCATTTCGGTTGCATTCAGGCGGCCTGAAAAGTCTTGACACCAGGACTGCCCACTATTCTATACGACAAGCATGCAAGCGTCTAGTTTATACACTCATTTATCTCATCTCATTTATACTACTTTATATACCTTTCTTTTATTGTCCATAAAACGCTTTCACACTCACGCTTTCACACTCACAGCTCCACACTATTACAACCAGAACCAGAAGCACAAATTTTCCTTAAGGAGAAAACTTGTGTTCCCGCCGGGAATCGAACCCGATACCCCTGCTTAGAAGGCGGACGCTCACCCAACTGAGCCAACGGGACGTTCCATACTTTCATAAGGATCACAAATGTCGGTTTTCTACTTCTGAAAAAACATCGTCTAATTTGAGACGTTTATGTAACTCGTGAAACTCTTTCACAATCCCGTAACTTTGACACTTGACATTTTAACATTTCTCATAAAAACTTGCAACACAAGCAATTTAACTTATTATAACTAAGCGACACCACGTTTACTGTTATTGCGGAGTGACGTGTGACGTCACGTTTAACCGCCACGTTAACGTTCAGTTTGCGTTTCGTGCTCTAATTACGCGGTTACTGGCGTCAAGTCTTATGATGGACGTGGCTGAAATTGGAACTTTTATATTTTTCTACAAGTTACACATGGACTTGGGTTTCCTTAACCATGAAGTAAATTTTCACATAAACTCTACCACCGAAACTCTACCACCGGGCAAAGGTACATGTTCTTCTTTGTTGTGTCGATGATCCTTATACTGCTTGGGCCCAGTGTTCAGCCACTGCCATTGCACCGGGAGTCCTCAATCTGTTAAGTGACTTCTATGTGACTCATGGCAGGTCATTGCTCAGCGGGATTTAGATACATGTTGTTAAATGTTGTTTAAATTGCCAACCACTTCGTTAACCACTGAATGGTGAAGTAAATGAATGTGATGAAATACAACAGTCCTCCATGTAATATTTTATATGATTCTCCATGTATATTTTGTCCTCCATTTAGGTATATTATATATTGCTATGATAGATTTTATTTCGTCACCTACGCCGTGTAAGGCTCAGTGTGACGGTATTAAAGCCTTATTTTTTAGAAAGTAGGAAATTAGTTGTAGGAGTCTAGGATAGGAAGATTAGCAAGAAAGTAGGAACGTAAGATAGTTGGTATGATGTGGGGATGATAATTTAAAAGGAAAGAAAGTAGTAGCAAGCGGAAAGTAGAAATTGGAAAAGGGATCCTTCTACATAATATTACTATATACACACAAAGCATAATAAAAATACATACTAAATTGAATTAGTTAACCATGTATTATTTAGATATACACAGTTTGAAAACTGGTCTAATCCTACTGCTATACAAACATATACAAACTCTACATTTTTGTAGAAAATTTTAGTTAATCTTATTCGAAGTTTCCACAAATGTGTTAAAAATAGCTACAATGTGATTTATGTAACCTACAATCATTATCTCGTTACCTACGTTACTTAAAGGGTTATTCGAAGCTTGCGTGTAAACAGCCTTAGGGTGCCTTCCAAATAAGGGTAGATTGTAAAAATGTATTCCTTTGTTTAATAATAATTATTGTGCTTGTATATATATCGATAAAGTGCTATTACCCAAGGATGCACTGAAAGTCCCTAATTGGTTTTCAAAGAATTATGTTAATGGAACTTATAAAAAAAGGACTAACCAAAACCTTGAATCGTTAAAATCAAACTTCCAAAAAGTGTTTCCATTGTTTCCACCTAAGTTCTGGTCGGTAAATAGCTCAATTGGAACTACTGTTCCCAATACACAAAATGAAGTAGAGTCATGGCACTACCGCTGGAACAGCCTACTGGGCAGAAAGAAATGGAATATATGGGAACGACTATGGACCACTATCTCACCTGATGGAAGCGACGATGCATGTTTCCTGGAAAATTTATTCTGGACTTGAAGACTCCCAGATTATACCTTCCAAGGAACAAATATGGTAAACTAGCTGTGACCCGCGGCATCGCTTGCGTTAATTAAGTTAAATTGTATCCTGTGTGTTAATCCTGAGTATAAGCTATATACATTAGAAATTTCAGCCAAATCTGTTTAGTTGTTATAGCGTGAAGAGAAAAAAACTTCACATTTACACACTAACTTTCGGATTTCTAATATTAGTGTGTATTACGCGTTACAGTAGTTATTTCTAATTTACTGTAATGACTTATTAATAAAATTACTTTTCATTTTGCTTCTCAGAGAAATTTTTCATCACTAAATTCATAAATAAAAATCTTTACATATGAACTTTCATCCCCCATTTTAAATGAATTACTCAAATACCAATTTACATCAGTGCGACTTCATAAATAAAGAACTTTCGACATGAACTTTGATTCCCCATTGCGAGATCTTAATGCACCCCTGGCAAAAAAATATTGATATCTCAATAGTTATTATTAAATGAACTACTCAAATGCAAATTTTCATCGCTATAAGTTCAAAAAAGAAAAGAACTTTCATACAAATTTTTTCACCCCATTTAACCCTCTTAGAGGTAGAATTTCCATAAATCCTTTCTTAGTACACCTCTATGCTCTTACTAAGACAAATGTACCCCCCAAATGACTAGTCTCTACGACCAGCGGTTTGGGCTGTGCGTTGTTTCTAAGTCAGTCAGTCAGTCAGTCTGTCATTTAGTACGTGAATCATTATGTCAGGACAAAGACTTTTAAAGCATTAGAAATGTCTACAATTTGACTAGCTCTCAAGGATAGCTGCCGGAAAAATACTGAATAACTACTTGACTACTCTCTACTAACTCGCTCTTTTTACCGGAAGTAGATATAACCACGAGTCTTACTCACATATCTTACGAGCATCGCCTATTGAACATAATTGGTTATTCTATCGCCTACATTTTGGAGAGTGTGCTCAGGAATTACATGATATAATTCCTCCATGCCCTTTTTACCATCAAACAACAAGACAAACTGTCAAACGTCATCCATTTATGGTTGACATACCTCCAGTTCGCTCGAAGCGTTTTGCTTCTACGTTTATCATCCGTACAGCGAAGGAGTGGAACTCATTGCCTGCGTCTTTGTTCCCTGAACGATATAATCTGGGTGTCTTCAAGTCTAGAGTGAATAGGTACCTTCTAGGCAAGCATGTTCCATCTTTGGCCGCATCGTCACTTTCCATCAGGTGAGATAGCGGTCAAATGCTTGCCTATCTAGTATTAAAAAAAAAAAAAATTGTTGGCTATTTATCCGCCCATTACTGCTAGCCCTGTAATTATGATTACTGAAACGAAAGGGGTACAGTAAGGTTCAGAGTGTTTTAATAACAGTCTGATAAATAACTATAATAATAAGTTAATTCACTACTTTGTGCTACTTTTATGATCCTAGGAACGCATGTTTAATCCTTAAATCTCGTCTAGACATCTAGCTCAGTTTTGCGGTGTTGTGTCGCCTGGTGAGTCATTGTCAATATATCCTCAAGATTTGGCATTGGAAATGTGTCTTCGTTTCACAAACCACACAACAATACTGTACCTACACTCATAGAATAAATGTTCCTTCATGAAGTCCGTTTAGCATTGCTTATTGTTACTTGATACGTCCAAATTGTTATTGTGTGCGTTAGCTCTCAGTTTCTACTGCAATTACCCACACAGATTCAGATACGCTGTTAGTAGTATGTACGTGACAGCTGCTTTATGATGGCCATATGGAGTACCCGAGACTGACGCGAGATATATTAAATTTAGCACTTATAGGACGCTCTTCTTGCTTACTGTAAAGTCAACTGAAAGTAAAAACGGCGATCGTATGTACCGGAAATCGGTTTGATCAGGCACCAATTGTTTTGGTGTCTGATCAGGTTTTTTCAACCATCCATGCTGTTCTATATTATTTCTGAATCGGTCTGAATGCCTTTTTGTGGCTACAAAGCTACTTGTACAATCTGATAAAATTCGAAGCCATGGTGACCCCCCGTGGCACCCTATTGGACGGCCGCCGATAGTGTCGTAATCACGATTGAGTACCTGCTTTGTATATTAATAAATATTTTACTTCGTTTTATTGTTGTGTTGTGCCATAATAATAGTCGCCTTACCTATATTTTGTGAAATATAGTTTCAAGTTGTGTGAGCACTTACGTAATGAGTTTCCTTGATAAAACATAGCTCCACGCAAACACACGGGAATCTACCACCAAATTGTCAAAATATAGGAATTAAACTATATTTTACAAACTGTAACTTGACCGTTGTCAATTGTCAATACTTGTGTACACTACTTATACTCTTTAAATGTAGTTTGTTCGTTTATAATTCCACTTTCATCATTGCATCGTCATCGGCATAGTATATAATCAACTCCAACTCACTTTTACCCTTCACGTGGCAGGAAATAGATGATTTAGAACTACTTATAATTTTGATAGTTTAAAAAAAATCTGAACTTTTAACTTTTATTCGTATCTAGTTCTTCTTGATGCAATCTTGATGTAATTTGGCGGTAAGTGTAGGTACTTGGAAAATAACAGGATATCTTTTGATCATCGATGGAGGAAGCTGTGGGGCGCAGGTATTTTTCGTAGATATTCGTGCCAGTGTGTGAACTTGTGAATTCCTCGGATGCTCACGTTCTTTCAGCCAATTGTCAGGTTCCTTCCACTGCAATTTCCCTTGTGAACGGGAAATCGTTGAATAAAGGAAATCCTATCGGATTTGCAGTTTAATTTTAAACGTTTGATATTTTTATCGTGTTTTAGATAAAATGCTCACAGTTACTGTCAGCCTGTACTGACCCAATATTAAAACTGCTCGTTGACTTTGTTGGGAGCGCTTTCACCTTCGATTCCTGGCGGTAACACAAGATTTCTCTCCAAGGAAAATTTGTTAGGAATTAACTAAATACAGTGTGTAAAAATCAAATACGAGCTGTAAAATAACGCATCCCGAATTGATTACAGAAAAGAATATTAAGAGATTGATACCAGAATATCCCCTGAATCGCGTTTCTTAGCAACAGTTATCTAAACGTTCATTACAAAATATGATAACATCTTTTTAAAATGTAAAAAAATAAATGCAAATCACATATTTTTTTCCGCTTGAAACTATTTTGTTACGTCATTTTATATCAGAATACTGTGAAAGTTATTTTATACACGTATATGAACTAGATATAGAACATTTCGGCTTGTTTTTTATAAAGCTCATTTTCACGTAATTCAATAAATGCATGATAAATCGTCGATTCTATTGTCATGCCTGCATAACCATCACTTAAGGAGCAGATACGTCAATGCGAGCACCTTTTTTAACTACGATAAATTATTCCCCTTACATCTTCGCTAATAAAGTAGCATATTGCATTACTTATATTATGCAAGGGCATGCGTGGCAATCGTAATTTTTTTATGGTTTTGTTTAGATACCGCGAAAATGCACCTCAAAAAATATCAAACTTACGAAATAATTCGTCTAGTAAATATACATATATGAAATAACTGTCACAGTGTTCCGATATAAACTAACGGAAGAAAATAGTTTCAAAAAGATAAATTTATAAGATTTACATGTGATTTGATACTTTTTCTCCTTTTAAATATAAATTTGATAACACTCGATACGTGTGTGTCGCCTCTATACTACAACACAAAAATCTTCGATCGTATTGCAGCCTCGTGATTGCGAAAGCAAAAAATTACGTTTTAAAATGTTTAAGAAGTCTGTTAGCACGCTTACTGAATACATAATATCTATTGTACTTTAATATTTATGCAATACTAGCCGAGCCCCGCGGCTTCGCCCGCTATTATCAAGTGAAAAAGTAGCCTATGTGTTAATCCTAGGTATAATCTATGTACATTTCAAATTTCATCAAAATCCGTTCAGCCGTTAAAGCGTGAAGAGGGAACATATTAGAAGGATAGTAGGATATAGTAGATAGTATGAAGATGCATTCCTTTTAATAAACCGGTTAATCAGTTGATGTTCGAAATGTTTTTGTTCATAACTTACTTAAAACCGACGACCTTGACGCAATCTCTGCCCTCTGCTCTCTGAGCCATGGGTCCTGGGTTCGTTTCCCGGCAGGAGTACAATTTTCCTTCCAGGGACATTTTTGCATCTGGTTCTGGTTGTGATTGTGTGTACGATGTAAAAATTCCGGCACATGTTTTTTTCACATTCGCACTCACAGAGTGTAAATGTTCAAAAAAATTGTTTACGTTTATTTTAATTATCTTTTCACGTGACACTGAGTTTGAGTTCACGTGACAATCAGTTATAACATTGTAATTTCATTAAAATCTAGTTCCAGTGAGAGAACACTAATTCTTTAAAAGACCAAGAGACGGCAAGCAAAAGAGAGAAATTGAAAACTCAGAAGTGAGAGCCCAAGCCAAGATCAATCAAAAAGCTTGAATGTCCTTATTGAAAAGGCATCAGACGAGAATATTTTGCTGACTGACAATTCTTTATGAATTTTCAAATTTGATATAAATAAAAGAAAAACAATTGAAATAATACTATCATTATAGATCAAAGAAAGTATTGCTATGCAAAAATAGTGCATTTAAAAATCTTACCATGATTACTTGCAATTTTCATTAGCAGAGGAGTAAAAATGAAATATAAAAGCTTTTGTATAAAACGTTACAAAGGCCGTGGACGGAGACTAGTTCATTATTATCTTGGATAGGGCTTGGAAGAGTACAAAGGAAATAGAAAATTAAAAGCAGCGAAGTGTCGCGGGTAAATGTGGAGACGGTGAAACTGACTTTTATTTGACATAAGTAGATATTTTTTTTACCGACTTCCCAAAAAAAGAGGAGGTATACTCAAGTCGACTGTATTTTTTTTCTTATGTAATTATATTTTTTTTTTAGTTTGAAAGATGTTGCTTTCTTATTAGTCCCATTTTAATTTGATCAAGATATCTGCATGTAAATATTTGATCAGTAGTTCTTGAAATATCGTCAATAATGCGTGTTTAATACATTCAATCTAAATCCTACTTCCTACTAATATTATAAATCCGAAAGTTTGTGTTTGTGTGTGTGTAAATGCGTAAGTGTGTAAGTATGTTTGTTCCCTCTTCACGTTTTAATGGCTGAACGGATTTGGATGAAATGGAATGGACATAGATTATACCTAGGATTAACACATAGGCTACTTTTTAACTTGATAATAGCGGGCAAAGCCACGGGGCACGGCTAGTAATCTATATATACTAGTCTTGTAAATCAACGACAAACAATTACAGTATCTGTACGTACAAACTCCAAATGTGTACGAGCTGTGGTTATAGTGTGTGGTTGTTTCCCTTTTTTAAATATTTATTATAACGTAAAAATCTCTTTTATTCGATATTTTATTTTGTTCGATTCGATAAAAATAACTCTTCATCCATAAAACCATTATATTTGCAATATAAAAACATAGCAAACGCGGCCATTTTGACAAGCTTTTTGTGACTTCAAAGTTTACGACCTACTTGACATTGGCGAAATTGTGGTGGCGTTACCACAGAAAGCCTCAAAATTAATAATTCAATTGACTGTCGTGAAGGAATGTCTGACGTCTCGAACCAATCTTTTCCATGCATTTTTATCGCAATTTATTAATTATAATTTCCAATTAAAAAAAAGAAGAAAATAACTTTATAGGTAGTAGAGGTATGGAGAGGTAAGTAGTTACTATTCTATAACTTAATAGACTTAAAAAATCTTGATTTGTATTTAAATCTTACATATTTTCTATTATTGTAAGTAATTATTGCAACCAATTCAGTACCACACATCATCGATTCTTGTCGAATTTAATAGAACTGAAGCAAGTGAAATCAGTAATAATTATTTGCTTGGAACTGAAAAGTGTTGGTTGAGATTCATAATAAGTATATAACGTTATAGGAAATTGAGATAGTAATAAATTATAAATATCGGAGCTATAGCAGAAATGAAAACAAACGACACACTGCTGATTAATATCATATATAACAAAAGCAAAGGCATTACTATCATTTTATTTACTTAAGGCATATATCCAGCAGTGGACTTCTTGCGGCTGAGATGATGATGATGATGATGATAACAAAAGTATGTACTTACACGGAAGAGTTCAGTAAATAATGCTGGCCCATTAGAGTTGTAAATATGGATAAATTGATCCATTGATTCAGCATTATGATTGGATTGATCCATGAATCCTCTGATGAATAGTAATTAATATGCTAATGCTTTGCTAACGGTTTTAGAAATCTGCTAATAAATATGAATGCAAAAATGCTTCATAGATATTTAAGGCAAGCGTGCTACATTTTATGCCTTATGACCGCTTTACTTGTATGCAAAAAAAAATACTTAAAGCACACTTAAAGGGCGTCACAGACGACTTCGATGCTATAATATTTCATTTTAAGATGTCTGCATGTAAATATAGCGTCTTAAGGTATAAAATACGATTAAGATAAGACAATGTATTGAAATTATTACGAAGGCCGTCCCAGGTGCCGCATGTCTTGACCGATATAATTATTACGATATATTTTTTATCAAAAGTCGACATCTTTTAAAAATGCCAATATCGCTCAATATATTTAGATACTGTAAGGTGAAAATATATCTTACAGTATCTTAAGCCCTGGCACCGTCTCATCTTTCTGGCACTAAAAATAAGGCTGGTGTTGCGACTGAATCAGCAGAGAATCTCAAAAGGCGCTTATATGGTAATCTTGAAAGTGGTTGTATATTTGTGCCCTTTGGGGTTGAAACGTTAGGACCGTGGGGACCGGAAGCACATACAATCTTCAAAGAATTATCAGGCCGTTTGGTCGAAGCAACTCGTGACCTAAATGCTGACAAATATTGAGCATTGCCATTCAACGTGGCAATGCTGCCAGCATTTTGGGTGCTTGCATTTTGGGTTCTATTCGATTATGTCTTGTACATATTTATATCCAGTTATAATTATTTTTAGTTAGTTTAATGTATACGTATTGTATTAGTTATCTGTATTTGAGCAATAAATACAAAAACATAATACATAACATACCAATAGAAATATTAGCCGAAAGAATGTTACTACACAAAATCAGCGACAATGTTATTATATTTCCTGTTTTACAATATAATTCTGCAAATATATATTATTTCCGTTGCTTGTGATGGTTCATTTAAATTGTATGGCGTGATATATTTTATCTTAACATAAAATATTATAGCATCTTCGTCTGCGACTCCCTTAAAACACCTGGAAAAGAACATATGCTACTATTTATGCTGATTAACGCGGGTACAGCTGGTATTAAATAAAAACCGTAGATTCCAATCTAGCTAGATGCTCAGCTCTAGTAGACGTCTGCCACGTCTCATTTCCGTTCTGCCTTTCGTAATAAAACGTCTGGAAAAGTAGGACAAGAGAGTAATAACCTACTTTAACATCGATCTCTTAAGCTTTTCTTCTAGAGTCTTCACAAGTGCAAACAAGATTTCAAGAGTATACTAGGAACAACGACGCAGGCAATGAGTTCCAATCCTTCGCTGTACTAATAATGAATATAGAAGCAAAACGCTTTTAGCGAACGTGGATGTATGAATAGATATGTCATACGCGGATGAGGTTTCAGGCTGATATATACAAAAACGCTTGCGCTAAGATTACTGGTATAGTGGGCTGTAAATATGCACACATACAATCATACCCAAAACTAGAAACACAAATTTCGCTTAGGGAGCAAATATTTTTCTAAAAAAAAAAGTTGCCGCTACGCCAACCCCATTCTTTGTTCCAGGAAGATATGATTGAGCACATAAGCTGCATTCCACACTAAAAGGCTGTAACATTTCCACTTTATATTATGTTAAATCAATAAGAAATGAAAGTTAATTTATCCAAGTACGATTGCAAAACAAATTTTCATCTGCTCCTTTTAAATTAAAAATAATGTTTTATTGTAATTGCCTGACCCTATTTCCAAACCCAAGCAAAAATGGGACCTCGAAAGCGCCGAGTATTGAGAAAAATTCTACAAATTCTGTATCATTTTAATCTCGATTCTGATTTGAACTCGAGTAAGAGAAAAGCCGAGCTATCTGTTGTTTTGACTTGCTCTAAATCTTACTGTAAAAATATGAACAGCAGAAGCAGAAAGGCGCGTGTTGCCTTTCTGCTTCTGCTGTTCATATTTTAATTGATAAACTAGCTTGACAGCACTAAAATGTATGCTATATCTGTCTTGTGTTTCTATTTTGTAAGAGACAGGGATAGTTTAAATTTAATTTAGTGAGTGTAGATCATAATCGAGGCCAATGTATTGAAATTATTACGAAGGCCGTCCCCGGTGCCGCATGTCTTGACCGATATCGTTTACGATATATTTTTTATTGTTTTGTTCATTACGATATATTTTTTATCAAAAGTCGACATCTTTTAAAAATGCCAATATCGCTCGATATTTTTAGAAACTGTAAGGTGAAAATATATCTTACAGTATCTTAAACCCTGGCACCGTCTCATCTTTCTGGCACTAAAAATAAGGCTGGTGTTGCGACTGAATCAGCAGAGAATCTCAAAAGGCGCTTATATGGTAATCTTGAAAGTGGTTGTATATTTGTGCCCTTTGGGGTTGAAACGTTAGGACCGTGGGGACCGGAAGCACATACAATCTTCAAAGAATTATCAGGCCGTTTGGTCGAAGCAACTCGTGACCTAAATGCTGACAAATATTGAGCATTGCCATTCAACGTGGCAATGCTGCCAGCATTTTGGGTGCTTGCATTTTGGGTTCTATTCGATTATGTCTTGTACATATTTATATCCAGTTATAATTATTTTTAGTTAGTTTAATGTATACGTATTGTATTAGTTATCTGTATTTGAGCAATAAATACAAAAACATAATACATAACATACCAATAGAAATATTCGCCGAAAGAATGTTACTACACAAAATCAGCGACGATATTATTATATTTCCTGTTTTACAATATAATTCTGCAAATATATATTATTTTCGTGGCTTGTGATGGTTCATTTAAATTGTATGGTGGGATATATTTTATCTTAACATAAAATATTATAGCATCTTCGTCTGTGACTCCCTTAAAACACCTGGAAAAGAACATATGCTACTATTTATGCTGATTAACGCGGGTACAGCTGGTATTAAATAAAAACCGTAGATTCCAATCTAGCTAGATTCTCAGCTCTAGTAGACGTCTGCCACGTCTCATTTCCGTTCTGCCTTTCGTAATAAAACGTCTGGAAAAGTAGGACAAGAGAGTAATAACCTACTTTAACATCGATCTCTTAAGCTTTTCTTCTAGTCTTCACAAGTGCAAACAAGATTTCAAGAGTATACGAGGAATAACGAAGCAGGCAAGGAGTTCCAATCCCTTGCTGTACTAATGATGAATATAGAAGCAAAACGCTTTTAGCGAACGTGTATGTATGAATAGATATGTCATACGCGGATGAGGTTTCAGGCTGATATATACAAAAACGCTTGCGCTAAGATTACTGGTATAGTGGGCTGGAAATATTCACACATACAATCATACCCAAAACTAGAAACACAAATTTCGCTTAGGGAGCAAATATTTTTCTAAAAAAGAAGTTGCCGCTACGCCAACCCCATTCTTTGTTCCAGGAAGATATGATTAAGCACACAAGCTGCATTCCACACTAAAGGCTGTAACATTTTCCACTTTATATTATGTTAAATCAATAAAAAATGAATGTTAATTTATCCAAGTACGATTGCAAAACAAATTTTCATCTGCTCCTTTTAAATTAAAAATAATGTTTATTGAAATTGCCTGACCCTATTTCCGAACCCAAGCAAAAATGGGTCCTCGAAAGCGCCGAGAATTGAGAAAAATTCTACAAATTCTGTATCATTTTAATCTCGATTCTGATTTGAACTCGAATAAGAGAAAAGTCGAGCTATCTGTTGTTTTGAATTGCTCTAAATCTTACTGTGTAAACTGAAAGTTTATTGCCGAAATATTTTTTATTTAGTTTGTACTACACATTTTTTTAAACCAATATTCGATTAAAATAAGAAAGAACATCTCGCAACCCTAAAGCCTACCTACCAGAGTCTCCAATAACCAGATTCCCAAAATAACTGATGCTGTACTGTAGACTCAACATTTTTATGAATCTGGTAAAACAATTTCAGGAACCTACTTAGGAAGCATTAAAAAACAAATGAGATTTCGATAAAATATGCAAGTATAAGAAAAAAATATGAGCAAAATTAACGAAAGTTATAGAAAAACCAACAATATTACCCTTCAAGCGTTACGTAAACCGTTCCAGACATCTCTAGATTTACGCAACGCTTTAGAGAAGTAATAGAATAAATACATATACAATAAGTAAAAAATACCCTACTAGTACATAACCGTGTCCATTTTTAAGTCAGTTTGTAATCAGGATAAATCTATGTGCTCGATCGAAATGATCTGTTATAATTTATTCAAAATATACTATTTTGGTGTCAACTCAGTTTGTTTCACCACACTTTCAAATCCCGTAAAACGTGACGAAACCAAAATTGGTCTTTCGAAAGCACCGTGGACGTAGAAAAAGTTCAACCGAATTTAAATGATTAAATCTCGAATACGTTTAAAATTCGAGTTCGAGGGTACAAGAGTTACCTGTTGGTGTGCCATTTATTTTCACTAAATCTGCTGCTGCAATTGTTTCCAGTTTTGTGCTTGTAAAGGTTCTTGAGTTGTGCTAGGTTGTTTTAGGTCACTGTATAATGCGAACGTTGCCCGGGGGGTTTTGTTGCACGCGGTTTCTATTTGAATTAAGCAAAAATGTACCTTATTCTTAGGAGTTTTGTCAATTTAGTAATGAAACCGTTCGCAACAGAGATAGGTAATAGAGGGTCAGGCCTTGTTATATTTTACTCGTATCCTTAATGTATTAGGGGCTTAAAATGTTTGAAGATTTTTATGTATGGCTTTAACAAAATGAAAATAGACGAAAGGAAAATAGTGATGTTTTACCTGCAATTAAAACATTTATTAAACATACTTACCTGATTCGAAACCCAATTATACATGAGAGTAGCGTACTTGAATTCCTCCGAAATTGCCGTGCTGCGATTGGTCCGCCCGATCCGTTCGTCCAATCACCGTCGACTCCGCCCTTTCCGTTTCCCGTCAACGTCACCCGTCACCCCAGGTGGTGCGCTGAGCGCGATATAGCTTCATTGGATTTCTCATGTTATGACACCAGGCAGAATTAGAAACTATTGGGTTTCGAATCAGGTAAGTATGTTTAATAAATGTTTTAATTGCAGGTAAAACATCACTATTAAACTACTGTACCGTGATTCGAAACCCAATTATACATGAGAGACGTGTTTGTTTTCGCCTGGTGGTGACGGGGACGCCAATGTGATCTGTATATAATTTTTGTCATACTAAGAGAAGTTATAACTTTTGGTATCAAGAACAAATGATACAATATGCCCAGAACACTGTATTTCTATTATTAATGAGTAGGTATTTATATATGTGCTCATCATAATTATCTTAATATCGTAATGGTTTTAGTAAATTCCACTGATTAAAATAGCTTTAATATACATTTATTTTAGTTCGAGGTTCATTCTAGGCTTCATGTGAATTTGGTGACAAATTAGAGGGTGCGATTTCTCACGTTGTGTTCTATAATATCCCAGTTTCCTTGAGCCAATATATAGTCAAGAGGATGATTTATTTACGCACTTCATGATGCTACTGAGACAACAGTCATTCTATGTATACAATACAATACAGTCTGCGGTCATGGTATGTGTTGTAAAACTATATGTATGGTTTTATTTGTAAACGTAGGTGGGCCAAATAACAATATCGATTTGATTAGGCAGTTCATTACTATACTGACACAATTATTTCACGAATGTATGCTAGTCTAGCTTACTTTATTGCGATAATTTATGTTGCCGATTGTTGGCATAGCATCAAACTTAAACATATCGCAAACCAATCGCAACATAATCATGTTTGTTACACAATATCCCACTGAAGTAGTTATGCCAACGCGCCACGACAATACTCTAGCCAACAAGGGAAGGTAAGGTTACTCCATCACAAATTAAAATAAGAAGGTGATAAATTTGTGAAATAAAAAATATACATAGTTCATAGGTATCTCGAATCTTCCAGTACATTTCTCTACAAAAACTTGAAGGTCTCTGATTGCGAGTGATCAGAGAATCCAGTGCTCTGGTTCAAGAGAGATCAAGTTAAACATTCATCATTGCTATTACCGAAGTTAGCCTGCAGTTACAATTATGCGCCACGGACGTCCTAAAAAGACATATTCGGCATGTGCTTTCTGACGTGACAAATGGTCTGCATCTATATTGTAATAAATAGACCTAATGACGTTTTCGTCGTGAACTATCACGAGAATCACGGTCAGTTTTATAATGCTGTGTTGAAGTTGCAAAGTATATTCTGCACGTATATTTGTTCATTTCAATAGGTTTTGTAATTCTCTTGTTATCGTAGTATACTTCTGATTTGCCGAAACAGCTCGGGCTTAGGACTTCATTCAAGTATTTGCTTGCACATGTAAGGTTTTATAGTCCAGTAATGCTCTGAGAAAACAGCATTTTCCTAAGATTAAATAGCACACGAACCTTGTCCACCTTTTGATATCATAATCGATTGCCAGGGCTAAACCACGAGTCCATATGGGGTAGGGTTTCGTTTTCAACCGAGTTGCCGTCAAGGTTATGAGTATAGTGACCGGTTAATGTGATTTTTCAACCGAGTTAAGAGGGCCTGTGAAGTTATTCACCATTCTTGTATGTCATAAAACGACAGTGGTAAAGTTATGTTGGATGTCATTAGACGGTCTCCAAAAACCTTGACATTAAAAGCCAAGCGACAAGCAAGAAAGCCGTGTCGATTTTGGTCCAACCTTGTCTGTAATTGCTTCTAAAGTTTTATCAAATTTCTTTGTTTCGCCTTATATTCCAATTTATACATTTTTGTTCGTTTACCTCTCAAAGAGTTTGAGAGCAGGCTCAGGTCAAATGTTTTGTGACGTACCTTTTGCAGTGCTAGTGGGTTCTGTTAAACAATGTGTCGCAGTAATTGAACTCAAGGGAACCTTGATGGCTCAATGTGAATCGCAGATGCTAATACTTGTTAATGCTATAGAAAACTTGAAGTCTTATAGTTCCGTTGCCTTTCGGTCATAATGAAATTGATGACATTGATGGTGCCGACTGGCTAGAAATATGATGTAACATGATTTTGCATAATAATCTTCGTGTGCTTTTACCAGCAAGTGGAGTCAAGCATAGAATTATCCCAAGAAACTTTCGACTTTCCTGCCAAGTGATTGGAGTGGAGTGTACTTATTTTGCAGTTGCTCAACAAGTGTAATCGTGGCTTTTAATTCACGATTTCATTCACACGGGCCGATTAGTATTATTAAGTTAGTGCTTTATGCGTCAGATTCGCAAGCTTACAGCCATATCGATAGGAAGAGTAGTATGCAATAGCCAGTAGATATAATACATAGGGCAGACGAACCATAAACATTCTCCAATGAGTAGTTAATTGCCAGATTCGCAAATTGACAACCATCTCGATGATAAAAATAGTACGAGAGACAATTATGAAAGTTTAGAATAGCGAAGCTCCGAGAATTTTGCAATCAGTATTTTGGTTCAACGTAAAATGTTCCATCAATAACCGTGAATAATTAATCTCGATAGTAAGAACTGTATACCGGAGACCAATTCATGTGTAAAATGTAGGGCGGGCCCCGAGCATTCTCTAATCAGTATTGTGGTTCAGCGTGAAACGATCCGTCAATAAACGTCAATGATTAATCTCGATAGCAAGAGCTGTATACGAAAGAGTTTATGTTTAGAATGTAGGGCGGTGCCCGGGCAATCTCCAATTAGTGTTTTTATACAGAATGCAACGTTCAGTCAATAAATATGAATAATTCGTCTCAATAGTAAGAACGTCTCATGTACATGAGACAGTTATACAGTTTTAGAATGTAGGATGGAGCCCCAAGCATTCTCCGATCAGCTATTAGTTCAGCATAGCGTCTTTAGTCAGCAAATGTGAATATTTTTTTCTCGATGTAGTTAGAACAGCATACGAGAGCCAGTTATGAATATTTAGAATGAAGGGCGGAGCCCCAAGCATTCTCATCATAGTATTTTGTTCTGCGTCCATCCATTTTCAGTCCGTCTTCTCTTTGCGTCCATCCATTTTCAGTCCGTCTTCTCTTTGCGTCCATCCATCTCAGTCCGTCATCTCTTTGCGTCCATTCATCTTCGATCCGACTTCTCTCTGCGTTGATATCCTCAGTGCCAAGGGTCGTGACCCCCTCCGCGGATCACTGTCTCTGACAATGTTGTGCCACTTGTTCATATTCTCAGATGCGTGTACATAATTTTGCACTTTGTTGTCGAGTGTGGTGTGGATTTGATAGGACCAGCCCATCTGGCATCGGCTTCAGTCCATAAATGTGAATAATTCCTTTTGATTGTAACAACTGTACACGAGAGACAGTTATGAATGTTCAGAATGTAGGGCGGAGCCCCGAGCATTCTTTAGTCAGAATATTAGTTCAGCATAAAATATCCATTAATGTAAATAATTCCTTTTGATAGTAACAGCTGTACACAAGAGACAGTTATGAATGTTTAGAATGTAGGATGGAGCCCCAAGCATTCTCCGATCAGCTATTAGTTCAGCATAGCGTCTTTAGTCAGCAAATGTGAATATTTTTTTCTCGATGTAGTTAGAACAGCATACGAGAGCCAGTTATGAATATTTAGAATGAAGGGCGGAGCCCCAAGCATTCTCATCATAGTATTTTGTTCTGCGTCCATCCATTTTCAGTCCGTCTTCTCTTTGCGTCCATCCATTTTCAGTCCGTCTTCTCTTTGCGTCCATCCATCTCAGTCCGTCATCTCTTTGCGTCCATTCATCTTCGATCCGACTTCTCTCTGCGTTGATATCCTCAGTGCCAAGGGTCGTGACCCCCTCCGCGGATCACTGTCTCTGACAATGTTGTGCCACTTGTTCATATTCTCAGATGCGTGTACATAATTTTGCACTTTGTTGTCGAGTGTGGTGCGGATTTGATAGGACCAGCCCATCTGGCATCGGCTTCAGTCCATAAATGTGAATAATTCCTTTTGATTGTAACAACTGTACACGAGAGACAGTTATGAATGTTCAGAATGTAGGGCGGAGCCCCGAGCATTCTTTAGTCAGAATATTAGTTCAGCATAAAATATCCATTAATGTAAATAATTCCTTTTGATAGTAACAGCTGTACACAAGAGACAGTTATGAATGTTTAGAATGTAGGGCGTAGCCCCGAGCATTCTTTAGTCAGAATATTTGTTCAGCATGAAATCTTCAGACATTCAATGTGAATACTTCCCTCTCCTATCCCGATGGGAGTAGGGGGAATTGGGCCTTTTGTAGGGCTTGTACATAGTTTTCTTTGTTGGTTACTTCCTCATCCTTAATATAAGATACAGTTTACAAGTTGCAGGTTATAAGTTAGTCATTTTGTTGGTTGTGAACCGTAAAAGACTAGAAGCGTTTCGAGTTTCAAGAAATACTTTCCATTCGGCCATAAAGAGGGTAGTAACACCCCTAGCTTTTTAAGCCAATGGTTACACTTTCAATTATTTTCGAATATGTTCGTCGATATTAAATACTGGCTTTATATTTATAAAATATATATCTTACCTTGCTAGTATTCGTATTTGCAAAAAAAAAATATCGTTGCGCTCGATGTTCTCTGTGGAACGAATATTATAAACTGGAAGGAAAATAAAAAGTTTCTGTGCAAAGTAGCGCGCTACTCAAACCAGGTTAGGTGTGGAGCGTGAGGCTGCATGTTGTAGTTTTTACAGAAAAAACTAAATTATTGCTCGTGAGGTTCGGTAATAATTAAGTGAAGCTGCCCTCTTCTTCCGTATATTACCATAATGTTTGGATCCCGAGGGGTAAGTAGGATGATTCACTTGTGGTAACTTTAATTGTTACCGTTCAACCGGGATTTGTTTTCCGCTATTTGTAAAATAATTAAAATAACTCACTTTTTATGTTCCTCATTCCTGTGTTTTGTATCCTTATTTGTCACTGGTAATCTGCAACTTAGTTATTTGCTAATGCTTTATAAAGAATCAGTACTAGATTCAATGCGCAAACGTCTCGTTCCTGCAATCCAACGTTGGGGCTAGACCTGTATTATTATCCATTTTAAATATCTAAAACGAACGGTAACACCGTTAAAAAGAAATTTATTAGATATTAATAATTCTTACTTATAATATAACAATTACCAATAAGTAGGTACAATTTGTATATACAATGTTAAAGAATTCGTTATGAGCTTCAGCTTACCCGTTATTGAAATATTTACCCTTAAAAATATAATAAGTAAGTATTTCACAAGCACGATGCAGTTCGTAAAGTGTTGGTACGACCTTACGACCGCTCCGGATGAAAATCCAAACGCCAATGAAGCTATATCGCGCTCAGCGCACCACATGGGGTGACGGGTGACGTTGACGGGAAACGGAAAGGGCGGAGTCGACGGTGATTGGACGAACGGATCGGGCGGACCAATCGCAGCACGGCAATTTCGGAGGAATTCAAGTACGCTACTCTCATGTATAATTGGGTTTCGAATCACGGTACAGTAGTTTAATAAACATTTCTACAAGTCTTTGTGGAGATATTTATCTTTATATTGCGATTAGTAATAAATCTGAATATGAAAAATAGCGAGTGGGAAAATGCTAACAAAAAATATTCTACAGTGAAAATAAAATAATGGGAAAATTTGCCAACAAACCGTCGGAAGATGACAAAACAAATATACATACTGCATATTGAATTCGAGGTTTCGGAACCTCGACCTCGCGTTTCTTTTTGCGTGGCGTATGCAGGCCTCTGCTTTGTTTGTAATTTTTCAAAAGAATAAATATGCTTATGTTAGTACATTTATTATTTGGTAGTGTAATGTGAAATGTCTAGTCCAATATATGGCCTGATAGAAACAACAGCGCTTGCGTTACCTATAAACTCGGTGGCTTGTAGTGAACTTGTAGGTAACTTATATATATATATATATATATATATATATATATATATATATATGTGTACAGTTTTATGAAATAAAGGCGATTGGCCCGTAGACATTTTACTATGTAAAAATATTTGTATGCTGTAAAGTGAAAGCTTATACTCTTTTGAGTACGATCATGTCTTTATGATTATTGTGAACTACCTAAGCTAAGACAAAATTATCGATAGCTTCACTATCGAAGATATATATTTTTCATATTAAAAAAAAAAACAAACTTTCACAGAAAACAAGTCAAAATAAACAATTATATATCTATGATCCTTTGAGAGCTTAAAACGTACATAAGTTATTTAGTTTAATAACTCAGGGTGGCACTGAAGTCTACTCTCGTCTCTCAATGACATAAAATAACTATTTTAGTTCCAACGGATTCCAAGATCCGTTAAGCAGATAAATATGCCGAGCGGACAGGGCAAGCGAAGCGTCTCCGTTTCAGTTTGGGCAAAAATGATGTCCGGCTGTTCATCTCTACAGATCGCATTTCTCAACCGATTCTCGTAAAATTTTGTGAGTAGGCTCGATAATTATTTGGTTTTTCTGTTTATACAGTTTTAGGAAATTTTTCAAAATGGCGGAGATACAGCTGTTGAAAAAATAATCAAATATTAGCTATTTTAAAAAATACGCGAGGTCTTCACCGTACACAGCCTATACTACTCGTTAATTTTAGTTGCAACTGATCTTGAGATCAGATGGGAACGACAATGAAAGTCCGATACTATGGTCCGTTGGGACCAAAACCGATATAGACCGATTTATATATACATTTTCTGGAGGATATTGTAAAACCTTTCTATTGTAAAGTATACTGTTGCCCGTTTGCTTACAAAATCTCCACTGTAAACGGTGTGTACGGTGAAGACCTAGCGTATTTTTCAAAATGGCGGAAATACTGCTGTTGAAAAATAATCAAATTTTAGCTATTTTGAAAAATACGCGAGGTCTTCACCGTACACAGCCTATACTACTCGTTAATTTTAGTTGCAACTGATCTTGAGATCAGGTGGGAACGACAGTGAAAGTCCGATACTATGGTCCGTTGGGACCAAAACCGATATAGACCGATTTATATATACATTTTCTGGAGGATATTGTAAAACCTTTCTATTGTAAAGTATACTGTTGCCCGTTTGCTTACAAAATCTCCACTGTAAACGGTGTGTACGGTGAAGACCTCGCGTATTTTTCAAAATGGCGGAAATACTGCTGTTGAAAAATAATCAAATTTTAGCTATTTTGAAAAATACGCGAGGTCTTCACCGTACACAGCCTATACTACTCGTTAATTTTAGTTGCAACTGATCTTGAGATCAGGTGGGAACGACAGTGAAAGTCCGATACTATGGTCCGTTGGGACCAAAACCGATATAGACCGATTTATATATAAACTAGCCATACCCTGCGGCTTCACCCACTAATATCAAGTCAAAAAATAGCCTATGTGTTAATCCTAGGTATAAGCTATGTATATTCCAATTTTCATCCAAATCTGTTCAGCCGTTAATGCGTGAAGAGGGAACAAACATACTTACACAACCTTTCGGATTTATAATATTAGTAGGATTTTCTGGAGGATATTGTAAAATCTTTCTATTGTAAAGTATACTGTTGCCCGTTTGCTTACAAAATCTCCACTGTAAGTTTGCAGCCGATGGTTTGCGTCCCATGGGTAAGGGGAGCTTTGTTTGCGCTTGCTGCTTTTCATGTTATATTTATAAACATTTACCCGTTAAAGTATCAGGATTGTTCAGAGTACGCATAATTTTTGGCAGAACAAGAATTGTTATTGTATAGAATAAAAGGAATATGCAAGTATTTTTTTTTTATCTTTATAGCTATGAAATTACATCTGTAACTCTATTCTTTTATATAAATGCTTTTTAATTAAACATTTTAATGAATAGAAAGTTACAAAATGGATGGAAAACTACTCATTACCTTGGAGGAACACAAGTTATCTGCCCCTTTGTGTGGGGCTGTGAGTGTAATAGCGTTTATTTATATATTGTATTTTCTGTTCAAAACCCTTTAATGAGTGAGCGTATCTTGAGACACAAAAGAAAAAAGATGTTCCCGTAACAGCAACCCCTTACGTAACATGAACCTTGTTTGTATTTTTTGACGTTGATATTATTTGTCTGAGTTAAGACGTGAAACGGAAACAAAACAATATTGGTTGGATAGCTTAGAATATCAAAACATTGACAGATAGAGTAATTTTTATTCTTTAACAGTCTTGCGTTCGAACACACGTGCTTACCGCTCTAGACCACATTATCACTTACCGACAATTGAGGTGGGCAGAACACCCAAAGGTGCTTAGCAGCAGGTTTATGTCTTAAAAGTAACTTGCGACTGTATTTCAGTAGCAAACCAGGCAAGCATGAGAAAATGCTCTACCATCACGAGAAAGTGGTAAAAAAAACTTTCTACCGTTACCGAAAGAAACATATGTAAGTATAACTACCGACGCCAAACAGATGCCAAAATGCAAAAACAGTAGTAGGTTACCTGCTTCATATGGATAGGTATACAAAATTCGAAAAACAAAAACGTCCACAACAAGGTCGCAACGTTTGTCCAGAATTACACATCGCATTTACATCCCGACGCAATTATTACCTTCTTATTTATTCAACCGATATCCTGATATTTGTTCAAGCAAATACACCTATCGGCAAATGAGAATACGAATCCATCCCTTCGGTACTTGGCGTGAAGTACGCATGCGCGAGTCACCCTCATGTCAGACGACGCAGTCGGTATCACCTCGCCCAAGACGTGCCACGTTGTTTGAAATATTCACAATACTTGGTGCAGTGACGAATACCTGGTATCAATTACTAGTACAGACCAAGTGGTAAAAGTGATATTTAAAACTAAACAGTGTCTGTACTGCCAGTGTTAAATTATAATTTGTGATTTGGATTTAATGCTGTTGCTCTGGATGTGATGTAAGTTCGGTCATGTTTGTGTGTGGATTAGCCACGTCTTGGTTATATTTGTTGGAATTTTTACTCGTATCTATGTCTGTAGGCTTAATGATATGCGTAGAAATTAGCCTACGATCAATTTCACATCGGCTTTCATTGTTTCTGCCGTGTTAACGATAAGTACTCAATCGATATCTCAAATTATACATTTATCGACCGTGCTATTTACCTATTGTGTTTTAACACGCTATCGCCGACGGAATACAAATTAAGACTTTAAACTAACATTGTCAATCACATTAGAATTATGTTAGAAACAGGAAATTTTAAGACCAAAAAAATACATGGTGAATAACTCTGGATATAAATTGTTCCGTGAAAAAAGTGTATAGATTTATTGAACGTCTCAATGTAACAAAAGTTGTATAAGTTCACATAAAGCAGCAGAAGTGAGCACTTCGCGACATTACCACAAAATTCATTACTTAGCGCTCCAATTCCACAAACAGCTTTGATAACACAAAAGTCTTGGTTTTCGCTCGAAAACATCCCCAAAAAAAGTATCCGAGCGAGTGTTGTCATAATAGGAACAGTAACAGAGCGTTGACGGCTCTGTGGGCCGTTGAAAGCCGGGTATTTTTAGTTGTTACTTCTATCTGGCAACCCTATTGTTAAGGTTTTCAGGTCGGTTCGGGCTTGTGTTTGTGTTTACTCGTGTGTGGTAATTTCAATCTAGAGCACGGGTGGATGGATTAGCATTCAATTTTGTGTTAATTGATTTTGTGTAACAGGAACTGGTTGAAAGGGGATCGCAAGTAGTTGAATTGATTTTATAATAGGATTGAGTCTATGCTATTTTATGAAGTAGGATTATGGTCCTCGGAAAACACACGCCTGATTTTGCACTTTTCTACCGACTTCACAAAAAAGGAAGAGGTACTCAAGTCGACTGTATTTTTTATTTTTATTTGTGTTACCTCATAACTTCGTCCCACGTGAAGCGATTTCGATATATTTTATTTGTTTGAAAGATGTTGCTTTCTAATATTGGTCCCATTTAAATTTGATCAAGTTCTGATCAGTAGTTCATGAAATATATTTAATAATGCGTGTTTAGTAAATCTAATCCGATCAAAGCTCCGAAGAAAAAGCGGTGAAGTCGGTTTTTTTAAGCTTTGCTTGTTTTTGATTATTCTATTGATTGTTGAAATCATCTGGTTTAAAATAACAGCCAAATTTGCTAGTTGATTGTGAAATAAATAAGAATTCAGTAGAGATGCTGTCATTTTTAGAGTGGACGATCTCTACCTGTTTTTTTTTTGTTTATTTGGCTGGGTTATGCGTTAGAGCGTAGCTATATGTAAAGCCTTATGCTCGCTTAGTACAGTCGCAGTCTTAAAGTAGAATTCCGTCGCTAAGCACAAAACGGTATTTCGGCAGCACTTCGAGATTTTTCCCATTCTAAGTTTAACGTGCTTACCACGGATGACCACACCATCCCTTACCAACAGGTGAGATTGTTGTGAAACTATCCCACCATCTCATCTAATTTAAATATAATGTAGGGCTATTTTGATGTTTTACACATGTCATGTCCTTTGTTCGTTAACAACTAATCTCACTACTATATGAATTTGTAAGTATAGATATTAAGATGTTTGTACGTATGTTTGGATGCTTGTTACTCAGTCATGTCAAAATTAGTGAACTCATTTAGCTTTAATTTTGATCATAAGTTTATAGTGACGTGCAATACCTGAAATAATACAAAAATCATTTGAATAACACATGTTCTACAAGTCTACATAAAAATATGTTCGATACCTTAAAGTTTAAGGCTTAAACATTCGATACGTTGCTACTCAAATCTAACATTGGGATACATGTACCTTGGATCTAGCATTAACTTCCCGAAATAAGTATACCGATAAAAACCTATATAAACGTAGACATATGTTTGATAATCAAAAAAATAAAACAATTTTATTTATGTCTAATATCTATTACTCAGCTATCTTGTACTTGCAACAATTTATGAGTGTATCGACTGACGACAGTCATACTTATTCTCCTTACGAAGTTATTAGCGAGGCGGGATTGTCGCTTGTATTTCGTTTTGTCGCATATGTTTTTGAGCACGGACCCGAAATCCATGTATTGTTAGAGTTCAACAAACAACAAGACAAACTGTCAAACGTCATGCATTTATGGTTGATATACCTCCGGTTCGCTCGAAGCGTTTCGCTTCTACCTTTATCATGCGTACAGCGAAAGAGTGGAACTCATTGCCTGCGTCTTTATTCCTTGAACGGTACAATCTGGGTGTCTTTAAGTCTAGAGTCAATAGGTACCTTCTAGGCATGTCCCATCTTTGGCCGCATCGTCACCTTCCATCAGGTGAGATAGTGGTCAAATGCTTGCCTACCCAGCGTAAAAGAAAAGTTATTTTATTTCGTATATTATACCATACGTTACAACATCTGATGTAATTGCAAACCCTCTTATTTGCGTATTCCAATTAAAGTTATACGCATATATCTCCGATACGCACGTATCGGATTCGTGGTATTCATATATCGCGACAATGCGTATTGCCGAATCTCCCGTGAATTCGCAGAACAGAACCCATGACTCATCGGAACCCTCGAACGAATCCAATTTCGTTGCGAGGGATGAATCATCCCCTGTACGTGTGGGGGACAGTTCGATAATTAGTTAAAATAATCCACCCCACATGGGGTATATCATGAATAGAACATCCGAAGAAAATTGCATTGCGGGATTAGTTTGGGGAGGAGATAATGTTGTAACAAATGATTTTTCTCTATTATACTCGCATACAGACATACATAAGTACAAACAAAGTAAAAACTAGCTTTTTATCTTAGAGCTTTAATGTGTTGTACGTTTCCATTCAAGATGTATATAAATTAAGAATGTTTTTTAAAAAATGAAGGAAAAAAAAAACCGCCGCCGAGTTTCTTGCCAAGTTCTCGAGATGGCTGTAATTTTGCGAATCTGGCAATAGATTCATTAATTTTAAAAAAATTTAATTTAAAAAAAAACTCTTCGTTCAATATTCCCAGTTCACTCTTCAGGAGTGGCATAAGATCGACGATCGTTTACAAAAACTTGATTTGGATTTGGTCAGAGCTGACAAACTGGCTGAGAACCAGCCCTGAGGCTCAGTCCTCAGCATTATGCTGAGCTTGCAGACCTTTTCCGGCAAATGCTGTAATAACAGTAACGTTCTTGCAAACTGTTTTATGATCTATTCCATTCCAGTACCACATTCCAATACCAAATGGTATTTCTTTATTATCATATTTATTGTGTGTTCCAAACGGATACCACTTTTAAAACCGATCCCAAAACAAGTTATAAATATGAAGTACAGTCAGTGAAAATGCTTTTATTTGACATCATCGTGTTTTATTTATACAAAATCAGTTTAAACAAATTAAGTGACACAAAAATAAAAACAAATATAATTATACGTCTATGATGTACAAAGTATAAAAATTTACAAACTTAAATATCTTGTAGGAAGTTAGTTCAATTATAAAATATCACAGACAATAAACCATTAGTATAATCAAGTAACTATCAACTAACACAGATTTTTTAAAACAATTGTCTTGTAAAATGTGATAATTACAATACAATACAATACAAAAACTCTTTATTGACACCTACAGATAAATACAAGGTACAGAGAAACTTATAAAGATAGATACAATGGGCGGTCTTATCGCTATGAGCGATCTCTTCCAGACAACCTTTAATTATCTTAGTTTTAAAGTTTGTCGGAATAGATATTTTTCTATTCTATTTCGTTTCTTTTCCTATCATACATTGCCGGGATACTATACAGTTTAATCCTACTAATATTATAAATCCGAAAGTTTGTGTGTAAGTGTGCAAGTACGTAAGTGTGTAAGTATATTGTCCCTATTCACGCTTTAACGGCTGAACGGATTTGGATGAAATTATGAATGTATATAGCTTATACCTAGGATTAACAGATAGGCTACTTTTTAACTTGATAATAGCGGGCGAAGCAGCGGGGCACGGCTAGTGTCTATATATTTATAGAACAAAATGAAACTAAATCAAGTTTTCACAAACTCGTACTAGATCCCTAATATACCTACTATAGACCTTCGAATTATATTAAATATATCACAAGTTAGGAGCATGTATTTTCTAAGTACCGAAATAGGCATACTAACTAATGAAGTTCAAGGCTCAAGGTCCTCTCTGACTTTCCTGTATAAATAATGTATCTGTGTGCGTTAGTGACGAAGGCAATCTGTTACGTGTGTAGACAAAGGGACTTTATAAATCAATTCGTTGTACGGTTGGTATTGTGTACCCATGAGATTGAGATCTACCTACATAATAAGTACGAATGTACGTAATGATTATTTTTGTTTGATACTACTGGCTATCTGTATAATTCAGCATTCTAAACACACTAACAGTCTAAGTTCGATGACTTGTGTCGTGGCGGTAAACATTCACATCATAGACGCTATTAAACCCAGAACCAGAATCACAAATTTCCCTTGGGGAGAAAACTTGTGTCCGGGTGGGAACCCGGAATCGAACCCGATATCTAATGCTTAGAAGGCGAACGCACGGACGAAGCCAACCGGCAATTTAAATAATAATTGATCTATTTTGCATTCTACTTTTGTGTTTTGAACAAAGTCCGCATACTAGATAAGCATACCTATTATATAAATCCTACAAAAATATATTTATGAACGTTTGGAATTTATATAGCTTTATGCCTAGGATTGTCACTTAGGCTACTTTTAACAGACTTAAAAAAGTGGTACTCAATCCGAATGTGTTTTTTATTTGTTTTACCTCATAAATAAAATATACTAAGTTATGGCATAGAACACGATGGTTTAGTCGCAAAATGATAAAAGCGCAGTGTGTCTCTACATGGTACGTATCATGCCACAAGGCGATATCGTATGTGATACGCAGCAAATGCACTAACGTCTTCGTGTCTTGAAACCATATCAAATACAATTTTTTTTTTTAATTACGGCAGTCTGTATCAATAATGATACGCTGGCCTCTTTGTTTAATTATACGTATCTATAGAGCATGTGAGTATGCTTTCATCACATTACGACTATTATATTACTACATATTACCTTTAAAAGAGCAATTCTTGTATATATATGTATCTTTTACTGTGCATGCTGTCCGTCTATGGAATGCATTGCCTGTGCCTATTAGGCAAGCAAAATCTCTATTTTCAAAACTATTGTATATATTAACTACTTATCCATTTGAATATATGATATAACCTATATATATGTAGTATATGTATTTTATTTGTGCTTTTTATAATTTTAATTATTTTATGTAGTTTATTAACTTTACATATCATATTTATGTAAATTTGTACACCTCCACCGACCTCAGTTGCTACTACAATTTCTGTCCAACTAAAGGTTGTCTGGTAGAAATTGCTGAAAGCGATAAGACCGCCCATTGTACTGCCTTATAATATTATTTTTTTAGTTTTAAGTTTGTATCTTTTTGTTTTTTTGGTGTACAATAAAGAATTTTGTATTGTATATATAATCTGAATCTCGGAAACGGATTCAACGATTTTCATGAAATTTAGTATGCAGGAGTTTTGGGGGGCGATAAATCAATCTAGCTAGGTTTCATTTTTATGAAAACGCGTCTTACCAAAAAAAAACCTTTAATTTGTAGTACCGTGAATGAGATTTTTTTTATAAAAATCTTCTTCATAATATGTAACAATACTTTCTTTTTCTTAGTCCGAATTAATATGAATAATTTTGGGGCTATCAGTAATAGAGAATATGAATAAAATTTTAACATGTGTTAGGTATTATTTTTTTGTTCTTATTTATGGATATAGAATTACATTGATATTATTTTTATTTAAATGCGTTTAAATTTGGAATGTTAATGTATACAACGTACAGCAAATATAATAACCGCCTTCATCAACTTAAACACGGTATACGGTCTTCGAGCGGTCACCTAGTGTGGTAATGTAATGCTACTCGTACGTTTGCTTTGTTTTAAATTAAGAAGCCTTTTAGTACTGGTTTTAAATTATTGACCTTCGTCTTGTTCCGCATATTTTTCTATTACTCGGTTCCACAAAAAAATATTACATTGCGAAAGTATACACGACCTTGTTTTCTACTATGATGGACGGTACCTACAAATCCTAACAGTTGCTATTGATTTGAAAACCATAGTTTTTGTATTATTTTGTTATATTAGGCTCCATCAATGCCGAGCACGTTTTGGTCAAATGTTTTATTTCATAACGATTGTGTAAAATATTTTTAGTAGAATTTAAATTGAACGGAACACTGCCCGTTGCGTAGTTTTATTTTCCATTCGATTGTGAATTCGGAATTCGAATTCAAAATTATTCGGATATGATTGGCCTAATTGGACTCGCTCAATTTTCTCCACTGATAAAGGTTGTTTATGTAATAAATTTATTTAGATGAATATCCCGTGATTTCAAATTAAATTATAATACAACGAAATAAATTCTTACAGTATCTAATATCATAGGCTATTGAACATATAGCTACATTTGTCCGTTACATTTGAGCGCTTTCATAGAACACATTTTTAATAATACCTGTGTAACTCGCAATCTCTGTATGTATGTTAGTTTGCTTGTTTAGGTTAAATCTTTCAAGCTGAATTAGAACCACTTCCTCTTATCGTACAGAGTTGAATTTCTACGTGTTAGCATAGTAAAAAATATATTTCTACTATGGTGTTAGTTCAGATCCGATGACAATGCATTTTAGTGGTAAGCATTTCCTGAATATACATCCCAGATTTGCTCCATATACAGGAATTCTTCCACGGTAATCGTAAACAGCACAGACATGAAATTTTGTGTACGCATTGAATTATGATAGCTAGGTTTTATAATTAACAAGGTTGCTGCACTGAGGGTTGTTCCCTGACCAGGGAACTACTTAATAATTATCAGCACGGAAATAAAATGTTGTGTACGCATTCAATTATGATAACAAATTCTAAGTGCCAACATGACATTGTATTGAAGGTTGGTTCGTAAAAGCTTGTTTTTTTTTTCCAATATTTATTGACTATTTATTTATTATAATCTACACTATAAGAGTAAGCAGTAATCATAATTATTTAATGCATAACTGTACCAAAAAGTGAATCATAACATAATCGAAACTCATTTGTTTGGCATATTCATTGTAACATTCCTTATTTGGAGCAAAACCGACTAAAATACGGTAAATATTAGTAAGCCGAGCTTTAATTCCTATAATAAACCCACCCTGCTTACCATATTATGTGTAACTCTCACCACCTTTTGCCAGGTCATCAGCCAGACATAGAGTCAAACGGCATAAGTATATAAGCCACGGCATTATCGCGGCTAACGAATGGCCCCGGGGCAGGGCTTTACATCGCAGCAGTCTGCGGGGCTGATTGCGTCAGTCCACCATGGAACAATAGACTGTGCTGCCGGCTACAAACAGAGTAGCTAACAGCTATAACTATATGCAGCTATTATGCTGTACTATATACGCTATGAGTATCGCAAGATAGTAAGTAATGCAGTGGATGAATGACGGTGAGATAAGCGCTACCAATGCACAATACACTTCAAATGACACGCCAGTTTACAGATTAAGACTCGTATTAATAAACTTCCCTCAAGTGCCGTTTGATTCGTTCAGGTCATTCTTTTCTCAGTCAATGATTCAAGATTTTTTGCTTATTAATAAACTAAATTTATACCTAAATCACGTAAATGTCTTCTCTTAATCCCTTCTTGGTAAATGATTGATTTTTACTTGCGTGTGTGTTGATGTTCACAATGATTTGAGAGCAGATAAACGGTTGTTTATAAAAGATAGCTTGGATGATTGATTTGATGCTTGGTACTATCATGTACTATATTCATAAGAATTGAGTCAAGTTTAGGTGAGCGCTACTCGTTTAGTGACAGATTTGCAATTCGAGTACTAAGTGTAGTTTATTAATTAAAGCGTTACTTAAAACCAGTTTCATAACTAGTTTTGAGCTAAGTTTGATTTATAAATACGTGAAAGTACCACCGTAAGTAACGACAGTCCGCAGGCATTATTAAAGTATCACAAAAGCGTGTGAGATTTATCTTCATCAGCTGTTATATTGTTGCTGCTTAAAATAATCATTGGAAATAAGAAAACATTGAATTAAAACTAAACCTAAACGTATTATAATACAATTTAATAACTAACTAGCTCTGCCCCATAGCTTACTCCATATTATGCTTTCACGTTTTCGAGCAACTATGGGCTAATCGTCACACAGCCATAAACAGACTGTCTGTGGTTATGATCTACTCATACCATAATGATAGTGCACTCTAAGACAGGTATTAGCGTATACAAGGCATGTCTTATCGCGATAAACTACTACTACGAATAATCGAAGCTTCGGCGCTACCGCTTTAACAAGCAGCGGATTTGATTACATAAGTGCCGCAACTTGCTTGTCGTATAGATTAGTGGGCAGTCCTAGTGTCAGGATTTTTCAGGCCGCCTGAAGTTATCCGACATTGCTTACTTAGTGCCGCAACTGTGCACTATAAAAACAGCCTACTGTTGCTGGTCTGTCATCAGTATCGGTATGATCTTGATCAATGGGGCCGCCGCATTTGCTTTGTGAGGACTAGACTTATTATATTATAAGTTTACCTCATCTCGACGCTAAGTCCCCTTAGCGTCGAGATGAGGTCGTTGAGATGAGATGATAGCGATAATTATAGTCCACCAGGATACAAGATACAGAAAGACATCCTTAGAGGCACACTTGGTGCGTCTGTCCCCATTTGCCTCTACTATAAGCCTTTTTTGTTTTAGAGCATTGTCTAACGCTGTACCAGCGAGCTGCGTGGTAGTGCAGTCGTAGTTTATCATCTTCAAGTATAAAATATGTGCCCACGAAACCTTGTTTCGGCAGATATAATAGTCAGTATCGGTAACCTGGCGTCATTACCAGCCTCGACTATTTATCATAACTTACCAGCAATTTAAATAATGGTTGTTTGGTCAAACGCTATATCAAGATTTAATAACAGACCGACAAATCCACAGGTGAAACTTAATAAAAGCTTGTAATAAATAGGCGAATGCAGCTATAAAAGCTGCGGCCGTTTTTAACCGAATGACAAAAACGAGGAAGTTTTCAATGCGACTGAATATCGTATTATTTCGCATTTTTTTCGCGGATCCATTATTTTGTCCCACCATTAGGGAGTGTAATTTCTCGTAGAACCCACTGATTGAAAATCTTATAATTTCTCCCAGTAGTGGGACCAGGAGGGAGAGTTATTTCTTTCCCCTTTATAATTATGGAAATTGATTACCTCGAGCTCGCTATAACCCGCCGATGTCGATTACGTATTCTATTTATTGTTTTTTTTTAAAGGGTATATCGCATAGTATGTCTCATTAATAAATATTGGATGCAGGATCCCAAGGATTGGTGGTCATTTCGATAATTGAGTAACAAAAATATTTTATAATTGATTTATAAAATATGTTATCAAAGTCACGAAAAGTTTTCGCCCGCAACGGAATGACTGTGCTGATTATGTTCTGCTCTTTCGGGATTTTAAAAATGTATTCAACTTGTGACTAAACTGAACAATATTTCACAGTACGTACAGACCTAACCACCAAGCACATGCCACGATCGGTGAGTTCAATGCCCCCTTGCCCTGCAGTGGGGCGGTAGCCTACTTCGATTGTGTGACATTTACCCCCATTGGCGACGATGACTCGCTTAATGGTGCGTTGTTGTTAACTCTGCAGCTCATTATAAATAACAAATTTTATAGAGAATTTATGAACCTTCCCGAAATCTGTTTACTGATTACACTTGTAACTATGTTAGTAGTGACAATCTGTATATTTTCTAGCTTTAGCTGTAGTTATGTAGATCGAGCGAAGTGAGATCTCTCAGTTGACTTGGGTGATTCGGCACTTTGTCCGTCCGTTCGTCTGTCACAGGCATCTAGCGTCTAAACCACAAAAGTGAATAACTTCAATTTGTCAGAGAATATGTAAAGCTATGGTCTAAAGCCGGAAATGACATTAAAATTGTATAAATAAAAATATTAAAGCGGCACTCATACACAAAAGTGGGGAGCAAAATCATTTTTATTTTTTTTAAATACCATTGTGTGGATATTGTTGAAAAGAAATCTGCAATTAAAGTGAAAAACCGGTTTTAGAAAAATAATATGTTTGAAAATAACAATTTGGTAGGCCACCAAAGTCACTGCATTTAGACCTATTTTGTCCGAAGTATATCTCAAAAACGACTTCACATTTTAAGCTGAAACTTACGTTTAATATCCGTTATATCGTGGTTTTGAACAACGAAAACAGAAATCAAACAATTATTATAAAGAAAAGAAGGTATTAGCAATTAACCTCAAAAGTTTTTCTCTATTAGGCAAAATATAGGCGCGACATCTTCGTGATGAACGACTAGTGTTATCCACGGCTCAACACGTACCCATATGCAGCCATCTTGTATAAATATTTGGCAAGAGTTTTATGGTTATTTATTCTAGAAATATTAGGCCATCCCTCATTATAAAAAATACAAAAATTGGCCGCGTGACAATTTGACTGAATTTTACAAGGTAATTTATTCATGGTGAAGACTACTTTTTAACCGACTTCAAAAAAGGAGGAGGTTCTATGTTCGACTGTATGTTTTTTTTTTATGTTCACGGTTTTCTCACCTATTTGTGGAGCGATTCTCAAATTTTTTTTTTCGTTTGTTGATCATAGATGATGATCTTCAGAGGTAGCCCCGTATTAATTTTATCGAAATTTATATATCCAAAACCAAAATATAAGCGCTTAAGTCGGTTTTTTTAATTTTTGCTTACGTTAAAATTTTATCATAATTAACGCAAGTGATATTTCCTTGCTTATCTTATCAGGCCAGTTATTGGTGAAAGGAGCAAAAGCCTATCAGAGAAAATAAAACACAAAAGTGAAGCCGCAAAGCTTTAAAGCTGGAATAAAATTATTGGCATTGCGAGTAAATGGTGACATGATATTCAGATAGTCTCAACTTCGGAGCCACCCAGAACTCTATAAGTAGTAGTCCTGCTTGTCAGTGATCTACGATGATGAGATGCACCCAAAACATGTACAACATATAGGTACACTTATACGCTGTATTGTATATTCTAAATTTGACTTTATTTTGTTCCAGGTAAGTTATGTTTCTTATTACGACTGTCAATCAACGAAACGAGATGTGTGTTTATGAAGGTAAGTCAAACAGTAAAGGTATTTCGTAGACGCAACTGAATGATTTAATCACTCTTTAAAACTATCTATATTTAATTGGCCAAGCTGGGTGAGCGTTCGCTTTCTAAGCAGGGGTATCGGGTTCGATCCCCGGCGGGAACACAAGTTTTCACCTCAAGGAAAACTTGTGTTTCTGGTTCTGGTTGTGATTGTGTGTGCGATGTGAATGTTTCCGGCACCCACGACACTAGTCATCGAACTTAGTGTGGGGCTGTGAGTATGAAAGCGTTTATGTTATTTAATTGAAAAGTTACAAGAACTTTAACCTTGAAGTATCTACGTTATACTTTATTACTAGATGTGCTGTATATTATTGAAATGGTATTTTGTAGCTGTTTCATTTGATACCTATGCCTATTTCTTGTGACTATTTTACGGAGTACTACAAAACCATCTTTTTAAAATAAAAGACGCCTATTTTTAATGACACTATACGTTACAATCAGTTTATTACTTTGGACGCTGTGAGGGAACAAACGAACATACATAGATATACATTACATTACATTCGGTGCTTAAATCAGAACTCTCCTATTTGCTTCGCCGTAATCGAGTAAATAACAATATGTTGATACATACAGACGTCGAGAATATACGCACGCAACACGTCACGGCCCCACGCCGCCCCTTTTATAGGGGTGGCTAATATATTTCCGAAATACCAGAAATTCCGGCACACGATCTCGGGAAATCGAATTTTTATCCCGAGACAAGGTGACATCGATTGTTTCATTCGTTTAACGTATACTATATAATAGTTTGTATAGTTTGTTAGTAATTTTTTAATGTTCAATTATAGTTTTTTAGCATTTTCTCCATCGCTATTTCTCACGTAGTTTATGTTCCTAGTAGAATATTTTTTCATTTGATATTTTTTTACGTCCACTTATTTTCTTGTAGTAGGCACTGTAGAATAGGTATATATTGGTATCCAGTAAATTATTGCTCGTGTCCTTGTTATACTTGCGTCTTCCTGCGGCTTTGCTCAGGTATTGTCTCCTATGAAGTTAAATCTACTTGAACTGTATTGATATCTCTATTTTTAATAAGGAGCTCGTTCATGATGATTGATTATGACGCTACTTTGTCAGATACCACCCCTAACTTGTTTGCTAGTTGTATGAGCTAATGCCAAATACCTGAAACTGTTTAACTGAACGATGCGCGACAGTATAGAAGACAAAAAATATTTTTTATATATACAAAGACTTCGCCTTACTGTTTGTTTTCCTCAGTCATGAACAGCTTGATGGCTCGTGGCCCAAATCAAGATGATACTTGAGTTCTACTCGATAATAAGGCCGCCGTCCGGCCTTTTCATATACAACCCTTATAAGAGATTTTCTTCAGTGTAAGCATTACGTAGCATTTCCATCTACACGAACATACAGAAAGCCGTTCTGTGAAGATATCATTTTTTACTAGAATCTCTTCATTATACGTCGTTATTGTGTGTTTTTTACTCGTCAACGGAGAAGCCAGTCTAAGAATATTGTTTTGTTTAGAAATCCTACGCCAAAACATCACTAAAGCATGACGAATAGGGTGTTTAATACATTTGAATGGATATTAACCTTGAAATCCTACGCTAGTACGTCATCGTCTCAGATGTATAAACGTATCGAAGCAGGATGTCTGCGTGTGCCTTAGTTCGTCTCAGCCTGCGGGACGTACCAACTTTAGTAGCATTTATACGTGACCCGGTTTATAAAAGATTTATTCATTTTCTTGCCGCGGGTACCGTCAGAACAAGCAAAGTGTAGCTGCAACTGAAACAAAACCTTTAAATAAAAGTATTAAAATAAAAAATATATATCCTGGAAAGTAGATGCTCCTAATAGTAGATTTTTTATTTCCATTTGGAAAGTAGACGCTTATAGTGCAGGCGCTTTGTAGACGACAAATTCAATGAAAGATCTTAACCAGACCCTCGGCATAATAAAGAACATGTATTCAAGTTTTCGCTGTGATAACATAAAGAGAATTTCTATGCCGTGGTAGGAGTGATGACGATGTTACATGCCAAAGCAGAAGCTAATCTTCTTGAAAGCCATTGACCTATTTATATTTATAGGAACTTTCGGATTGCTACCAATCTTACGAGTTATTCTTGCTATGGTCCGCTATACTTGTACTAATGCACTATGTTTATAGAATTTCGAACCTAAGGAAGGTGACAAACGGATTGTATGAAATAGAAAATTGATATTAATAAACGTTAAAACAGGATCATAGATTCAATCTTGTTATATAACCACTTACGTATAACTTTTGCATGGAAATATTGCTGAACATCCTGAATTCCGAAAGACTACGCAAATGTAGAATGTGTCCGTGTCCATGATCAATGTTAATAAATAGGTCCTTGATCATCACATGTTATTGTTATGTATACAATATTGTAATCAAGGTTAATGTTTTCCAATTAGAGTGCGTTGCGAATAAGAATATTAAGACAACCCCAGCGGATTTTCGAACCGATGTTATTGCTAAATATTGCTTTGCTAAATTTTCCAGGTGGTAGAGCATTTTGTGAGTTGCTCGCCTGGCTTGCTACCAAAGTAGCTTACCACCATCAAGTTGAAAGTCTGCCGCCAAGCCAAATACGGTGTTCCGGCAGTTATCCTTGAGAGCCTGCGTATTCCAGGTCTAGTGTGTTTACCAGCTTCGATCACATCGTCACTTACCATCAGGTGAGATAGTGGTCAAACACTAGCCTGTCACAAATAAAAAAAAAAAAAAAAAAAAAAAAACTTCCAAAAGTATAATTTAAAAAAGCTTATAGAATTTTCTCGTTAACCATTTAAATTGCGGAAATTAGAAATCATAATAAAAATAAATTAAAAATCGTATTAGCGCCAAAATCTTAATACTTACAAATCTAAAGTAGTAATATACGAGCCAGGTCAACCGTTACCATTTCGTACAATATGCCAAGATTATTTTCTGTCTCCAAATTTACTACGCGGCGTTTTATACTTGCGTCTCGCAATTTTATTCAGATTATAAGGGAAGAACGAGGGTAAATTTCATAGCTTTGTGTGTTGAATAGGAATCCTTAGATGCTTATTGCTTTTCCATGGAAAATGCGCGTTATTTTGGTAGTTTGTTGATACTTTTGTGTTTAAGTTTCAGGAAAAATATATATAGATTCTAATATTATTTTTTTTGACAGCCGAGGAATAGTTTCTTTTACAATGACGCTACTATTATTTGTAACTTTTACATATTGATGTCGGTACAGCATGAACTCACTTGTAATTCCATGTTAAGTATATCAAAATCATAATTGTGAACAAAGTCTCGACGACGCTGTATCTAGAAAGCAGCTGCATCGATATTCACCCAACAAAGCTAAACACTATATTGATAAATTTAGAAAGGAAAATATATGAAAGAAAGAAATAAAGGAACAAAACACATTTATTAGTATTACACACTGTAAAAAAATCAGTTATGTAACTTAAAATCTAACATTAAAAATAAGGTTTTTTTTTATCATGGGTATTTGTATGCCAAAAAGGTATAACTCAGTTTTTTTTTGCTGATAAACTATTTAGGTTTAGATACTACTACGGCCCACTTATAGACCGTGGGCTGGTTGTCGTCAACCCTACCTCATCGAGTACCAAGATGAGACCTATATGGGGGTGTCGTGTGTAAAAAGTTATGCTAAAAAAATCAGGGTTGCCTGTTCCTAGCCTGGAGCATTTTGTGCAGGCGACAAAAAACTGATCCATTTTTTTGGTGAAATTTACCTCATCGAGTACCAAGATGAGACTTATATAGGGGTGTTGTGTGTAAAAAGTTATGCTAAAAAAATCAGGGTTGCCTGATCCTAGCCTGGAGCATTTTGTACAGGGGACAAAAAACTGATCCATTTTTTTGGTGAAATTTACCTCATCGAGTACCAAGATGTGACATATGCCAATCGATAGCCCCGTTCTTCCTTCTATTAAAAAAATAGGGTTGCCGGCCCTAAACCTGGAGCATTTGTTTTTCGGCCTACTTTAGTGTTCAGGCATCAGAAGTAAGTTTTATGAAAATAACATCGAAATGATATATTTTAGTTATTTAAACAACAAAATATAGTAGAAAATGATGATGCGCATCATACAATTGACTATTTAGTACTGTCAGAAAGAATGTGACCTCACAGTGAGCCAAAACCGTGGTGACGGAGAATACAATACTTTGTTTTACAATTACAACGAGTTTTGATTGAGCAACAAGATACCATATATGGCGATCGATAGTTCTATTCATCCTTTTACTAAAAAAACTGGGTTGCCTGGTCTGATTTCGAAGCACTTGTTTTTTGGCCTAGTTTAAACAAATGCTCAAGTTTTGAATCGGCAACCAATTTTTTTTAATATAAGGAAGACCAGCACTATCGATTGGCATATGTTTTATCTTGGTACTCGATGAGGTAATTTTTTGCCTGAAAATTAAACTTGGCAGAAAAACTGATACTCTAATATAAGGCCTGGCAACCCAATTTTTTAAATAAAAAGATGAGTAGAGCTATCAATTGCCACACATTATTTATCTCATTTCAATGAACAGACGTTGTAATTGCATTATATGATTTGTTTACTGTGTGATTTATGTTTTATCTTACTACGTGTTCACTTCTTTTCTGATTGGACTTGAAAGTCAAAATTACGTTGCTCATTATTGCTTTCTACAATATTTTGTCGTTTACACTACTTAAATATGTAATTTAGAAGTTATTTTGATAAATACTTTACTTTTGACGCCATAATATTAAACTAGGCCAAAAAACAAGTGCTTCGAAATCAGACCAGGCAACCCAGTTTTTTTAGTAAAAGGATGAATAGAACTATCGATCGCCATATATGGTATCTTGTTGCTCAATCAAAACTCGTTGTAATTGTAAAACAAAGTATTGTATTCTCCGTCACCACGGTTTTGGCTCACTGTGAGGTCACATTCTTTCTGACAGTACTAAATAGTCAATTGTATGATGCGCATCATCATTTTCTACTATATTTTGTTGTTTAAATAACTAAAATATATCATTTCGATGTTATTTTCATAAAACTTACTTCTGATGCCTGAACACTAAAGTAGGCCGAAAAACAAATGCTCCAGGTTTAGGGCCGGCAACCCTATTTTTTTAATAGAAGGAAGAACGGGGCTATCGATTGGCATATGTCACATCTTGGTACTCGATGAGGTAAATTTCACCAAAAAAATGGATCAGTTTTTTGTCCCCTGTACAAAATGCTCCAGGCTAGGATCAGGCAACCCTGATTTTTTTAGCATAACTTTTTACACACAACACCCCTATATAAGTCTCATCTTGGTACTCGATGAGGTAAATTTCACCAAAAAAATGGATCAGTTTTTTGTCGCCTGCACAAAATGCTCCAGGCTAGGAACAGGCAACCCTGATTTTTTTAGCATAACTTTTTACACACGACACCCCCATATAGGTCTCATCTTGGTACTCGATGAGGTAGGGTTGACGACAACCGGCCCACGGTCTATTAGCTACACGTTGTGTTAATAACGTCCGCCCAAATCAATTGATTTTTGTTTATATAGGATTAGCCATGCTAGGCAGAACTATATTGATAAATAAAGAAAGGAAATTTTTTTCGCTTGAGGCTGGGTTTGAACCCGCGGCTATAGGGTTTTATACGCGCGAAGCCTGAAGCGACGAAATTATCTTTTCCTTATTATTAACGTCTTACGGGGACGAGTGACGTCATCTACTTTAACAGTTTTTAGAAACTACTATCGTCTTTTTATCCCGGAATTCCCGTGGGTCCGCAACTTACAAGGGTAGAACCGCGAACAAAGTCAATAGCTAAACACTCTCGATCTAGTCACATTTCAAACAAAAACTAAACCATAATCAGATCAGCCGTTTGGTAGCTATGATGACACGGACAGACACACAGATACTCAGATACAACCGTTTAACTTATAACACCCCTCTTTTTGCGTCGGGGGCTAAAAAGATTTGCCATGAGTTTTTGACCGGCCCCTGCCTGACATCAACTCTCTATGGTAATGCTTTTGTGATTCCTCGGAGATTCGTTCGTTGATCACCAGGTGCAGGTGAAGTCTGGTTCTTATCCGCTTTAAATATTTAGATATCGATTTCAAATACTTGCTCAGAAGTTGAAAAATGGGAATATTGATGAAAGACATTGTACATCAAACGCGTACAAATCAGTCAAGGCCGTAACGGATCCTAGTTATGATCCTCTGTATAACTTACATTTAGTTATGGTAAATTTCCATGTTACATAACATAGTCATACAACTATATCTAGCGTGGCTCGATTTCTCCCCTTCACTGGGTATTTAATCCTCTTGTCTGAGCAACAATCGCAAACTCAATCAGAAGTTAACCAAAACCCAACGGCGATATTTCTTATTTATCTGAACAATGACAGTTTCTACGCCTTATCCCCCAATTCTAGGGTTGGTACATCCATGGCGATGTGTTAAAACTCACCTGATCATGCCTCAGCTTTAGATTGGAAAATATTAAATGTTTTCTAATCTCTAAAATCAACAACTTTTAAAAACATTTAAGAGCTAACTTATGAGAGAAAGCATGCTCTAATCGGCACTTCAACTTAACAATATCGCTGATAATACAAAACGAACGTTTAAGTTAAAACGACTACATACTTACTAGTCAGTTTTGCACGAAACAAATAAATATTTCATATACCTTGCCAACCCTACGTTCGGCACTTCCCGGATGGAGGATAAAAAATAATAAATAATGAGTGGTAAAGCTTTCAGGATGAAAAGGGAAGGATTCGATGGACATCTTGGACAGGATCAAGCAGGACTCTACAGTTATTAGGAGACGTCAGCCTCGGATTATGCCGGTAGAGTTATTAAAATTGTTGTGATGAAAGGAAATCATAAAGATGGGTGCAAATAACTTACTCAACAGTTTTTTTTTATATACTCGATGCTTGCCACATTTGACCACCATCTCACCTGATGGAAAGTGATGATGCGGCCGAAGATGACGATAAGATATAAGGCGACGTTTTAAACAGCAAATCTCAATTAAGAATGGATGAAAATGAGGCTAGATTTATGACATTAAAATGTTGTTCAAAATATATTAGAAATGAAATGAGAGGAAAAAACATCTACCAAAATCACTATATGAATCTTGAAACTTAGTAAATATGGAGTGAATTTTAAGATCTTCCAAAATTAAATGAGACCAAAATGAAGTTATAAATAACATAAATAGATTTATAGGAGTAACAAACTAAATATTTAGTGCAAATGTAAAAAGCTTTTATTGATTTTCAGTCGAACGAGAAAAGGCGGCAGAAGGAAAGCAACCGCTGCTGAA